>CM030362.1:82701815-83901815 GCA_017893485.1 Hemerocallis citrina
CATCTCTCACCATCCATCCTGATCATAATCAACACACCTCCACAAAACCCGACAACCCAATAACCCAATAAGCCAAAACTTCAAGGAGGCCCCAAATACTCCGCAGTCTACGTTGATCCACAAATGCAAACCCGATCGACCTGTTTTACTACGTCGACATTAATTGCTAGCCCTCTAATTCCGTTGTTCAGTGAAAGAAAGAAAGCTTCCTCTTCTGCGCGCGTTACTTGTCCCAAAAGTAACACACACACGCACGCACGCACACCTAGCTCCCTCCTCTTTTTATACATTCTTGTAAGAAACTGTTAACTATTTATATATATCCAACACTCTTCTTTCAACAAACCCTAATCCCTGCAACAATAGCAACAACAACAATGGTGTCGCGTCTAAACCCCCCATTGAGCCCACTAAACCTGGACGAGGAGTACAACAACGCCCTCCGCTCCAAATCCTACATCGACATCTACTCCAAGCTCCACCACCACAATGACAACCAATCTCATTCTGCGAAAGCTCAAGAAGAAGAAGAAGAAGAAGAAGAAAAATCACAATACTACGAGGTAGAGCACACCAACCAATCGCTTGTTGACAGCCTAGACCAAGAAGAGCCCACATGCGGCCGCGACTTCCGCAACCTCCTCCTAGACTTCTTCGACACGACACGCCAGTCCTCTGATGCCCTCTTCTCCCTCCTCTCCTCCCTCTCCCTTGCCAACTCCCACCACCGCTCCATCCACCGCCTACTAACCAAGCTCTCAAAATCACCAAACTGCCCTCAGCTGTCGTCGTCGACCTACTACTCCCAGCTCTCCTCTCAGCTCGACCACGAAAACCCTCTTTCAACCAAGAACCTGATCACATTCCACGCTGCGCATGGACGGTACCAGGGGCTGATCCAGCGGCTGAATTCGGCCAACAGGAGGATTGACAGGAGGCTGAGGATTCGGTGGTTGGTGTTTCTTTTTAGGGAGTGTAGGAGGAGGTGGGAGAGGGTGAAGAGGAGGGTGGATGGGGCGGCGAGGGGGGCTTATATTGTAGGGAGGGATATGGATACGGTGAGCCGGATGGTGAGGAGGGTGGAGGATGAGGTGGAGCATGGGAGGGAGGTGGGGAGGATGGTGGTGAGGTTGAAGAAGGACGATGACGAGCAATGGGGGATTGTAAGGGAGGTGGTGAAGGAGATCGAGGGACGAGGAAGAGGAGGAGGAGGGGAAGGGGAGGAGAAGGAGGTTGGGTTGGAGGAGCAAGTGGAGGAGTTGGAAGAGCATGTGTATTTGTGTTTGATTACGATTAACAGGAGTAGGAGGATGGTGGCATTGGATACTATGGTTGAGACTTAGAGAGATCATAGCTAATTAAGCTAGCTAGGGATATATTTGATGCATGAGTTTGATTGAGAGAGTTATGAGATTCTTTTATATATTCTTTTGATTGCTTGAAATAATATTGTACGTACGTACACAGTTTTTTCTTTATCCAAAAGGATGTTTGTTTGATTGTTCGCGGATATATAATTCTGAATCTTTATATGCTGATAGTTATGTTATCACTGATCAGAGGATAATTATGTCTGTGTGCATAAGGGGTTCTTTGACAATACTCAAATTCATTGCAACTAAACTCAAATTATTATTTGGTTGTAAAGTGAATTTCAATGCGCGATAGATATATATATCATTGAATTCACTTTCCAACTCAGGTTGTAAAGTGTGTGCGCATGTGAATGATAACAGGGGTTTTATTAAAGAATTTTGGCGCAGCAGAGAGTTAGAGTTAGAGTTAGGGGGTGGGGGGGGGGGGGGGAATAATCGATCACAATGAACAACCAAACAACGTAAAAAATAAAAGCATACAAAATTTTTTCCCGTCCGGTGAACCTAATCCAGGAGAGAAATAACCGTAATATTATTTAACTAGAGAAGATATAAGAGTTAAAATATTTGCACCAATAACTTATCTATATCTCAAGCTTCACTAGAAGATAGAGTTACAATACTCTTATCAAGAACCTATTTATCTCTCAAGCCTTGCTAGAAGATACTGTTAGAACCTGAATATAAAATAATAGGAAATTCCAACAGAAATTGTGAAGAAATCAAATATAAGAAGAAAAAGCAGTAATTAAAGAACTTGCACAGAGTCGAGATTGATAATCTCTGACCTTAAAGCAGAATTCGCCCCGTAGTGTGACGGTTACCGGCGAATTGCTTTCCAGGATACACTACAAAAGAAACTCGATTTCCCGGCGTTTTTTTTACGTCTTTACAGCCGTTTTTTTACGCCGGTAAAACTTTCCCCGGCGTTTATAATAGCGCCGGTCCAAATGCCGCCGAATCAAGCATCACTGAAAGGAAGGGGTCTACACCGGCGGTTTTACTGGGTGCCGGTAAATGTGGCACCTACACCGGCAGCCTAAAAATGCCGGTGTATTGGGTCCTCTGAGTGCCGTCTTTTACCCCCCAATATACATTCACCGGCGGCTATAAACCGCCGGTGTTCATCAATTTACCGGCGTTTATAGAAACGCCGGTGTAGAATGAACGTTCACCGGCGGTCTGTGGCCGCCAGTGTATGTGCGTTTATAACTGCCCGCTTTTCCCTACTCACAAGCACCGGCGTGATCAAAAACGCCGGTAAACCCAACTACACCGGCGTTTGATAAACGCCGGTGTTCCTTTTTGCCGTTACATCTGACGGTATTCACCGGCGTCTAGCGGCATACACCGGCGTTTGTGTGACCGCCGGTCTATCGCACACTGCAACTAATTCAATAGATAGACCGGCGTTTTATAAAAATCCGGTCTAGTTATGCCCGTTTGTATTCCTTTCTCCGTTTTCCGTTCGATTTCAATTCACAGTTTCTTTTACAAAACCTGTAAACTAATTCATAACTACTGATTCAACCAATTTCATTTCATATTAATGCGCAAATGACAACCAAACACAAGAATAATAAAGTTTAACACGTGTCATATCCCAAATATCTCAACAAACTAATTAACAGTGTCATAATCACAACCAAATTCACCGCAAAATTAACAGTCATAATCACAACCAAATTAATAGACCGACGAACATCCCAAATATCTCAACATCCCAAATATCTCAAGTCTGACAAATATCCCAACTAAACCGTCTGACATAACTCTCATAAAAAAAAAACAGTCTGACATAACAGCAAGGAGGACATAAGAACAATCATACAGCAAGGAGGACAACGGATTCATACCCTCGAGGAGCTTCAGTTCTGATCATCAGAATTTTCTTCATCTGGGCGACTGCTCTGTGAACAAAAAAAAACAATAGTTTAGTTCAACAGTATACCACAATACAGAATATACATATTTTTTGAACTTGCAAAAAAATCTAACTGTATCTTAAATTATAAGATCAAAGTGCCAATTGCAAATGGAATTGTTGATGATATATAGAGAGGTAAAATAATTACATTGCAATGCTAAAAATCCGGTACTTAATTTTGTTTTTTAAATATATCTAAAATAACAAAACAAATGAAAATTCAGTATCTAACTTGAAAACTCTATATTCTCTCCCTTGATTGGGAATATCCACTACCTAAAACAGTAAAACAAATAAAAATTCAGTATCTAAGCATCTCTTTCATGGATTGTTCAGATAATCCATGAAACTGTCATCGTGGACGGAAACCAAATATAAGAAAAATAAGAAAAATAAGATAGGGCTCATATCAAGTGTATTTTTAGGGAACTGTCATCGTGGAAGGAAACCAAATATATATAGAAGCCAGAAATGGAAACAGAAAGAAGAATGGTAGAGACTTTGGATACACCAGGCTAACATAGCGGCATTTTCCTCATCTCTCTCTCATCCCTTGTTTCCCTTCAGCACACGAACACAAAGAGACATCAGCAACAACAGCAAAAGCGACAAGAACAACAATAATAATAAATTATTATGAACAAGATGTCTCTATATGGGTTTCCAGATCTCCACTCGAGCCCACTCTTTCTAATCACAGCCCAATTAAGAACATAGACAACATCCACTAAACAATCCAATCATAGTCCAGTCAAAATTTGCCATCCTAGATCCAATCATAGCCCAGTTAAAAAACCATGCCAAAGATTGCAATCAGGTTACATTAACAGTATCTGAAAATGAAAATTTCTCCATTATCTGAGCATATATGTTGCTCTCCAACTATATCGCAAAACCCAAGTGTTGTGCATATCCGGCCGGAGGATTTTGGCATACGTACCTATATACCATCCTCAGTTCACAGTGATCCTATTTTTGGTATAAAAACAAACATGCCAAGAAGACAATCAGGTGCATGAAATCAGCTTCACTAACAGTTAAGTGAAAATAGGACCAAAAAATAGCCTTAGAAGATCATCAGGTTTGTGAAATAAGCTTCACTAACAGTGAAAGAAACTGGGGATGCTATGCAGCATACTTAGTTTGGAAGTGAACCCATTTTGTGTTAAAAAAACCATGCCAAAGATTGCAATCAGGTTACATTAACAGTATCTGAAAATGAAAATTTCTCTATTATCTGAGCTTATATGTTGCTCTCCAACTATATCGCAAAACCCAAGTGTTGTGCATATCCGGCCGGAGGATTTTGGCATACGTACCTATATACCATCCTCAGTTCACAGTGAACCCATTTTTGGTATAAAAACAAACATGCCAAGAAGACAATCAGGTGCATGAAATCAGCTTCACTAACAGTTAAGTGAAAATAGGACCAAAAAATAGCCTTAGAAGACCATCAGGTTTGTGAAATAAGCTTCACTAACAGTGAAAGAAACTGGGGATGCTATGCAGCATACTTAGTTTGGAAGTGAACCCATTTTGTGTTAATTAAAAAAACCATGCCAAAGATTGCAATCAGGTTACATTAACAGTATCTGAAAATGAAAATTTCTCCATTATCTGAGCTTATATGTTGCTCTCCAACTATATCGCAAAACCCAAGTGTTGTGCATATCCGGCCGGAGGATTTTGGCATACGTACCTATATACCATCCTCAGTTCACAGTGAACCCATTTTTGGTATAAAAACAAACATGCCAAGAAGACAATCAGGTGCATGAAATCAGCTTCACTAACAGTTAAGTGAAAATAGGACCAAAAAATAGCCTTAGAAGACCATCAGGTTTGTGAAATAAGCTTCACTAACAGTGAAAGAAACTGGGGATGCTATGCAGCATACTTAGTTTGGAAGTGAACCCATTTTGTGTTAAAAAAAACCATGCCAAAGATTGCAATCAGGTTACATTAACAGTATCTGAAAATGAAAACTTCTCCATTATCTGAGCTTATATGTTGCTCTCCAACTATATCGCAAAACCCAAGTGTTGTGCATATCCGGCCGGAGGCCGTTGGCATACGTACCTATATACCATCCTCAGTTCACAGTGAACCCATTTTTGGTATAAAAACAAACATGCCAAGAAGACAATCAGGTGCATGAAATCAGCTTCACTAAAAGTTAAGTGAAAATAGGACCAAAAAATAGCCTTAGAAGACCATCAGGTTTGTGAAATAAGCTTCACTAACAGTGAAAGAAACTGGGGATGCTATGCAGCATACTTAGTTTGGAAGTGAACCCATTTTGTGTTAAAAAAACCATGCCAAAGATTGCAATCAGGTTACATTAACAGTATCTGAAAATGAAAATTTCTCCATTATCTGAGCATATATGTTGCTCTCCAACTATATCGCAAAACCCAAGTATTGTGCATATCCGGCCGGAGGATTTTGGCATACGTACCTATATACCATCCTCAGTTCGCAGTGAACCCATTTTTAGTATAAAAACAAACATGCCAAGAAGACAATCAGGTGCATGAAATCAGCTTCACTAACAGTTAAGTGAAAATAGGACCAAAAAATAGCCTTAGAAGACCATCAGGTTTGTGAAATAAGCTTCACTAACAGTGAAAGAAACTGGGGATGTTATGCAGCATACTTAGTTTGGAAGTGAACCCATTTTGTGTTAAAAAAACCATTTTTGGCATACATACCTATATACCATCCTCAGTTCACAGTGAACCCATTTTTGGTCAAATTCAAATGCCAAGATGACAATCAGATGCATGAAAATAAGCTTCACAAACAATAAAACAAAATGGGTTCACTTCAACAACAGCAACAACAGCAAGAGGGAACCAAATATAAAACAATTGGGTTTTGAATGGAGATTGTAGTCATAGATCAATTCTTCATAGAAGAAAAATACGAATAGGGCTCATAGCAAGTGTAGTTTTAACTGAAATTGTCATCGTGGAAGGAAACCAAATATAGAAGCCAGAAAGAGGAATGGTAGAGAATGAGGATACACCAGGCTAACATAGCGGCATTTTCCTCATCTCTCTCTCATCCCTTCTTTCCCTTCAACACACGAACACAAAGAGACATCAGCAACAACAACAAGAGCGACAAGAACAACAATAATAATAAATCATTATGAAGAAGATGTCTCTATATGGGTTTCCAGATCTCCACTCGAGCCCTCTCGTTCTAATCACAGCCCAACTAAGAACATAGACAACAGCCACTGAACAATCCAATCACAGCCCAATCAAAATTGGCCATCCTGGATCTTAATGAAATAAGCTTCAGTAGTAGTAAAAGAAGATGGGGATGCTAGCAGCAAACTCAGTTTGGAAGTGAACCCTTTTTTGGTTAAAAAATCATGCCAAAGATGGCAAACAGGTTACTTTAACAGTATCTTGAAATGAAAATTTCCAAAGATGCCTCAGTTCACAGTAAACCCATTTATTATCAAAAAAACATGCCCAGAAGACAAGCAGATGCATGAAATGAGCTTCATTAACAGTGAAAGAGGATGGGGATGCTAGCAGCATACTCAGTCTGGTGGTGAACCCATTATTTGATCAAAAAATCATGCAAAAGAGGGCAATCTGCAGGATACCTTAACAGTACCTTAAAATGAAAATTTCCATTAACTGAGCTTAATTATATGTTGCTCCACTAATTGTTGTGCCCAACTAAATCTAAAACCAACTTGTTGTCCAAATCACAGAGCATTTTGGCGTACGTAGGTATAGCATCCTCAGTTCACAGTAAACCCATTTATTATTAAAAAATTCAAATGCCAAGAAGACAAGCAGATGCATGAAATGAGCTTCATTAACAGTGAAAGAGGATGGGGATGCTAGCAGCATACTCAGTCTGGTGGTGAACCCATTATTTGATCAAAAAATCATGCAAAAGAGGGCAATCTGCAGGATACCTTAACAGTACCTTAAAATGAAAATTTACATTAACTGAGCTTAATTATATGTTGCTCCACTAGTTGTTGTGCCCAACTAAATCTAAAACCAACTTGTTGTGCAAATCACAGACCATTTTGGCGTACGTAGCTATAGCATCCTCAGTTCACACTAAACCCATTTAGTATCAAAAAAACATGCCAAGAAGACAAGCAGATGCATGAAATGAGCTTCATTAACAGTAAAAGACCATGAAAATTTTCAGTATCTAAGCATTTATTTTTCTATTAATTCTTCATTCCAACTAAACCATTCAAGTTAAGGAAATCAAGATGCATCTATCTGAAAAATATGCTAAGTTTGGAAAATAAGAGAAATCAAGAAATGATACCGAAGAGAGCGAGAGAGAGAGCGGAGGAGGGAAATCGAAAATGACGAATAGGGCTCATAGCAAGTGTAGTTTTAACTGGAATTGTCATCGTGGAAGGAAACCAAATATAGAAGCCAGAAAGAGGAATGGTAGAGAATGAGGATACACCAGGCTAACATAGCGGCATTTTCCTCATCTCTCTCTCATCCCTTCTTTCCCTTCAACACACGGACACATAGAGACATCAGCAACAACAGCAAGATCGACAAGAACAACAATAATAATAAATTATTATGAACGAGATGTCTCTATATGGGTTTCTAGATCTCCACTCCAACTCGTCTCTTTCTAATCACAGCCCATTTAAGAACAATTGGTCACAGTCACTTTTAAAGAAACATATATGCTCAGATAATGGAAATTTTCATTTTAAGATACTTTTAAAGTAACCTGATTGCCATCTTTGGCATGATTGCCATCCTCATCTTCTTTTACTGTTAATGAAGCTTATCTCATGCATCTGATTGTCATCTTGGCTTGTTTTTTTTAACAAAATGGGTTCACTGTGAACTGAGGATGCTATAGGTACGTATGCCAAAATCCTCCGGATATGCACAACAATTGGGTATTAGATTTAGTGCAGCGATGAACAGGGCTCATATCAAGTATAATATTACGGACTGTCATCGTGGAAGGAAACCCATTTAATATATATCAAGAGGGGATGGTAGAGAATGAGGATACACCAGGCTAACATAGCGGCATTTTCCTCATCTCTCTCTCATCCCTTCTTTCCCTTCAACACACGGACACATAGAGACATCAGCAACAACAACAAGAGGGGATTGGTCCAACAAAAAGTATAGATTATAATAAACGAGATGTCTCTATTTGGGTTTCCAGATCTCCACTCCAGCCCTTTCTTTCTAATCACAGCCCACTTAAGAAAATTAGATTTAGTTGGGCTCAAGAATTAGTAGAGCAACATATAAGCTCAGGTACTGTTAAAGTAACCTGCAGATTGCCATCTTTGGCATGATTTTGTAACAAAAAATGGGTTCACTGTGAAACTAAGTATGCTGCTAGCATACCAAAATCCTCCAAATCAGTACAACAACGCAGCTGAACAAACCTTATCAGCAGGTCATACAATGTCATCTAAGCATGTTATATGCCAAAGTGGGATTGGTAATACAATGCATGAACGACACGTATTAGTTGTTTGTGAGTATGCAATAGGGTGCAGCTATGAACAGGGCTCATATCAAGTGTAGTATTACGGACTATCATCGTGGAAGGAAACCCATTTAATATATAAGCCATATATGGAGCCAAAAAGAGGGATGGTAGAGAATGAGGATACACCAGGCTAACATAGCGGCATTTTCCTCATCTCTCCCCCCATCCCTTCTTTCCCTTCAACACACGGACACATAGAGACATCAGCAACAACAACAAGAGGGGATTAGTCCAACAAAAAGTATAGATTATAATAAACAAGATGTCTCTATTTGGGTTTCCAGATCTCCACTCCAGCCCTTTCTTTCTAATCATAGCCCACTTAAGAAACATAGACGAAATACTTATAGACGACAGCCACAATGCACACTCACAAACACTAGTGCGTGTCTTTCATGCATTCAAGACCATAATCTCTTTAAAAAAACCAATTTAAATACTTACCCTGGGTGGGACTTGGGACTGCTGCCCTATTAAATTGGCCATTTGTTCTTGGAGGAGTGCAACTTGTGCCTTTAAGGCAGTCATCTCCTCGTCCCGATTGCCACTTGAACTAGATTCACTCCGTCCAAATAGCCGCGAGGGGGTTGGTCCCAGGCCCATACCACGGACACGTCCATGCCTCTCATTTCCCCTAACATCGGTCAAGGCAACTCTCTGCCGGGTACGCCAATCTGGGCGTGCCGCCGTAGGGTCCGAATCTGAAGCAGAGGAGATTTCATCATACCTTTTCCGAGCGTTAGTCTGTAAAAGAACATAACAATCAGAGTTAAAAGCAGATGAGATTTCGACTACTCATTAGATATTAGTTCACAAATTACCAGAATCCGTGCTGCCTCAGGGCTCGCATACGTCCCATCCTTTGATTTGTGGGTGGCATCAAAAAAGTCAATGTCCCCAAACTCCGTAGGCCCCCCCAAATCTTCTGCCTATATATTAGTAAGATGAAATGGTTATAAACAAATAACTGTAAGTAAAAAATTGTTCAATACTATTGCGCCTACCAATTCTTTCCGAACGAGAGCGAAGCTCTGTGTACCAGCGGTGTGCAGCACTAGCTGCTTTGACCGACTGGTAGCTCCCACCTCCGCCCTTTTCTGTACATGCCACAATGAAGTTAACAGAAAAATTCATTATAGCCGCCATACAACCACATACTCATTAGATTTTTGTGTGTTTAATGTAAATACCTGACCGATCGCCGAACTCCAGTAGTGCACAAGAAATTGCCAATCTGAAGGCTCCACATTTTCTGGCACATTCACTGCATTCTCCTCCTCTGAAAGGTCTTTGTTATAAAACTTCGACTTCAATTCACTCTTGTGGTCCCTCCACTTCTTGGAGAGTGACTTTTCAACCCAAGGCGTAAGGGAGTCGGCGAACGAGAAGTATTGCTGCAAAATTCATTACCCATCACTAATAATACATATTTCAATAATAATTTTTCGCCGACCAATTATGTATTTTAGATGAGAAATACCTTGATTGTCGTAATAGCAGTGGCCTTTGTGGTGGTTGGCACCTTCGGCCAACTCTCGTATGACAAAGGAAGTATGCGGGGGTTCCTTGCTATAACCCTAATGAAGGAAGAAAATTTGCTGGCGTTATTGCCAACCGGTTGCCCAACACCGTTCGCCTCCACCTCGATCCTTTCATCATTCTGAAGCCTCCAAACATTCGTCATCTTAGTCCGCCCACGATGTTTTTTGACAGTGGGCGGCATGCTACCCTCACCCTCTTCTGTTTGACTGCCACTATTATGTAGTGGCTGCTCATCCCCATAGCTCTCGTTGCCATCATTTATATTTAACCTCTTTCCACGCCTCGGCATGTTGTACCTGTCAAGGATTCAAATACACACATGCCAAGAAGACAATCAGATGCATGAAATCAGCTTCATTAACAGTGAAAGAAGATGAGGCCTATGCTAGCAGCATACTTAGTTTGGAAGTGAACACATTTTTGGTTAAAAAATCATGCCAAAGAGGGCAATCAGGTTACTTTAACAGTATCTTAAAATGAAAATTTCCATTATCCGAGCTTATATGTTGCTCTACTAATTCTTGAGCCCAACTAAATCTAAAACCCAATTGTTGTGCATATCTGGAGGATTTTGGCATATAGCTATAGCATCCTCAGTTCACAGTGAACCCATTTAATATCAAAAAAACATGCCAAGAAGGCAATCAGATGCATGAAATAAGCTTCATTAACAGTAAAAGAAGATGAAAATTCTAGCAGCATACTTAGTTAGGAAGTGAACCCATTTTTTGTTAAAAAATCATGCCAAAGATGGCAAACAGGTTACTTTAACAGAATCTTGAAATGAACATTTTCATTATCTGAGCATATGTGTTGCTCTACTAATTCTTTAGCCTAACTAAATCTAAAACCCAATTGTTCAGCATATCCGGAGGATTTTGGCATACGTAGCTATAACATCCTCAGTTCACAGTGAACCCATTTTGGTTAAAAAAACATGCCAAGATGACTATCAGATGCATGGAATAAGCTTCTTTAACAATAAAAGAAGATGAAATTTCTAGCAGCATACTTAGTTTGGAAGTGAACCCATTTTTGGTTAAAAAATCATGCCAAAGAGGGCAATCTGCAGGTAACTTTAACAGTTTCTTGAAATAAAAATTTACATTATCTGAGCATATATGTTGCTCCACTAATGGTTGTGCCCAACTAAATCTAAAACCGAATTGTTGTGCATATCCGGACCATTTAGGCATACGTAGCTATAGCATCGTCAGTTCACAGTGAACCCATTTTATATCAAAAAAACATGCCAAGAAGACAATCAGATGCATGAAATCAGCTTCATTAACAGTATAAGAACATGAAAATTTCAACATGCATCTATCAGAAAAAAATGCTAAGTTTCAAAAATTAGGGGAATCAACAGATGATACCGAAGAGAGAGAGAGAGCGGGGCGACGAGCGCGGGGGGGGGGGGGGGGGGGAGATAGAGAGAGCGGGGCGACACGGTCGTTTCCGTTCGCCGATTCACCTCCAAATCGGGATAGGGAAGAGGGAAATCGAAAATGGCGAAGGGAAGAAGGGACGATGACGAATGTTCGAAGGCCGTCGAAGAGGACGAAGCGGAGGAGGCAAACGCGAGGGAAGTAGAGCGAGGAAGGAGGGAAAACGAAGCGCCTTGTTTTTTATTTTTTTGGGGTTTGGGGAAATGGCGAACGAAAGATTAGGGTAGATGGAATTTATCGCAGCTTTTCACCGGCGTTTTAATTAGACACGCCGGTGAAATCATACACTTCACCGGCGTTTTTAAATAAAACACCGGTAAATACGCGGATTCACCGGCGTTTTAATTCGGCCGCCGGTATATAACCATCCCATCTGGTGGCCCCATTCCTAATCGCTACCTACCCCGGCGTTACTAGTAAAACGCCGGGGAATATTCGCCAGTAAATCTGGTTTCTTTTGTAGTGATACAACTGTACCTTCTCTGAAGAATGCAGCACCCTTGCTTCAGAGACAACAAACTGTTGTCTGTGGTGTACTCTCAGACACTGACGCAGAGGAGAAGAAGAAGAAAAGAAATGTAAAAAAAATCTTGTATCTGTATAGAGGCTCTGTCTGGATTTATAGAGGAATTAGAAACTGTTCTGATGCCATTACTCTGTAACAGAAGAGTAATAGAGACTCTTCAGATTCATAACTGGTCAGCCATTACTCTGCAGTAACTGAATAATGGGTACCAGTTACTGAATCTGAAAAGCTTTTTTCAGTTCAGTAGGGGAAGAGTTTTTGTCTGGGCAAAAAAAAAATTTAAGCCAGACCAGACCAGACCAAGCCGAGCCGAGCCGAGCCGAGCCGAGCCGAGCGAAGCCGAAGCCGGGGCCGGGCCGGGCCGGGCGCGCGCGCGCACGTGTGTTTGTCATTTTGGCTAAGTCCTCTCTCCACTACACGTTAGTGGTAACCCCCGGGCCACGCCCTTTAGTCCAGTTTTCTATTATATATACTAGAGAAAATCTTTTCCAATTTTCGATATGGGACTATCCATTTGCCAAGTTAGTACCTTTCAAGTACCCAACTTTGGATCAACATTTCTCATTTATACGGAATTCGTTTTTGGCAAGTGAGTATACTACGGAATAGTACTCGTCTAGAGGATCGCAATCCACTCATTTTCTGGCACCGCCGGTGGCCGGAGCCTGCCGGAATCCGGCCCGAAAAACTGCAAAATTAATTCCAACAATCCCCCACATGAATGGAAATTACCAGACCATGAAATCCAGATACGACAGAAAAAACAAAAACATGACAGAAAGACTCTGAGAGTACATTCGGAAAATCACTGCATCAGGAATTGTAGTAATTTTTCAACTTTGAACCACCCTTAGTAATTAGCTATCGGATTCACTTGACCAGGTAATGATCATGATGTCTTGAACTACCCGGACGTTGATGTGAACCTAGACAATAACTATCACACAGTTTCATCTCCTCACAGAACTAAGTTCTCTTGTTGTGTTCATTTTGGCCTTGAACATTCCTGGTTAATCGTGAGTGAACTTGGAGAATGTAGCCTCTCTTCATTCTCCTAGAAACGGCCCCATTTCACACTCATAAGGTGATTGCCCATAAAGAGTATCCTGCTATACCCCACTTTTATTTCAAAGGTATGGGAATCATTAAAAGCCAAGCTTATCCTAACTATTTGCAGGCAGCACTTGTTTTATCATCCTAAGTATGGGTATGAGATGTTAATCTCTCAGTGCTTTCGTCGATTCAACAAGATTTAGTTGTCTCTTTGAACCTAGATTTTGGGATCTCCAATTTCTAGGTAGGGTTTCCATCAAGTATCCTCTTTTGTCATAGGCTTTAAACTCATTCCTCTTGATGATCTCACAACCTGCTCTCGCGACAGACCTTTAGTAAATGGATCTGCTAGGTTGTCGGCCGATTTTATATATTCTATAGAGATTACTCCATTTGAGAGCAGTTGTCTAATGGTTTTGTGTCGCCTTCTGATATGACGAGACTTACCATTATACATGCAACTCAGTGCCCGTGCTATAACCGATTGGCTGTCACCAAGACAGGCACTGGTTTTTCCCACATAGGAATATCCTCTAAAAAGTTGCGAAGCCATTCTGCTTCCTCTGCCGCTTTGTCTAAAGCAATAAACTCAGATTCCATGGTTGATCTGGCCAATAGAGTTTGTTTAGAGGATTTCCATGACACTGCTGCACCACCAAGTGTAAAGACATATCCACTTGTGGATTTTGAGTTCTTGGAGTCCGATATCCAGTTGGCATCACTGTAGCCTTCCAGTACTGCTGGATATCTGGTGTAATGCAGCGCATAACTCTGAGTACGTCGCAAGTAGTTCAATACTCTAGTTATTCTTTTCCAGTGACTTCATCCTGGATTACTCGTGTATCGGCTTAGTACATTTACCGAATGTGCTAGATCCGGTCTTGTACAATTTGTTAGGTATATCAGACTACCGATTACACGTGCATATTCTAGTTGTGATATGCTTTCGCCTGTGTTTTTGAACAAGTGAAGACTTGGATCAACGGGACTCTTTGCTGTCCCATTGGAGTAATTCTTAAATCTTTCAAGTACTTTCTCAGCATAATGAGCTTGAAACAAAGTAATCCCCTCAGATGTCCTGAAAACTTTGATTCCTAGGATGACATCTGCAACTCCCAAATCTTTCATGTCAAACTTACCACTAAGCATGCTCTTAGTCTGTTTGATAATGTCGTTATTGCTTCCAATAATGAGCATGTCGTTTACGTATAGACAGACCAGAATGTATCCATTTGGAGTATCTTTGATGTAGATACATTTATCGCATTCATTTATTTTGAAACCATTTGACATCATAACATTGTCAAATTTTTCATGCCACTGCTTTGGAGCTTGTTTCAGGCCGTACAATGATTTTACAAGCCTGCACACCTTATTTTCTTGTCCAGGAACTACGTAACCCTCAGGTTGTTTCATGTATATTTCTTCTTCTAAGTCCCCATTTAGAAATGCAGTTTTAACATCCATTTGATGTATTTCCAGGTTACGTAGAGCTGCAATAGCTATCAACATTCTTATTGATGTTATTCTTGTAACTGGGGAATATGTATTAAAGAAATCTAGGCCTTCTTTTTGCCTAAATCCTTGTACCACAAGTCTAGCCTTATGTTTCTCTATTGAACCATCTGGTTTCAATTTTTGTTTGAAAATCCATTTGCATCCTAGAGCTTTACATCCAGAAGGCAAGTCGACTAACTCCCATGTATGATTTTGCATAATGGAGTCTATTTCACTTTTGATTGCTTCCTTCCACATAGGAGCATCAGGCATAGACATGGCTTCCTTGAACGTTCTGGGCTCATTTTCTAACAGAAAGGCCGTAACAAAGTCAGGACCGAATGATTTTGATGTTCTAGCCCGTTTACTTCGTCTAGGCTCATCAGTATCATGTTCTGGTTCATCAACTGAAGTGCTTGCATTCCCTTGTTCACGTGTACGTTTGGGGTACATAGTATCCTTGCATGGAAACACGTGTTCAAAGAATGAAGCATTCCTTGATTCCATTATTGTATTTACATGGATATCCGGTATATCTGATTTGTATACCGAAAACCGATATGCACTACTGTTGTGTGCATAGCCTATGAATATGCAATCGATCGTCTTAGGTCCGATGGTGACCTGTTTCGGATTAGGTACTGCCACTTTTGCTAGACACCCCACACTTTGAGGTATTTATACGAAGGTAAATTACCTTTCCACAGTTCATATGGTGTCTTGTCGGTTTTCTTATGAGGTATTTTGTTGAGAATGTAGTTGGCAGTCAGCAACGCTTTCCCCCATATATTTTGGGGTAAGCTAGAATTCAACAACAAGGCATTCATCATCTCCTTTAGAGTTCGGTTTTTGCGCTCGGCAGTACCGTTTGATTCGGGTGAGTAGGGAGCAGTTGTCTGATGAACTATTCCATGTTCCGAGCAGAACATGTTAAATGGTGCATCATATTCTCCTCCTCTATCACTTCTAACGATTTTAATCATTTTGCCAAGTTGATTCTCAACCTCAAGTTTATATTCTTTGAATTTATCCAAAGCCTCATTTTTGCTATGTAACAAATATACATAACAGAATTTTGTGCAATCATCTATGAAAGTCACAAAGTACTTTTTGCCACCTCTGGTCTGCACATATTTTAAGTCACACAGATCCGTGTGAATTAGATCTAGAGTTTCTGTGTTTCTTTCTACAGAACGTGATGGAGTTTTAGTGAGTTTGGCCTCCGTGCAAACTTCACATTTTTCTGAGTTATCTACCTTAAATTTTGGTAGCAAGTTCATGTTAACTAATCTACGCATAGAATTGATATTAACATGGCCTAGTCTTTCATGCCAAACAGAGGAAGACTCAACAACATAGGCAATAGGAGTTATTTCATTAACTTTGGAAACAGCAGGAACAATAGTTTTAGGGATGACTGTCATTACATTAAATTTGAACAGTCCATCCTTTACATATCCTTTACCCAAGTATACCCCATTCTTAGACAGTACAAAATTATCAGAAATAAGTACAACTTTAAACCCATTCTTGCTTAGCAAAGAACCTGATATCAAGTTCTTTCTAATGTCTGGGACATGCAGCACATTTGTGAGTGTTAACTCTTTGCCTGAAGTCATTTTCAGCACTATCTTCTCCGTTCCTTCAATTTTGGAGGTAGAAGAGTTTCCCATGAATAGCTGTTCATCTTTGTTGCACTTCTGGTAGGAGGTGAACATTTCCTTGTCCGAGCAGATATGCTTGGTGGCCCCAGTATCGTACCACCATTCACGAGGATTGCTCCCCACAAGATTGACCTCTGACACTACAGCACAGAGGTCCAGGTCAGAGAGACCAGTGGACAAGTTCTCAGCTATGTGTGCGTGGGATTTTTCATTCCCTTTTACATGTCCTGTTCCTGAACGGCTACTGTCCTTACTGCGGCACTCAGAAATTTTGTGCCCCAACTTACCACACTTGTGGCATTTCCCAGCAAACCTCTTTGCAAGAGGTTTTTTGTTTGAGGCCTGTGGCAGAAACTTCCTCTTCTTGCCCTTCTGTTCGTGCTCCACCACATTGGCCTTTTCTATGGACTGATTTTCATAGGACCTGTCAGCCTTGCAATTCTCTTCTTCGATCCGCAATCTGACAATTAGATCTTCAAGAGACATCTCCTTTCGTTTGTGTTTGAGGTAGTTCTTGAAGTCTTTCCACCCAGGTGGAAGTTTTTCAATGAACGCTGCAACCTGGAATGGTTCGCACAACGTCATATTCTCTGCAGCAATGTCATGCATTATAACCTGCAGTTCCTGGACTTGACTCACCACAGTTTTGGAGTTTGCCGACAACAAATTTCTTGGACCCGACGTCTTTTGTTTTGTACTTCTTTTCCAGGGACCCCCACAAGAGTTTGGACGTCTTGAAGACACAGTAGACGTTGTACAGGGAGTCTACCAAACCATTCAGGATGTAGTTCCTGCAGAGATAGTCACCCTGAGTCCACGCGTCAACTGCAACGACGGAGTGTGCATCCATTGGCGCCAGCATCGGGGCAGATTCTGTGAGGAATCTGTCCAGCTTCAATGTGGTAAGGTAGAACTGCATCTTCCCTTGCCACTTTTTGAATCCAGTTCCATTGAACTTGTCCAGTTTTTCTCCCATGGTTATGTGCGTGGGCAGAACGACCGAATGTGCCGCAACCAATTGTGCAGTCACATTTTGGGTCACCGGTGTTTCGGTACTGAGAAGCCCATTAGCAACGTCAGATGGTGTGTTCTCCATGTTCTTGTTTTCTTTTTCTGAAATTGTTCGAAACAGAAACTGTTAGTTGGTTTTTTCCGAACAGCACCTGTAAACAGACTTCACAAAACTGTTAGAATCTGTGAGGAAAAAATTCTGCTTTAAGATTGTTAGAACCTGAATATAAAATAATAGGAAATTCCAACAGAAATTGTGAAGAAATCAAATACAGGAAGAAAAAGCAGTAATTAAAGAACTTGCACAGAGTCGAGATTGATAATCTCTGTCCTTAAAGCAGAATTTGCCCCGTAGTGTGACGGTTACGGGCGAATTGCTTCCCAGGATACAACTGTACCTTCTCTGAAGAATGCAGCACCCTTGCTTCAGAGATAACGAACTGTTGTCTGTGGTGTACTCTCAGACACTGACGCAGAGGAGAAGAAGAAGAAGAAGAAAAGAAATGTAAAAAAAATCCTGTATCTGTATAGAGGCTCTGTCTGGATTTATAGAGAAATTGAAAACTGTTCTGATGCCATTACTCTGTAACAGCAGAGTAATGGAGACTCTTCAGATTCATAACTGGTCATCCATTACTCTGCTGTTACAGAGTAATGGGTACCAGTTACTAAATCTGAAAAGCTTTTTTCAGTTCAGTAGGGGAAGAGTTTTTGTCTGGGCAAAAAAAAAAATTAAGCCAGACCAGACCAAACCAAACCAAGCCGAACCGAACCGAGCCGAGCCGAGCCGAAGCCGAGGCCAGAGCCGGGCCCGGCCGGGCGCGCGCGCGTGTGTGTTTGTCATTTTGGCTAAGTCCTCTCTCCACTACACGTTAGTGGTAACCCCCGGGCCACGCCCTTTAGTCCAGTTTTCTAGTATATATACTAGAGAAAATCTTTTCCAATTTTCGATATGGGACTATCCATTTGCCAAGTTAGTACCTTTCAAGTACCCAACTTTGGATCAACATTTCTCATTCATACGGAATTCATTTTTGGCAATTGAGTATACTACGGAATAGTACTCGTCGAGAGGATCGCAATCCACTCATTTTCCGGCTCCGCCGGTGGCCGAAGCCTGTCGGAATCCGGCCCGGAAAACTGCAAATTTAATTCCAACAGATACTCTACTAAAAAACTTCCCGATGAAGTACTGCATCTTATGAGATCATTACAATAATTTATAGAGATCCAGAGAAATCCTAGATTGTAGTCTTAATCCTTCACCATCCGATGTATCCTGAAGAGAGAGTCATGAGAGGAGAGTTGCACGATGTTACTTGGAACACAAACTGGGCTCAATCAATCCCCAAGGATCCGGCCCAATAATGTTGCCGCCTATGAAGTACAGATACAAATACAGATTGCAGGTACGACATGACACGGGTACGGGGATACTTCAATTTCTAAAGAAAGTATGATACAGGTGCGTCGGTAGGTACGTTAAATATAATATGTTTTATATTATATATATAAATCAATAAAAAATTATCTTGTTAAAAATGCAAATATTGAACCATTTCTTAGAACTTTAAGGATACATGATAATTATGAGTATTTTTTGGAGAAAAAGAATGATAACCTAACTATCAAAATATTGGGTATACTTATTTTGTGTTTGAGTATAACTTGAAATATAAAGTCTTTGAAATTACACTAGGGATGGCCCCAAACATTTATCTAAACATAATTATGTCTAAAAGTTGCAAACACATATTAAGAAATTGGATACTCCTTAGGTACGTACCCGGGAGTACCCAAAGAGTATCGACACCTGATACGCATGCATCGACACAGATACATTAGCCGTTTGGAAGTACCCGTGCTTCCTAGGCTGTCGGTGCTACTTGTGGTCGACTGCACTTAATGTCGAGGAGCACCAAGGTGCTTGCGGTGGATTGCTATTTAAAGCAGTCGACTGTCATCGTCTTCCCAACCTAAAACAACAACTTTCCATCTCCATTTTTCGCATCGAAACTCTTCTCACTTCGCTCTATTCTCCTCACATCGAACATAGTATGCAAGAATAAATGCAAAAGGTTTGTTATCTATATAGAATATAATTTGTTTCATTAGTTCTGATAATGTAGCACTTTCATTAGAACTGCATGCATATTAGGCTATACTCGTTTAGGAATGTAGAAGGGAGAAAGGAAATGTATAACACTCCCATAAGAGCATCCACTATCGTTCATGCTATTTTTTAGGTATTTGGAAATTTACTTTTACAATTGAATCGCTTGTGCCACTATCATCAAAGCTATAATTTGCACACAAAAAAATCATAAAATATATAGATGGAACAACATCCTCCATCTGAGGATATTTAAATTTTTTTAAAAAAAATAACCCAGCCAGAAGAACTTCTTCCGTTTGGGCATTTTTTTTATCTTTTAGGAAAAGGACAAAAAGTTAAAAAATAAAATAATAAAAAAAATTAAATGAAAGGGACGGAAGATGTTCTTCCCTCTCTTTCATTTTTTTTTAAAAAAAAAGAGAAAGACGGAGGAACTTCTTCCGTTTGGAATTTTTTTTATTTATTTAAATAAACCCATTTCTGAGAAGATCTTCTTCCGTCTTTACAATTTTGACCGGTCATCCTCTATAGACGGAGATCTTCTTTCGTCTGTTACAATTTTTTATTCCAAATCATTCGAAATTTTGAACAGACGGAGGATCATTTACCGTCTTCTATTTTTCCAAATGCTATTTCACTCTGCTATATATGGCAAAGTACTGTTCACGAGTCGGCTAAAAAGTAGGTTTATAGCAGACGATAGTGACGTGTTTTTTCTCAAAATTTTTATTTTTTAACTTTATAGCAGACGGTAGTGGATGCTCTAAGTCACAACACCAATTGAAAAAAAATTCTTCAGAAAGAGAAAAAACCCACAACAATAACAGCGGTAAATTTTCGTTTCTATAGAGAGTGACTATTAAGCATATGCCTTGAAACATTTTGTATAAAACGTTATCTATACAATATACTATAGTAAATAGAGCTAGTATCGGGTCGGGTCCTCTACTATCCGGATCTAGATCCGGTACCTCACGGGTCCAAAAATTGGACCCGGACCTGGACTTGCATGAACCGGGTCCGGTTCCTAGTTAAAAAAAATTATCTGTCGGGTCCGGTAGTAAAGAATAAATATTTGTACTTAAATATTTTTGCACCCGATACCTTACAATTCTAACAATTTTTGCACTTAGGTACATGAATTAATATTATGTTTACATATCTATCTTTAACAATTACTTTTATATGTATATTCCTATAACCCTATTATTCAAATTCTATATGTTTGGGGGTATTTTTTAACGGTTCCGGGACCGGGTCCGGATCCGGGTCGGTTCTATTTTGAGTGGACCTGAAAGTGCATCGGGTCTTATCTTAGGACCCGGACCCGTATAGGTCAGGTCGGTTCCGGTCCAATGCCGGGTCCAGGTCGGATCCGTGTCGAGTCCGGGTATCGGGTAAATGTGACAGTGCTAATGCTAATCCACTTTTGATCCAAGAATTTTTCAAACTTTTCCATGAAATAAAATAAAATAAATAGGAGAGCAAATGTAGGAGGCAACCCCCACTCTTTCTCCATCTAAATTTTGAAGTGCAATCATATCCCTTAATCAAACCTTAAAAAGCGTGCAATATTATATAAATGTTATTAGAAAAAAATTCAATTTTTTTTGTTATTTTCTTTTTTTTTAAATTATGTGCAATATATTGCGTATGGTTATACTAGTCTATACAATATATTATGCCAAACCACTTTTGGTTTAAGAATTTTTCTCTTTTTTTTTATTTTTATAATAAAAAACAAGAGCAAAAGTAGGAGACAACCATCCCACTCTGTCTCCATCTAAATTTTGAATTAGAATGATATCCCTTAATCGAACCTTAAAAATCGTGCAATATTATATAGATGTTATTAGATTAATTTTTCAAAAAAAGTTTTATTGTTTTCTTAATTTTTAAAAAAATATGTGCATTATTGCACGAGTTATATTACATACTATATTATATTATATAAGTTTGTGCAATATTGCACAAGGGTACACTAGTATATATTATGTTAAACCACTTTTATCTAGGATTTTTCTCTTTTTTTTCTTTTTTTTTAAAAAGAGAAAATTTAGGAGACAACTCTCTGCTCTTGCTCCATCCAACTTTTGAATTGGAATCATATCCCTTAATCAAACCTAAAAAGTCGTGCAATAAAGTATAGATGCTATTAGATTTATTTTTCAAAAATAGTTTTAATATTTTCTCATTTTTAAAAGTTATGTGCAATATTGTACATAGTTATACTATCTATACAATATATTATGCTAAGACCACTTTTGATTCAATGATTTTTTCTCTTTTTTCTTTTTAAAATAGTAAAAAAAGCACAAATGTAGGAGGTTAGCATTGTCACAAAAATCTGAAATCCTGAACTGACTAGGACATGGTATTGGATCGAAATCGACATGGTCTATTGCTGATTGGGTTTGGGTCCTAAAATATGACTCGTTCATATTTTAGGAACGGGTCTGGGTCCGCAAAAAATTGGACCCGACCCGTACTCGGACTTGAACAACTGCGGGTAGGGTCTGGGTCCTAAAATAAGACCCGTTCATATTTTCGGGGTCGGTCTGATTCAGTTGAAAATGAACCCGACCCTGACAAAAAAAAACCCCTTCACCTTCCAATTAACCCCCCCCCCCCCCCCCCCCCACAAAAAAGAAAAAAAAGGTCGAAGAGAAGAAGCAGCAAGCCCAACCTCCCTCTCTTGCTCGACACCACCCGCTCGCCGTCACTCGGACCCGATCGGTAGCATTTTTTTAACAGGGTCTGAACCCAGTTCTCACAGGTCGGGTCTGGATCCAATATTTGGACCAGTAGAGAAGCATGTCCTGGTTCGGTAGTACAGGACTCGACTCGACTGACTCGATAACAGTGTTAGAGGTAAACCTCCCACTTGCTTTTATCCTTACAAATTTTAAACTATAATCATATCTGTTAATCAAACCTAAAAATGTTGCAATATTATATACATGTTATTATATGAATTTTTCAAAAAGAAAAGTTTTGTTATTTTCGCATTATTGAAAATTCTGTGTAATATTGCACGAGATTATACTAGTTTAAATTATTGAAAACATGCTTAAGATCTAGATCGAAAATAGTTGTTTGTTTCACGTTTTTTTTCCTGAAATAATATCCTGAGTTGGCGTTTGTTTTAAGTGTTTTTTCCAAACACTATTCAGAATACAAATACCCCCCTCTTTTCGAAAACAGCTCCTTTACTCTCTTCTCACATCACTCACTTCACGAGTTTCTCTTTTCTCCCGTTCGCTCGTCTTCTTCCTCCATTCTTTTCCCATCTCCCTGCTCCTCCCGCTCGCGCACTACAACCGAGCACGCCACCTTCTCCATCGCTGCACCCATCACCGAAGTGCCATCGTCTTCAACCTCTGAAGCGCCATCCTCATCATCTTCGCCACCCAGTCGTCCGCTCACCGCCTCTCATTCCGAAGCGACACCCCGTCTTCCCCAGTCTCCGCTTGACCTCTCCCGCCATCTCCTCCTCGCGAGCGCTTCCCGCGCGCAGCACCGCCACCGTCGCCCGTGCTCCACTACTCTCTCTCCCCGTCGCGGCTTCACCGCGACGCCGCTGTCTTCAACCCTCTCCGCCGGAGCCTACCCTGTTCGGAGCTCCATTATCGAAGAGCTCCACAGTCACCGTCAACCTCTTCTTCTCCCAAAGTCGCCATCATCTCCGAGCTCGTCCCGAAGCGCCGCTCAGCCTCGTCAACCGCCGTCCTCGCTCTTCCCGCCGTTCGCAGCCCCTTCGCCGCATCCCGCTGCCGTTGCCTGAGTCCTCCGCTCCCCCTCCAGTCGCGCCGCCGCCTGAGCCGTCCCCGTCGCTGTTCTCCCACTCGCTCTCTTTCTATCTCCCCTCTCTCTCTGTCTGTGATAAGGCGAAGAAGAAAAAGAAGAAGAAGGGGATAGCACTGTGTTGTTGGGGTTGCTGTTGTATTGGGAATAGGGGAATCTTATTGTATTTGGTGTTGGGGTGGATTGTTATTTGGTGTGTTGGAGGTTGAGTAACTATTTGGAGTTGGTTGCTTTAGGAGTTGCGGTTTAGAGTTTTGCTAACTTGGAGCTATTGAAGGGATTGGATCACTTGATTGCTATTTGAATTATTGGAGTTGCTAACTTGGCGTGGCTGCCACACATCTCACACATGTTCGACTACCCGGGATACTGATCCCGTTATTCTAGTGTTCAATTTCATCGTCGTCAACTAACAGGCAAGTCCACTTGAACTCTCTTATTTATTCTAGTTCAAGATTAATTTGATCTCACATGCAATCTTCTTTCCGACTACTGCTACTACTTGCTCTCACATGCAATCTCAACAAAACAAACTAAAAAATACTCCTCATTTAAGACTGAAGAACTGCAATTACCAAAAGAGGCAATGCTAACATCAAAACATTTATCCAAATAGAATAACTGATACATGAACTGAGATTTGTTGCTTCACAAAACCTCACTGAATCTATATTATGTACATACAAGATTTTGAAATAAATTTTGTACTCTAACGTGAAGAATCAACCGTGGAGATGATGGCGTCTGATTTTTGCTCTATTCACATGCTGCTCAGCTTTCTTGTTCTCATACTTGTACAACATTGCAATCTAACTGCAACAATTAAAAAAATGTCAGCAAATGATGAATGCAAATTGATATTCAAAATTGTCAGAAATATAACAGAACAGCTTTTAAACTCTCTTTTTCAGAAAAACAGCTTTCAGAATACAGTTTTCAGCTAGAAATATAACAGAACAGCTTTTAAACTCTCTTTTTCAGAAAAACAGCTTTCAGATAACAGTTTTCAGCTAGAAATATAACCGAACAACTTTTAAACTCTCTTTTTCAGAAAAACAGCTTTCAGATAACAGTTTTCAGCTAGAAATATAACCGAACAGCTTTTAAACTCTCTTTTTCAAAAAACAGCTTTCAGAATACAGTTTTCAGCGAGAAATATAACCGAACAGCTTTTAAACTCTCTTTTTCAGAAAAACAGCTTTCAGATAACAGTTTTCAGCTAGAAATATAACCGAACAGCTTTTAAACTCTCTTTTTCAGAAAAACAGCTTTCAGAATACAGTTTTCAGCTAGAAATATAACCGAACAGCTTTTAAACTCTCTTTTTCAGAAAAACAGCTTTCAGATAACAGTTTTCAGCTAGAAATATAACCGAACAGCTTTTAAACTCTCTTTTTCAGAAAAACAGCTTTCAGATAACAGTTTTCAGCTAGAAATATAACAGAACAGCTTTTAAACTCTCTTTTTCAGAAAAACAGCTTTCAGAATACAGTTTTCAGAAATAAATATAACCAAACAGCTTTTAAACTCATTTTCAGAAAAACAATTTTCAGAATACAGTTTTCAGAAAACTCTATTCAGAAAACTCTTTTCAAAACAACAAAACAAACGCAACCTTTGTTATTTCCACAGTAATTTGGTGAATTTTTCTTTAGGGGTGCACTTTTTCCTTCTGTGGTCATTTTAAGAAGATAAAGTCGAAGTTCTTGCCAAGCTGTACAGCTTACATTTCAAATAAACTTGTAGTGTACCACAAGTTTCATGTGCTTTGTACGAGATGTAAAACACATGGGAAAGATTTTCTTCGCTTCGGTGTAAGAAAGTTTCTTGTGAAACCTGAACTCCATTCTGGTTAATTTTCTTTACCAGTAGAACATGCAGGCACCATAAAGTAGAACGTCGCTTATGTAACACGTCGGATCGATAAAAACTAGAAGTTGAATAGTTATTTAATTTTCAATTGGTGCGTCAAACAACATATCTTTTATTATCATACTTCCTATTAATCTTGCTTGTACACACGACACGAGTGCCATTAGATTATAGCGGTTATCCGCTTTGCAAGTGAGCAAAAGGCCTTCATCAAAGGAAAAAAAAGCAGTCGGGCCACAAACAAAAAGAAACACTGCAGGGGACTAAGAGAGAAAAGGGAAAGTCCTAATTACAAACATGAACAAATTAGAAAGCATGAGCAGTACTTAAACAGAAAGAGAAGCTAGCATTAGAATTTAGAACCAACCAGGCAGTATAAAGAAAATGAAATACTCAAATAGCTAGGGTGACGGCAACCAGATAAGGATTTTTTTTCCGTACTGACCAACCTTTTGAAAATATTGATCAAACTGACCCACTTTCGAAAATATTTATCCAATTGACTCAGTTTTGGACACGTCAGCATCAAGCGTTATTGGTAATAACGACATCTGTTATTTTGATGATGTTGTTGTCAATAGCGGCATCTGTTAAAAAAAAAATCGTTGCCCTATTTGAGAGTAACGACAACAATATATCTCGCATTTACTTAGGAGTTTTCTAACTTAAGGAAAAAATTATAAGTAAACATCACTAATAACTGAAGCTGTTATTCTCAATAACGGAATCATTATAACCGATGCCGCTGTTGGTAATCACAGCATCAATATAATCTACAGTATACTCCAAATTTCGTGCAGGTGCATCAACTTCAAACCCGAATTTGACCTTGATGCAGCCAGTATCTCTCAAAACTCAAAATATGAAAGTTGTAGATCTTTTTCTTGATGTTCCACAGCATTTTGGATCATCTCAATCGAAGTTCGGATGATAGAGTTATGCTCAGATTACGAAGCGATGTCGAAACTGTCTAAAGAAAATTGTAAGCGAAAATCGCTTATAACTGATGCCGCTATTCCCAATAACGACATCATTATAACTGATGCCGCTATTGGCAATAAAGGTATCTGTTTAATCTACAATGTACTCCACATCGCCTGGACAATTTCGAAATCACTACGTAATCTGGGTATAACTTTATCATCCGAACTCTAATTGAGATGATTCTAAATGCTTTGGACAACCAAGAAAAAGCTCTACAACTTTCATGTTTTGAGTTTTAAGAAATACTGACTACATCAAGGTTGAAATCGGGCTTGAAGTTGATCGGCCTGCACGAAATATGGAGTATACTGTGGATTATACTGATGCTGCTATTGCCAATAGCGGCAACAGTTATAATGATGTCATTATTGGGAATAGCGACATAAGTTATAATCGATTTTCACTTATGATTTTTTCTTCAAGTCAAAGAGCTCAGAATTTTCTAAAATATTTTCTTCAAGTTATAATATGTATTAATATCGTTACTTTCAATAGCAGCGACGGAATTTTTTTTTTATAGGTGCCTCTATTGACTACAACGACATCAAAATAACATATGACGTTATTGCCAATAATATTGTATGCTGCCGTGTTCAAAACTGGATCAGTTGAATAAATATTTTAGAAAATGGGTCAATTTGGTCAATATTTTCAAAAAGTGGGTCAATACGGAAAACAATTCCCAATAAGCTATATAAGTTTGATGGTGATGAAGCTATAAGTAAGAATCTATATAATAAAACACAAAGAAAGCTATCAAGTGGCTCTCCTTCAATCTCCTCAAAAATTAAAGGCCCAGATCTAACCTTACAAAACATATTTTCCCCCCAAAAGTTCCCTCCAAAACTCAAATTCAAATCCTCACCCAAAACAACTCCTATATTTATTTATTTATTTATTTATTTCTCTCTCTCTCTCTCCCCCTCTCTCTTCTATTCAAAAAATTAAGAAAATAAAAATTTTTAAAATTTTTTTAAAATAAAAAATTTAAAAACTAAAAAAAATAAAAAATTTAAAAGCTTAAAAAATAGTTTTAAAAAATATTTAAAAAATCATATAATATGTTTTTTGCTGTACCCAAAAATTTCTCATATAATATATTTGTTACTTCAATTAATTTGCTCGACCTTCAAAATTATTTTATATGATCAAATAAGTTGTACCGTTCCGAAGACGTGCCGTAGGCACGTGTCAACGGGCAAACCTAGTACCACAATAAAACCAAATGGCATTGAACTACAAACGATCAAATCAGAATATCTGCTCAGTTTGTTAGAAGCATAGACCAGACCTTTTCAATCATCATCTATCTGCTCAGTTTGTTAGGGAAGAGAAATGAAGACAACAGTATCCAATTCTGCAGGAATAAGCTAAAGGCCAAATTTATAATAAAAAAAAAAACTGTGAAGTATTGATTATTTTTAAAAAGTCTACTAAACTTTAAATATATAAAAATCGCACTGAACTACAGCTTAAAAAAACACATAGCGACGGAATTTACTTCTGTTAAGTTTTTTGTCATGTGTGTCGCATGTGACTTTTTGGGACAAAAATGTCCACATATTAGGTACGCTGGATCTCCAAGAAAAGCATGCACAATCGATCAACCATGCAAATCTCTTTGAAGTATGATTTATTAATTTTAATTCATTTTCATTAATTATTAAATTGGATTAATTAATTAAAACCTCTGAAAAATAATAAAAATTCAAATTAATTAATTAAAAAATACAAAAATAGATTATAATTTCGGGAAAATATGAAAATAATCCAAAAAAATAATTAGAAATTTAGAACAATTAAATAAAAATTCAAAAATTAATTATAAAAATTGAAAAGTTTAATTGAAAATTTTCAAAAATGATTAAAAATTGAAAGAAAAAAAATGTTTAAAATGTTTAGAAATTCAGAAGTTAATTATAAAAATAAAAAATTTTGATTTATAGTTTTGAAAAAATGATTAAAATTTGAAATTTTTTTTTTAAAAATATCTAGAAAATTCAAGAAAATCATAGAAGCTCTACAAAGATGCAACTATTTCCAAAAGCTCACTTTATGGTGTTAATTTTTAATACACTAGTAATCTGCACGTGTGATGCACATTTTTTTCCTTAAGTTCATTCTTTCACAAATTATCCCTAAAGAAAATGCCTACCTATAAAAAATAATTATAAAATTGGGAAAATGTTAAATTCCAAATAATTTAGATTAATTTAATTTAAAATCCAAAAATTAATTATTAAAATAGGAAATTTTGATTTAAAATTTTGAAAAAATGATTTAAAAATGAAAAAATTAGGGAAAAAATAGAAAAACCTAAAAAAATTCCAAGAAGTTCTACAAGATGCAAGTACTCCCCAACGCACAGTTTATGGTGTTGATTCTTCATATATTATCAATCTGCTTGTGTGATGTTATTTTTTTTCTCTTTAAGCTCATTCTTTCATAAATTATCCCTAATATGAGCAATTTATTAATTTTGGGTTAATTAATTAAAAATTCCAAAATATAATTAAAATTTTGGATTAATTAATTTAAAATTCTAAAAAGTAATTATAAATTCAAAAAATATGAAAAAATTTCTAAAAGTGATAAGAAATTTACAACAATTATTTTTAAAAACAAAAAACCAATATTAAAAAATCAGGAAATTGATTTTTAAAGAATTTAAAATAATTAAAATTAGGAGAGAAAAAAATAGTGAAATTCCCGAAATTTTTTTTTGCAAAATTCTAAATGAAATAAAAATCAGAAAAATCTTGGAAATTTTGGAAAAAATACTGGAATTGCTATAAAGATACAACTACTTTCAAAAGCTCAAAAAAGCACATTGACCTTTTTATAATTTTTTCAAATTTTTCTTGAACTTTTTCAAAATTTTGAAAAAATTCTAAAAGATCATCGTCCGTTTTTTAGCTTTTGAAAGTAGTTGTATCTTTATAGAAATTGTAGTAATTTTTCCAAGTTTTCCTGGATTTTTCAGATCTTTTTTAGAATTTTAAGGATTTTTCGGGATTTTCACTTTTTTTTTCTTCCAAATTTTGATCATCTTTTATTTTTTTAAAAAAATCAATTTCCCAATTTTTAATTAAGTTTTTGTTTTTAAAAATAATTATTGTAAATTTCTTATCATTTTTTGGAATATTTTCATATTTTTTGAATTTATAATTTTTTTAATTTTATTTAATTAATTAATCCTGTTACGAAAATAGAGACATGGGGAGATGTAGCCGAAAATCTACGTCATATGGCTATTTATTCATTATATATATATAGGAGAAAGTTAGGGTTAGAGTGTGGTTGGGCCGCCACCTAAGTAGGTGAGCTTTGGTTGTCACTGTAATAGATGGTCATCCACCTAATACGTGATTACGGTCTCACAACACTCCCCATTGAATGCCTACTTTTAAAATATTGCCTCATTAAAAACTTTCTAAAGAAAAACTCACATTCGGGAAAAATCCTTAGCGAAAGAAAAAGAGTACAACTAATATTCTTCAGGAATGTAAGTGGGTGATACTCACATTGCCTCGCTAAAAGTCTTTCAAAAAAAATCTAGTGGGAAAAAACTGCATCGAAGGAAAAGAGTACAATGTGCAAAGACATTCTTCAGCATGTCTCCATCAACATTTTCAGGATGTTTGCATCTGCAGGATGCTCATAAAAACTATTATATTTAGTCCTTACATCAACTTGAATTAAAAATAACCCCCCCCCCCCTTCCCCCCGCGGAAAGAAAAAAAAATTAATAATACATTTGGTCATTACATCCTAGCCCAAAAATATTTATCAGTCTATACATTTATACACATACCTGCCTAAATCTTGTTATGTCAATCTGTTGTACTGACTTTTGAAATCTGGACTTTTGGATATTCTATTTGAGGAAACATTGATCCACTTTACATCAATCATCTTTTGTGACTTGAAGCTGGTAGGTGAAGAAAAACTTTGGTGAGATGTGTTTCATCCTGTATCTTTTGAGGAAGCATTCTTGAATTTTCTATATACATGTTGCATTATCCTCATAAATAATTGTAGGCTTGTTTGTGACTTATGGGAGTTCGTAACTCCCCCTGATATGTTGAACTAGAGACCTTGACCATACACATTTCTACTTGCTTCATGAAGTACCAGTATCTCAGAATTATTGGTCGATGTTGCTGCAATTTTTTATTTGACTGATCTCCATGAAATAGCTGTACAACTGTTAAGAAAAACATATTTTGTTTGTGATATCCTCTTATAGGGATCAGATAAATGATGTATGTATATCCAACAAGGTCAGCCTATTCATTTAAAAATATAAATCAATATCTATTGTACTGTGTTAAATAAAGGAGTGCACCTATTGCACTCAAATAGGGTACTTCAGGACCAGAATATATTCATTTTCTCTTTTGTCGGCCAATAAGGATCCTGGTCACTTCTAGTTACCTTACCACCATAGGTGTACTGAGTAGATGACAATCACTCATATTGAATTTTTTGGGAGATTTTATTATATTATAGTTGATGTAGTAAAATTCCATTTTTACTGTGCTCGACCTGCAAGCCAAGACAAAATTTTGTTTCACACAAGTCTTTTATCTCAAATTGTTTCTTAGGATAGTTAGTATCCTTTTCAATCTCTTCAGGAGATTTGGTCAAGTTTACATCCTTCCCTAGGATGATATTCACTGAGCCTATTGTAACACATTTTTCCGGATTGTTTTAGTCCATATTGTAACACCCCGCAAAATTGGAAATGACAATTTTGCCCTCGTGTGTTACGCACGTGTATTTTGTAACGTGTTTTCACTACGTGTCTTGATTTCCGACTCTTTATGCATTTTCTGTATTGATTTTTATCTTATCTGTGTCAACTCAAATGTAATATTTCAATCTCTGTATTTTTACGTGCTTTTTATGTGTTTTCGATGTACGTATCAACTACGTATTTTTCCATCGCTACGTGTGATACTTTTATGAGTATTGATTATTTGTTTTTCGTGTTCGAACTCATTTTATAAACGGAAGTTCATTTCTCTCCATTTTGATTAAAATGATTTTTATGCATATAATGCACGTGTTTTCTACGTACGTAGAAATTACGTCATGGAGTATATATAAATTAATAAGTATATTTTCTTTTTTTTTTGATGCAAACGGATAGAGTCTAGCGACTCCAGCCAGATCAAAAATATATAGATAATAAGTCACTGTACAAAGCCAACACAAAGGGTCTTACCAGAGGTAAAACAAAGGCAATAAGAATAATACAAATAACTAAAGAGACTATGCAATCAGCAGAACGATAAACAACTCTAAAGACGAAACAACCGCCAAGGCCACCAGCATGACGAGCAGATCCGCAAGGGAGCTGACACTTGCGGTAGGAACGCTGACTAAATGGCGAGCATCCTCCGAAAGTGGACGGGAGACTGGGCCTAGCTGCTGCCGGCGGAGGAGGGCTAGGAGCCAAGATACGATCGCTTCCACCCCTACAAGCGAACCTTCGGTGACTCGCTCAGCCAAAAGAAGCCAGGCCATGCACTGCTGCCGACAGAGGACAGCAGCAGCGCACAGAACCAGGAGCGCCAACATGAAACAGAAGAGCAAAACCAAAATGCAAAAGAGTAATAAACAACAACTAGATAGCGCGAATATGAAAAAGGAAAGAAACAAGCCACATCAGAACGTCTCCCATCTATATTAAAAGCAGGATAAAAAGTTAACGGCAAGTAGCGAGAAATTAAAGATTACAAGCCAAAGAGATAGAGCGGTTCCACAAGCACGCTCGCCCACCTAACAAGTAATAACCTACTGCCGAAAACTCAAACAAAACCAAAGAACAGTCACACACCTAAAGGATGTGAAACAAAGGCCCGATAAGCTAGGAGCCAGAGTCCTGAAGGGAGTAGCTGAAAATAAAAGTAGCTTTAAGAGAGAAAGAAGAGTCAATCCAGGCCCTGTCAAGGTCCAAAAGAGAAAGAGCGACCACACACTGGCAAAAGAACAAAATCTCAAAAGTTGGGACTAAGAGCACCAACAGCCCCTGAGATATTCAGCCCTGCAAGAAGTGCTAGCAATCGTAAGCAACCAGAGAAAAAAAACCGAACAATATACTCGGTAAAAAAACAGTAAAAGGTAAGCTATTACAATGAGCTCAAGACTCAACATCATAACCACAGACCCGTCAAAACAGGGAAGATCAAAGTGGAGAAGCGCAATAGGCCAGGTGACACAAGCATACCAGCAACAAATGACTAAAAAGACTGTAGAGGTCTATAATAATGATGAGCTAGAGAGAAAGCTTAATTCAGGCCCGCCAATACCAGATCGCTGATGATCGGAAAGAAAAAAGAACTGAGCCAGAGGTCGAGCCCACACCGAAGCACAAAGAACACTCGAGGAGTCGAGAGCTAGAAACCAGCAGTGACTTCGCCGAGATAAGATGACGGGGGAACATCTTAGAGTGCATTAAGTGTGGTGAGAACCTCAAGAGAATCATAAAGACGGTGGGAATGAAAAGCTTGCCGCTTAACATCATTAAGATTAGAAGTCCAGAAATTGAAAAGATAAATGAGTTCTTCTAAGAGAGAGGGGGTAGAGGTAGCCTTATTAGCGAAAATACGACGGTTCCTCTCCCTCCAAGTAATCCAAATAATGATGTGGACAGAGAGGCTCCATCCCTTACTAAATTTTGGAGTACACGATGGAGAGTGCCAACAGGCACGAAGAGAAGTGGGGAGAACTGGGCAGGACCAAGCCAGGGAAACTAATTTCCAAAGCGGCTTGATGAAGGGACAATCCACAAAAAGATGATCCGCAGATTCGACACCCTCCAAACAGAGACTACATGGCTGAGCCCACGCAAGGTTTCTTTTATTTAGAACCTGAACGGTGAGAAGTTTATTATGAATGGCTAACCAAGAGTTGATTTTAACTTTAAGGGGAGCGCAAGATTTCCAAATGAAATCTGCCGCCGGGGACAAAATACCTCGAAAATTAAGAAATTTATAAAGAGAGCTAACTGTAAAGATGCCAGAAGCGTTCCAACGCCATCTGATGGTCTCCGAGGGGTGCCACTCAAAGCGGTGGAGAGAGGAGATTAAATCTTGCATATCCTTGACCAGATTTTGGGATAAGGGAGCAACCAGAGGAATGAACCAGTATCTGGCGTCATTGACCCAAAAAAACGACTCCTCAACAGAAGCGTCAGGGAACGCCGCGATGCTGAAAAGAGAAGGGTAGATTGATGCAATCGGGATATTGCTCAACCAAAGGTCGGACCAAAATTTGGTTCTCGATCCATCGGCGCAGATTTTCATAATGCTAGATTGGAAAACCGGAGCAATTTTCCACACGCCTTTCCAGAACGGGGAAGCGAAACGATGAGGGGGGGAATTCAAATGCCACCAGGGGGTGGAAGAAAAATACGCTGCCTTGACACAACGAACCCACGAAAGGTGAGGGAACTCATGAAGCCTCCACAGCCATTTACCTAAGAGAGCCAAGTTATGATCACGAAGGTTCAAAGCACCTAATCCCCCACTGGCTTTAGAAGAGCAGACAATGTTCCAGTTGCACAGGTGAGAACCCTGCTTATAAAGGGCGCTACCTGACCAGAAGAAATTGCTACGAATTTGATCAATTCTCTTAATGACCCAGGATGGGAGATAATAGAATGACATCAGATAGAGAGGCAAAGCTGAGAGAACGGAGTTGAGAAGAGTTAATCTCCCTCCTCGGGAGAGGAGCTTGCCAGTCCAAACATTCAGTCTGGATTCAATTTTATCAATAATGGGGGTCCAGTCGGATCTGAGGAGTTTACCCCATCTAAGAGGAATACCCAGATAAGAAATAGGGAAGGAAGCAATACGGCAATTAAAGAATTGGGCGATCTCGCTATGACGATCATCATTGCCGCCAAGCCAATAAACAGAAGACTTACTGAAATTGATAGCCAGCCCGGAGGCTTGTTCAAAGCAATACAGCAGAAGCTTAAGATTGCGTAAGACCGAGCGTTCAGGTTTAGAGAAAATGATAGTATCATCAGCGTATTGGAGGTTGAGGATCCCGTCAAAGTTTTGGGAACGTCCGATACCTTCAATAGCTTGAACCGAACGCGCATTGCGGAGCAATCTACTGAATACATCAGCCACAAGGGCGAAGAGGAGGGACAAGAGGGGATCTCCTTGCCTGAGACCACGCTTAATCTTAAATTTATGACCCTCGGATCCGTTAATAAAGATGGACGAAGTACCAGCAAACAAACTGGATTGGATCCAACCTATCCATTTCGGACCGAATCCACGATGACGAAGGATATCGAGGAGAAAATCCCAGTGAACATTATCGTAGGCTTTTTGAAAATCAAGTTTCAGCAGAATACCTTCCAACTTGTGATGGTGGCTCAGAGAGATGATCTCTTGAGCCGCAGCCACGCTGTCCAGAATGAAACGATCCTTAATAAAGCCCGATTGGGCAGGATCAATAAGAGGAGGGATGACGGCACTCAGCCTGGAGGCCAGCACCTTCATAATGATTTTGAAAGAGGTGTTAATCAGGCTAATGGGCCTGAAGTCAGAAACCGAGTTAGCACCAATTAGTTTAGGAATAAGCACGATATGCGCGTAATTGATACGCTCGAAGGAGAAGGATTCTTGGTGCAGATCTTGGAAAAGATCGAAAAGATCATCCTTGAGCCAAGGCCAGAATTTTTGAAAGAAGAAGGCAGGGAATCCGTCCGGGCCAGGCGCAGAGTCGCTTTTTAAGGCAAAAACCGCCCTTTTGATCTCCTCCAATGAGAACGGCGCCTCAAGCGAGGATAAATCGGTGTCCGGAACACCATAGAGTTGTTGCCAATCTAGAGAAATAACACGAGGTTTGGAGGAACCGATTAGGTTTTTGTAAAAAGAGAGAAATGATTTGTGAATGTCAGTGTCCGATCGCAGCTCCACCCCTTGATCGATGATCAGGGGAATGTGGTTGCAACGGCGCCTATGAGAGGCGAATTGGTGGAAGAAAGCGGTGTTACCATCGCCTTCTTTCAACCATCGAACTCTAGCCCTTTGCGCCCACTTGGAGTGGTCGAGCTGGAGAAAATCAGCATAATCACGCTTGCATGCACGCCTCTCCAAAAGGGCGGCGGGAGAGAGGGGGGCCTGCTCTTCCATCAGGTCAATCGCCTGAATGGAGGCGAGCAAACAATCTTTGAGAAAATTGGTGTTAGATTGACGTTCGCGACGCCAAATCTTACACCCAAATTTGATAGCATGGAGTTTCAAAAGTAAATTGCCGAGACCTCGCGAGCCGGAGACGGCCGCTAGACATTCCTCGGTCAATTTGATAAACAGTTGATCTTTAAGCCAGAGTTTTTCGAAGCGAAATTGACGGTGATGGGGGAAGTGGAAGTCCGAGAACAGGGAGATGGGCACGTGGTCAGAGGATGGATTGGGAAGAGCTTTCGCATAAGCATTGTGGAATCTGGAGAACCAGGAGTGCGAAACTAGAAACCTGTCCAATTTCGCCAGGGAGGGGATAAGACGCTGATTGGACCAAGTAAATAGCCTATCGTTGATAGGGATCTCCGATAATTGGAGACTCCTAATGCAATCATTAAAAAACCAAGATTGGGAATCCGGCACGGCGGAGTGGGATCTTTCCGCTGCGAAACGCGTGATGTTGAAATCCCCACAAACCACAGCAAGACCTTGCACGAATTGGTGAAGGGAGAGGAATTCATCCCAGAAGGTCAGGTCGTCCACTAGAAGTGGAGGGGCCGTAGACCGAGATGAACGTGATGACGCTGTCTTGGATGAGCCAGTGCAGCTGCACTATTAAGAAGAAGTGGAGTCTACGAATAGAGATAAGGGAGAAAGAAGAGTCCTTAAAACCAAACAGAATCCCGCCTCTAGAGCCAATGGCATCGAGGGAGATCCAATTAGAAATGATCGCACCTCCAATAGAACGGAAGAGACGCGGGGAGGGCGCTTCCAATTTGGACTCTTGAATCGAGATGATATCACAGTGGGAAGACGAAATTAGGTCGAAAATGGCTCTCTGCTTAGAGGGGCAGTTAAGCCCTCGAATGTTCCAAGAGATACTAATCATTAAACAGTTTGTGCTCAAGAACTCGGGACCGTTCAATAGACCTAAGGAGGGAAATAGGGGAGGAGATGTAAGGAGGGAGAGTGAAACCGAGGGATAGGGCATTAGAGGCTAACTCTGGGTCTGACCAGTCCTCAAAAAGGGGACGGTAAAGAGAGCCCAGAGGGGACGGTTGGGGGGAGAGAAGGGAGTGGGAGGGAGGCTGCCGCGTCGCAGACCGCTGAGCTAAGAGACGAGCACTGGATCGAATCAATCGACCGTTGCCGGAGGGCAAAACAGGGGAACGGGGGTTGGGGGACAAAGAAGAGGAGGGTTGGCAATCCAGAAGGTGACCAGGTTCGATCGACTTGAGCGGGGGAGAGACGTACTCCAAGGGAGTAGAGGCAGCTGAATGTTGCCTGTACGGCAAGGATGGTGCCAGAGGCATCAAAAGAGACCTCGACGAGGGGAGGCCTTTAGTGAATACTCTAGAAGATAGCATAGACAAATCCAACTTAATAATAGAAGGAGGGAGGGAGGAGAAAGAAGACCAGGCCTTAAATGTCCCGATCGAAGAAACCATAAGTGACGGGAATTTAAATTCCATCAACATAGGAAAGTAACTCGCCAAAACAGCAAAATTGAAAAAGAAACTGAAATTAGAAGAAGGGGAGCAGATATTGACCTTTAGGGAAGCTTGAGAGCTCTCCAGGGCTGCCACCTCATCCCCGAGAAGATCATCCTTATCAGTCCAGTCTAAAGCCAGCGAAGGAATGGATGCTTTATCCATATTGGGAGGAGGCACAGTCAGACCAGCATCGGAAGAAGAAGGCGCTTTATCAGCTTTAGGAGTGGAGAATGGGCGAGAAGAAATAGTAGTCGGAAAATGAGCGGAGCGTTGAAAGAGTTCCCAATCTGAAGCGAACGAGTGGTTGGGCTCCCAAGCTGGCCAAGCTCCCGATTTGGAAGCAGAGGAAGCACGCCCTTGAGAGTTTATAGAGTGTTCAGGAGCTAGCGCAGCCGGAGGGGCAGGCGGAGAGGAGGGTTTAACCGGGGCTTGTGAAACACGGGCAGGGTTGATCCAAACTAGGTTAGAAGACTTCGCAGGAGAAATCTTCGCAACCTTAGCCGACGAAGACGAGGGATGGGAAAGAGCGATGAGCTTCTTAGGCTGGGGGGAGAAATGGGTTTTGCCAGTAGAAGAGGAAAATTTAGGGCCCGAAGATGCACCCGGGTGGAAAACGGCAGGGTGGGAGAGAACAAAGTCCGGCTTCGACGCTACTCCCCCAGAAGTAGAACCGTGGTACTGAACAGAGACTTCAAATGATGATATACCATCGTTGAGACGAAAGACTTCAATACGATCCTTAGGGGGTGGGCAACGAAACAAAGCATCAACTTGAATGCTGCCAGAGGCCAAACGCACGCAAGAGTCCAAGCTGATAATATCACCAATACATTTTGAGAATGCAGCAACCATCCTCAAGGATTCGCAGAACGGGGGGAGACCAACCAGTGTGACCTTGGAAGGAGAGAGTTCCAGAGATCTAGAGGCTGAGGCACAAGAAACCCATTTACGAATGGTCATGGAGACAGCACCAATGGAAAGAGTCTGATTATCGCAAAGCTCGTCCAGAACTTTAGTCGAGGGACATTGAATCACTGCGTCACCATTCGAACAAGAGTAGAGGACCCACTCCCAATCCCGAACATTGCAGAAGTTGCAAAGAAAAGTGTTGAGGGTGTAGAAGGGGATAGATCCGCCCGAGAAAGCAATAGCTCCAAAGTTGTTGTAGATCTTAAGGCGGTCCGACATTTCGGAGTTGGCTAAAAAAACCTGGGTGACGGAAGGTTTCAGGGGAGAGTGGGAAGGGACAGCCAGCATCGACTGAGTTGGAGTAGGAGGGGAGGAGCGGAGGGATCCTGAGGCGGGAGTGGGAAGTAGAGGAGAACGGGAAGGGGCTTTGGCTTTTTTGGATTTAGCAGAGGGCAATTCTGCTAACTTCTTTTGCAGAGAAGGAAAGTCGAGAGCGCCCAACACGGAGTCCGCAATCGGAACTCCGATCGAAAGACCGAGGATTTTCTGAAGGGAAAAGCAGCGTTGTCTAGAGTGACCATCTTTTAGACAAAATAAACACTTCATCTTAGCCAAGCAGAAACTTTTAACGTGCCCCGCTTGGAGACACCTGAAACAGAAAGTTGGTGAGCGATAGGAGGAGGGAGGGGAAGAAGAAGATGAAGAGGTGGAAGGAGAATTAGAGCGGGAGGATAGATCAGAAGAAGCTGCTAGAAGATAATGGAAACGCCCGTTGGGCTTGGGTTTAGGCCCAGAGGAAAAAACACCAGAAAAAAGATTAGGAGGATAGGTTTTTTTATAACTCTTTTTTTTAACTACTTCGACCCATGACTGCTCCATGGGCTAAAGGAGAGGCCCACAATCTAAGAAAAACAACAATGGCAGGCAAGAAGCCAGCTAGAGACCACTACTCCTTCTCGAATCTTACCGGCGCAGCGGGAATTCGGGAGTGGCAGGGTCAAGAGGGGAAAATTAAAACCAAAGGAGAGAATGGTAGATGAAGGGAGAGGAGAAAGAGGGCGGGGTAACAAGCACCCACCGAAAGATTCCCTACAAAGGAGGGAGAGGAGGGAACGCGGAGGAGCAAAGAGGGGGGCGAGCACACAGAAACCAATAACCACAGGGGATCAATCGAAACCCACAAGAACCAAGCTCAGAGAACTAACAAACACACACAAAAACCACGATGAAAACGAGAAGCACAAACACAAATAACCAACACAATAACCAAACACAAATAGACTAAATTAAAATCAGCCTGAGGGCAAAATTAAAAGGGATACTTACAGTGCTCGAACAAGGAGGAAGGATGAGGGGACAAACCAGGCGCCGAAAAAGCACGGACGGGGGGGACAGGCAGGCGTCGGCAACCGGAGAGCGTTGCTGGGAGGAACAAGGAACGGTGCGAAATGGCGCTGAACGAGGAGTCACCACTGCCGGACAACAGTGGCCAAAGAGGAGCTCGGGGGATGCAGAGCCGCAACAGAAAGTGACACCACTAGGAGAGATGATCGAAAGCGGGGAAAATGGGGATCTGAGAGGAAAAGGAGATGGGTCTGTAGATCTGAGGGAGAGAAAGCTTTTTAATGAAGGGGGATGAGGGGAAAAAGATGAGAAAGGATCGGATCTGAGAGGAGAAGAGAGATCAAGAATGGGGAAGAAAATCGCCTTTAGAATCGCCTTTTTTGAGTCGTACTATAACTTTTTTGTAGTAACCCTGCCAAATATTTACTTTATCAAAAAAAAAAAAATCTTTTAATAAGTATATTTTCTTATATTTTATTTTTATTATCTTTAATATTTTTCCGTTGATAAAACCGAATTTCATATTTTTGATATTTTACGTGCGACGCACGTGTTTGTTTCGGTGCGCGAATGTGAGCGTACTCATTTTTCAAAATAATTTTGGAGTGTGTATATTTATTTTATTTATTCATGATACATTATAGATTTTAACTAAACTATTTTTACTTACATATACAGCATATATGTATAGACATAGATAGTATATAGATGATATAGCAATTTGGTAATAATGTGTACATGAATGGAGGGCCCCACGGTGCTTGAATCATCCAGCAAATGGACTATCCACTGTTTGCCTACATACCTACCACTACTATACCCATATAGTATAATCATATATATATATATATATATATATATATATATATATATATATATATATATATATAGGGTAAAAGGGATATGAGCAACTTGCTCATTTAGTAAATGAGCAATTGATTATGTGGCATGCATGTGATACATTGAACAACTAACCCTTTTAAGACTTTTCCAATCACATGTATGCCACATCCTCAATTGCTTATTTACTAAATGAGCAAGTTGCTCATACCCCTTTTTCCCATATATATATATATATATATATATATATGGTCACAAATTTTATGCATGTATAAGTTGGAGTGGGCTTTACTGAGTGTTGACCGGGTGGAAGGTGGAGAGAGTCCGGTTGGGGAGTTTAGAAGAGGAAGAGGTTGGGAGTTGAGTTTTGAAGAGGTGAAGAGGTGAAGAGGTGAAGAGTTGGGGGTTTAAGAAAGTGAAAAGTTGAGAAATTAAATTAAGTAATTTATTAGGTGGGTAATTTTGCACTTTGATCCTTAAACTTGTCCTATAAATACCCTAGTGTTTTCTTCTCTTTTCACACCAAAAAGTAAACCAAATAAGAGAAAGAAAAAGAAAGAGAGTAGAGTGTTCTTGCTTGGAGGAGTTCTTGCTAGGAGGAGAAGGACTTGCTAGGAGCTAGGAGTTGTTCCCAACTTTCTCATTGATTTTATAGAGGTGGGTGGTTTCTTTACTTTCTAGTTGTAGAATATACATGCTAAAAACTATAAATAAGTAGTATAAGTTATTGTTGATGTGAAAACTGTAGATAAAATCCATGCTAGAGTAGTATGCCATGAATAAGAACAATCTTGTGGTGATTAAATATATATTTGCTACCATACTAATTAAAAAAAAGAATTCTTTTATACTATGAATCATGTTAGTATGCTTGCATTTTTTTTACATGTTGAGTATATGAAAATTGTTGAAGAAAGTTATATTCAAATCATACTTTGATGACTAAGAAAGAAGAAAGAAAATAAATTTAGTTAGTGCTATGAAATGTGTTGACATATGTATATTTTTCATGTCCTAATTGAAAATATCAACTATAGGATGAAAGAAATATTTTTGTGAAATTCTCATGTTTGAGAGACATGCTGGTATTGTTATAAAATTTTAATTTTTGTATAAGTAGGAATAAAAACTAGTTTTCATGAACACTATTTTGTAAATTCAAATTTTAGGAAAAACAGAAGCCTATGTGTAAAATTAGAAGAGGAATTGTTTAAACAAATGGAAATATGGTTTTAATGAACTTAAAATTGTTGTTTACTATTTTAAAAATTCAATCTCGGTCAAGGAAAAGTTGATTTCAAAATCCTAAAAAGATTGGATCTTTGGATAAACGAGTTTGTGTGAAAAAGAACCACTTTCTGAACAATTTAAACTAAAGTATATTAGTACCATTCCTAAATAGAAAATACACTTTGACTTACTGGTTAGCTAATGCAACACAGAGTACTGTTGTGAGAGATTTTGGGTTCAAAACTTGATAGTCACATCTATTTTTAATTCTTTTAAATTATTTCCAAAACTGAGAGTCGGTATATGACAAATTCGGCATAAGATCTTGACGCCAGAGTCCATTGGACTTAGTGGCTAGTGGGTTGGGCCTATGGGTGGTCACTATAGCTTGCATGCGATCCTGGGTTCGAAACCCCTTGGTTGCACTTTGATTTTTTTGAGTTCTTTTTTACACTTTCAATGGTTTTAAATGGGAATAAAATTTGGAGAAAAATAATAGAATTTCTATAAAATGAAATAGAGTTTATTAAAAAGAGTTACAAAATTTCTGAAGTGTATTTAGATGCAATTGAGATAGAAAGATGAATAATGTGAACTTAAAAATCTATTATTTAAGAATAGATATTTCTTTTATTAAGAAGAGTAAAGTATTAGTTTATGAAGTGATTTTTCTTGAAGAGAGTTACACTCTTATTTGTTCGAAGAATGTTTTGAAGTGAGTTGAGATATTGTAAGAGTTTGAATTGTTGATAAAATTTCATGTGATGAAGTTGTATTCTTGAAAGAAATTAATTTATTATAAAGATGATGAATGAATAACTAGATCATGAATAGTGACAAGATTTTGATCATTTGTTTAAGACATGTTTATTAAAGGGTATGTGTACCCATGGTTTCTTGTAGATGAGAAAGTTTGTGATTTAGAGTTAATGAGACATCGGGTACCGGCACTATTGAATTGAAAAGCCTTGAGATATTTTGAGATATTGCCATGGAGCTATCTCGTATTTTGTTGATTAAGTCCGGTAGGAGGTAAAACTAATTCTAGACTTGGAAATTTATTCATGTCTTGAACTTAATAATTAGGCACATAAGTGAAGATACAGTAAACCTGGGCAAACGTAAGTGGGTTGCCTCTATATAGTCGGCGGTGGACTCCGTGGCTATAGACCCAGTCGGCGGTGGACTCCGTGACTGTGGTTGCTCCGTGGGAGACAGGTTTTTATTTTTAAATCCGGGATTATGAGGACGGGTCAGCAGTGGATTCTAGGATTTTGAGTAATCGGGCGGATAGTTTGTCATACTCCAATGTATATACGTATACCAGGGCTAGAGGGGTACTTGCGGGATGGTTCGCACGATGAGGAATCTGTTATAACAGTCAGCGGTGGACTCCGTGGCTAGGATCCATCTTTATGGAATGATCTAAACCTTGTTTTAATACTGGTTAGTTTCTTGGCGAGGGATCGAATCCTTAAATGTGGAATACGTTGGTGCTTGCCTTCGAACCTATGTAGTATGGGATGCATAGAATTCAAACAAGTATGCATTAGTGTCATCCTAGTATAAAAATGTATGCATTAGGCATTAAGGCATGGCATACACTTACATGTTTAGCGTAGTCACAATTTAACACTTTATTGTTCATTCAATTTTTGTGGTTTGTTAAAGTAATGAGATCGTTATATGTACGGCATAGAGAGGATGACCGAGTATAACATTTTCGTCAGTTGTAAGTGACTGACGTGCCCACAGCTTAATATGCAGGTAATGGACTTTTTATGAAGAAGTAAAGATGTTATGTTGCAGTTGATGACTTACACTGTTAAAGTTGCACAAGTTGTATTTTATTTCATTGTTGTATTTCTTTTATTCTTCCGCTGTGTAAACAAAATGTAAAGAACTCTGATGTATGTTGAAAAGTTTAAATTTCGTTGTAAAATTGTACGAAGTGAAGTGTAAAGATCCTGTGGAATCTCGAATTTGGTCTTATTTGGAATTCGGGGCGTTACACATATAGGGTTTGTTTTAATCTAATACAGTGTGTATTTTTGGACTTGGTTTAAATCCTTCGAGTATTTTCATATTTATCTTACTGTCTAGGTTACCATATCAGTATGCTGTCATCACATTCATGAGTCTCGTATCGAGTTTTTCAAAAACTTCGAGACTTATCTAAATATGATGATGTTCATGACCGGGGAATATATTTCTTCATAATCTATTCCCGTCTTTGTGAGCATCCTTAAGAAATTAACCCTGCTTTATACCGTTAGATCACATTCTTTTCATTTGTTTGTCTTACAAACACCCATTTAAAACCTACATTGTTTATTCCTTTTAGGCTTTGTACTATAAGACCAAACACTCCATATTTTGTGAGAGAACATAGTTCCGCTTGAATTGCATCTTTCCATTTTGGTCAATCTTGTCTCTTTCGATATTCAAGGATTGGTCTTGGTTCAGTGTTATCCTCATTTTGGTTGCCCTTTTTAATCTCATTTGCTAGTTCATAAGAGAAAATGTCATCCATGAAAATTTCTTTTCGACTCAAGTTTTTCCTGAGCATGTGTAAAACACAGATTTCTCATTATTGTTAGGTACTGATACCTCTTTCTCATTATTTTATGGGTTCTGAGGCATATCCTCGACCGGAGTGATATGCCTTGTTTTGGAGAAATTGAATCTTTGGTTCAAGACATCTTCCAGACCGTCATGAACTCTCTCTATAGACTTCTTCATGAGCATCATGGACTCTCTACAGGAGATGCTACTTCAGGAGCTGCTTCTTCAGAAACATTAGGGTGTGCTATATTATTCAATCTCCTCTCTAAGGAAGCTGAAAACTTTAGAATCTTTAAGCCTTCCACGTTCTTGATTTGAAGCTATTTCTTTTGTTGTTTTATTTGGTTCTTTGGGTATTTCGATAATTCAAGACGTTCTTCTGGAACTAGACATTTATCTTTCTTTTTATCTCCCCTAACGGTGGGAATATTGTCTAATCGAAATAACATGAGAGTCAACCTCTATTCCTAAGGATATTCAAAAAACATTAAAGGTCTGTGAGGAAAATCATATTGATTTGATAGTTTATTCAGAGAAATGAATGATTTGGGTCAATAATCTAAAAAAATGTATTCTAATTGAAGCATCAAGTAATACCATAAAGTGTCTAAACATGCAATATGTAATCAGTAGAGGCAAATAAAAATTATGGATCAATAAATTCTAAAGAAATAGTGTTCCCAAGTCGTAAGTGCTGAAACATAGTTCAAAAAATACTAACATAAGCCATAAAGTCTCAATGCTAAGTAGTGCAATGCTAAATAAATAAAACTAAGCTATTGATAATCCCTAAAAAAATTGCAGATGTCAAGTTTGTGTTTTCGTATTCCTTAACATCCTCGCCAAGGAGGTCATCATTGTCTATGTCAAGGGTGACATTTGCTTCAATCTTCTGGATTTTCTGATATTTGGCCACCGCTTCCTTTGATGCACGACATGTGTGGGACCAATGACCTTCATGCCCACACTTGAAGTATGTATCACTTGGTCCTCTATCACTTGAAGGGGGTTATTGCTATCCTTGATTAGGAGTGAGCTGATGGCTCATAGTGTTGACTCGACTACCCCAACTGGAGTGAAGTAGATCCCTACTGATAGGCTGGAGAATTTTTCTAGGATGAACTTTTGGTTCCCTATACTAGAGAATACACAAAGGTATTCCTAATTTTCCTCGCTCATGGTTTCAATATGATATTTGTTTGCCCTTATGTCCTTAAAACTTTGTAGGTTTCTTCTGAAATTTCGAAAGCATAAGACATTCTGTATAAGTAGATGGGTAAAATTAAATGTGCTCTACAGGAGTCTTCAATAATGTGAGCATGACCAGCTGTCGTAGATACCACGTTCGAACTAGAATTAATGTTGGAGGAAAAAAAAAATCTTATTCTTAAGGATGGTGTGAGTAGTAGTACTGTCAATAGGCATGAGCTGTCTCTATCTATTTTTCCCATATGTTTCATCTCCTAAAAATGCAATATTTGATCAATTTATTCAGGAATTCTAAGAAAGAAGGAAAAATTCCTCCTAAATATTCACACTTTAGCATGAATGAATTTTAAAAAATTATTTTACAAATAATCACGATTTCATGCAATCTATAAATATTTTTGACTTTATGACAAAAGATACCATTATGTGAGAACATGAATAACAAAAAATAGTAAGTGCAGGGGCTTAATGGAAAAAGATACTCTTATGTGAGTACATGAACTAATGGAACAATGCAAAATTATGAATAAGATGGTCTTAATGGCATAATGAACATGATTTATATCATATAAATTCACTTTAGTGGAAATATTTGTAAAAAATATTAATTATAGGGACCACATTGCATAATATGAATATATAAAAAAATTCAAAATTAGTTTTAAATCTTAAATCCGAAGTTGGATCAGATTTCGGGTGTGCCAAGAGTCTGAAAATATAAAGTGCCAAAGGTTCTGCAAATATCCTAAAACCCTTTAATACAAATTTAGTTTTCTGATTGTTAGTATCACAAAAAACTCCAAAGTAAAAATAGAATACTAACATGTCCATCTGTTATGCTGATCCACAAAACAGTTCATCAAATAACCAGAAGACGCTATTTTTTCCCAAATCTATGAACACCATATATATAGTGACGCTGGAAACAAATGAGATCTCTTCTCTCTTACAACTAACAAAAATTAATTTTGTAACAAATCATAGAAGAACTTCATGATTCCTTCTATTGGCTAATTGACCTTAGAGTCCCAAATTCTATGTATATAGATATTTCATACTAGATCAGTTAATTATCTTAAATACTCAAATTAAGTCATAATTATAGTTTCAATGAGATTTTGCATCCAAAAGAACCCCAAACAATAAAACAAATTTATTTGGATTCTTTTAAGGGGAAAGAAAGATGTATATATACATATGCAGTAGATAGAAAGTGTCACAAAAAAGGGATGAACAATGAATGGAATAATTAAACCATATCTACAAAATAAGTTTGATGTGGCCATGATCATTTATTGCTATTGCATATATAAGCATCAATGAGGCTAGAAAGTCATGTTTCATAAGTTTGGCAGAGAACACCAATCAATCAAGGAGCAAAGTTCTTAGAAATAATACTTGACAACTAGTACTTACAAATAAATAGATAGATATTGGTATCTTTTAAATCAATGATCTTCTAAAAATACAATGGTATTAGATCTTATCCTTATCAAATATACAAAACATGATTATTTACTGTTTTTCTTTTTTAGAATAAATATTTCCTGCAAATGATAATAGTCCAAAAATTAACTTGGAAGGATATTAGGATAACATGAATGTACCAATTCTAGAGAGTATGCAAACTATGAAAATTTTTATAAGAGAATTCTTCATGCTTTGGAAATTTAAAATCAGAAATTTGCAAGATATTTATTAAGACGTGCATCGCACATTAGTCTCGAACAAGAGTAAATCTCCTAAAACATATGCATTATGCATGCATTGCTGCTGATCAGGGTATATTATGATTCCATGTAAAATCCAAAACTCATAAGAATATTATGTTTAACAAAAAGAATCATAGTATGATTAAGATAGTTATTATCGCATGAAAGAATGATTTCAAATGAATATTAATAATGATTATATGTCCTACAATTTATGGTAAATGCATAGCAGTGTAAAGAACAAGAATATAAGATTAACTAAAACAAGTATGTTTGGAAAAATATACCACTGATAATAAACAAATAAATTATTATTAATAAAAGAAAAAGGCTACTAAGAAACCAACAAAAACAAGGATATCAATGCTGATCTAACTCAGAAACCTAGAGCCAGAGCAAGGTAGCAATCAACTCAACAAACTTGAGAGGAAAACAATTCATGAATTATATCGCCATATCATATAATAGCATCATCTTCTATTTTGTACCAAATTTTACTAGAATTTTCGATCAAAGATTCATAACTCTATTACAGTCTAACTTGAAGGCTGAAAATTAGAGTATTCTGAGTATCGAATGTACAAACGGTGCTTTAAATTTATAATCAATTTTTCTCTACCATATGAGGATCCTTCTTTCGAAAAGTAAACATGAGTTCAGCCAAAAAAGACAGTTTTTTTTTTTGCTAATTCTTTGATGTTCTGTATAAACATAGTGAGACTACTCAACCTAACAATATTACCAACATGACTCACAAGAATAAATTTGGTACTGACATACTTACACTGTTACACAATTTCAAATAAAATACTATGCATAAACAAGTACAATATTTGTTCCCAATTAACTATATCTGTCCGCTATACATGAATTACATATTCAGATAGTAATGTACGTATGAATTTCTTAAATGCCTATCTTTCAAACTGATATGTGAGATCGGAACAATGTCCTAGAGGTTACGTATACATTACTTCACAACTCATAGGAACAAAGTTTTGTTAAAATATTCAACAGGTGAAGCAAATCATAAAGGTTCGATCAAGACCAGATTTCACACTTAATCAATGAAGTTAAAACATGATAACATCAGCAAAAGCTTGGCCATTAAGAATCAAAGCACTAACAAATATCAACAACTCAATTCCGATAGTACTAAATCAGTGAAAATGAACAATGACCTTGATACAACTCCAAACCCTAGTACCATTATCATACTCACAATAAAAAACAAACAAAACAAATCATGCCCTAGATTGTCATCCAAACTCTTTCTTAATCAAACATGATAGAAAGATCAGATCTTGATAAAAGAGAAGAGGTTTGCATACATTTCTTCAAGTCGTCGTGTTGATAACGTGTTACAAAAATAGAGAGATGGAGAGAGGTAGCCGAAAATCTATGCGATATGGCTCTTTATTCATAACATATATATATATATATATGGGAAAGTTAGGGTTAAAGTGTGGTTGGGCCGCCACCTAAGTAGGTGGATTTCGGTTGTCATCTTAATAGATTGGACATCCACCTAATAGGTGATTATGGTTTCACAACAAATCCAAAATTTTAATTATATTTTGAAATTTTTAATTAATTAATCCGAAATTCACAATTTGCACATATTAGAGATAATTTGTAAAAGAATGAGCTTAAAGAAGAAAAAACGCATCACATGTTTAGATTACTAGTATATGAAGAATCAACACCATAAACCGAGAGTTTTGAACTAGTTGCATCTCTGTAGAACTTCTATGAATTTTTTCAGGTTTTTCTAGATTTTACCTAGTTTTTCAATTTCTAATCATTTTTTCAAAATTTTAAATCAAATATCCCTATTTTAATAATTATTTTTACGGACTTTTAATTAATTATTCTATTTTTAAAAAAAATTTCCAGGTTTTTCCTAGATTTTTCATATTTTTAAAATTTTTAATCATTTTTCAAAAATTTAAATCAAATTTTTTTTTAATTTTATAATTAACTTTTAAAAATTTTAATCAATTATTCTAAAATTTTAATTATATTTTAGAATATTTTTTGAAATTTATATTTATTTTTTATAGGTGGGCATTTTCTTTAGGGATAATTTGTGAAAGAATGAGTTTAGGGGAAAAAAAACGTACATCACACGTGCAGATTACTAGTATATAAAGAATCAACACCATTAAGTGAGTTTTTGGAAGTAGTTGCATCTTTGTAGGACTTCTAAAAAATTTTCCTGTTTTTTCTAGAAATTTTCAAAATTTTTAATTTTTAATCATTTTTTCAAAATTATAAATCAAAATTTCCTATTTTTATAATTAACTTTTGAATTTTTAATTAAGTAATCTAAAGTTCTAAACAATTTTAACATATTTCTTTTTTCAAATTTTAATCATTTTTGAAAACTTTAAATCAAAATTTCAATTTTTATAATATATTTTTGAATGTTTCATTAATTTTTCTAAATTTCTAAAAAAAATGGAATATTTTCATATTTTCCGAAATTATAATATTTAAATATATTATTTAATTAAATAATTCAATTTTTAAATTATTTTTCAAAAATTTTAATTAATACCGATTTAAAAATTAATAAAAGGAATTAAAATTAATAAATCATATTTTGAAGAGATCTTGACCGTTGATAGATCATGCACGTTTTTCTTGGAGATCCAGCGTACCTGATACGTTGACATTTTCGTTCAAAATAAGTCGTGTGCGACGCACGTGACAAAAAACATAATGGAATTAAACTTCTTCACTGTGTGTTGAATGAAATTTCGATGCGTTTGGTTCTTATGATAAAATGTGTGAATAGGATGATCAAATCAAAATTGGGTGACAGTAAGAGATTGTAGATTGAACGTCGCGGTGATTCTCGAGATTTGGTATGGTTGAGATGTTTGAAAATGATGAAAGTTGTGAGGAGTTTTTTTTTTTTTTTTTTTTTTTTTTTTAATTTAAGGAAGAAAGTTGTGAGGAGTTATATGGTTAGTTCTAGAGTGTTCAAGGCGCCAATCCAATTATTGGAGCTAGAGTTGGAGATGCTAATCATATATTTGTTTTGTAGTTCTAAGAAGACAATATGGTTGTGTTTGAGGTTCAAATTTGAAGGACAAGCCTAATACTATTATTTAGAGGTTCTTTTTGTGATATATGATTGTGTCAGGATTTCATATCCAACGATTGAAATATAGACTTGGGGACTTGCAATTTCTACTAGTTATGCAAAGAGCACTTATTTGAAAATGTTGCTCAACATTGACGTTTATTTGCTATAGTTGATTGTAGAATAAAACGTGGAGTGTTTTATTATGAGCAATCCCCTGTTAGGTGCGTCATGTTATTTGGGAAAGAAAACTTGTGTTTCTACTTTGTACTAGTACAGTTAAGTAGAATGTGTCTAATGTGAAGTTATCTACCTATGAGTTTTAGTTACTGCATTAAAAACGTCATTCACCTCTCGGTGAATATTTTTCTCAAATCCCTATTTGGAAATTTTCACTAACTTACCTTTATTTTTTTATCTTCGTTTCAGCGTGCATTTTGATGAATATGTTAGGAATTATGTTAGTTGTGTGGTAAAATGGGATTTTTGGGGGTCTAGCTTCTTAAGCACTATTTCGATCTAATATAGGATACCTACAGGTAACTTTTGGCTTAAAAAATAAATTTTGTCAAACTGGAGTTTAGATAGTTACAGGTATCTTACATTGAGGGTAACTCCAAAATATGATCCAAATGGGTCAAAGCTTCCTTCTTCCTCTAAATTTATAGTTTATGAATGCTAGAACTCACAAAATCTTTCAAAAATTGCATAACTATTCAGAACACACAAAAAAACTTCAAAAATGCAGACCTAGTGAACTAGTTGGCATTTCAATATGAGGGAGGGTTATTTTTGCATTTGAAGTAGTTGGCATGACATTTTAATGCAGCCCTAGTGACACGAGTTTTCTCTCTCTTTGATGAACTGATGCTTGAATATTTGGCAAATTTGATAAATCCTTACTGAAAATTGTATTCTGAGCCTACTAGTAATTGTTTCATGTACATACAAATACATGATTATTCCTAAAACTTTTTTGTGTGTGGTTGGAAGAAGAAGAAGAAGAAAGAAGAAGACGCAGCAGCAGCAGTTCAGCTTGCTTGCTGTTATGTAATATTAATTGTGCATTTGAGCTTACTTGTTGTTATGTAATATTGATTGTGCATTTGAAGTATACAAAATAGTTATGCTTTTAGCATTGTATTTATATTCTCCAGTTCTTTCTTTGCAACTTGCTATATGTTGGATGCTTATGATCTAGAGATGAAAATGTATCTCAATAAACTCTTTCCTCTATGTTGGTTCTGAATAATTTATTTGTTCTTGATGTTATGATATACTGACATATGATGATTAGATTTTTAGTTCTGAACAAACTATGGCATCTGTTAAGAATTTATAGAACAATTTTTTTAAGGAATTTTAAATAAGCTTTAGTTCAGTTAGCACTTTCAGTTGTAGAAATACTCTCAATTTTGAAAGACTTTTTGTTCTATTGTAAAATTAATTTTAAAGAAAATTTAATGAAATTTTTTAATGAATTTTTAAGAAATTTAAAAGGAAATTAAAAAAAATTTAATAATTTTAAATGAAACTATAAGAAATTTTTAAGGAATTATAAGGAATTTAAAAGAAAATTTTAATGAAATTTTAAAGGACAATTTCAAAAATCTTGTGGATTTTTATAGGAATTTTAAAGAGTTTTTACGAATTTAATGATTTTTTCAAGAATTATTAAGGCGAGGAGGTAAAAAAGTTACTTCACCCACTAACTATTAAAAACTAACTAACCATTCACCCACTAACTATTAAAAACTAACTAACCAAAGTAGACGGTAAGTGCATAGAGATCCAATTTTAAAAAATTCAGATGTATTTAGAATATTACCGTCACTTCAGGAATGTTTATGGTATTACTATAAACTTTAGGTGCAGATCCTTCACCCTTTTTTAAAATGACCAATAGGTCAGTGAGTTTTTTTTTAAAAAATTTAGCCTAAGCTAAATGCAATTCAATATACTTGTACACAAATTCTGAAAAAATAAATAAGCATACAATAAGCACTCTTGAACTAGTTATATATCTGAAATCTTCAGTCATTTCAAATGGAAAACACGGCTCCCAGTCATTGCTCCCTCATAACTCAAAAGTCGTCGTCATCTTCCTCGGCAATGTGCTTTGCAAGCTCCTGTTCTTGTTGCTGCCTCTCCCTCCTCTTGTCATCGCTCTCCTTCTCCTTGTTTGAATTTGGAGGAAACCTCAGGGCCTTCACCGCCTCGTTATGCATGTTCAAACAAAAAGCAATCCTCGAGTTGAAAGCAAACTGGGGTTCATTTGTGGAGTACACATCTCCAGTTTCTTTTGAAACCATCCAACCATTTGCATGATCGATGGTTGCATCAATTGCCCCATCTCGGATCGCTTTGGCGACAATACTCTCAGCATCAGCCACAGGGTTTTCCGAGTCTAATCTTAGTTTTTTTGCTACATCAGTCAAGGAGATACGGAAGTAGGAGAGGCTAATGTTTCTAAGTCCAGTTCTTATCACATTGTGACGCAACCTCACTATTAGATTTTGAGTTCGGTCTGAACTGAAAGTGGTAGAGAACTTTTCAGCAACGGATTTGAAGAGCTCCAGATCACCAATTCTGACAGCCTGTAGAAAAATCAAAGTTAATAATACGATGAATAACAGAGCCACAGATAACAGAACAATTACTTAAGGTTGATCAGAATCTTGCATTTGTAAGCTCGAAGTAAGGAGTGAGCGCCTTCTTCATGCCTTTCTGCATGAAGACAGTTCGTTCGGGGATCTCGCCCAAAAGAAGGCGGACGATTACAACCCACTTGTTGCATTGAATACGAAACCCTAGGGCTGCAACTGGTGCCTTCCGAGCTGCTTGAAGAAGGCTCTCCTTAGCGTCTGTGTACTCCAACTGAATGGTCCTAATTTTCCCCAGGTAGAAGAGGTATCTGCAGAACTGTAGCAGATAAATATCAGTCATATGTAAAACGAACGAAACGAAGAGTGTTTCACATGAACAGAAGCAGATGGAAGTGGGAAGCTCTAGATTCCATGACAATAATGAAAATAAACTAATAAAGTGGATAAAAACTTTTCTAAGCTAGTTATTTGACCCCAAATTTTCACATGCCCTTCAGTTTTAATTTTCTTCCTCTTTGAACCCCAATTATCAAACTATTTTTGAGAAACTTCTACTGTAGCATATTAAACTCAAACATTTTTTTGTGAAGAAATACCCACAATCAGAAGTAGCATCTTTTCATAAAAACTGCACATTTAAAGCAAAGAAAAGTATATTCTATCGTAAGTACACTCCTATTAGCGAGCAAGCAGTTCATCTAGTCAAAAATAATAAACTACTTTATAGAAAACAGTACCTTTGGCAGGGTCATTTCATCCAGAAAAGGTATTTTGAACTGCTTATTTCAATATAAGATGAGTATATACATATGTTTTGGACCATGAGGGGGCTAAACATGTACAAAATAATGTTGAAGGGACTAACGAGTCAAATGAAGGGCCTGGGGCATGGACAAATACAATGCAAAAGATAGTGGGGAGATATTTATTCCAGAACATGAATGCAAAGGAATGAAAACATATAAACTAAAGCCAAGTGCATTACCTGTTGATTCGAGTGTGCCTCAAAACGAGGTGCCTTGGACCTCAGCTTCTCTGCTTGGTCGTACAAGTTGTAGTGGAGGTAATTGCGAAGTAGCAAGTTAAGAAGGGTTTCCTACATTAAACTAGTTAGTAAAGGCCAGACAAAGATACCCAAACAATTGCAGAATTTTTCCTCCAGAGAAGTAACACACCTGACCAAGCTCATCACGCCGTAAGGTGGCCATGCGGTGCAGGGCAAGGAGGTTCCTGACATGGGATCAAACCAATATTTTAGGGGACAAATACAGCAATCCAACCAAAACAGAAAGGGCATTTCGTCAAAAAGAGATTATACTATTAGCACGTAAATTAGACATGCTTTCCCTAAATAATTTAAGAACAAACAATGTATAAAAATATTCTGTTATGTGATGACCCAAATTGCTCTTAGGGCCCATTGGGCTTAGTATCTTCATATATGTAATACTTAGAATCAAATGAATACAAATCAACATTTTTTTGCCCTAATCTCTCTCTCACACAGCAGCAGACATCTTCTTCCTCCTCTCTTCTCTTCCATCTTCTCAAACCCTAACAATCCACAACCCATTCAAATCCTAACAAACTGGTATCAGAGCCATCACCACCCAGTCCCGATCCCTACTCCCAATCACTTCCGACCACCACATCCAGTCCCAATCCGTTCCGTTCGCCCAGATCTGATCTGATCCCGTCCAGTCCGGATCTCAGGTGATTGCTTCGTCTCGTGGTGATTGCTGCCATCCCGTGGTGATTGCAGATCTGATTGCTTCTTGGTCTTTGTCGTCGGGAGCACCGGAGGAGAAGGATTTCAAGAAGGAAGGTTTGATTGTTTTTGTGATTTGAGTAATCAATTTTTGGGGGAGAAAATCTTGGTGTTTTGTTGAATTGGGTTTAGAAATTTGTATGGATATGTCGGGGAAATATGATATTGAGAAGTATGATGGGAAGACGAGTTTTGCATTATGGCAAGTACGTATGGCAGCGATTTTGTCGAGCCAAGGCGTTAAAGGATGCCATTTTTGGTCGAGAAAAGTTGATTGATGCGGTGCCGGATAAGAAATAGAGAGATGGATGATAAAGCGCTCTCTATTATCCAATTGTGTTTGAGCGATTCGACATTGCAAGAGGTCCTATCGGAGAAGACCGCTAAGGCTTTGTGGGAGAAGTTGGAGAACATCTACATGAAGAAGTCCCTCACCAATCGACTGCGGTTGAAGTTGCGCCTCTACACTCTTCGCATGGTTGAAGGTACATCAATTCCCGATCATATTACGGAGTTTGCATCTATTTTGAATGATTTAAGTAAGATTGATGTTAAGGTGGAGGATGAGGACCAAGCCCTTTTGTTATTATGCTCATTGCCCGCATCATACAAGGCGTTTAGAGACATGTTGATTTATAGTAGAGATAAAATTTCTCTAGAAGATGTTAAGAGCAATTTGCAAGCCAAGTTGCACATTGATAGTGAGATGACCAATAATGAGAAAGGGAGCCAAGGTATTGGTTTAGTTGTTGATCGAGGTAGGTCATGGGACCGAAACTCGAAAGATACAAGGACCCGTTCGAAGTCTAGGCACAAGAATTTGACGTGCAACTATTGTAAGAAGAAGGGACACATTAAGGCCGATTGTTTCAAGCTCAAAAATAAACAAAAGGCAGATAGTAAAGGTTCTTCGGAGGAGGAGGCCAATGTGGCTGAATGTGACACGGTTGATACTCTTTGTGTGACAGATACTAATGTTGATGATATGCATTGTTGGGTGATGGATACGGGTGCTTCGCAACACATGACTCCGAATAGAGATTGGTTTGAGACTTATGAGCCTACGGATGGTAAGGTTATCATGGGGAACAACAATATGTGTAAGGTTGCCGGGATTGGTTCGGTGACAATTAAGTTCCATGATGGAAAGGTCCGAAGGTTGACGGGTGTGAGGCATATACCCGATTTGTCTAAGAATTTGATTTCTTTGGGGTCTCTTGAAGAAAAGGGGTGTAAGTTCCAAAGTGAAGGTGGAGTCCTCAGAGTCTCTAAAGGGGCTCTCACAATCATGAAGGCGAAGAGGATTGGAACTCTTTATTTCTTACAAGGTTCCACGGTCACGGGCTCGGCTGCCATTGCACGTTCGGGTACTATGTCAGATGAGGAGACTACTAGGCTTTGGCATATGAGATTGGGGCATATGAGCGAGCGAGGGATGACCATTTTGAGCAAGAGAGGCTTGTTGTGTGGCCAATGCACGGGCAACTTGGAGTTTTGTGAGCATTGTGTATTTGGCAAGCATAAGAGGTTGAGCTTCTCCACGGCCATTCATTCGACCAAGGGAACACTTGACTACATCCATTCGGATCTTTGGGGACCTTCTCGTGAGCCTTCCAAAGGTAATGGTTCTCGTTATATGCTTACTTTCATTGATGATTTCTCAAAGAAGGTTTGGGTTTATTTCTTGAAAGAGAAAAGTGATGTGTTTAGCACCTTCAAAGAATGGAAGTCACTTTTGGAGAACCAAACAGAAAGGAAAGTCAAGAGGTTGAGAACCGATAACGGTTAGGAGTTTTGCAACCGTGAGTTTGACAATTTTTGCAAGGCTGAAGGGATTGTTCGGCACAAGACGGTGGTCAACACTCCACAACAAAATGGTGTTGCAGAAAGGATGAATAGGACACTACTTGAAAGGTCTAGAAGTATGCTTTCAAATGCGGGTTTGGGTAAGGAGTTTTGGGCGGAAGCCATTAACACATCCTGCTATTTGGTGAATCGATCTCCTACCACTTCAATTGAGTTGAAGACACCCGAAGAAGTGTGGTCGGGTAAGACGGCCGATTATTCGAATTTGAGGGTGTTTGGTTGTCCCGCTTATGTACATGTGAATGAAGGAAAGTTGGAGCCTAGATCGAAGAAGTGTATTTTTGTTGGGTATCCCAGAAATGTGAAGGGGTATAAGTTGTGGTGTCCCGAATCATCCAAATTCCTTATTTCAAGAGATGTCATTTTCAATGAGTCGGTCATGTTGAAGGCAAATGATGTTGCACCCGAGCCGACTATTAAGGAGAATGAGAAGGTTGAGAAGAAGGTGGAGTTTGAGGTGCCGGTCCAAGAAGGTGATGATTTGATCTCACATGATGATGTCAATTTGGAGGAAGCCCAAGAAGAGGTACAACCATATGCATTGGCAAGGGACCGAGCTAGAAGAGAAACAAGGCCACCTACGAGGTATGGATACTCCGACTTTGCTTATTGTTTGGCAATTACAGAGGATGTGGAGTATTGTGAGCCATCTTCCTACAGAGAAGCTATTTCTTCTAAAGATGCGGCCAATTGGGTTGCCGCTACGAATGAAGAGTTACAATCTTTGCAACAAAATGAGACTTGGTCTCTTGTGAAGCCTCCCAGTGGTAAGAGGATTGTGGGTTGCAAGTGGGTGTTTAAGAGGAAGATTGATGGCTCAAATCCCGCGGATTTTCGATACAAGGCAAGGCTAGTGGCTAAAGGGTATAGTCAAGTCCAAGGTGTGGACTTCAATGATGTGTTCTCTCCCGTAGTTAAGCACACCTCCATTCGAGTTTTGCTCTCTTTGGTGGCAATGAAGGATTTGGAATTGGAGCAAATGGATGTGAAAACTGCCTTCTTGCATGGTGATTTGGAGGAGCAGATTTACATGAGCCAACCGGAGGGTTTTGAGGTTGCGGGAAAGGAGGACCGTGTGTGTCTTTTGAAGAAATCCCTTTATGGCCTTAAACAATCGCCGCGGCAATGGTACAAGAAGTTTGACTCATTCATGGTGAGTATTAATTTCCATCGTTCCAATTATGATAGTTGTGTTTACTTCAAGAAGTTGGATGGTGGGGATTTCATTTACTTGTTGCTCTATGTGGATGACATGTTGATTGCATCCTCAAACTTGAAAGAAGTTAGGAGGTTGAAAGAGCAACTAAGTTCGGCATTTGAGATGAAAGATTTGGGGGCCGCCAAAAGGATTCTCGGGATGGAGATCACAAGGGATAGGTCCAAGAGAAAGTTGTTTCTTTCACAAAGGAGTTTTGCCGAGAAAGTGCTACGCCGTTTTGGCATGGAGAAAGCGAAAGTTGTTTCAACACCTTTCGGCCGCTTTAAGCCCAAAATCCGATGATGAGAAGAAATATATAGAAAAGGTTCCATATTCGAGTGCAGTTGGGAGTCTCATGTACTTGATGGTGTGCACTCGACCAGACATTGCTCAAGCCGTTAGTGTGGTAAGTAGATATCTCTCTTGTCCGGGAAAAGGGCATTGGGAAGCAGTGAAGTGGATCTTCCGCTATTTGAGAGGTACTATTGATGCTTGCTTGGAGTTTGGTAATGGCAAGAAACTGACGGGCTTTGTGGATGCGGATTTTGCGGGTGATTTGGACAAGAGGCGTTCCTTGACGGGTTATGTTTTTACCCTTGGAGATTGTGCAATTAGTTGAAAGTCTACACTTCAAGCCACCGTTGCACTCTCAAGCACTGAGGCCGAATATATGGCGATTACTGAGGCTATTAAAGAGGCTATTTGGCTCAAGGCGTTTGTTGGTGAGATGTCTTCACTTGAGGGTCCTGTTGTGGTGTTTTGTGACAACCAAAGTGCGATTCATTTGACTAAGGACCGCATGTACCATGAGAAGACGAAGCACATTGATATTCGATACCATTTTGTTCGAGATGTGATCTCGGAAGGCAAGGTTGCCGTGAAGAAGATTGGTACCGAATCGAATCCGGCCGATATGCTCACAAAGCCTCTTCCAATTGCAAAGTTCAAGCTTTGTTCAAGTTTGATGTCGGTTTGTTTCTAGCTAGTTTAAGCTAGTTTTGTTTCTAGCATGTTGCTAGTTTGTTTTAGGTTATGTTGGTTTTATGTTTTAGTTTGTTTTAGATGCAATTTGGTTCAAGGTGGAGATTGTTATGTTATGACCCAAATTGCTCTTAGGGCCCATTGGGCTTAGTATCTTCATATATGTAATACTTAGAATCAAATGAATACAAATCAACATTTTTTTGCCCTAATCTCTCTCTCACACAGCAGCAGACATCTTCTTCCTCCTCTCTTCTCTTCCATCTTCTCAAACCCTAACAATCCACAACCCATTCAAATCCTAACATATTCACACATCTGTCATCATATAGTTCTTAACCACAACTAGTGCATAAACCTACAATGAAATTATTGAAAGAGAATGCAATATGTGTTCTAAGCTATAGCAGCTTACACAGCAACCTACTCCTTTACAGGATTTGTATATTAAAACACATAAGAGAGAAAAGTTGCAATATGAATCCAGTATTTGATCATTTCAAAATCTAACTAACCCACGAATTTCGGCAAGACTGTTTGTGAGTTCATAGCTGTACGAATAATAGAAGTACAGACGGGATGCTAAAACATCGACAGTTCTTCTATTAATGTTCTTAAGACGAGCTATGCTTGCAGAAGAACAAGTTTTGGCCTGAAAAAATGCAAAAAAAATATATGAAATCTATTTACTGTGAAAATCAAATCTTGGAATAGTATATGTAGATAAAAGAAGCTACCTCATTGTATTTCTTCTGATCAATTAAAAATATTAAGACCACCAAGTAGCAGTATATCTCCACCTCCGGAACAGGGTTCTTAACAGGAGTATGAACATGACTTGCGGTGTCCACATCCATCTCATGCTCATCTTCCTGAACCCATAAGAACATAAATGAGCAAACATAAATTAATCTTCCAGTAACATATTCAGAACTAACAGGTAGTTTATAGCAGAAAGGTAACAACTTAAATTTTATACTAATGTACCAAATATTAGGTTAAAGCTGCCAAATTAACAAGGCAACGAAGCGCTTAACTTTAATCCAGCTCTGCAGTACTACTTTTTTCTTTTTAACTGGAATGAAATTCCAACTTAAGATTCACCTGAAGGGATTACATTTATAGTGAAATTAACTTAGATTCACCTGAAATGTAATGAAATTATAGGACCCTCTCTGAAAACTTATAACCCGAAGGGTTTACAGGTACAGGACCCTTCCTGAGAATACGTTTATCCAGAACTACTGCTGAGAAATTATCAATCAAAAGGTTATGAGCTTTAAGAAGTTAGTTAAGTCTTAAAGCTTACCATTATTTCCAGAATTAAAAACTTGTTAGTGACAAAATGAAAGAAGATAGAAATAAAATACCACAGAGGATACTAATAACATGTTGAACATCATGGCCAATTATACAAAAAAATATTAGCAAAAGCATTCTCTAGGGAAGATTCTAAGGTACCTGAGTAATAGACAAATGGGTTCCTAAACAGACTAAAGGAAAGAAGAAGTAAAAGACAAGGGAACAACCTTCAAAACAAACAAAAACAAAATTAATGAAGATTCCAACTATTTTAAACAGGCAAAGAAGATAATAGAAGCTAATGGAGCACCTAAAGTAGTATGATTAAGGGGGGATGTATCTATTTAGAGACAGTATTGTATTGTTCCTTCAGATGAGGTTCCACGGGACTGCCATAACATTAAATGGGCAGTGCAAGAACTTTGTGCAACTCACATTTTTGTGAAAGGTGATGCAATTGGTGTGGTTCTGGTCAATCCTTGATGAAGATGACAAGGGATAGAAAGGAAAAGTAGGTACCCTCGTGGAAGTTATTGTCTCCTAGTTTAGGCGATAGGAAATACTTCTGGTCTCACTATTCCTTACGAAGGCAATATATATGGAGGAAAATTTTATGAGGATGAGAAAACCTAGACAGTAAGAATTCCTCTTATAAGAGAGAAACAATCATTTGCAAAGAAAGAAAAAAAACTATAAACTGAATAGACCAGGTAAAATTATTAAGGGACGTCTTGGAATCTTAAAATTTAGAATTAGGAGTAAGAAAAATTACATGAGGTGCAACCCTGTAAAAAAAGGTGTTACAAAAGAATGGTCCACATAACAACCACGAGATGGGAAGGGGAGAGTGCTTCGATGTCGACTATAATATAAATATGTAATCAATTTTCAAACCCACAAATTATACGGCGTGCATATGCCAATATGTGATACACTCTTGTCATTCTACCGCAATTATCATTATGCAAGAAGTATAATAATTACGTAGCACATAATATGTCTATGCCTGCCTGCATATGCAGGATACATTGTTTTGGGACTTTTTTGGTTCCAGGCATGAAACCCAACCAGCACCATATATCATAAAGCTAATATACCTTATGGAGCTCATCCAATTACCCGACCACATAGTCCAACTAGTAAACCAAAACCCAACAGCAAGTCAATACCGAAACCTCCTACTTAGACCCTGATCCATCCCAACCCACCAATAATAACACTATTGTTCCTTTACCTTTCGATCTAATGTATTCACTTTATGAAATTACCAGCAAAAACTCCCATTCAAGTTAAGAGTTTCCATCTGAGTAACTCATATGCTGAAATAGTATGTTTTCGGCTTAATCAATTTATTACAATATCTCAGTTGATTCTATATTGCAATACCTTATACATAATGCCCCGAATTAGAAAATTTGTTCGAATATTTCAATGGCTTAGCTAATCTTAACTTCCTCTTAGCAAATCCTTAACCCCCTATCCTAAGTCTTCAGGATAAACTCCCAAGATCTCAGCTTTTAGTGAATTAGCGACAGCACAAGTGTACAGTGAGATAAGCTGATTTGAATATCCCACCTGATTTCTATATTTCAATTGCTTATCTCTATCTCTACTACTATAATGGGAGAAGGCCTTAGTCCATAACCCAACCCGTGCAACGCACGTATTGGTAAAAAAAAAAAAATTTGCCCTTTTCATTCCCCCCCCCCCAAAAAATATATATATAATGGGAGAAGGCCTTAGTGTAATTTGTCCACCTACCAATCCGTGCAAAACACGTGCTTAAGATATATTTTTTTCCATTTTCATTCCCCCAATTTTTCCCACGTGCACAGCACGTATATAATACTAGTATATATAAAGCATGCCCTCAATTAGAAATTTTTTTCTAACACTTGAATGGCTTGGCGAATCTTTACATCCTCTTAGCAAATTCTTAACCCCCTTATCCTAAATCTTTACAATAAACTCCTAAGATCTCAACTTCAAATGAATTAACAATCAAATTGAGAAAGAAATAACAATAGAACAAGTGTACATATACCTTAACGAGATTAGCAGATTTGAATACCTCACTTTATTTCTATATTTCAATTGCTTATATACATAATCTAATACTTCGATGCTTAGCAAATCTTTACTGCAGAAAATTCTTCACCCCCTTATCCTAAATCTTTAAAAATACTCCCAAGATCTCAACTTTGAGTGAGTAAGCTATCAATGAATCCTGAAAACAATAATAATATAACAACTGTATATATACCTTAGGAAGATAAGCTGATTTGAATATCTCACCTGATTTCTATATTTCAACTGCTTATATACATATACCGTACCCCAAATTAGAAAAATGCTGTCTAATAGTTCAATGGCCTAGCTAATTGTTTCTTCATCTTCGCAAATTCTAACTCCCTTGTCTTAATCTTTACCTTACACTCCCAAGTGGCCAACTTTGAATAACTTTAACTATCTAATCATCGAATTAGCAATCACAGAACAATAATCGAACAAGTAACAAGTACATACCCAAGATCTCAACTTTGAGCGAACTGGTAATCTACAAAGCAAGTATCGTATATACCTTAGGGAGATAAGCCGAAAGCTTAACAAAAGCATCCGACCCAGGAGCTAGGGCAAAGGTGAGGAAGGATGAGAGAGCAGATGACGTCAGCTTACGGCGGAGAACGATGGTACGGCGGATGGCTCGTGAGATGCGCCTGACCTCCTTCGCGTAGGCGGCCGCCTCGATCATCGCCGCGTTCTCCTTCAGATCTAGGAAAAAAAGAAAAAGGAGATGTTAGGGTTTTGGATCCGATCGAGGAAACGAGGACGGGGGTTTGCAACTGAAGACATACGGTGGAGAGTTGAAGGAGGAGGAGGAGGCACGTCCTGATCTCTCATCTCTACATCCGCCATTGTTGATTCTTCACCAAGGAAAGAATTGAGGGAAGAGACTTAGGGCTGGATGGACGGAATAAATAAATAATTTGGGTTTGGGTTATCAAATGGGTCGAGTTGGGAATTTTTTGCCGTACCAGGCCACTTTTTAGAACTATTTGTGATTATGGGCCACTTTCCTAACTATTAGGGTTTATGGGCTACTTACTGCCACGTCAGCAGCGGCCGCTATTCATATTAGCGGTCTCTTCCTTTAGATCATCCATAAGAGATATGTATATGCATATTTTAGAATTTTTCCCAAAATATGTCACTTTTTTAAACTAATTTCCAAATAGACCACTTTTGAAACTAATTTTCAAAATAGACTACTCGCAGTTTCCAACTGCGTCCTATTCTATTTTGTTGACGGAGTTGGCAACTGCGATCTAAGTATATGCCACAATAATCCAACTCCAACACTTGTGTCAAAATAGTGTTAAGGAGAAAACTATGTTCACCTTAGACCGCAGTTGGCAACTGCGTTCTTTGATTGCACTAAGCTCGCAATTCTCAACTGCATTCCTAATTCAATCGTTCATAGGGTCCAGTTATTAAACTCTGAAAAATTGGTATTAACTTCGAGCACAGTTGGCAACTGCACTCCTGGTATTAACTTTAGCGCAGTTCCCAACTGAGCTCGAAGTTAATGCCAATTTTCTAGAGAGTTGCCAACTCTCTGGAAGTTTGGAGGGTTGACAGTCGCAGTTGGCAACTGCGCTCCTGAAATTAACTTTAGCGCAGTTGCCAACTACGCTCGACGTTAATACCAATTTTCCAAAGAGTTGCCAACTCTCTGGAAGTTTAGAGAGTTCACAGTCGCAGTTGACCAACTACGCTCGACGTTAATACCAATTTTTCAGAGAGATGCCAACTCTCTGAAAATTGGAGAGTTGACAGTCGCAGTTGGCAACTGCGCTCCTGATATTAACTTTAGTGAAGAGGAGATGAGGGGTTTAATAACTGAACTCTATGAAAGATTGAATTAGGAATGCAGTTGGGAACTGCGAGCTTAGTGTAATCAAGACCGCAGTTGCCAACTGCGGTCTAAGGTGAACATAGTTTTCTCCTTAACACTATTTTTGACACAAGTGTTGGAGTTGGATTATTGTGGCATATACTTAGACCACAGTTGCCAACTACGTCAACAAAATAGAATAGAACGCAGTTGGCAACTGCGAGTGATCTATTTTGAGAATTAGTTTCGAAAGTGGTCTACTTTGAGAATTAGTTTGAAAAAGTGGCCAATTTTGGGGTAAAATCCATATTTTACGATAGCATTTCGCTATTTCGCTACAGTGGTACAAAGGCAAAATATAAATGGATGAAACATGATGTTTCGTTTGTGGTTTTTTTTTTTTTTTTGGAATGTTTTGGAATTTCTTTAAAAAAATTTAATTAATTTTTATATGGTGGGACCCACAGTGAAACAAAACATGATGCTTCGTCTCACTATAGCATCCCATTTAAACAATCTTAATGGTGTGATTAGTTAACTAATCTTAATTAATTAACTAATTATTTAACTTAAAAAATTTACTACAATACTAATTAAACTAATTAACTAATTAAATAACTAATTAACTAATATATATATTTTAAATTCCGGATTTCATCGGACAATCCTAAAAATAAAATAAAAAATCGTCCGATGATTTTAAAAAATATTAAAAACTTGGATGTTTCGTCTCTTATAATATGCACATTGCTATATCCATATGCATATTTGCCTATTTACTGTAGCAAACAAGGCAAAAAATGCATATTTTCCTAACGATTGCAGAGCATTTTTGTGGAAAAAAATGCATTTTATGGATATTTGCCTAATGACTGTGGATGCTCTTAGGAGGTCGCTAATGGGAATAGCGGTCTCTCTTTTATTTATTTTTTGAAACTTTTGTTTGTTGTTGCTATTCCTGTTAGCGACCAAAGCATATACGGAGGTTAATCGGATTAGTGACTTTAAATAAACTGTATTGAGACATTTAGCGAAATCCAAATAACTTCTTCTATTTGTAGAAAAAAAATTAACCTGAATGGGAATAGCGACCCCAATATACTGTGGTCGCTATTCTTATTAGCGATCACAAGTGGATGAGGAATTGATAATGAATGTGAGAACCATGAAGATGGAGATGATGATGGCGGTTGATGATGATGACATGACAGCCACAACAACTCATAATCATTACTAGTAGCCTTTATAAGCCTTTGTAAGCTAGTGAACAATGTAAGCTAGCCTGCATGTCTTTTAGGTATCATAAACTATATTTAGGTATGCAGACTTTTAGGTATCATGAAATCTACTACTACTATGTCAACAAAATAATAGCAGTGAACAATATAAGCTAGCCTGAGGACCTAAACAATAGTAGTAATAGAGTTCATGATGCATCTATTTCTTTCAAGCCATATACGAGATCATCTCTCTCTCTGGTGGTTGCTAGTAGGAATAGCAACAACTGTTTATTGTGGTCGCTATTCCCATTAGCCACCACAATTTGAACATTTTTTTCAGAGGGCAAAATATTTCTAGAATTTGCTAAGTGTTTCAGTACAGTTTTTTTAAGGTCGCTAATCCGATTAGCGACTTCATATGTGATTAGGTCACTAATAGAAATAGCGACAGTAAACAAAAATTTCAAATTTTCTAAAAAAAGATGTCGCTATTCTCATTAGCGGCCTCCAAAAGGAAGAGGCTGCTAATAGGAATAACGGCCGCTACTGACGTGACAGCAAGTAGCCACAAACGCCAATAGTTTGGAAAGTGACCTATAATCGCAAATAGTTTCAAAAGGTGGCTTAGTATGGCAAAAAAATCTCAAACTGTACTGCTAATAAAAAGACCCGTTATTATTATGTGTATCCAACGATCTTTCTACCGTCCACAAATTATGAGGATATTTTTCCTAAATCAAGCAAATGTCGCGATTAAAATCAAACACTCAGTTTTATCTCAACCACACATATAAATCAAAATTATGTATCAGCCATCCAAAATAAAATAAAGAAAAATCAATTGAGGTAAGTGCAATACTGGAAGAATCTGTTAAAGATTATGAGAGATAATAACAATAGAAATTAGGGTTAATATCTTAGACTAAGGTGTTTGAGATATTTACCGTAGGTATCAAGATTGGAATACCTAGACTACTATCACAAGTCAGTATTTACATGCTAAATACTGAATTGGGTACTGGTTCTCAACCCACTCAACTCGCGGTCCGATATCCATACAATTAGTACGTGTAACACACGTGTTACCCATAGAATAATATTACACATAATATTATTCATATCCTAAGAATATACCTATATATCAATCAATCTCATCATATATTCTAAATATATAAACGTACTGGATTATCTCATCAATTTAACATGAAGCTGACTGGCTGATAGCAGTCTTTAAATAGAAGAAATGCATCACACAAAGTATAGTTTATAAGCACTAAATCAATTATAAATCCGAATAGTTCAAAAATGACTAAACCAAAATAATTAAATAGCTTTCTAACCATATCACAACAGAATAGTTCACAATGACTAAACCCACAGAAGAAATCTGTCATAGTTTCAAAATCAACCAAAGCAAATAAACTTCAAGAACGAAATAAGAGTTTTAAGCTTAATGAACACATGAGTCTTAAACTCAAAAGAAGTTTTACCAAGCAAGTGACTAATTTATTCTCGAGAAATGAACTGAACCTCGATTCTTGCACACTGCTTTATGTTTACTCCTCCATTTTAAGCAAATCATTATTTTAAAATCTATGTTGACAGATTCAACTCCTCCATCTTTACTAGATATTACAAACAAGAATATTATGAGACACATCTGTAAGATATCTAGTGAATTTAATAGAGTATCTAGTTCTACAAAAGAACTTAGTACAATTCATAATTAGCTTAGAAAAAATATAGCACAAGCATCACAATCAAGTTTCTTTAACAGTATACAAAACAAGAACTATTATAATTTCTACACAAAAACTATACTATGTTTCATATTGAAATGATCCAACAGTCAAATCAATTATTGTTAATTCTCAATCATCAAAATCGGAATGAAACAAGAATGCATAAAAGAGATATATCATCAAAATTGGAATGATATAACCATATTCTAAATATCAGAAACACATCGACAAGTTTTCATGCTTTCTTTTGAAATAATGAGAAAAATTATAAGTAAATTATGAGAATATATAGCATCATCAAAATTAGAATGAAATTATATATTAACAAAATTTAAATAGAACTTTTTAAATTATCTAAAGCATGCCAACTGCCTAAAATTAATGCTTATGTTTGCACTTCTCTTTGGCTCCAACTGGATTCTAATTCATCAAAACAACTAGGATGTTAAAACTTTTGGCTCAATAGCTTTTAACTCTATATCCCCTACAGTTTTGATAATTGGATCACTTTCAAATCTCTTACCAAGAGCATTAGCCATATTTTATCTCAATTGCACTTTATTTATGAGAAAGTTCAACCAAGCTTCTTTCAGCCTTAATATACTTCTCTGATTATTATAGAGTGAGTTATGAGCTACAATGCATTGTAGCTTCTTAATGCATTGTATAGAATTAGAGAGTTACTTAAACTTCTTAATGGATGACTAGCAACAAGTTCTTCAATCCACTTCGCCTCTTTCCCTACAGATGATAACACATAGAGGTCTGATTTCATGGATGATAGCACAGTGCCTGTTTGCCTTTTAATTTCCATAATATTTCTGTTTCTCCTAGTGTAAACACATATCCATTAGTTATCGACTTTTACTAAATTATGAGCATTATAATGCATCAGATCATCCATTCATTCCTGAAGGATGACTAGAGTAGCATTAAGCAAACTCTTGAGTATCTCTCAAGTAATTCATTAGCCCCTTAGGACTCTCCAATGTGTATTAATAGGATTAGTACTGAATCTGCAGATCATACCTACCTCAAAGGCTATGTCTGTTAGTGTATATCATTGTATATATGAGATTTCCAATAAGTTTAGAATGATCAAACTGTCTCATAGGTGTACCATCATTAGGTGTCAACATTTATCATAATCATAAGGTGTTTTAAAACACATTTTCAATCACTATATCTCCACTTTTGGAATACATTATTGATTTAATGAGTTTGACTAAGGGTTATCCATTGCGAACCCAAACTCACTCTTATACCTAATATGGTGTCCACAACACCTAGGTATTTCATGCTGAAATCTTTGGATAGCACAATTTTAACTTCATTTGTAATAGAGAGGTCACGTCCAATCAACAAGCATGTCAACATTATACAAATAAATAAGGGCAATTATATTTGACTCACCACAGAATTAAAGACATTTATCTGAATTACTTGATTCAAATCTAAACTCTTTAAAAGTCTATCAAATTATTTGTGCCTCAAGATTAACACATGTTTTTTAAAAACATACAATGATTTTACCAATTTGTAAATCTAGTTCACTAAACATATTAGTGCAAACTTTTCAGTACAAAACTGTTTATTACAAAACTTTTTAATACAAAAATCAAGTACAAAACTTTTAGTACAAAACTGTTTAAATATCTTTCATGAATAACAAAATTTTAAATAGAAGTAAGAGCAAGAAGAATACTTATTCTAGCAATATGACGGACATGTGAGTAGACATCAAATAAATCTTCCCCACATGTCTCAGTCACTCCTTCAGCTGCTAAAATTGCATTAAAATTGCTACTGAACATTTCAAAATTAAGTTTCTTGTACAAAACTTCACCGACTTACTATAGTTTTAGCCTATTTCGGCAAATCAACTAAATTAATGTATTATTGAATCACAACAAATTCATTTCATTATCTACTAAAGACTCTTCTTGGCTTATTTGCCATTGAAGTTTTTAAGTGTTAGTAAGGCTAGTTCTTAATTCTAACTGTGAATTAATGATCGTGTCTGTAGGACTAGATTATTTCATACATTTATCTTTGATGAATACATCCTCAAAGAACTCTGAAAATCTAAATTCTTCTGACACAAATTAGATAGATCCAACATATGTACACAGAACTACATTCTACACTTTCTATGCACACACAAATATTTGTTATAGGTCCTACTTTAGGCCTTCTAGGGTCATGTACTCTAACAAATGTACGGCACCACATGTTTTCACTTTAACAAAATTTTTTGTGTTTCTATCGATGGTCTACAAGGTGTAAATAATTTAGAGTGCAGTAAGTAGCGCTGCAAACGAATCGAGCTATTTGCGAGCTATTCGGCTCGAGCTCGAGCTCAAAACCGAGCTCGTTTCGTAAACGAGCCGAGCTCAAGCTTTAAATTTTTTTTTTAGGCTAAGCTCGCGAGCTATTCGGTTCGAATATGGTCAAAGCTCGGTCAAAGCTCGACTCGAATCGAGCTCGAGCCAAGATCGAGCTCAAAATTGAGCTCGTTTCGTAAACGAGCCGAGCTCGAGCCTGAAGGTATTGGGCTCGGCTCGGCTCGGCTCGATTGCAGCCCTGGCAGTAACATAATGGAAATATGATCAACTATACAATATCACCCATAATTACACAAAGTTAAATAATAGTCAATAATATAGAATTCAACATTTCACTAAGTGTTTGATTCTAACTTTTATCAATGCCGTTTTGACTGTTGTAAATAGAGTGCACTAAAGATTATGCCAAATGCAAACTTCTCTTAGAATTGTTAAAACATATTCACCACCTCTATCAAATCTGAAAACTTTTGATCTTAACATTTAACTATATTTCTATTCAGTAAAAATAACGAGTGCTTCATTCTCCATATATATATGACAAACATTCAATAATCATCGACATAGGTGATTAAATACTTTTGATCAATCATCGTTTCATCTATTCACAAAGCTACTGAGATCACAAATATCAGAATATATTGACTTAAGAAGTTTTGTGCTCCTAAAGACCATACTAAATAATTTTCTAGTGATCATAATCTGAATACAAATTTCACAATTGTCATATTTGATGATGTAACACCCCGCAAAATTGGGAATTACAATTTTGCCCTCGTGTGTTACACACGTGTATTTTGTAACGTGTTTTTACCCCGTATTTGATCATCGACTATTTATGCACTTCCCGTATGGATTTTTACACCATTTTGAGTCAACAAATGCAATATTTCAATATCTGCATTTTACGTGTTTTTGATGCACGTGTCTCCCCCGCTACGTACAATATTTTCTATGTGTTTAAATTATTTATTTTATGTATTTTATGTTTAAATTATTTTCTAGTTTATCTATTTTATAAAACGGAAATTCATTTTCCCCTTATTTTGATTAAAATGCATTTTTCGATTTTCTGCACATATAATGCACGTGTCTTCTACGTACGTAGCATTTACGTCATAAAATTAATAAATATATTTTTTTATGTTACATTTTATTGTCTTTAACATTTTTTCGTTGATAAAACCAAATTTCGCATTTTCATGTTTTACGTGCGACGCACATGTTTTCGGTAATCGTATTTAAGTATAGTTGTTTTCAAAATAAATTCCAGAGTGTGTAACACCCCGTAATTTCGAATTAAAAACATAATAGTATATATACTTTGAAATATGTGACTGATAGTATATGTTATAAATATTTAAATGTGAAATAAATAATGGATTTGGAAAAAAGTTGACAGTATGGAAAATATATGTTGAAGTATATGTGCTGCTTGATTTGAAAGGAATATATGTATGGTGTAATTGAGGGAGGGGGGGGGGCACAGCAATTACATGTTGTTGCTCCAGTATGTTAACGTCAATGAGATGACGTGGAGTATGCTTGGGGCCAGTTTTGGAATAATGGCCGGGAGAGGGAATTGAGTGGTTGGAGAGTTGGGAGTTTGGGATGTGAAGAGGTAGGAGTTATAAGGATGTGAAGAGATAGGAGTTTTGGGGGGTTAAGAAATTGAAAGGGTTGAAAATTTATTTGATTATTTTATTAGGTGTGTAATTATGCAAATTGAACCCTAGCCTAGACCTATAAATAACACCCTATTTATTCTCATTTCTTCAGACAAAAAACAAATCAAGAGAAATAAAAGAAAGAGAGAAGAGAGTTTTGTGCTTGGAGGCTCTTGCTAGCAGGAGTCATAGCTAAGAGAGGAAGCTTTGCTTGGAGCAAGAAGTGCTTGTGGAGCTAGGAGCAAGAAGGAGCCCTTTTCTTTTGTAGTTTTCATTCTCCAAATTAAGGTGGGCGTTCTCTTACTTTCTAATTTTTAGAATATGCATGCTAATGAAAATAAATGAGTAGTTTTGAGGTGATCAAATAGAACGAACTATACTATGAATATGGTGAGATTAATAGTGAATCATGTTAAGTTTGATGAATCAACATTTTATCATGTAGTAGTTAATGAGAAAAGAAGAAATCAATCATTTTTTCATTTCCCTAATAATCATGAATGAAGAAGTTATTGATTGTATGATTATTGGTTGGAGATTTCTTCTTTGATAAGCAAATGAATATATTATTTTTTGTAAAATTAGTACCATTTGAATTTATAGACAAGACATAGAATTGTGCTACTTAGAAAAGTAGAAATTTCATGTTTATTAGTGAAAAAGAAACTATTTGGAAGCTATTTTATTTCTCTAAAATATGATTTATAAATTTATAATTTAGTGTTGAACAGTAAACTCAGAATTTTATGAACAAAATTCAATCTAGAGGGATTAGAACAAATGGAGAAATCAAATAAAAGAGATCACAGAAAGTTAAAACAAAAGCATATGAATAGATTATATATTGATGGGCGCAGTTGGCCTACTGGTCTGGTGTTGGAAATATGGGTCGGTAGGTTGTGGGTTCGAAACTCGGCCATACCCTTCTTTCATTTTCGGTTTTTTTAATAAAATCTAAGCAACGAACTTTAATACAAGAGGTTCAGTTTGCCTCTTTGAATGGCCAGAGTCCATTGGACTAAATGGCTAGTGGGTGTGGGTTTGGGTGTCAGCTGTGCAGTCATGGGTTTGAAACCTGTGACCAACTTCTTTTATAAAATCTTGATTTTTTTGTGTTTTAGAAGAATTTTAGTGCAAATGAAAAGATTGAGAAGGATCCTACTATTTCTATAAATGGTTTAGAACTTACTAAAAGTAATTTCAGAAATCTTCTATAAAGAAAGATTAGGGGTTTAAAAAGGAAAGTTTAAGATAGAAAGTAAGTGAAGATTGAAGATTTATTAATAAGAAAGGCATGATTTTCTTAAAGAATAAAAGAAATATATTGTTTGAATTATTTACTCTTGAAGAGATTGTATTTGATTATTTGAAGATTTTTCATGTGTTTAAATTTTGTAAATGGAATTATGATTGTTGTGATTCATGAATGAACTTTGAACAAATAAGAGAATCATGAATAATACTTAATGAGATATGAGACAAATTATGGATAAGTTAGAGACATGAATATGATAAGTTTAAGACATTTGATTATTGAGGGTATATGTACCCATGTTTCTTGTACATGAAAGATTATGATTTAAGAATTAGTGAGACCTCAGTTACCGGCAATATTGAAAGTAACATTTTGAAATTTGATTTCGAGATATTGCCGTCGGGCGATCTCATATATTTTTTGTGAACAAGTCCGGTAGGAGGTAATACTGATTCTAGGAATGATAACACATTCATGTCTTGAACTAAATAAATAATTAGGCACTTAGGTGAAGTGTAGTAAACCTGGGCAAACGTAAGTGGGTTGCCTTTATATAGTCGGGCGATGGATTGACTGCGTCGGCAGCGATTCATCGACTGGTGGGTTGACTGCGTCGGCAGCGATTCTCTAAGGCTATAGACCTAGTTGGTGGACTGAGGCTGCTCCGTGGGAGACGGGCTTTTTATTTAAATTCGGGACTATGAGGACGGGTCAGCGGTGGACTCCGAAATCTTAAGTAGTCGGGCGGATAGTTCTGTTTGCCGTCTCCAATGTATATACGTATACCGGGCTAGAGGGACACTTGCGGGGTGATTCGCACGATGTGGGATCTGTGATAATAATCAGCGGTGGACTCCGGGGCTGGGATTCAAATTTGTGGAATGATCTAAACCTTGTATTATTACTGGGTAGTTTCATGTCGAGGGATCGAATCCTTCAATGTGGAGTACGTAGGTGCTTACCCTCAAACCTATGTATATGGGATGCATAGAATCCGAACAAGTGTGCATTAGTGTCATCCTAGTATAAATTGTGTGCATTAGGCATTAAGACATGGCATACGCTTACATGTTTAGCGTAGTCACATTTAACACTTTATTATTCATTCAACTGTTGTGTTTTATTAAAGTAATGAGATCGTTATATGTACGGCATAGAGAGGATAACCGAGTATAACATTTCGTCGGTTGTAAGTAACTGACATGCCCACAGATTGATATGCAGGTAATGGACTATTCTTGAAGGTGTAAAGCTAATACGATGCAATTGATGATTCATTTGATATTGTTGTACAAGTTGAATTTTTTTCAATGTTGTAATCTTTTATTCTTCCGTTGTGTAAAACCAAATTGTATTGAACTCTGATGTATTATTGAGAAAAGTTTTAATTTCTTTGTAAAATTGTACGAAGTGAAGTAAAGATCCTGTGGAATCTCGAATTCGTCCTTATTTGGAATTCGGGATGTTACAAATGAGGTGTAATATAGCAGAGTTATGAGTTTTAAGAAGAACACACAATTTATATATACTTCACATGTCCTACCCCTGTTATGTCGTGTTTAAGGACTACACAAATTAGAACTACTATTGTCAATTGCTTCTTTTGTTAAACTCAACTTACACATGTTATTGACTATGATTTGCACATTGTAAGATATTAACAATACGAGTTAATACAAAATTACTCTACCACATTTCACAGAATAATTTGTTTTCTCTCATGGTTTTAACAACGTCCAATTGCTCAAACAAATTAAGCGAAGAGTTATTTCCTTTATTTATTCTTCATCATCTTCATAACGCTAAACGAGATGATGTCTAATATATTATAATTCAACTTTGCACACACAGTACATTGAATGAGAAAGAACAAAATGTAACTTATGGAGTCATATCTTGCATTAAAAGGATGTTGTCTCCAATGTTACAGACATTTGTTATACATCTTATACATCAATCTTTTTAGGAAAATCAACATACAATCTCACACAAACTGCAAACGATATATTTATCCAATATGTCTATACACATAGTATGACAAAGCAATGTACACTAAACAATTTAAAACATGCTAGTTTCAAATGAGAATAATTATGATCTAAAACTCCAAAACGTTAACACATTCACCACATGAAAATACTAACAAAGATTAGAGTAGATCATACTGACACTTCAAGTTAGAAGTGTTTTTCAAATTCGATGAAGAAGCCTGCGTAGTGCAGACTTATCCTACCGTGACGCAAATCCATCGTCTCTAATACACACAATTTGTAAGTAACTTTGAAGTTCCTACATTCATCAAATTGTTAAAGATTAGCCAATTAAGCGAATTATTAGCTCTATTTAATTCTAAGAACAGTTTAATTGTAGATACAACTTTATTGTAAAAAACTATGATTTAACTTATCAAAATAAATATTAGATCCTTAGCACATAGCCAAAATAGTTGTTCAACTTATATTTAATGAAAACAACGCTTAACACAGTTTAAAACTTTAGCACTTAGCAACAACAAATAATTATATGCAGGTAAGGAACTTATCTTTAATTTCAGATATGATTCAGTCCAATCATAGTCGGATCTAGTCAAAACAACATGTATGGATATGATAACATCAAACACCAAACACCGGATCCAGCACCAAACATCAGATCCAGCCACAAAACACCAAACACGAGATTTAAAATCTAAACACCAAATCCAACCTCCAAACTCCAAACACCATAACTACCCTCACACCCAATCCAATCCCCATCATTAATTCAACAATGGCAACGGCATGCAATCCCCATCATCAATTCAACAATGGCATCAACATGCAATCCCCATCATCAATTCAACAATGGCAGCAACATGTGGGGGTATTGGGTCTCGGTTTCGAGCTTCGCATTTTGGGTTCGAGTGGGTTCGGGAACGGATCCACTACCAAAACCCTCAACAGAAAAGCACACAACAAGTTCACCAATGGAGGAGTGGCTTAGCGGGTCGGGATTGGATTTTGCTGATAGACAGACCCAAATTATTCAACGAAGGAGAAGAAGAAGAGACCACTCGGTTTGGGCTGGCGGGTCTGCGATTCCAGCACCAGCAATCGATAATGAAGACGACGAGCGGCGGCTTTGGGCGGCAGCGACGCACGGCGGTGGGCGGCGATGGGCGGGAACTAGATCCGGTGATCTTTTTCTCTCTTTTAATCTCAAAATTAATTTAATACAAATATCTCACGATTGTTAGGGATTATGAGAGATAATAACAATAGAAATTAGGGTTAATATCCTAGACTAAGGTGCTTGAGATATTTACCCTAGGTATCAAGATTGAAATACCTAGACTACTATCACAAGCCAATATTTATAGGCTAAATACTGGTAGGTACTGGCTTCTCAACCCACTCAACCTGCGGTCCAATATCCAGATAATTAGTACGTGTAACACACGTGTTACCCATAGAATAATATTATACATAATATTATTCATATAGTGAGAATATACCTATATATCCAACAATATCTAGCGAATTGAAGTTATATATTTTATAGACAACCCAACTTAATCTAATCTCAACTACATATTATTTTGTTAGAGTTATATTAACGAACCCATCTAAAATCAATCACCCAATAGATAAACCTCAAGCACACTTAGCATTAACAGTCATTGCATGTGGTGTCTACCCATTCATCTCAACTATTAAAGTGTGCAGTACTTTATTTGCCAACAAAACCCTATAGAGCACATATAGTATTGTCAAACTTTGCACTTTGTATCAATACATTTTGCTGGTCTCTGCTTGAGTTCATACTTTTTCTATCTAAAGATTCTCAACTTTTATATATTAATTTTGTACATTTTAAAGGAAAATTTGCACTTAACCCTACCCTACTTTTAGACCTTTGACACTTAACAGCATAAAATTTCTTTTTTGGCACTAAATCATATTGTCGTTAACTCCGTTAGGAATTTTGGCATACTTCGTATGTTTGAGGGATTTTGGCGATCACGTGTGACCACATGCCACTTTTTCTTATTTTCAATGACAAAAAAAACCCTTCTATTACCCTCTATAAGAGCTCATTTCAGACAGTGGATGAAACCCTAGTTCTGTTTGGGGGTTGAAGGCCAGTGGATTGAGCTCAAATTCAAGGTGATTTTCTTCTTAGACTCATGGTCCGTTTGGCCGTAGATTTAATTATTAGGTGTTAGGGTTAGCTTTGAATAAGTTGTTTGAAATGTTTTGAACAATTATCTCAATTTTTTTTTGGATGAAAGACTATATTAGGAACCCAATTTGTCTAAAAGACATTTGTTTCACTTAAAAGATATGAAAAGTAGATGGGGCTACTGATAATGTAGTAGATGGGGTACACAAGTATTTCCCTGAGCTTAAAAATCACTCGTTTTTGTAATATGTTTGCTTTGTTGCAGGATGGCTAGTTCAATCTCACACAGAAACAAAGGGTCATTTTCCTACCTCACTCGGTCAAGGAATTTGGGGGAAGTGAATCATTTCCTCCCCACACGTTCTTGCAATTGCAATCTCATCACACGAGGGAAGCACTCCAATTCGGTGTCTAATTTTGGTAGACCTTACATTAATTGCCCCAGTTATCCAAAGGGTTGCCAGCTCTTTTTATGGTACTCAAAGTACGAGAACATTTTAAGTGGGCAGTCACAATCTCAGTAGTCCAGCAGGCAATGAAATATTGTATGATCACATTGACTTTCATACTGAGGAGTTGAGCATGGCAAGGCATGACCTGTGGGAGGACTTGTTGTCATTTAGGAGGAAGGATTGGAAAGATGGTTTTGCTGCTACCATGTTTGTTTGTGTGCTTCTATTTGTTGTGTATTATGGGTTAATGAAGAAGTAGAAGTAGTAGAGTAGGGTGAAATTTTGAAGGAGATGTTATTTTGAGTATTTTGGGTTAATATTGATAAAATCTCCTTGAGTATTGTTGCTGTTAATTTTGGTGTGGGAGCAAACAAATGATTTGTGAATTCTTTTGAAACCAATAAAAGCTAACCTTTTTACTACTTGCCGATGTTGACCGTTTCCAACGCTGCTGCTGACCTACAAAAAGTTCGGAACACTGGGATTGATCGCGGCAACGAACCTTTCGACACTCAAGTCAGTAATCTGAAAGTTTATGAAAGAACTTTTGTGGAGAAAAATAATGATTAACCGATTCTGATGGGGGTATGGGGTATTTATGGTCGCCTTTGAGACCAGTTTCGAGATAATCATTTATCTATACTTTCCGATATTTTTGGATAGGAAATATAGTTTAAATTCCTTCATGATAAGAGATTTGGTTTAAACCATCTCTTATGGATAATCATGAATTCAAATTACGTTTTAAATGGCCCGAATTTATTTATAATGGGTTGTCACCCTAACCCAGTAAGGCAGATTCATTTTTGGAATATTGGGCTTGGAAAAGACCAATTTCTCATTTTCCGAACCCGCTTGTAGTAGAAATTACCGTTTTAATTACCCTTGAGAGCTTTGAGATTTGTGCTCGATTTGAATGGTCCGGACTTGGTTTTATTTCTAACCATATCATAGACCCCCACTCCCGAAGACTAAGTTTCATTGCCTTTGAGGAGTAGTTCGTCCGTTTTTAATGGCTTATAAAATTTATCGGCATTCACGGGGACGTTTAAATAACGCTTGGGGTGTAACGATGTTTTTTTGAGTTTGTAAAATACTTAGATTTTTTTTTAGAATTTTCTTGATTTTTTGTGAATTTTCTAGGTCCCCCCCCCCCCCCCCCCCCCCCCCCCCCCCCCCCCAAATTTTAATCATTTTTCAATTTTTAACTATTAATTTAAAAAATTTTTAATTAATTATTCAACTTTAAATAATTATGTTTTCGGAATTTAGAATTATTTTCCGAATTAATAATTATTTCAAATTTTTTTTATTTTTATTTTTTTAAAATTTTTTTTCTTCTGATTTTAAAATAATTAATTCGATTTAATAATTAAATAAAGAAATTAATTAAAAAGGAAACTACCTTGATGACGTGGTGAAATCTGGATCATCGATCAAGATCGAGCGCAGATCGGGATCAAGATATTTCTCTCATTTCTAGCTCGGTTTTGCTGTTCCTTGGCGCGCGTCGGCGATCGATGAGATCGTTCGACTCGTCGACACATGGTGGTCAACATTTGACCGTTGACTCGATCAATGTTGACTGTTGATTTTTTATTTTTTTGTGAATTTCAGCCGTTGATCAAGATTGAGTGCGTATCAGGGGGAGAACATTTTCTCTCATTTTTCGATCTGCTTTGCGATTGCTCGGCGGAAGTTGGTGATCGATCACGAGTTTCGGCTGGAACAATTCAGGACCAATATTTAGGATCAATCATTTATAAGGATGGAAAAATCGATGAGGAAATTATGCATAGAATTTGTGCGGGTTGATTAAAATGACAAAATGCAGCAGGAGCATTCTCTGATCGCATAGATTTTGTTGTTGTTGTTTACCTTTCTTCATTATTAACACATTGATTTTTTTTTAGAATTTTCTTATTTCATTTCAGGCTCTAGAATTGTCTTTCCATTTAAAATTGTGCTACCTGGTATAATTGTAAGCAGTTCGAACATCAAATTTGTAGAAAATGAATTTAGCTCAGGCGTTTGATTGACACAACACTTAAAGATGTATGCAGTATGCTCACTAATTCATGTTAAAAGTTCCTAATTATCAAAATAACCAACTATGTACATTTTATGGCCGACTCTGTTTTTTTTGTCAAACCCAACATCAAATACAGTCAAAGCCCTTGGTTTCCCTCCAATTTTGTTACCTTATAATCTCTCTCTCTCTCTCTCTAGGTTCTTGATGAAATTACAATTTCCAAATCATTAATCGCTCTCTCTCTCTCTCTCTCTCTCTCTCTCTCTCTCTTACTTTCTTGTTCTGTTTTGTTTTACAATGGCAAATCCACACAACAGGAAGAAGAAGGCGGCGGCAAAGGACAAGAAGACCAAGCCCTCCTCCAAAAAAACCACCACCACCGAACAACCTCAGCCCGATCAAAATCAAGAACCCCGACAAAATGCAGACTTCTCCGACGAATCACAAGACAACACCGACGACGTGGAAGAAGAGTTTCTCAACTTCTTCGAGTCCATAAACAAAATCCGAGCTCGAACCCAACGAATGGAAGAAGTCCGAAAAGCCCATCCAATAAAAAGAAGCCCACTACCACTCAAAAGCCCAACACTCAAAGAACTCAACCTCACCCGAAGCCAACAAAGACGTGCACAGCAAACCTGTCATAACCCTCAAAAGAAGCAAGAAGTGCGTCAGTTCTTGAATTCGAAGAACCTCATTGGCGACGACCGATTTTACGTCCTCAGATTCAAAGATATCCGCGACTGCATCAAAAACGACGACGAATTCTTTCTTTTGACGGAAGAAAAAGACCTGGACTTCTTGTCTGAGATTCTTGACGAAACGCTCGATTCCGTCGGCGATGCTTTCTCTTTCTGGGAATGTTGTTCTTGTTTAGAAAAGTTTACCGACTCTGCCTCGTTTCTTGATCATTATCAGGAGATCCATCTCGTGGATGTCAAAATAATTTTCCCTGACATGCCCATTATTGCCGACGAGAAGTGGGTCGATGAGTTTGTTGACCGTCGTAATTGGGAACCCCAAGTTGCAATCAAGGTGTTCGGTGAAATGCCCGAAAGGGAATTCCGTGTTGTCGAGCTGTCGAGTTTGGATGGTACAGAGGAGGGACAAAGATATGAGCTTCTTGCAAACGTTGAGGTGTTGATGAGGAGTTTAATGGAGAAAGAATGCTTGTCGACACGTGCAGTGGATGTGGTTACTGAGCATACTTTGAAGCATGTTGGCGAGGGGGAGATATTGCTTCTAGGTGGGAGTCGGGGCCCGGGTGGGTCTTTGAGATTTGTGGGTGTCTCGCAGCTCGAGAAGATTCTTGAGTTTTTAGAAATGTTATGGGATGAGTGTTCCGCTAACAATGCATCTTCTTCAAAGGAAAGCAATTCAGTGATTGATCAAATCAATTTATGGGATTTTGTTTTTCGTACTGAGAAAAATGTTGTGTATGATTTAAAGATGATTTCCGAGATGTTTGGGTACGAAGACGCAAATCCAGATGCTATTGTTGATTGGATTTACATGTATGTTCCAGGTGCACGTGTTGGCTGTGTTCCAAACGGTGCTTGGACATATAATAGGGTGAAAAAAAGAACGATGGCCCTCGCGGTTAAAGATTTAATTGACATTGAGATATATAATATTTGTACGGTTATTGACGAACTTTCAAACCTGAAGCTAAGGAGGGATGTCAATTTGAGTGATGTAAAGATCATGAAGTATGTCTACAGCATTAAGGAGTTAAAGTTGTTGTTGGCTGAGGGATGTTTCGTGGACTTTCTTCCGGTTCTTTTGTTAACTTTTCAGACTCTCTTGCGGGTTTGTCTTCGTGCCGTAAACTTGTTTTTATTGTCTTTTTTATGTTTGATTCTTATGGTGTTTGCAAATTGTACATATATGAGATTGCAGATAGAGTTGGAGGGAGCTGCAAGAGCCTTTGCTGAAGAAATAGCTGGTGCTGCATGTCAAAAGTTGTTAGAAGAAGATGGGAAAAATGTTCAAGCTCCGAAACAAGCAAAGAGAAAGCCCAAGAACAAAAAGAAAAGTAATGCTTCTCAGAATAACGAGGGCAAAAAGGTATTTTGAACAGTTTTCACGCGTGCGCATCCTCTAGTATGCTAAATGTACGTTTGCTTTTGGGTTTGATGTTGCATTGTATTAATTTGCAGTGTATGTTTTTTCCCAGGATGGTGTTTGCGATGAGGAGACTTTACTGAAAAAAACTGCAGAACCGTACGCACCTTTTCGTGTATTGCTGTTGTCTTCATTCACCAATTAGAACATACTCTCTACTTAGAGTGGGTAACAAAATGATTGGCCTGCACTCAATGAATGGTAAAACCATAAAATTCACTATTCCAGTTAGGAAATTCAAACGTGTTTCGGTAGATTTATTTCGTTGACTTATTAGGTTAGCAAAGAATTTAAAGAATTGAACTTTGGTCGTGGTTACTTTGTAATTATAACTTCTTACACGCTCATGATATTTGATAATTTTAGTCAAAGGGAGCTATGAGGTTGATTGTTCATATAAATAAATTTATTTTTGGCCAAAAGTTTCTCTAATATTTGAATCTTACCATGTTACCTGTGACAGTTACTTCAATGAAGAAGGGGATTGTGGACTTACAAGTGATGGATTAATGGAGGGTGAGAAAAATCTTGAAGAACCTAAGGACAACAGGGTATGTTGAACAATCTGGAAGCTCACCCATCCTCTAATTTGTTTAATGTATGCTTGCTTCTAATTCCAATATTCCATTTTCTAATTTTGGTGTACTTCATAGGATGGTGCTCATGATGAGGGGCCTTTACCGGAAAATACTGCAGAACGGTGTGCACCTTTTCCTGTTTTATTATCATCCTCATTCACAAATTAGAAAAGACTCTTTAATAACAGTGGGTAAAGTGATTATAACTTCTGACAAGCTGATCCTGATATTTCATGATTCTTGTCAAATGCACTTATGAGGTTGATAGGTCTTATGAATAAATTTATTTTTGGCCAAAAGTTTCCTCTCATTATGTCTCATATGAGAATTTCCCTTTCTGTATAATATATCTTACCATATCACTTGTAACAGTAACTTGAATAAAGAAGGGAATTGTTTACTTACAAGTGATGAAGTGGAGGGGGAAAATAATCTTGAAGAACCTAAATACAACAAGGTTGAAGAAGTGGACCATGGACCCAATAGTGAAGGAATGGTTGCTGATAACAATCATGAAGAACCTCTGAAATGTCAAGGGCAGGTGGAGACAGAGGCAGCACGAACAATATCGCATTCTAACTTGAATATAGGTGAAAGTAGCCCAGATCAAAAGAAAGCAAGAAGGTGTAGAAGTAAAAAGAAAAATAATACCTCTCAGAAATCTAAGGATCAAAAGGTATTTTGTACAATTTTGAAGTTCGTCTATACTCAATCATGCGTATTGTCTATTTGCTTTTAGTTCCAAAGTTGCACTGTGCTATGTTTTCTAGGCAGGGGCTCGTGGCGAGCAGCCTATACCGCAAAAGAATGCAGAAAAGTATGATGAAGTGGAGGGGGAAAATAATCTTGAAGAACCTAAATACAACAAGGTTGAAGAAGTGGACCATGGACTTAATAGTGAAGGAATGGTTGCTGATAACAATCTTGAAGAACCTCTGAAATGTCAAGGGCAGGTGGAGACAGAGGCAGCACGAACAATATCGCATTATAACTTTTATATAGGTGAAAGTAGTCCAGATCAAAAGAAAGCAAGAAGGTGTAGCGGTAAAAAGAAAAATAATACCTTTCAGAAATCTAAGGATCAAAAGGTATTTTGTACAATTTTGAAGTTCGTCTATACTCAATCATGCGTATTGTCTATTTGCTTTTAGTTCCAAAGTTGCACTGTGCTAATTTCAGTGTATGTTTTCTAGGCAGGTGCTCGTGGCGAGCAGCCTATACCGCAAAAGAATGCAGAAAAGTATGATGAAGTGGAGGGGGAAAATAATCTTGAAGAACCTAAATACAACAAGGTTGAAGAAGTGGACGATGGACTTAATAGTGAAGGAATGGCTGCTGATAACAATCTTGAAGAACCTCTGAAATGTCAAGGGGAGGTGGAGACAGAGGCAGCACGAACAATATCGCATTCTAACTTGAATATATGTGAAAGTAGTCCAGATCATAAGAAAGCAAGAAGGTGTAGCAGTAAAAAAAAAAATAATACCTCTCAGAAATCTAAAGATCAAAAGGTATTTTGTACAATTTTGAAGTTCGTCTATACTCAATCATGCGTATTGTCTATTTTCTTTTAGTTCCAAAGTTGCACTGTGCTAATTTCAGTGTATGTTATCTAGGCAGGTGCTCGTGGCGAGCAGCCTATACTGCAAAAGAATGCAGAAAAGTATTATGAAGTGGAGGGTGAAAATAATCTTGAAGAACCTAAATACAACAAGGTTGAAGAAGTGGACCATGGACCTAATAGTGAAGGAATGGTTGCTGATAACAATCTTGAAGGACCTCTGAAATGTCAAGGGCAGGTGGAGACAGAGGCAGCACGAACAATATCGCATTCTAACTTAAATATAGGTGAAAGTAGTCCAGATCAAAAGAAAGCAAGAAGGTGTAGCAGTAAAAAGAAAAATAATACCTCTCAGAAATCTAAGGATCAAAAGGTATTTTGTACAATTTTGAAGTTCGTCGATACTCAATCATGCATATTGTCTATTTGCTTTTAGTTCCAAAGTTGCACTGTGCTAATTTCAGTGTATGTTTTCTAGGCAGGTGCTCGTGGCGAGCAGCCTATACCGCAAAAGAATGCAGAAAAGTATGTACCTTTTCCTGTTATATCTTTTTTTAAATATTGTAACCGGTGGGTTAAGACCCCCCGCATTTCATTAAAAAACTTTTAACCAAACAACCAACCAAGCAAAAGGTAATGATCTTCATGGATCCAAACACGTGGATTATGAGACTCATTACCCACCCTAAAAATTTAGAGCCCATCCCATACAAGATAGTCCCTTAACCCAAAAAACGTTGTACATACACATGACACACAAAATGAGACCGGATAGTGCGTCCCCAAATCCTCAGAACCACTTGCCAATCACTCATCCCCTAGTGTCCCCCCCCCCTTCCTCTGAGTCAGCTTCATAGGTTGATGTACTGGTGTCTGCGAACAGCTCCTTGATTTTTTTAGAAGACTCTCCACCTGTCGATTGAGACCGGAATTTGATGTTAACAATAATCATAGAAAGCAGTTGTTGGTGCGTGATGTGTCTGTGTGCAGGACGAAATATTCTATTATTCCTTTCTAGCCAGATCTCCCAACAGATTGCCGCCACCCCAATCCCCCAGAGGTCCCTGTGAGACTTATGTAAATTAGCATTCCGCCAACCCTCCAGACTTCCCCCATCGATTCTGGATGGGGAATGTTGATCCGTAACCTGTTCAACAGATTTCCCCATATCGATCTCGCAAAGGTGCATTGCATGAACAGATGATCCACCGATTCAGAATCATGCTCGCACATCACGCAATTTGCAGGGCCCTGCCACCTACGCTTAATCAAGTTGTCCCTAGTTAGTATAGCATTCCTAGTAACCAACCAGTTAAACGCCCTAATCTTTAGAGGAACTTTAACTTTCCAAATGAGGTCGTTAGTCCGCACTCCCCCATCGTTCAGCCACCTGTAAGTAGACTTCACCGAGTAGATTTCGCCCTCCCCTCCTGCCCAATGCATCTTGTCATGGTGATTATCACTTGATGGCTTCCAGTCCTGCAAGAATACAATTAACTCTTGTTTTTGTCTTCTAGCCACCGAGCTAAGCCGCCCCGAGAACCTAGGATTCCATCTGTGGTTCCTCCATTGAGAAGAGACCCAATCATTTTTTTCTAGTGCTGATTTGTATAATTCCGAAAATCGTCTTTTAAGATTAATAACCCCACACCATTTGTTCTTCTAGAAACAAATGGTATCCCCATTGCCAATGGAGAAGGTGGCTCCTGCCAGAAAAATATCTTTGGTTCTATTAATGCGCCGCTAGAACCCTGACATAGATGACATGTTCTTCGGTTTCCTGTGGATATAGCCATTCCTGATGTAGCTCCCCTTGATAGAGAAGCCCATTTTGCTTTAGGCTTAGATCTAAGTTTCCACCACCATTTACAGACCAGAACTTGGTTCATTTGCCGCAGATTGATAACACCCAATCCTCCAAACTCTTTTCTTCTGCACACCACCCCCCATTTGATAAGTGAGTAACCTTTCCCATCAATTCCCGAATCGCGCCAGAGGAAGCGTCGCCTTAATCTGTCGATCTTCTTGACTGCCTAAATCGGGATCTCGTAGAAGGACAGAAAGTATAATGGAATTGAGCTAACTACTGAGTTTAACAAAACCAGTCTCCCTGCGAATGATAGCATTTTACCCTTCCATCCCTCTAACCTATTCCCAATCTTATCAATCAGAGCATTCCAATCCACCCTCCTTATATTGCCACTGCCAATAGGCAAACCGAGGTATTTAATAGGAAGTTTCTAGATCGGACAATTGAGAATATCTGCCACTGCAAGCTCGTCTTGTCTCGTAGGACCCAAGAAGAGATAGAGCTTTTATGGAAGTTCACTTTAAGCCCTGACCAGTCTTCAAACAAATATAATCCCCACTTGAGTAGTGTAGCCTGAGTCGTGTCACATTCTCCAAAGATAAGAGTATCATCCGCGTATTGAATGTTAATAACGGCGGAGACTCCCCACCTTATTCCCAGCCCATTCAAAAGACAGTTTTCTCTATAAGATTGGAGCATACAGTGTAATCCATACGCCACCAAAGTAAAGAGAAAAGGAGAAAGGGGATCCCCTTGCCGAAGACCCCGTCTACATCTGATTTCCTTCCCTGGCATCCCGTTAACTAGAACCTGCGTCTTTGCCGTTTTGAGCCAAGTATGAATTCAACCGGTCCATCTCTCCCCAAACCCTCGCCTACTTAGATTTCAAGTAGGCATTTCCATTCCACCTTATCGTACGCCTTCTCAAAGTCTAGTTTTAATATGAACCCAGACTTGTTGTGTCTTTTGCAATCTTGGATAACTTCCTGAACTAGAGCGATCCCTTCAAAAATATCCCTCCCAACGATAAATCCAGTCTGATAGTCCTCGATGATGTCCCCAATCAACCCTCTTAGTTTACTAGCCAAAATCTTTGTGATAATTTTTACCGAACAGTTAATCAAACTAATAGGACGATAGTCACCAACTTCTGAGGCGCACTTCTTCTTAGGAATCAGACAAACGTGAGCATAGTTTAGTCTATCCAGTTCCAGAGTTCCCTCGTAGAAAGCATTCATAACATCCAATAGATCCAACTTTAGGATTTTCCAAAACCTTTTGTAAAAAAATATTGGGAACCCATCCGGACCTGGCGCACTATCTTGGCACATCCCCCAAACTGCCCCCTTTATCTCCTCCAAGGAAAACGGATCATGCATGGCTTCAACACGAGGACGCACCTCCTCTGGAAGCTTTTCCTATAGATTTTCAGCAGATTCGCAGTTACTATCTCTATTTTGACCCAAAAGTTCCTTATATGTCTCATAAATATGCTTTTCAATTTGTCTTGCCTCAGAGACAGTTTGCCCGTCAATATCCATAGCATGGATGTGATTGTTCCTGCGCCGCATGCTAGCAACTTTGTGGAAGTATTTTATGTTCGCATCCCCTTCGGCCAGCCATTTCATCCTGGATCATTGCCTCCACAAGATCTCTTCTCTGTGATAAGTCTCTTGGATTTCCTGCCTAATGTGTTAAGTCTTTCAAATTGGCTGTCATCCAGTCCATCCGCTTCCTCCTTTCTTTCTAACAGATCAGTTTCTTTCAGAATGGACCCTTTCCTGTGAGTAACATTTCCAAAGTGTCTCTATTCCATTTACGTAGTTTTTTTTCGAGTCTCGCCAGTTTCCTGACTAGTCTTGTTGCCGGTTCTTCTTGGGTGAGTTCCCCTTCCCAGCTAGACCTAACTAGATAGATGCACTCCCTGTTATCTAGCCACATTTTCTCAAACCAGAAAATCTTTGGTTTGCTTTGCCTCTCTTCCCCTGATGAAATGATAATTGGGATGTTGTCTGAAGTGGTGCGGACACAAGATCTCCCTAAGGCCAACGGGAACTGGGCCTCCCAGTCAGTAGACTAGGATTCTATCTTGTTTCGCAAGAACCGAAACCCTTCGCCGATTAGACCAAGTGAAAGGCCGGTCGTTGATCAGGATTTCCATCAACATGAGATTTGAGATGACCTGGTTGAATTTCCTGCGGTCTTTGGCGCTGCCTGGCCCCCTTTCCTTTCATACACATGCCTGACGATGTTGTAATCCCCTCCTACCACCCATGGGAGGCACCATTTGGCTCTGATTAGGTGAAGTTCATCCCAAAAGTCCTGTCTTAGGAACCTTTCATTAGGGCCATACACCCCTGTGATCATCTGTTTCCAACCATCCGATCTCCTTTGAACTACTACCGTAACAGTAAAGTTTCACACCCAGTCATCCAGTAAATCGAAATTACCAGAGTTCACCCTTACCATGATCCTTCCGACGCACCGATAGCATCCCTAATCCTCCATTCGTTAATGTGTTTTAGATTCAAGCCTTTAATGAAGTTGTTTGTTGGTTAAGACACTTTAGTTTCTTCTAGATAGACAACATCAATGACGTTATTATTAATTACATTCCCTACCATTCTGCGCTTGGCCGCCTGGCCAAGCCCTCTAACGTTCCAAAAAAGAACATTAAACATTAACAAATGTTGACCCCCCTACCTCCTGATTAGGAGTAGACCTTCCTACCTCCTGGATAGGAGTAGCTAGTCCTATCAGGTTTTGGGAGACACAATCCTCTATTAACGCCCCCCAATAACCTTTTGAACTTTAAGAATATTCTCCCTTTCCCTGTCTCGAATTATGTCGATAGAGTTTGTGTGTAGCATGGCAAAGTTGCACATTTATACCGTACGCATTTGCTAACTGAATTAACATGTATACCTATGATATTTTCATAGCTTTTTCGCTTTCCCACCCTCTGATAAATCTCCTTCACTGTCATCGGCTTTTCCCCCTTGCTGCGTTGTCTATCACTGCACCTGGAGCCTTCTTTTGCCTTAGCCGCTTTTGTCTTTATAGGACCTTCCACTATGGGAGATTCCTTAGGAATCTGTTCTAGCCCTTTCTCGTCCCTTGACTAAAGCTCCTCTGATCTGACGGACTCCCCGTCGGATCCAGACGATCCGCTTGAGTTCTTTGAGCTTGTAGTAGTCCAGTTTCCCAGCAATGCTTTGACCATCTTTTCCACTTCTCTTTGGACCCTTTTCTCAACCTCGTTATTAAGCAAGGCCTCTATCTTGTCCCCTTCCTCATCTTTCTCGCAATCCTCTTGGCTCAGGGGAGTAAATTTATTACTAAGCACAAAGCTAACCTCCCCAGCGATAAGGCCCACATTCTTAGCCAAAGAATGTTCTCTGTCCAAGCTCAACGTAAACTTATTAGAAGGCCCATCAAATTCTCGTTCAAGCCCAACATCCACATCGATAACTCGACCAAGCCCAACACCACACACTTTTTGAATCCCCACATTAGCAAGCCTAGCGCCAACCTGATTTTGAATCCCCACATCAGCATTTGAAAATGTTGAAGGACCCACCTGAAAAACTTTCTCCCTCACCTCGGGCCCTACACCCCCATCCAATCCCTTGAAATCAGCTGCACACATAGCCACCTCACCTGAAGCACTTGCACCACGCCTCACAGAGTGACTACTCCCAGATTCCCTCACCTCCGGCCCCTCAACAATGTCCAATCTGCTCTTGCCAACTGCCAGATCCGCTGAGCTGTCATCTGTGGCCCCCACATTGCGCTGCACTAGGCGAGTTGCTTTGCCGAAAGAGAATTCACCCGAAGTTAGATCTCCCAATTTGAGCTCTTTAATGGTGAGTGGTATAGATGAAACGCTCCGGTCCGGTTCATGGAGGTGCAGCGGTTCACACAAATTGAATCGGTTGTCTTCAACCTCACGTTTCTTCTTTCCCGCTGCTATCTCCACCCATTTTGCCGCCGTTCTTCCGTTGCCGTCTTCCTGGAATAGTTTTTTATTAACCGCATACAGAAATGTCCTTGTCCTCGTCCTTGCCCTGGTCGTCCTCCACTACAGAAATGTTGAGTAGAAAAGACTCATTTTCGATCATAGTTCAAACCATCGACGGAATGGAGACCTTATCATGACATGCTATCCGCACTCTGGCAGCTCCTTCTCGCCTCTTCACCGTCGCTTCGTCAACCTCCACGACCACTCTAAATTTTCTAACCACATCTTGAAACCCACTGACCTCCCAACAGTGCAGCGGCAGCCCCGAGATATTGATCCAAATTGCAGAATCTAAGTTATGCTCGATGGCACCCTCACTACCTGACCAAAGGCTGATGTTGATCCCATATCTACCTTCCGCAATCTTGATCTCTGCTCTCCGTGCTAGTGCCACGACCCCATCGGAAGACGGAAATTCTGCAATCCAATAATCCTTCACCTTCACCAGCTCCCATTTACGTTTGTTAAAGGAGTCAGATAGTGTCTCGGCCCCGATACCACCTCCGCTGTAGACGGCCACCCTCACACTCGTCTGATCACTCCAAAGGTCGACATGAGACGCTCCTTGCATCTCTTCATCGAGCTAGTGATGGAGATAATTGCGTGAACTGTTTCTTTCCTCTTCATTGTCAGACGAAGTTCCTCCATCAATCTCCCTCTCTTGCCTCCTCGAATAGGGCACACTTGAACTTTGTGCCCAGGAACCTTGCACTCGAAGCATACAAAGACCTCGACGGGGCAATCCTCCTTACTGTGCTGATCACCACAAAAGAAACAGTTGGAAACCCTCGCCTTTGCTTGAAGCAGTTCATGTTTCTTGGAAGACTTCGACCGGTAGATCTCCCAGGGTGCTGCGTCGTCCTACTCGTTCTCCACCTGTTCACCCACTTGACTGCAGATATTCCGAAGAGCGGAGAGTAGTTCTTCCTCAGAGAATTTTGAAGGGGTCTTCGCCGTGGTGGGAGACCTCACCGGTGATTTGTTGATGGGTACTGTGATCGTCGAACTTCTGGGAAGGAGAGAATGCTGATGATGAGGAGGAGATACTGGAGCATCTGCCTTTGGTGACCTCCATGACACCGTGTGAGTGTCCCTACGATAACCCACCATGCATTTCCCTGAGGTGTAAGCCTCGAGATGCTTCGAAACAGGAGAGCGATATCTCGTTATTGTAGTAACCCCCCCTCTCCCCTGGGTAGGGGATTTGATAGCGCCCCTCACCGGAGAGTAGTAGCTCGACCCCTTCCTGTCTGAGATCCGTCTATCAGGTGACCGTGCCTGGGGCTCTTCCATATGTTGGTGGTGGTGCCCCTGCCTGCTACGAGGATGTCGACGATCTTCGTCGCTACTGTGTTCCCTCGGCTCCCAAGCCCTAGCTCTACCTCGCTCATGTGCCAGTTCATGGCTCATGATAGCCAGACCTAGGAAGAAATATTTGGAGGGAGAATAGGGATGTCAAAAGATGGAGCAAAGGTGGCAATGAAGGATAAGGCTGGATAGAAAGGAGGCTAGAAAGGGCTAGAAGGGATGGTAGGAGTAAAGGAGGAGGCAGACAAGGAGGAGGTGGAGGTGGAGAAGATGACGGGGGAGAGGTTGGAGGGAGAGGCCATGGTAGGGTTTGGGTTTAGGGAGAGAGGAGAGGAGAGAGAACGTCCAGGCCTTTTCCTATTATATCATCATCTTCAATCATCAAGTGTAACTTTAGTTACAGTTGGTGAAAAAAATGATTGGCCTTAGGACTGCACTCCATATGTAATAAAATTCACAATTTCAATTAAAAAATTCAAATATGTTTAGAAAAAATTATATTGTTCATCTTTTATTTAAGGTTAGTTAACAATTTAAAATAGGGCAAAAGCCAAAATACCCCCCAAACGTTTGGCCTAAGTACAATATGCCCATTTAACGTTTGAAAAAATACACTAAACCCATTACTCCGTTAACTTAACTTATTCCGTTAAGTTAGAATTATTGATTTACCTTTCTACCCTTACCCTTTCATATCTCAATCTCTTCTTTCTTCCTTTCTTCATTCCTTTTTACTTATTTCATTTTTCTCTATTAACAACGATTTATTCGGCAACGATTTCTTTGAGACAAAGTACATGAACTGAGGTGCAAGACTCTTAACAATATCTATGGAAGAAGAGAGTTCTATGAAACCATTGCACACTAGAAAACCAAGATCTTAAATTTAGTCCTTAAAATTCAAATATCAACAGAGAAAACATCTGCAGTAAATTTAATTTAATGAAAAGAAGAGCACTTGTTTGATCGAGTAAAACTTCTTACAAATTTCAAACTAATCACAACAAATTTGGCAAAATAAAATATCAAATTAAATAATTTAACATATCCCATCCCAAATTCATAATTGGATTGACATATTTGTCTAACTATTTAATGACATTATAATTCATCAAAATTGATATCATAATGTGAAATTTGGAAGAAGGTCCACACCTGATCAGAAACTTTTTTAAAATCAAATTCAAGTCGCGACCAACATTTATACTGTGGATATTCAAATTGTAAAGGACAATCTGAAAGTAACAACCCTTTCCCTCGTCTCAAAATTATAGTTGTTATAAAACGAAGCCTCAAAGGTTACCAAGAACTTTTGATAAATGAAGAAGTTTCATGTAATCTGACTTGCTAATTCTTAAACTGCCACAGGCAATTTCATAAACGTTCTTGGATCATTACATGACCGATGAAACAATTTGCATGGTTCATCTGTTCCTTTTACAAACAAATATTCATGTGAAAATTAACTTGTTTAATCTTGTTCATTCAATAATACGTGTACACTAATGTAGCATCCCACTCTTCTAAAACGTTCGTGGACCGAAGAAATTGTTGTCGAAAAAATCGTTGTTAATAGGGAAAGATGAAAGAAGAAACTAGGAAGGAAGAAAGGAAGAAAGAAGGGATTGAGATATGAAAGGGTAAGGGTAGAAAGGTAATTCAATAATTCCAACTTAACGAAATAAGTTAACGGAGTAATGGGTTTAGTGTATTTTTTCAAACGTTATATGGACATATTGTACTTAGGCCAAACGTTGGGGGGGGGGGGGGGGGGTATTTTGGTTTTTGCCCTTTAAAATATGAACTTTGTGTTTGAACTATGACGTGGTTAATTTGTAATTAGATACTCTGACAAAGTCATGAAATTTCATGATTTTAGTCAAATGCAGATTTGATTCTACAACGAAATAAATTTATTTTTGGCAAAAAATTTCCCTGCTCTTAAAATACCCTTTCTGTAAAATGACCATACTACTTGTGACAGTTACTTGAATGAACAAGGGCATCGTGGACTAAGAAGTGATGGGGTGGAAGGTGATAATAATCGGGAAAAGCATCTTGAAGATCAAAGGCAGGTGGAAAAAGAGGAAGCAAATATGATATTGGATGCTGATTATTCTCTAGATAAAAAAGAAGCTGGTGATTTGGAAGCTGCATTTCAATTTCATCAACAGGCAAAAGAGGCAGAACGTTTTTTGCAGGAAAGGTGGAATGAATATATGGCTACAGCTCAAACGATAAGTAAGCATTTTCTGTACATAGATCTCCTTTCATATATTTCTCTTTGTTATTACCACATTTTGTAACTGTAAATCTTAGTTTAAATTTGTGGAAAATTAGAATTATTCTCTTGTGCTTCATAATTACCCATTTAGCACCAGCTGTTGTTTTGAAATGAGGATATTGAGGTGGTTGATAATCGATAGTAATTCACTAATTTGTGGACCCATAATTTATGACCGTAACAGAGTTGGATTGAGACAGTTAAAAAGATTTTGTAAATGTTAGTTTGATAGCAGACATGGTATTCTGCCAAACTGTTGGAGAATAAGGTTCTTGTGGTCAACCTTGGAGACCTGGTATAAATGCTCTGTTGTCGTTATAGGAAGATCAAGTGTATAAGCTCTTTTTATCTCTTAGATTAGATTATGAACAGCCTGCATGAAAATCAGGTTGTTCTGCACATATTTTATTCTTCCTGGGATTCAGAATTTACATATGCACGAGCATGCACACTAAACACACACACAACTACAAACATGCATCCATATTCATGTTAATTTCTCAAGCTCAAATTGTCTCCTGTACTTTCTCCAGGTATGCTTCATATTGATGAAGATGGAAATACATGCTTTAAGGACATTTCCACAGATTTAGCTTTTTCTATCTTCCAGGCTGACTCTCAGGAGGGTAATGACCAGGATCCAGAGGAGTGACTGGGTATGACCTTCTTATGCCATCCAGGGTCTTTTGCGGTGGACTAAATCTACATTCAACAAAACAACTTTTTTGGAACTCAGTTCCACAGATTTTCTTTCTCTACAGCAATCTTACACTCATGAAAAAGTTTTACAACCAACCAAACACCCCCTTATTGTAATCATCCAGGTTAGCTTATATGATTATCACTATGAGGGCTTTTTTTGTCTTAATTTACTCTAAACTCCTACAATTTACTATATACAATTCTTTGATTTCATTTCTCCTCTTTATAGAACATTTATCTGTATCATTCTGTAAAAGTGTGACCATTTTACATGTCGCAGTTACTTGAGGGAAAAAGGCAGAGATCATGGACTTAAAATTGGACTGGAGGTAGATAGTGAACCTCTGGAAGGTCAAATTCATCAGGTGGCAAAAGAAGCAGAATTTGATCTTATTACAGGGGGATAGTTGCTTGAAGGAAGGAGGGTATCATGGAATTAATGTTTATAGATTGGTTATAGATGGAAATCTTGAAGGACCCCTGGAACCTCAAACTCATCTGGTCGTAAACTGATAGGAGTATTGCGCTACTATCGACACTTCAAAGTAAGAATGGCTGCAATTAATCTGACGAAATTGAACTCAATTGATGGATCTTGGGATTTACAGAAATCTAGGGTTTCGGGGATTTGGGAAATAAGAGTTCAAGAAGAAGACTGGAGACTAAGGAGTATTCAAGAAAATCTATTCACCTCCCCTGTTATTACACACATAGCTTTTTTTATACCCTTCTTTTCCCGCCACTCAACCTTATTCAGTTGCTACAGTAAGATCCCATTCTCGCTGTATAACCTTTTCAAAAACACATGCTCCTTACACTAATAAAATCTTTGAAATGTCTTAGCTGCTTCACTTGACGCTCAGGTCTCTGTTCCACTTCGCGCATCCTAGCTCCCATACCTGCATCAATACCCCCCCTTCAAATTGAACCTGTACCACCAGGTCAAGTCAGGAAAAGCTTGAGCCATTGCTGCAGCATTCTCCCATGTCGCTTCCTCAATTGGCAAGTTGTCCCACTTAACCAATACTTCCTCAACCATCCCATTGCTACCCTTTATCCAACGATTATCGATCACTTCCCTTGGGTGAAATATCAACTGATGTTCTTCCTGCCCTTCTGGTATTTGCGAGGCTACAACATGATCTCCCACACATTTCCGAAGCAGAGACACATGGAAAACTAGATGTATACGGGAGTGTGCAGGCAAATTAAGCTTGTAAGCAACTTTTCCAACTTTTTAACCACCTCGAAAGGACCAAAGTATCTCTTAGAGCATCCACTATTGTTCGTGCTATATTTTAGCTATTTGGATATTTGCTTTTAGAAATGAATCGCTTCCGCCACTATGGTGAAAGCTATAATTTGCACACAAAAAAAAAGTAAAATACATAGACGGAATAACATCCTCTGTCTAAAAAAAAATAATATTTTTAATACATAAAATAACTGGACGGAAGAAGAAGTTCCGTTTGAGAAAGGAAAAAATAAATAATAATAAAAAGAAATCTCATACGGGAGAAGATCCTCCGTCTGAGGTATTTATTACTTTTTTTTTTAGAAAAAAACCCAGCTGGAAGATCTTCTTCCGTCTGGGTTTTAATTAATAAATAATAATAATAATAATAATAATAATAATAATAATAATAATAATAAAAGGAAAAAAAAATCTCAGCCCGAAGAAGAACTTCCGTCTGAGTATTTAAAAAAAAAAACCAAAACAAAACAACTCAGCTGGAAGTTCTTCTTCCGTCTGAGTTGTTTGGGGGGGTTTTAATTTATTGTTTTGGGTATTTTGTCTTCTAGTTTATAGGTTAAATTACTAGCATGCCCTTATATCTAATATTATCTAAATAGGTTAGAGGGGGTATTTTAGGAATTCAATTTTTCCATTTAAATCAAATAAAATAAAAAAAAAGTTAAATGAAAGGGACGGAAGTTCTTTCAATTTTTTTTTAAAAAAATGACGAAGACGGAGGAACATCTTCCGTTTGGGATTTTTTTTTTAATTTTAATAAACCAATTTGTTAGACGGAAGATCTTCTTCTGTCTATAAAATTTTGACCGGTCAAATTCTATAGACGGAAGATCTTCTTCCGTCTATTACAATTTTTTATTCTAAAGAATTCAAAATTTTTAATAGGCAGAGGATCATTTACCGTCTTCTATATTTTCCAAATGCTATTTTACTTTAATATATATGGCCGAGTACTGTTCACGACTCTGCTATAAACTAGGTTTATAGCAGACGATAGTGGCGTGAAATTTCTCATATTTTCCATTTTTTAAGTAAATAGCAAACGATAGTGGATGCTCTTAGTGAGCTTCTGAAATACCCTCTTCACCACTGACTTCTGTCTGTAAGGTTGCAGTTTAAGAAATACCCAGTCACCCACTTCAAATGATCGATCAACCCTCCTTGCATCTGCTTGGTTTTTCATTCGAACTTGGGCACGCAGTAGACTCTCCTTCAGCTTAAGTAATACTGTTTTTCTCTCTTGCAGCATAGCATCTACTAAAAAATTGACCTCATTGCCTCCCACATAATCTGAACTTGGAGGAGGTCTGCCATATACAATTTCAAAGGGAGTAAACCCTGTAGACGAATGTCAATTTGAATTATACCATAATTCTGCCCAAGATAAGAACAATGATCATTGATGGGGCTCTTCACTGCAAAACATCCTCAAGTACTGCTCCAAACTCCGATTAACCACCTCTGTCTGGCCATCAGACTGGGGGTGATTAGCCGAAGTCATCTTCAAAGTAGTCCCTTGCAACCTGAAAAGATCTTGCCAAAAATTACTAACAAATATTGAATCTCTATATGATACTATTGATTTAGGTATTCCATGAAGCTTCACTATATGACTTGCAAAGATTTCTGCAACTTTAACAGCACCGCATTTTGGAGGTAAGGCTATAAAGTGTGCATATTTGATCAGTCGGTCGACCACCACCATTACCGTAGTCTTCCCATGAGAATTTGGAAGTCCAGTGATAAAATCCATGGATATGTCCTCCCATATCTGATTCGGAATAGGCAAGGGTTGTAATAAACCCCATATTTGATTTGGAATAGGCAAGGGTTGTAATAAACCCCCAGGTTTAAGTGTATAATACTTTGATCTCTGGCACTCATCACATTCCTGCACAAATTGTTGGACATGTTTATTCATGTTCTGCCAATAAAAAGAAGACTTCAATCGTGCGAGAGTCTTAGCTATCCCTGAGTGACCTGACACTGGACTGGAGTGAATCTCCTTTAAATATCACTTTACAAGGTCTCAGGAACCACAATTCTGCATTTGTACCACAAAAGTCCATCTCTCACTACATACCCTGGTAGCAATTGAGAGGGATTCTTAAGCATGGCACTACAATGAGAATCTTTCAACAACTCTTTCTTAATTTTCCCTAGTATCAAAAACTCAGGGCTTGATATAGCTTGTACTGATTGAAAACAACCATGAAACTCAAAATAAGGTTGTCTGGAGAGTGCATCAGCTGCTGGATTTAACTTTCCAGCTTTGTAGAGGATTTTAAAATCATAACCAACCAGCTTATGAACCCACTTTTGTTGCTCAGGAGTTTGAATCAATTGATTAATTAAATGGTGCAAACTTTGGTGGTCAGTGACTATGAAGAACTCCTTCCCCAAAAGATACTGTCTCCATTTTCACACAGCCTCAGCAAACATTTCCCTAACATATGCAGAGGCAGCTTGCATGCGGGGCACCATTTTCTTACTAAAAAATGCAATTGGATGATTATCTTGTTGAAGAATAGCTCCAATGCCTACTCCAGAAGCATCAGTTTCGATTGTAAAGGGCTTTTAAAAATTAGGAAGGGCAAGTACTGGTGGTTGTTGCATTATAATTTTGAGATTTTGAAAGGCAATATCAGCTGCCTCTGTCCAACTAAAAGAGTCTTTCTTTAGAAGATTAGTTAACGGCCCCGCAATTGTGGCATAACCCCTTATAAATCTCATATAATATCCTGTTAAACCTAAGAAGGCACGCAATTGTTTTAAACACTTAGGAACTGGCCATTTGCTCACTGCATCCAACTTCTTTGAATCAACTTGTATCCCATCAGCAAATACAATGTGCCCCAAGTATTCGATTGCAGTCATGCCAAACTCACATTTTGATCTCTTCACGAAGAAAAAGTTTTGCTCCAGAACCCTTAATACCACCCTCAAATGCTTCAAGTGATCCTCCATGTTTTTGCTATAGATCAAAATATCGTCAAAAAAACCCAATACAAATCTTCGCAAATATGGCTTAAAGATGGCATTCATGGCTGCCTGAAATGTCACCGGAGCATTAGTAAGTCCAAAGGGCATTACTAGAAATTCATAATGACCTTCATGAGTTCTAAACGTTGTCTTGTGCACATCACCAGCCTGCACCCTTATCTAATGGTAGCCCGCCCTCAAATCAAGCTTAGAAAATATCCTAGACCTTTGCAGCTCATCAAATAATTCATCTGTCGTAGGAATTGGATACTTATCATTGATAGTCATTGCATTCAATGCTCTATAATCAACACAAAAATGCTAAGTACCATCTTTTTTCCTTACTAACAGTAAGTACTGGTGAAGAGAATGGACTGACACTATGTTGTATAATTCCATGAGATAGCATTTTCAACACATGTCGTTCAATCTCTTCCTTCTGAAAGTGAGGATATCTATAGGGTTTAACATTGGTTGGTTTCGCATCAGAATGCAAATGAAGATGATGATCAAATGCCCTTGAAGGAGGAAGACCCACTGGTTCTTAGAACAAAGATGCAAACTCAGTCAATTATTCTGCTACCGGCATAAGTACTTCATGTTGCTCATTTTCGTCAGATAAAACTAAATGGAAATACTGACTGACACTGTTTCTATTGACTTCTCTTCTCAGAGAATTCAACTGCAGTTGAGATGGTATTGGAGAATCTCCCCTTAAGAAGTACTCTCTGATTACCTTGAACAAAAGACATGGTCATATCAATATAATTAGTGACCACTCTGCTTAACAAACGAAGCCATTGAATGCCCAGTACTACATCTGACCCATGAAAAGGCAAAATGTAGAAGTCAATAGAAAATGAATAATCTTGCAGCTTAAGTGGAATTGATACACACTTCCCTTCACAGAGTAATGTTTGCCCATTGCCCACCACCACCTTGAACTCATGGCAGGGCTGTACTGGCAAGTTCAAGAACTTCACCACTCTCTCTTGAATGAAATTATGAGTACTCCCCGAATCAATAAAAACTTGTACAGGCTGCCCCTTAATACTTCCTTTAATACGCAAAGTCCTCAAAGACTGCTGCCCTTATAAAGCTTGATAGGGGATTTCAGGCACAAGACTATCACCACCACCAGTGTACACTTGTGCAAACTGGTCAGGAATGTAGTCAGACATCGACACACTGTCTTGCTGCTCATCCTCATCGAATAACAACATAAAAATTTGCTTCTTACAACTATGTTCAGGAATATATTTCTTGTCACAATTAAAGCATAGACCCTTCTCCTTTCTCATAGCTCATTCATTGGGAGGAATTCTCTTTACAAGTAACTTTAAGGTAACTGAAGGTGATGACTGTGTAAAGGGTGTGGGCAATAGGGGTGGAAGCTTACTAGGTGGGGGCTGCCAAGGCAGTCTAGAAGTACTATCCTTATTCCAGTGAGTCCTGGGCTCCAAAAGTTTCTCTTCCTGTAGCCGTGCAAGGCCAATAGCATCAGTTAGCGATGCATGTTTGTGAGCAAAAACCTCACGTCTAATCTCAGGTTTCAAACCAGAAACAAAATTACTCAGAATATATTCATTAGATAGCCCCTTAGTCTTCTTAATCAAAATGTCAAAGTGATCTTGATACTCTGCTAATTAAGCAGTTTGAGTAAGCTTGAACAGTTGCCCTGTGTAATCAACATAAGACGACACACCAAATCTAGTATCCAGCTCCTTCACAAACACCTACCAACTTACAAATGCACCATTATTGAATTTATACTGTAACAACGCCATTGCTTTGCCATCCATGTAAAATGATACTATATTCAATTTATGCTCCGGAGGTGTTCGATGATATGCAAAAAATTGATTAGCTTTGAAGAGCCATCCCATTGATTAGTGCCATCAAATCTAGGGAAGTCTAACCTAGGGTTCTTGAAATGAATATCATGATTATGCACTGAGGTAGGAGGTCTTACAATGATCAGAATCTCGGAAGGCAGATTCTCTGGTGTTGAAGATCTATTCAGGACCTGATCAAGCCGTTCTTCGACGACTTGAAACCGACGGCCCATATCCACCATTAACGACTTCAACATCTCAACATCATTGGTAAGTGTGTGTAATTGGTCACCATGGAATTGAATTGTAACACTCCGAATTCTATTTACATGTAATTCGTAGTACAACATGATCTTTTACTTCAATTCGTACAATTTTACAAGGAAATTAAATTTTTTTATTACACAACAATGTTTATTACAGAGTTATACAGCGGAAGTTAAATAAAATACAACATGAAATACAACTCTAATATCAGCAGCTTTAATCATGAATATAATCTTTATCATCAACCGTCTTTAAATCCTTGCCAATCCAATTAAGCCCTGCACTGAAAATCTGTGGGCACTTCAGTTGCATACAACCGATGCAATGTTATAAACAACGATCCTCTCTATGTTGTATTATAACGAAATCTCTTACTTTAACAAACACAAACTTGAATGCATATAAAAGTCTAAAGAGTGACTATCCTAAACATGTCAGTATATGATATGACTTAAGGCCTAATGCAGATGTTATACTACAATGACACTAATACATACTTGTTCGGATTCTATGCACCCCATCCTACATAGGTCCGAGGGCAAGCACCTACGTACTCCACATTAATGGGTTTAATCCCTCGTCATGAAAACTACTTGGTAACAAAATCAAGTTTTAGATATTCCACGAGTACGGACCCCAGCCCTGGAGTCCACCATCAGACTTATACGGAAATCCTCATCGTGCGAACATCCCGCAAGTGCTGCTCTAGCCTTGGAATATATTGGAGATCTGCCTCCTACCCGCTCGACTAATCATGATTCCGGAATCCACTGTCCGATCAATCATAATTTCGGATTTAATTGAGGCTCGTCTTGCTCCGCAAGCAACCACAGTCCCAGAATCCACCGTCGACTGGGTTTATAGTCCTGTAATCCACCCCCCAACTATAGATGCACCCCACTTACGTTTGCCCAAGTTTTATTACATCTCATCTTAGTGTCTATTCTTGAGTTTAAATATGAATAAATAATACCACTGCAGCTAGCTTACCCCCTTACCAGACTTACACAAAAATACCGAGAATGATAACCCATAATACCGAGAACAATAGCCCATACTGGCCCTTTGTAAAAAATTAATATCATTTCCATTACTGCCGGTACCTGGGTCTCACTAAGCCTCTAGAATCAACACATTTTCATATTTAACAACTTGGGGTACTCATACCCTTAATTCATATTCTCATTTTCCTTTATTCATATTTTATTCGATCTTTTAATTTATTCTTATTCCCAAACTATGAAGTAAACACTTCTTGGTTGATCACAACCAACAATTCATTCCCAAGTCCCTTTGATTAACAAAAACTCATTTTCATATATATATTTATTCTTCAAGAATATATTCCAAATACAAATTTCATTTTGATCAATAAAACTCCTTTCCTACTCATCCATATTTTAATTATAAATCTCAATTCTATTCAAAAGATAGATTCATTATTTTCATAAAAGATTCTACTATAACTTTGTAGTTAAAAACACTTAGAATCATCCTCAATTACTTCATCTAAATTCGTTTGCAAAACAACAAGTTCAAACCAGAAAACTGCAGTTCATGCTTCTTGTAAAAATCATAGAAAATTATATACTTCACGAAACTATGTTCTTTAGAAAAAATAAATAAAGGTATACAAGTCTAATACAATTTCTTAGTTATAAGTTTCTCCAAAATATTGTATCTATAGCCCTGAATTCTTCGAAATCTACAGTAGGGTCGAAATATTGAAATATTGTTGCCATTTATTTAGTCTTGTAAAATTTATTATAAATTCAATTCTTTGTGAAAAATTGATTTCTTAGACTTTACAGAAAGGTTAACGAGTCTACTTCAAGTTCTTAGTTTTGACTTTTCTTAAATTACTTCATCTAAGATGTTGAAATGATAAAAAATCGAAATGTGTACGGATTTCCAGCAACTAGTCAACTGCTAACCAGTCCTAAGTTTGGATTTTATTAAAATAGTAAACGAAATCAAAAAATTATGAAATTTTAAATGGATGTTCCTAACATATCTGAGATATTTCTATAAAAATTTTAGCTCTAGATTCCATCTAGTTAAATAGATATGATATTCTGAAGTGCAACTAAAATTTAAAACAACATCTTTCTTTGCATAACTTAACAACTTTGTTTATGAATTTATGCCCAATTTATTTAATCTAAACATGATATACTAGTATGCACCCAATATCATTATAACAACTCAATCTAAAATTTCAATTTATTAATCATGACAATTTTATAATAAATCTTTCAACTAGCATGCATTTCCTTTCATAATCATATCTATTAAACATTCTAAATAACATCATCATAAAATTAACCACAACTCATATGTATAAACAACTCCTCAGCAGTCGGTTCTTCCTTCCTCATCTGTGGTGGTTGAATCCGTTCCTCCCGATACTAAAAATAAAGATTCGTCATCTGGCTGGCCAGCGTGGGAAATCAATCAACATTTTGCATCCGATTGGGAGAGATTTCAGCAGCTCGCTCATTTCCCCACCCCAAGAAAGTCGGACCCTGCCTTCTCACCTCCAAATTCTAAACTGTTGTCTCCCCACAAAGGCACAGCTTGGATGGATCAAGATCCCTTGCTTCTAGAGGAGGAAGCTGAGCTGGAGCGTGGTGGTCTACCCAAGAAGGTACTCTCTTCTGTTGCTTTTAAATTCCCTCCAGTAGATCTTTTTTTACTTGCTGAAAGTTTTTTTAAACTTTTTCATTTGGAATTATATTCTCTTTCATTTTTCTCGCCGCATCATCTTTTCTTCGTTCCCAGCAAAGGGCTTTGCCCTTTAGGGTCTTCGTTTCGAGGATGGTTGTCGCCATCGCTCGTGACGAAGGCCCGGGATATTTTGGGGATTCGTCCTCCTTTCTCTTGCAATCTTTCCTCTCAAGCTCTATCGTTGCCCAAGGGTTCTTCCATCATCAGAGGTTCCCCCAATCTTTCCTCCTCGTTGGGTGACGGCTCGTTTCCCTCCCCTCCCTTGCAAGTGGTAGGGACTCCTGCCGTCACTCTTGGGTATCCCTCTCGGGTTCCCCTACGCATTATCCGATCTAGTGCGAGGATTAAAGCTAAAAAAATCTTGGCTTCTGATGCTTGTAGTTCCCCCGTTAAAATTAGGCCGTGTCCAACCTTTAGTGACCTGCAGTCTCCCCGTTCTGCTCAAGTTTCCCGGCATGATCCTAATCAATTAGGGTCCATTTACAGCACTTCTTTTGACTCTCTCTCTGACAGCGAGATGGCTTCAATAGCGCAGGATTTGGGATTCTTTATTGATCCATCTGACTCGCTTAATTTTCACACCCTCAGGAGGAGGGAACGTCGAAGAGTCATGGAGCACCGTTGCGCCCATGATTAGTGTTTCATGGAATATCCGTGGCCTTCACTGCCCGTCTAAACAACGGGCGGTCTTTGATTTAATCTCTTCCTCTCGTTGCGACATTATCTCAATTTAAGAATCCAAACTAGAATCTCCTTCCCCCTCCATTTTGAATTCCTTAGGTGGATCCACGATCGCCAAGTGGATCTCCCTAGATGCCGTAGGCGCCAGGGGAGGGATCCTCTTCGGCTACAAAGAATCGTGTTTCTCGCTTATCTCTGTACATCGTCTTAATTTCTTTTTGATTGTTCAATTGCTTTGGTCCACTTTTAACGTTCCCCTTACGGTCATTTCGGTGTATGGCCCCTCCACTTCAGAGAGAAGGATTTTTTTCTCTTCAAAGCTGGTCTTCAGGCCTCTGCATTTTTTGCGGAGATTTCAACGTCACCCGTTTTGTCTCCGAAAGATCTAACTCGACCCTCTCTTATTCTCAATCGAACAACTTCAACGACTGTATTCGGGAGTTGCAATTAACCGATATTCCGATCTCCGGTAGATCCTGCACTTGGTCTAACCAACGAGACCCTCCGATCCTGGCAAAACTTGATCGGTTCTTGGTCACTCAAGCATGGATTTCTCGTTTTCAGCACTCTTTCTCTCAGGCCCTCCCCAACCCCTCGTCGGACCACGTCCCTATCATTCTCTATTCCAACTTTCCTTTCTCCCAGCCACACAAATTCCGCTTTGAAAAGTTCTGGCTTCAAGACCAACTTTTTGTCTCTCTGGTGGAAGAATGTCTGGCTTCCATCTCTGGTTCAGTTGGATTAGGAAATATTCTTCTTAAACTCCATGCTATTAAGTTCGGTTGTAAAATCTGGCACGCCGAGCGTCAGAGAAATACCAATTTCCTCAAATCTTTCTTTCTTTCATCAATCGAGTCCATCGATAGAATGGAAGAGGATGGTCCTTTGTCTGAGTCTGTGAGATTGGAACGTCTTTCTTGCAAGCAAGAATACTCTGATATCCTTCATCAGGAGCATATCAAATGAGCTCAAAGAGCTAGGGTTAGGTGGTTGAAAGAGGGTGATGCCAATACGGCGTACTTTCAGAACTTTGCTTCTCACAGGAAACGTAGCAATCACATTTCTTCCATCTCTGTTCGAGGTGTGGATCTTTTTAGCAACGATGACATTCATCGTGAGTTTCACTCGTATTATAAAAACCTTATTGGTGTGTCCAAACCTCGCTCAATAGCGCTTGATTGGTCTCAACTTTATGGGAACCAATCCTACGATCTCTCTTCTCTCAAAGCCTCTTTCTCTATGGAAGAAATTAAAGCCGCAGTTTTTGCCTTGAAAAGCGACTCAGCTCCGGGGCCTGATGGGTTTCCCGCCTTCTTTTTCCAAAAAATTTGGGAACTTCTTAAGGACGATCTTTTTAAGATGTTCCAAGATCTTCACTCCGGTAATTTCTCTTTTGAGCGCATTAATTATGCGCATATTGTCCTTATTCCCAAGATAGTGGGGGCACACTTATTGTCTAACTTCAGGCCCATCAGTTTGATCAACACCACTTTCAAAATTGTCATGAAAGTCCTTTCGGCTAGGTTGGGTGAGATCATCCCTCCTATGATCAACATGGCTCAATCAGGTTTTATCAAAGACCGTTTCATTCTGGATAGCGTAGCTTCAGCTCAAGAAATCATCTCTTTTTGTCATAGAACTCAATCGGAAGGCATTCTCCTCAAACTTGATTTTCAAAAAGCTTACGACAATGTCAGTTGGGAATTTCTTCTTGACATTCTCACCTACCGGGGGTTTGGTCCCAAATGGATCTCTTGGGTCAGATCCAGTTTGTATTCAGGAACCTCCTCCATTTTCACCAATGGCTCGGAAGGCCACAAGTTCAAAGTCAAATGTGGCCTTCGCCAAGGAGACCCTCTATCTTCTCTCCTTTTTGCCCTTGTTGCTGATGTTTTCAGCAGACTCCTCAGGCATGCTTGGAGTTCGCAAATGATTGAGGGACTCGGTCAGTCTCCTCACTTTGAAGGGGTCCTTAATCTGCAATATGCAGATGATACCATCATTTTCACTAAACCGAATATCTCTTCCATTCGGAATCTCAAACTTCTTCTTTACTGCTTTGAAGCTGCTTCGGGGTTGTCGATCAACTTCCAAAAATCATCGGTCCTTTGGCTGGGAGGGTCTCCCAACCGACAGACCGGGATTTCTAACTTTTTCAATTGCCCATCAGCGTCTTTCCCTATCACTTATCTTGGCATCCCCCTTAGTTGGGGTAAACTGCACAGGGCTGACTGGTTTCCACTTATTGATAAAGTGGAGGCCAGGCTCAGTGTGTGGTCAGGCAAAGTCCTTTTCCGAGGGGGTAGATTAATCCTCATCAATTCGGTGTTATCAGCTATGCCTCTCTATTTTATGTCTTTTTACTTCCTCCCTTCTTGGGTTATTAAAAGGTTAGATCAAATTAGAAGCAATTTCTTCTGGACTGGCTCCTCATCCTATAAACCAGGGTCCCACCTTTGCCATTGGAAAATGATTTGTACTTCCAAACAGGAGGGAGGGCTGGGTGTTCTAGATCTCCGAGACCATAATATCGCCCTCCTTGGTAAATGGTTGTGGTCTCTGCACCACCGTGACAACCAACCTTGGATTCGTTGTATCAAGGACTATTGCCCTCGCTCTTACTCTTGGTGGGAATTCCCTGGGTATGTTAATCGCCTAGCCTCTCCCTTCTGGAAGGGTGTCTGGAAGGCCTCGGCCGCTTTCCACTGTAGTATATCTCGCACTTGCGTGGACGGCTCTAGAGCGAAATTTTGGTCGGACCTTTGGATCGGTAACATCAAACTTTCATCTGAGTACCCCTCTCTATTTCTGCTGGCTTCCGACCCGACTGCTACTGTTGCTGAGTCGTTCACTTTCATTGACGGTTTGTGTCATTGGATCATTCCCTTCGTGATTGACCTTCCTCCTCCTCTCTTAGAGATTCTCAATAATCTCATCACTCATCTCAATCACTTCGTTTGGAAGTCAAGTGAGAGCATCGCTTGGCGTTGGACTGAGTCCGGCTCCTTTTCAGTTAAGTCGTTCTACAGTTTTCTTAACTCTAGGGGCGTTCAATCCCCTGTAGCGGATCTTTTGTGGGGATCTGCCGCCCCCCTCAAAGTGAAGATTAACTTCTGGCTGGTGTTTCAGGGTAAATTGCTCACTGTTGATGCTCTCAATAGGAGGAATTTAGCATGGGGGCAACGTTGCGCTTTTTGTCTTCATATCCCGGAAGACGTTAATCACCTCTTTGTTCAGTGCCCTTTCATTCTCCCTCTATGGAGGATCTGTTCTCTTGCGTGGGACACGGGATCTATCCCTCCTACTTTAGTCGAAGTCTGGTCTTTTAAGCCTCGGAACGTTTTGTTCAATAACGCGTGGGTATTGTCAGTGCATATCATAGTTTGGGTTATTTGGAAGGAAAGGAACCAGTGAGTGTTTGAGCATCACTGCTCCTCTCCTATGGCTCTTATCGAATCTTTTTCCTTTTTGTTCAAACTCTGGAGTTCGGGCCCTTCTTACAAAGGCAGAGCTTCTCCGGATTGTCAAAAACTTTCCGATTCTGTGTCCTGTCTCAATATCCTGCAAGCTTTGCTTCCCTAGCAATTTTCATATTTTCTTTTTTTTCACTGCTATTCTGTTTTAATCTCTGAGTTTAACTATGCTTTCTTGCTGTTTCCTTTGCAGACCTGATCTCCCTCTAGTGGAGATCCTAGCCCGAGGGCCTTTTGCTGTGATGTAGCGACTCTCCCTCTGTTTTGTTTTCTGGGCTTAGGCTGGTTGTTTAACTTATTCTCTCCCTCTCCTATGCTAAGCTTTTGGGTGGTTTATAATGTTGGCCTTTGGCTTTTTGATACATGGGAGTTGTTGGATGTTCCAGTTATGGTTTATAATTAGTGCTGATGTTCTCTTTCTTTTGCATCCTTTGAGGATTGCTTTGTGTTTGGTTTTTATTATCGTTGGTTTTGGCTGTTTGAATTAATGCTTCTCTCGGTTTGCAGCGTTTTTGAACGGTTTGTTTATTGTTTGATGTTTGTTCTTCTCTAGCTCGTTAGTAGAGCTTTTCTGAGCTCTGATTGTTGGTGGTGCGTGGAGCATGACTCCTTTAGTTGGCGTGGGTGGAGCGTTGCTGTGTCCAGCTTAGTCTGGCTTGTTTGCTGTGCATTTTACAGCGTTGTCTTCTGGCTGGTATTTGTGGGCTCGGAAGTGATATGGCCTTGACGGTTTTTGGCCGAGTGTGGGATTTTTTGGTCTTGGTGTTTGTAGACTATCAGAGTAGGTATTCAGTGAAGTAGCAGATCTCTCTCTGATGCTTTGCGGTTGCCTTTGGGTCCGTGGATTCATTCGGCTGCTCTGTGGCCGCATTCGGTGTATCTCTGTATTGGCCTCCTCCCTTTCTGATGGTATTGATTCGATCTTCCGTCCTACCAGGCTTTCCTTGCTCCGTCTGCTTGCAGCCTGGCGTGTTTATGCTGCTGCCCCAGATGTCCTCAGCCTCCATCGCACCAGACTTTTGTTTTCCATTTGTACTGTCCTATTGTTACTTTACGTTTGTTCTTTTGCGATTCTTGTTTGTGTTTTACCTCTGGTAAAATTGTTAATTGTACATTACTTTTGGAGTTAATATATTATTTTTTGGTGTGGCTGGAGTCGTCAGACTCTATCCGTTTTCATCAAAAAAAAAACTCATATGTATAAACAATGTTATACATCAATTATCCTACACATGCATGCTACTACATTTTAGAAAGTTCAAGAAGTCACTCACCTTATAGTTGCAAAAGAAATAGGAACTCCTAGCTCCAACAAGAATGTGACTTCCTTCTCCTCCTTAGCAAACACGGAAAGCTCTCCTTCCTCCAAGCAAGAACTCAAACCACTCTTTCTTTCTTTTCTCTCTTTCTTTTCTTCTCTTTAATTTCTTTTAATTTTTGGTGTAAAGTTCATGAAGTAAGGGGTGATATTGTAGCGCCCCAGATCTGGCTCCCCGAAATCCGTGACACTCACCAGAATCTTTGCCTTCAAATGCATCTCAACACAGTAATAACACGGAAATTTAAAAACTTTTTATTGCCAAATAAAATCATTATATCATAAATTACAACTATTGTCTTGTTCTTGAACAAGGAATACAAATTACACTAGCTCATTACAACTTATTACAAATATTTACAGACTCCACTTGTAAAGCTATCAGCTATCTTCCAGAATGGTAATCAACTGATCACTGTTGAAACTTCGCTGAGTGGTCAATCTGCTTTGCTGGGACGTGCCCCGCGGTTTGAGTCTTTCGCTGTGCGATTCTGATATTTCTGCACATGCTCGAATGGTAGGTAAGTACACTGCTCCTCCACTTGGATGCCCGCATTCCCGATCTTGTTTTTAGCACCTAATTGAGGGGGCACGTCAGTACATATACTGACGCAATGCTGATAAGAAACAGCGATCTTCAACTAGCAACCACAACCTGCCTTTCATGAAAACAGAAATGTGCATCCTAATTTCCTAGTGTCAGTGTATGTCATGACCTAAAGTCTAATGCACGGTACACAAGTACAGAAAAACTGATGCACTTAGTCTAAGTCAACAAGACTTTGGACGCGCATGCATCCCATACTACATACGCTCCAAATCAAGCCGTCTTCTCCAGCTTCAGGGTTTTGAACCCTCACCATGCAATACATTCTATTATTGTACTCAACCTATTCCTGATAGATACATTCATGGCTGGTGAATCCTGCAGTTATTACTGCTAAACACAGTGGTGTTCCTGTTTGCCACTAGTGCCCCAATCCGGTCTGGATCACACCAAATGTCGTGACAATCTTACATATACATAACCATATATCTATGGCACCGAAGATCCATGGGACATCAACCCCATGGTCCGTTCGTGTCCACTCAACATAAGAACATGACGGCCTCGAGGGTCTAATCCCCCTATCCGACAGGAACTCTCCCATTCTTACCACAACACTTCAGAAATCAACAATGCGAGATACGAACTGCAGCACGTATCTCTAATGACAGGAAGAGACAACCCTGGTTATCACCACCTAGTGCTGGCCTTTAGAACAGGTGAGATTATAAGGAATCGCCCCTAACATCAAATCGATCTTCAAGCGATAAGTAAAGAAATACAATCTGAAGTAACATTGGTTGCTAAAACATGCGAGTTTGTCAAGTCATGCACAGTGTCTAACGAATGATTGAGCCCAAATAGTTCTGTCAAAAATAACTAATCACGGCGAACCGACATTCATCGATTGCCAACACCTCTGTAGGTCTTCGACCTAAAGTCTCCGGCCCACGACCCTCAGCGAGCAGTGCAACGGCGCCCAAGGGAGTGCCTCATACCCAGCAATAGAGGTGAAACACACAATTTACTAATATCCATTCATTGACAGACCTAGGCATCAACACATTCAAGACGAGGCAGATAACCTAGCCTATCAACCTTAAACACCAGCGATCCGATCTCCATCGGTCACCACCACCTCCGTCTCAGGTCTCATCATCCCGACCCACGGTCAACCTTCCTTCGGTAGACGATCTGACGGCGTACAGGAAGATCATCATTTCTCGAGGTGAAAGTAAATCAATCACAATACTTGTCGACTGGGTTGGAAGTCCTAGGGTATCACAACCTAGACTAGCTCCAAGCTATACTAGCTACGAGCCCACATACAACAAATCTACCATATTGCTGTTCTCCCAACTTACTCATGTGTCCACCATGAGTATCAAGCACAAGAATCTCATATAAGTCCGAAATGAAGTGCTTAAATAGGGAAAATCATCCAACATCTTAAAACTCCAATTAACTTGGTCATAAATCCTGTAGCATGCAGAAAATTTCATAATTTATGCTCCACTCTTTGGAATCCAACAAAATTAGATTTTCTAGAAAGGTGAGAACCTCTACTACGATTTCCTAGTTGATCGCATCCTCAAATTCATCCATTAAAGCACTATAAAACTCCAATTTCTATCAGGTGCACACACAGAGAAAAATTGACTCATTTTAATAAACAGGGTCTCGACTAAGACTGGATCTACCCCAACCTTCGAAAAATTACAACTTTCAAACCACAAACCAGAATTTCATGATTCAAGATGTTTTGGAAAGCTAATACTCTCTAATACAAATCTCTGGTTGATCATTCTTCCAAATTCTTAGCACATAATTCCAGAATTCTACAACTTTACTGACTACTCAAAAGCTGAACTGAACTGAACATAGTCCAATCAAAATTCAAAATCAATTTAACCATAAGTCCAATACTTATGAAATTTTAGATTCAGTCACTAGACATACACAAGTCTAACATACTCAAAAATTACATTCAAATTCATAATACACAGAGAGTTATGGCTCTTCAAATTTAGCACAAAATTCCCTTCTGTTTTCAGACAGGGTGTCTACCTCCTTATACAAATTATTTTCAAAACTCCAATAAATGTTGTCTAACAATTCTGAAATTTTAGAATCATGGTCTAGACTCATACCAAATGTTACAGTAAAAATTGAATTGCAAGATCATGCACCCAAAAGTAGTTATGAATTAATGAACTTCACTTCCCAAACAAAGCTGAACCAGCTTTTGATTCTGAACCAGTTGTAAAACTATATTTTTTTAAGTATCAAACGAACTCAGAAAAATGTGATATTTGAAACTATGGTTATTGACACATTGAAGAACACCAAGTAAAAATTTGGGCTTAAAATACCCAACAAATCCCGAGATATGATATTTGGAAGAGCACCCAAATTTTCCAAAAACACAACAGTTTTTACTGGTCACTGCCCGAAAATGAAGCAACTGTTTGAGCCACGAAAAAAACTCAGAAAAATATAATAAAATTAGATGATACTCTAGACTTATCCTAGAACATGCCACAAAAATTTCATGATCAAATTCTAAGCCATTTGTGAGCTAGAAAATTTCTCAAATTCCAAACTCATATCACCATACCTTTATATACAACAAGACATCTATTCTACTATCTACAAACATTTGTTTGTAATTTCCCAAACATACAAACATACTATTAAGCTATAATCAACATTCCAAACAACATTATAATAAAAATAATAATAATAGAGTTGAGAGAACCTCCACCCAAAGGAGCTTGATTGAACAATCTCCTAACCTTCAAGAGCTTCTCCATAGCTTATCTTCTTCTTAGCTCCTTGCTCTTTCTCCCAATCTTTGATTTCTTTTCCTCCACCTAAGCTCCAAGTAGAAATTTTGAAGAGAGGCTAGAATGAGAAAGGATGGGAATTTAGGGTTTTGAAGGAAATGAAGAAGGAATGGGTTTTTCCTTTGGAAAAGAATGAAAAATGGGGGAGGGGCTTTCTTTTTGGGCTGCCGGCCAAACAAGAGTAAGGGAAAAGAGAGAGAGAGTGTGGGGGTGAGAATGAGGATGAGTGAGAGAGTGAGGGGTATTTATTGTTGGGGTTTGTGGATCCAATACACGATAATGGGGTTGGAGAAGTCAGATGAGAAGGAGAGTCGAAGTGGGAGCAAGAGGTCAGAAGTGGTTTGAAGCTACAGGCAGAGTTGCGGTCGATCGCGCGGTCGAACGCACCCCCCGACCGCGCTCCAAGCAAGTGTACGGTCGACCGCGCAGTCGACCGTCCCACTTTCTGATTCAATTCTGTAACTTGAAGAAGCGACCGGTCGACCACGCAGTCGACCGACCTGCTCTCTGTTGGACTTCATGCAGTCGAAGGAAAGAACTGGTCGACCGTCATGATGTTGCGGTCGACCATCTCGATACTGATTGATGAGCAGCTGAGATTCAAGTTGTGGAATCCTATATATATTGTATTGTGTATGATTTTAGAGTTAAGTAAAAAGAAAATAAAGATCTACCAGCCGTCATTAAGAGAGAGGAAGATAGAGAGAAACCCTACACCTTAGTGGTGAGTTCTTGAGAGATTTGTAAATCTAATCATCATATTTCTAGTGGAAATCGCAGGAGTGCATCTCCACTGGAAAGTAGCCATTATTTTGGGTGAACCTCGAAAAAATCTTGTGTGTTCTTGTGTCTTGCTTTTGGTTGTTTTTTGTTCTCTTATTTTTGATTCTATAGTTCTTGCATCTCGTCGTCGTTGTTGAGTTTATTCTGCAGTTAGAATTCAACAAAGTGGTATCAGAGCTACAGGTTGGTAATATTGATTGAGATGGGGGACAAGAGTAGAGTCAAGGAGTTCGATAGAACGGATTTCACAATGTGGAAGATCCAAATGATTGCGTATCTCCGACAGAAGGATCTAGATGATCCGTTGTTTAGTGTGAAGCCAAAAGGGGCGGAGGTCGATCCGGTTGTGTTGACGGCCTGGACTAGATTGGATCTGAAAGCGCTTGGACAGATTCAGTTGTCGCTGAGCAGGAAGGTGCTATTTCACATTGAGAAGGTAAGGACCGCCAAAGAGGCAATGGAGATATTAACAGACATGTTTGAGAAGCCGAATGCAGCGAAACTGATCTTACACCTAAAGAAGTTGGTTAACTTGAATTTGTCAGAAAGGAGTTCGGTTGCTGAGCACTTCAATAATTTTTGTATGGTTTACAATCAAATGGAATCGTCGGGTCTAAAGTTTGAGGAGAGGGCACAATCGTTGTTGTTGCTATCCAGTCTTCCCGATAGTTACGGCACAGTAGAGCAAACTATTAAAAGCACCATGACTGATATGAAAATCCTAAAGGATGTTATAAGTAGCATTATGAATGAAGATGCAAAGAGGAAAAGACATGGAGAGACATCGGTGTCATATCCTAGCAATGCCGCGCTGTCAGTTGATAACCGTGGTAGAAGTAACAACAGAGGGAAGTCACAGAGCAAGAATCACAGGTCCATGTCAAGAACAGGACATCGCAAAGGTGAGTGTTGGTACTGTAAGAAGTCAGGACACAGGAGAGACCAATGCGAGGAGTATAAGAAAGCACAAGCAGGGTCACAGGTAGTCAATGTGGTAAGTATTGAACCCCGTCTAGATGAATTGTGTTTATTTGCTCGATTTAATATTTTGCAAGATGATTGGTGTATGGAATCAGGTGCTTCTTATCATTGTACCCCCATGAGGGATGTTTTTGAGGATTACAGGACAGGTAATTTTGGTGCAGTTTCAGTTGGTAATGGACAGATATGTCCAGTTGTGGGTAGAGACACTGTGAGAGTGAATGCTCGCAATGGTGGGCAATTGGTCTTGTATGATACAAGACATATTCCGAATTTGAAGAAAAACTTGATCTCAACTAGCAAACTAGATAAAGAAGGGTTTACAACAATTTTTGGGCATGGAGAATGGAAGGTGACTACAGGTGCCAGGTTAGTGCCAAAAGGAAAGCGTGATGACACATTGTACTTACTCAGAAGAGGTGATTCAGGTGATATCATTGCTACAGCATCAGCAGGTAGTTCATCTTCAATTCTATGGCATGTTAGAGATCTTTTGCCGGGGCTGAAGAAGGTTGAGATAGATTTTTGTGAGAATTGTGTGATGAGCAAACAGAAGGCAATTAGGTTTCATTTGGGTGGGCGTGAGCAGAAGCTTGGGAAGCTAGAGTTGGTACATACAGATGTGTAGGGTCCAGCTCAAGAATTCTCTTATGGTGGTAAAAGATACTTCGTCACATTCATCGATGATGCTACAAGAAAGGTTTGGGTTTATGAAATTCGCGAGAAATTAGAAGTTTTTGAGGCATTCAGAGCTTGGAAGGCCAGGGTTGAGAATGAGACAGGTTGCAAAGTGAAAGCAATAAAGTCAGACAACGGAGGTGAGTACACAATCAAAGACTTTGTTAACTATCTGGCAAAGGAAGGTATAAGAGGAATCAAGATAGTTCCTAAGACTCTACAGGAGAATGGTGTAGCAGAAAGAATGAACTGCACGATACTCGAAAGGGCGAGATGCATGAGACTTCATGCGGGTCGTTCAGTCCATCTTTGGGCCGCTACAGTTGATACAGTGGTATACTTGATTAACCGTTGCCCGTCTAGTGCCCTTGATGGGGCCATTCCAGAAGAACTATGGTCAGGTAAAACTGTTAATTATTTGCATTTAAAAGTTTATGGTTGTATGGCATATGCACTAATTGACAGGGAAGAAAGAAAGAAGTTGGACTCTAAGTCCAGGAGGTGTGCGTTCATTGGCTATGGTGGCGATGAGTATGGTTACAGAATTTGGGATTTTGTGGATAACAAAGTCATCCGTAGCAGGAATGTAGTGTTCAATGAAGAGGCTCTATACAAGGACAGACACATAGGTCAAGACAGTACAACTAGTTCAGAATCAGATTGGGGTTCAGACTCAGATTTAGATTCAAATTCTGAAGGTGGCCCTAGTGGTGGGGGCCCTACAGTGCAGCTGCAGGTACAAGTACCAAATGCAGCAAAGAATGCTCATGGTGAGCCTATTGGGAATGAGCAGGTTATCCAAGATGAACAGGTACAACCAAAATAGTTTGGGGAACCTGAACCGGTCGGTAAACTGGTACCCACATTGAGGAGATCGACACGAGAGAGGAGGTCAACCAAGATATTTGATCCATCAACAAGTGTTGTTTACGAGCATGTTCTCTACACGGATTTGGGGGAGCCAGAGACTCATGAGGAGGCTTTGAGGGATGAGGCTCGAATTCAGTGGGAGTTAGCCATGAAGGACGAGATGAGCTCCTTGGAACAGAACTAAACTTGGGAGTTGACCAAGTTACCTGCAGAGAAGCGCGTCTTTATGAACAAATGGGTTTTCAGAGTTAAAGATGAGAAGATGGCAGTAAAAGGTACAAGGCAAGGCTTGTTGTGAAAAGATTCTCTCAAAGAAAATGTGTTGATTATAGTGAGATCTTTGCACCGGTTGTGAAGATGGCTTCAATTAGGTTTCTGCTCAGTATTGTGGCAGTTGAAGACTTGCACTTAGAATAGTTGGATGTGAAGACAACATTTCTCCATGGTGATGTTGAAGAAGAGCTGTACATGAGACAACCGACATGTTTTGAAGCTAAAGGAAAGGAAGACATGGTGTGTCGATTGAAGAGTCTTTATGGGTTCAAACAAGCACCGCGGCAATGATACTTGAAGTTTGATTGCTTCATGAGAGGAAAAGGTTTCGATCGGTGCAAAATGGGTCATTGTGTGTATGTTCGTAGATATGAGGACAATGATATAGTTACCTTGGCATTGTATGTGGACGACATGCTGTTAGCAGGTTCATGTATGGAGAAGATCAAGGAAGTGAAAAAGGTGCTAGCTTCGGAGTTTTCAATGAAGGACTTTGGTGAAGCAAAGCAAATCCTCGGCATGAAGATTAGTAGAGACAGGAGTAGTAAGAAGCTTTGGTTATCTCAAGCGGACTATGTGAAGAAGGTGTTGAAGAGATTCAATATGGACGGCGCGAGGCCAGTCACTTGTCCCTTGGCTGCTCACTTCAAGTTATCAATGGACTTGTGTCCTAAAACAGAGGTAGAGATGGAGAAAATGGCTACTATTCCTTATGCCTCAGCCGTTGGGAGTTTGATGTATGCGATGGTGTCTACAAGACCAGACATCGCACAAGCAGTGGGAGTTGTCAGCCGTTACATAAAGAATCCAGGTAAACTGTATTTGGATGCAGTAAGGTGGATTCTTAGATATCTAGCAGGTACTTCAGATCACTCTCTTTGTTTTGGGGGAGATTCTTTGTATATACATGGTTATGTGGATGCGGATTTTTTGGGCGATTGTGATGGTTGCAGAAGTATTACATGGTATGTATTTACAGTTGGTGGAACAAATATTAGTTGGGCTTCACAGTTACAAAATGTTGTAGCACAGTCAGCCACGGAGTCAGAGTATATGGCACTTACAGATGCGACGAAAGACATGTTGTGGATTTCAGAGCTTATGAAACAGTTGGGCAGGAAGCAACCCATAGGTGAACTATGATGTGACAGTCAAAGTGCAGTTTTCTTGGCGAAAAACTCGGCATATCACTCTAGGACTCGGCACATTCAAATGAGGTATCATTTTATCAGAATGACGGTTGAGAAGAAATGGTTGAAGCTAACTAAGATTCTTGGCACTAAGAATCCGGCGGACATGCTCACTAAGGTGGTGGATAGCAGCACACATCAATTTTGCTATACTGCTATCGGATTGTCTCCAGGTTAATTGTTGTGGAGACTCGCAGAGGCACATGCCTGGACTAGGCCAATGGAAGAATGAAGAACAGGTTAGAAACTTCGTGTATATATCTCCAAGTGGGAGATTGTTGGGGTTCGTGGATCCAATACACGATAATGGGGTCGGAGAAGTAAGGTGAGAAGGAGAGTCGAAGTGGGAGCAAGAGGTCAGAAGTGGTTTGAAGCTACAGGCAAGTTGTGGTCGACCGCACCCTCCGACCGCGCTCCAGGAAAGTGTACGATCGACCGCGCAGTCGACCGTCTCGCTCTCTGATTCAATTCTGTAACTTGAAGAGGCAACCAGTTGGCCGCGCAGTCAACCGACCTGCTGTCTGTTGGACTTCGTGCAGTCGAAGGAAAGAACCGATCGACCGTCACGATGTTGCGGTCGACCGTCTCGATGCTGATTGATGAATGGTTGAGATTAAAGTTGTGGAATCATATATATATATATATATATATATATATATATATATATATATATTGTATTGTGTATGATTTTAGGGTTACGTGAAAAGAAAATAAAGATCTATTAGCTGTCATTAAGAGAGAGGGAGATAGAGAGAAACCCTATAACTTGGTGGTGAGTTCTTGAGAGATTTGTAAACCTAATCTTCATATTTCTAGTGGAAATCATAGGAATGCCTCTGCGCGGAGAAGTAGCCATTGTTTTGGGTGAACCTCGAAAAAATCTTGTGTGTTCTTGTGTGTTGCTTTTGGTTGTTCTTTGTTCTCTTGTTTTTGATTCTATAGTTCTTGCATCTCGTAGTCGTTGTTGAGTTTATTTCGCAGTTAGAATTCAACATTTATGGGGGTGGATTAGGGTTTGATGAGTGGTTTAGGAATTAATTAGAATAGTATACATACATATATCCTACATCCAATATACAAGTATAAAATTCCATCCATTACAATTCAATTTAAATATGTTTACATACAATTATATATAAATACATACAAGTATTCATGTATTTATGTCATATACAATCCAATCACAATATGCATACATTCACATATGTATATGTATATCCATATACAAATAAAAATATTTATTTGAAAAATAAAAATATAAGAATATATGTTACATAAAAAAATATTATTTTCCCAAATATTGTCTCGTTGAAATAATCAGGCCAATACATACAATTTAATTGAGACGATATCCCGAGTATACCTCATCGGGTTCAAAATATATAATATATCTGAAATTTCTCAAGTAAAACTAATAATTATTAGAAAAATATGTAATCGCGTGCAATTCTCAACTATGTACGGATTACGATGCAAAATAGCTATATGCTATTTTGTGGGGTATTACAGATATTTATAGGGTCAAATGGGTGAATGAAAAGACCCCAATTACCTACATATAAATGTCCATTATCAAAATTAAACACCCACCATAAAACCAAAAACACAACCCCTAACTCTTCACCTTATTGGCCGGCCATCCTTTGGTTTTCCCCCATGTGCACTTTTGTGCACATGCATTCTACATGCACACTCTCTCATTCATTTGTTTATAGTCCAATGTATATATTTGTTACATGACACGTGTGGTGACAAATTTAAATGTATATTTAATAAAGAATTTTCTCATGGGCTTCTATTTTTCAATTAGTTTCTTTTGGGCCTTTAAAATAGATTAGGGCCTATGAATTTTTAATAAAAAAAATAAAATAATACATTTGTAACAAATAAAATGTGAATAAAAATGTGCTTAGTTTTTGAAAACTTTTAGAGACTAAAAATACATAAAATTTTACGTGAAATGCACATGCAAAATATTAAAAATTAATTTAAGAGAAAAACAGTCAAAATTCAAAATATGTAGAACAATAATGTTACAGATATTTCACGTAACGGAAAAAATACGTAATCGACACGTGTATTGAAATTATGTGCAATGTACGTAATACACAAGGATTAAAATAAATGTTCGAGTTGGCTACAAATAGGATAAAATAAATTTTGAGATAACGGAAAACATGTAAACAATCGGAATATAAAATACGTATGACATTTATATAAAAATAGGTTACGAATATTATTCGTAACAGTACAAAATACGTGTGCTTAACACCCGTGGGGAAAAATTTCATAACTCAATTTTGCGAGGTGTGAAATAACCTCTTTTACCTCATCAAGCGATCATTTCCCATCTGCCATTGACGAAATTTCACACGAAGGAAGAAGGACCAAATTAGCTGAGTCCAATAAGTGAAAGCACCAATTGATAGGAGTATTGCGCTATCGACACTTCAAAGTAAGAATGACTGCAATTGATCTGACAAAATTGAACTCAATTGATGGATCTTGGGATTTACAGAAATCTAGGGTTTCGGGGATTTGGGAAAGACGAGTTCAAGAAGAAGACTAGAGACTAAGGAGAATTCAAGAAAATGTATTCACCTCCCATGTTATTACACACATAGCTTTTTTTTATACCCTTCTTTTCCCGCCACTCAACCTTATTCAGTTGCTATAGTAAATCCCACTCTCGCTGTATAACGTTTTCACAAACACGCGCTCCTTACACTCTAATAAAATCTTCGAAATGTCTTGGTTGCATCACTTGACACTTAGGTCTCTGTTCCACTTCGTCGTGCATCCAAGCTCCCATACCTGCATCATAAACGAGGTAGAATTTTCTCATACTACATTTGACAGTTACTTGAAGTAGGGATGGCATTCGGGTCGAACGGGCCGGGTCGGGCCGGGTCCGTCCGGGTTGGATGTTGACTTGGGTGGGTTCGGGTCGGGTTGGATGCTTAACCGGGCCGGGTCGGGTCGGGTCGAGGAGGGGAAATGGCGACCCGCCCAACCCGTGAACCCTTTCGGGTCCGACCCGGGTCGGGTCGCGGGTTGGTCCGTTTAGATAGGTTTTTTTTTTATAAAAAAACTTTTAAAAAAAATAATAATAAACATAATAAACATTAAAAATCGTAATAATAATAATAAGATTGAAAAAGTGAAATTGCAAAAAAATATTGAAATATTATTCATATGATTTCAAGTTATGCAAGTTTCGAAATAAAGATTTCACAAATTTGTTTTATACACTAACATATTTCTTATATACAATTTCAATTTACTTCAAATTTTCTAATTTGAAATAACAAGCAAAGATTTAATACAATTTTTTATCTATTTACAATTGTCTTCAAGTTGATGGCCTTCAATTTGTTGTTGTTGACTTGTTGTTGTTGGTCTTGAATTCTTCATTTTGGTTGCTATTGATGTTGTTGTTGTTGCTCTTCCGGCGAGTTGCTTCCACTTATGGACGTAGATAATGCTTTTTCTTGTGTCCTATCTTCAGCCTTCAGCCAGTCTTCTGTGCAAATGAGCATTTCTAACGAGTCGGACTTTAAGCGATTCCTGTAATCAGTTAGAACCCTGCCACTTGAAGAAAATGCACTTTCAGTAGTAACTGTAGAGACAGGAGGAGTTAGCAGATCTTTAGCCATATATTTAAGAATACTATAAGTGTGTTCATGGTCTTTCTACCATTGTAAAATATCTAAGGGAGAAGTAGAAGACTCAGAATCTTGTTGGTTATACCAATTTAATTCATTTGGTTGATTAGTCCTAGGTTTTTTGTATTGAATTTGTGCAAGTAAATTAAATGTTCTATCATCAAATTTACTCTTACCCTTACCTTTGGAAGTAGCAGAAGAAGAACTAACTACAGAAGTTGTACTACTAGAAGCAAAAGATCTATCATAATAATCATACAAGTTATTTAATGTAGATTCAAATTTAACTAAAAAAGAAGCGCAATCAATTTCTATTTCTACATCCTCCCCAAGTAATGCAAAAAATATTTGAATCAAACTCTTCGTACTTTCTAATTTAATACGAGGATCCATAACGGTAGCAACACAAAACAACATAGGAGGAGGATTAAAATACTTCAAAAAAAATTTGTATGCAAGTTTTACAATATCACCAACAAAAGCATCGCTTAACATTTCGTTAAAAGTTTGCATCATAGTAACTATTAAAATAAAAATGCTACTAGAAGTAGATTCATATGATTTTAAAAATTTTAAAGTTGCGGTTTTAAAAGGTTCTAAAAATTTCAACAAAGATTCTGTATAAAACCAATCGGTGGGAGTCATTTCAAAATTTGGCATATTTTTTGCGATACAAAAATCATTTATACATGCTTTATATTCGGTAACAACATGTAGTAAATCAAAAGTAGAGTTCCATCGGTGTTTAACATCCTTTGAAAATTTTCTAAAAGGTACATTTGAAATCATACACCAATTGTTCCATTCTTGAAATACGGTGCCACTTAATGCAATAAAATGTACACAATTTCTAATTTTAAGTATATATGGATCGGCTATTTTTAATGCTGCTTGAACACATAAATTTAAAATATGACATGCACATCTAACAGGAAAAATATTGTCAGATGGAGGGTTTAATTCTTTTTTTAAAATACTAATTGATGCATTGTTGTTAAATGCATTATCAAAACTAATACACATAATTTTATCGCGAATATGAAAAACATCACAAATTTCTAAAATACGGTTTGCTATTTCAACGCCACTATGGGGATAGGGCAACGCGGCAAGGGATATGATTCTTTTTTGAAGAATCCAATCATTGTCGATCCAATGACATGTTATTCCCATGATTGGAATATTGTTGACACCCATCCAACAATCCGAAGTTAAACTAACTCTACAAGTTAAACTCCATATAATTGCAATCAATGCGTCCTTCATTTCATTGTACACTTTAAAATAATCCGATTTGCAAGTATTTCTCGGGATTCTTCTAAAATGAGGGTTTAAGGCCGTTCGATTAAAATTTTCCAAGTCCCTACTCTCAGGATAGGAAAATGATAACTCTTTCTTTATTACTAATCGGGCCATTTCCCGACGAACAAGACCGGGATCATAAGGGTGGCTATCAACTAGACCGGTCCTAGGGTGGATTTTTTGTTAGCCGGGTAGGTCAACAAGAAGGTCTTAATGGTTATTTAGGATGTGTCGCTTAATTGTACCGGTGCCATCACCCCTCTTGAATTTGTATTTCTTAGCACATGTTTTACAAACTTTCAAACCTATACCTGGATTTTCTTCGTCCAGGATAAAATCATAAAATTTATGCCAATCGGCCAGGATAAAATCATAAAATTTATGCCAGTCACTACTTTCTCCTCTACTTTTCCTACCACTAGGGGGTTGTGTTGTTTCAGTTGGTTGTTGTTGTTCTTCTTGTTCTAATTGTATGTCTCCTACAAACTCATCGTGTGTACCCCATTGTTGAGTAGGAGGATCATGGTACTCTTCGGCGGGCTCACTAAGTTGGACAATTGGTGGCTTACGGAAAGTGCCGGTGGAATCTTGCCCACTTTGGCTCCGACCGCTACCGCGTGATCTAGATATAATGTAGTAATGTATTTTTTTAAAAAAACTACACAATGTAGGAGCGATGAGTTACAAAAAAAATCTAGAAAACAAGAGGGTTGAGAGAGAGAAGATCAAAAAACCAACAAACGGTTAAGATACAAAAAATTCTAACTACAACAAAAATAAAATAAGAAGAAGAGAGGTATGAAATTTTGATACCGTTCACTGTGGATACGTATATAAAAAAATCCGTGTAAATAAGAATAGAAGTAGAAGTAGAAATCCTCAAATCCGGAATTGAAGAGTTGAGGAGAGCTTGGAGGAGAGCTTGGAGGAGAGTTGAAGACTTGATCACTTGGAGGAGAGTTGAAGAGTTGAAGACGTTGTTGAATGTTGATTTCGATACGATCGGAATTTGATCGTGTATATGCCTCGAAGACTTGTTTATTCAATACTTCAATTGTTCACAAATTGCTTAGAAATGAGTAATAATAGTAGAGAGAGTAAGAGAGTAAGGTGTGAAATTTTTTATGGGATTTTGGGGGGTATTTATAGAGTAAAAATAAAAAAAAACATAAAAAAAAACAAAAAATCCATCAAAACGGCTCTAAGAGTCGTTGCTGCTGCCACTCTCTGTTGTACAGTGCCCAACGACACGTTTGCGACCCGTTGGACCCGTGGGTCAACGGTCGACCCGGGGCGGGTCGAACGTTTGGCCCGTTCGGGTCTAACGGTTCGCAACCCGTGGGTTGACCCGCGGGTTGGCGGGCGGGTTGGGGTATTTTTAGCGGGTTCGCGGGCCAGGTTCAGTGGTTTCGATTCATTATTTTCGTGACCCGGGTCGACCCGTTACTGTTCACGGGTTCGACCCGAACCCGAACCCGAAACGCTATTTCGCGGGCCGGGTTATTCGAGCGGGTCGCGGGCGGGTCGGCGGTTGACCCGACCCGTTTGCCATCCCTAACTTGAAGGAAGAAGATCATGAACATAAAATTGATGGAGCTGTTATTTTGGGACTGCTGTTATTTTGGAGACTGCTGTTATTTTGGGATTGTTGTAGTGGTTACTTGATGGTTAGTGCCAATGGGCACTGTTGTATTTTGTACTTGAGTATTGCTACTATGGGCCAGGGTGCACTTTTGTACTTGAGTATTGCTACTATGGGCCAGGGTGCACTGTAGTACTTCGTTTTGTAATAAGGCTTTTGTTGTTTTCGTTAATCCTTCATTAATGAAATTGGTGACCTAGGTCACTTTAAACTCAAATAAAAAACATAAAATTGATGGAATGGTTGTTGATAGCAGTCTTGAAGAAATTCTGGAATATCAAGGGAAGGTGGAGAAAGAGACTGCACACACAGTCTTGCATAAGAAATTGAATGATGATCAATTGAATTTAGGCGACAGAAGAAAGCTAAGAGCGGGAGAGGGTCCAGGGGTTAAAGGAAAAGTAATATCTCTGCCATCTTAGTTTACCACTCATAATCTGATAACCGACAATGCAAATTATAGCCCATTCCAGCAAAAGCCCCCAACTACAATTTACCTCTCTCACCCTCTTCAATGTGTTGAAGCTCCCAGTACAAGAAAAAAGAAAAAACAAAACAAAACTTCAGAGGTGTTGCATTCAGGACGAAGGGGCTGTTACATTATTCAACAGATGCTAATCTAGTAAACAGAAACCCCTGCATCAGGATATGAGTTGAGTGGGGTACATTGCACAACAAATGTCGTGAGGTGCCGTCAATGGATTGATTGTGATCAATGATCAGATACCATTTGATAGTAATGACAGAAATATAAGCCAATCAGCTGTTTCCTGATTTATCAACTATTTTATGTCCACTGGACGAAATTTGAAATTTTAACAAGCAATTTGATTTGGGCATAGTTTTCAGTTAGGACGGGGGTAATAGTTATGTTATATCTAGAATGAGGCAAAAGCAAAACTATTAAAATGATTAAGCTCTGACTACCCCTTGATATTCCGCCGCAATAGTACTGTTGCTTCTTATAACTACCTGATATCAAAATTTCTAATTCTATCTACTTCTCAGCTTAAAGGTGTCCAAAAAAAACTTCAAACTTTGCTTATGGTGACTCTTTTGCTGCATTAGTTAACACAATCCTAACAGTAAGGTGTGTAATATATGCACACAAATAGCATTGTAGACATGATAATTCATAACCGATGTTGTTTATTGAACATATAGTCTGCGACAAGTTTCAGAATTGATTACATATCAAAATTTGATTGATATCGTTATGTGCACATGCTAGGCAGAATTGCTATTAAGACGGACCTATTGGATCTATTAACATTAAGCAGACTAGTAGAGTTACCGTGATTGAAATTTGTTGTACTACTATGAACATTTTAGTAAGAGGTAAATCACAAAAGGCCAGTATCAGGTTTGTATTCCTGCCTTGTTCATCAGTCTACAGACAAGGTGAAATTTGGATGCCTGTTTGACACAAGATAGAATGATTCATTTATTGGCACCTGAATTTGGGATGTCTTTGGATGCAGCAGTTTTGTTAGAGAACCATTGGTCTCCTTTTGATAACAAATAAATAGCAACCTCTAGCCCACAGTACTTCACAGAAAATAAAATAAAGCTGGACCATACAGACTAGATTAGCTATCAATTCAACCCTTAATTTTGACTTCATGTTCAGATGTTCTTTACAATAGCATCCGTTGACGAGTGGTTATACAACAACAGTCCTTATAGTTAACCTTGTCACGTCCCGCTTCCCAAAGAGAAATACGGAATACGGATACGTGACTAAGTTCAGCAAATAATTTTCATCATCCATAAGCTGTCAGGATCTTTACAACATTTCAAAGAAATAAACAGGAGATAACAAGGAGAAATCAACCACGTATGCATGAATGAATCAATATACCAACAGAATTACTTGAAACAAATTTTAATAAATCTCAAATAAACCAGATCTGAACAAGTCAATAATCCTGGGTCATACTGCCCAATACGAATAATCCAAGTAGCAGATACATTTATTCAAAATAAGCAACAGAAAATAATAATAATAGCAAGAACTCCATAATCTAAAAAGTCAGATCACCTACTCCATCAGGTAACTGGTCACCATAATCTACAATTTAACGAATTGCAAGAAAAGGAAAGAGAAACAAAATTTTTGTCATTGCAAGTTACGAGCTGCTTGTAGTGTAGGCACAATAACAGAAATAAAATAAGTAGATATAGAGTAATAGCGGAAGCAAACATAGCATGGAGTAGATATGAAAGAGCAAAACAGAATGTCTAGAATCAGAAAACAGAATCAAGTAACATGGAATGCTAATAGGTACAGGTAATATGTAACAGATGTCAAGTATCATGCAAGCAGGTAACAGATGAACAGGTAAACAGGTATACCAGGTAGCATGTACAGATAAGCATGTAACAGGTGTCATGTTATGTCAAGTCTTGTATTTAATTCTAACTAGGTAGCATTTCATGGTTCATGCGTCTCAAACTTTTACCACATGGTTGCTACATTCAAACAAGTTACGCTTAAATTTTGTAGTTGAGTCTATAGGGCCGTGTACACAGGTATCAGGTAAACAAGTACAGGAATAGGTACAGGTAGAACCTACTGGTTATCTTCCGAGTACACCTTCCTATAGGGAAGTGTGCAATCAGGTAATCAGGTAAACAAGTACAAGTAGAACCTAATGGTCATCTTCCGAGTTAGTTTCCATCTAAACAACATACCTTGAAATAGTTTGGGAATATTTTAATGCGTGTATATATATATATATATATATATATATATATATGAGCTTTCTTCCGTTGCAAATGGGTCGGAAGCGGGTCTGTTCGCACAGACCCGTGCGAACTTTGATCTGGACCGTTGGATCGAAGATCCAACGGCCCATAATTTTTTTAATAAAATTTTGCCTTAACCCGTCATCCCCAACGACGGGTTAAGGCAAATTTTTATTTAAAAAAATAGCCTTAATCCGTCCTTCCCAAGAACGGGTTAAGGCTATCTATATTCATTTGTATTTCCATTTAGTTCGTCTTCTTCGGCGATTTCTCCCTCGCTCCTTCTTGTTTCTTCGACGAACTCAACGGCAAAAAAAACCCTAGCTCCGAAGAAGACTTGATCGACATCTCCGTGTATATATATATATATATATATATATATATATATATATATATATATATAATAATAATAATAAAACACCAAGAATGCTATCAAGTGGTTCTCCTTCAATCCCCCAAAAAATAAAAGGCCCAGATCTCACCTCACAAAACATATTTTTCCCTCAAAAGTTTCCCTCCAAAACTCAAATTCAAATCCCCACCCAAAACAACTCCTGTATTTATTTAATTATTTCTCTCTCTCTCTCTCTCTCTCTCCCTCTTCTATTTAAAAAATTAAGAAAATCAAAATTTAAAAACTAAAAAAAAAATTAAAAACTTTAAAAATAGTTCGAAAAAAATATTTAAAAAATAAAAAAAAATCATATAATATGCTTTTTGCTAGACCCCCAAAAGTTTATCATATAATATGTTTGCTACTTCAATTAATTAGTTTGATCTCCAAAACTATTTTATATTATCAAATAATGTGTACCGTTCCGAAGACGTGCCGTAGGCACGTTTCAACGGGCAAACCTAGTATATATATAAAGCCCAATGAAAGATTAGGTTGAAACTTTAACCATTTCTCAGGTAAATTTAAGATTCTGATGGTTTATAGGCAGCCTTGAACATAGTTGATATGTTATCTTTTTATTGCCGCATTCAGGTCCAGCATAATGATGGTGTAGGCGTCATCCACTTAGATGTTGCCCTAAAGCAGGAATTAGATGTAAACATATATATATATCAGGTGCATTCCAGTTTGTTTGTTTTTTTTTTTTGTTTTTTTTTTATTTTTTTTTTTATAATTATCGTTTAACAGTGGGTTGAATGTCCCATGCGTTCCATTAAAAAGAATTTAACAAAACATACAACAAAAATAAGGCTTATGAAGTTCAGATCCCAACAGGCCGGCTTCTAAAACTCATATACCCCAACCAACAAACAAAAAATACAGCGAAATCTAATCCTACTAATCGGCCGATCTCGTCAGAGCAATTTTCTCGTGCCAATTTGAGCTATCTCTCACTCAGTCTCTCGCTTGTACACAGTTTATCCTCCATAACTATCAAGCGATCGCCTCCGTCGCCCCAAGCAGTGACCCAAACGTCAACACTATGCACCATATAAGAGACACCGCAGGCACTCCACCAATCTGACATCTCTGTCCAGATTGAGTCATCGTTCTCATCCCCTCACTTAACCCTTGTTGACTCTCACCGCCATTTCGCAACGAAGGCAGACTTTGCACCTGACCCCTTCAAGCCCCCTGACATGAGAGAGACCAAAGGCACTCCTCATTTTGACCAGACCAAGTAAAAATAGAGCCCAAACTATAAAATTGTCTGGCAATCATCGCCCACACCAACTAGAATTCATTTCACTGCAATTTGTAAATCGGTTGTAATTTGGATATTAGGGATGACCTTTTAGTGGAGGAAAATCTGACTCCACCCTCTCCCACATTCTCCATCGGCAACATCAACAGTAGCCGACGAATTCCCAAACCAGTAGCATCAGTTGCTGGCGTCGACCTCTTCCGTCATATGTCGTCGACCTCTTCCGCCTCTCCAATAGTAGACGATGAAGTTCCGAACCAGCAACGCCAGTAACAGCCGTCCAATCTTAACCAGCAACACCAGCACCTGCCGACGAAGCCCCGATGATGCTAGAGCCATGTCAGCACCATCCTCGCATCAACTGATGCAACCTATCCCAACCCCAGCCGTCGTCCTCCCCGACGAACACCACCAGCAATGCCGGCACCTCCCGACGAAGGCCCGATGATGCTAGAACCATGCCAGCACCATCCCCGCATCAACTGATGCCTCCTAATCTGACCCCAATAATTTGGATATTAGGAAAAAAAAATTGGATAATAGGGGTTCCTCAACTTCAACATGAATTTCAAACATAGAATTCGAAAATCGAATCCCTAACAACAAAACTCCCAAAACCCAAAACCCCCCTCCCACCCGACTCTCTCACCATTCTCCCCCACATACCTCCACGGCAGCGCCAACACCCCCGACGTTCGCCTTGCGCAACCCCACGCCGGTGTCTGACCGCTCTCCCGCCGCCCACCAACCTAAACCCCAACTGAGGGCTGCGCCGGTCGCCCCGACTTGCCTCCACGCTAGTCCCCAGTCAGCACCCCCTCTTCCACAAATCGACCCACCAACAAGCAACGGTGCCTCCGACCCACAATGCCAAGCCAAATCTTGGCGCCCCCCACTGACCGCCGCCAGATTGAACCCCTAACGGCACCAACCGCTAACCCCCCTCCATCCCGTCTTGCGGGTCGGGATCGACGTCACGTCGAACACACCGGACTTGATAAAAGGGGATTTGAAGAGAAACAAGAAGATGAGGGAGAAGACGAAGAGATCTAGGAGATCGTTGAAGAGGTGAAGTTGGGAACGGAGGTGGGGAGGAGGGCGGCCCAAAAGGGTCAGATCTAGGGTTAGGGTTTCTTTTCGGTTTTTTTTTTGAGCTTCTCTCTCTAGAATTCTAGAGAGAGAAAGCTCTTTTTGAAAAAATAGTTTTTCTTATTTGATAATCAGAAAATACAGACTTCCAGACTAACATCTAACACACATACCACCCCTAGCATCAGCATTAACAAGAAACACAAAATTAGAGGAAATTAGGAACTAAAGTGCATACTTCCAGACTAACATCTAACACACATTCCCCCCTTCAATTCAGGCACGATTAACCAACCAATTTGCTGGTTGGTTCCCCTCGCAGAGAACATGTGACGCCTTCGAGTTGCCAAGGCTTCTCACCATCCTCTTCTCATCACAAAGCATGTGAGATGACTCCTCAGTAACATCTGCTTGCAGAAGCTGTATGACTGGTAGATTATCCCCTCTAAGTCTCTAACCAAACTAGCTATAGGATAAGTGCATTAACTTGTGTAATTCCCAACCAAACTGCCCATACTTCAGCCTCAAAAGCTGAAATAACATTTACAGTACTAGCCTCTGTGAAATTAACCAAGTCTCTGATAACAAATCCAGTAGTAGCTCTTTCACTAAGGCGATTTAAAGATCCATCTGTAATTAACCTTCAGCAATCCCACATGTGGACACTTCAAAATCACCGTCATACATTTCAACTTACTCGCACCAATTCGAGTGATCCCCAGAGTTGTAACATATTTAGCAACCAATTTCCAAGCCACAGTTGCTATATCAGAGAAATCTTGACTTGACTCACTATTGAAAATCACCTGACTGCGTTGCTTCTAAATGAGCAACTCAGATATTCCACAACCACCTGATATAGCTAGTTGACGGTGATCTGATCAATTCTGCATGGAATCAATCCCACATTTCCTCTGTGTCATAGAATTCCTCAATATTCACTTTATGCAGCACAAGGAAGAAATTTTCTCTCTCTCTTTATTTTTGTATCTTCTCTAGTTGAATAACATCTCGGATTTCCTCTCCCCCGGATTAAGGCAAAAGCCCCAACCGGGACAAACTTGTGTGTGATTTGGTGTGTTTGGTATGATCTAGTATGTGCTTGATGGTTTGGGTTGATTGCATCGAATAACTCAACAAGATCCTTGGTTTTTCACTAAAAAATAGCATTACAGTTAAAAAAAAGGGACGAAAGATGATTTCTCTTCTCGTTAAAAAATGTGAGAAGAAGGGCATTTAAGTAATTCAATAAAGGTAAAAAAAATGGAAAGGACGGGATATCGAGTTTGAGAGGGGAATCTTGTTGGACGAGATATCATTTTCCTTTTCATTTATTGTTTTAAAAAATTCCGATTTATTTAAATTTTTTTAAAAATCCAACGAAAGATCATTCATCGTCGCACAAGATATCATGTTCTGATTGCCAAATTTTGTAAAAAGCCATATCGTCTATCAAATTTGGCCGGGAACTGTTCACCTCCAACCCAAAATATGGGAAAATGGCCAACGACTGAATCTCATTTGGGGCCAAATTTTGCATTTTTTGGATAAATGGACAACGACTACAGATGTTCTTATGAGTATGTCTGATTTGGAATAATTTCTATCTTCCTCTCTGTTAATCTTTCTTCTTCGTTCTTGGTTCAAGTTTGGGTTCCCTCCCTCAAACCCTAATTCTCTCTTCTTCTTCCTATCATCAACTTCTTGTCTCTTGAGTTTTTAATGGCGACGATGCGATTTCGAACACATCACAGATCCCAAGAACAAACCCTACCGAATTTTACAAAAATACTCTATGTACATAGAATCATTTCAACAAATTTTTTAAAATTTTATTTCTAATGTATGAAAAGAGAAGGAAAAATTTTAATACTTGCTCGATTTGACATGGAACGTTGTTCTCTCTCACGTAGTTGGCGGTGCCGATTTCTTGGAGGAAGGCGGCGATTCGGTTTCACTGGATTTCTTCCATTATAGATATTCGTCCTTGTTTTTATATTATTCAAACTAGTAACTACACGTGCGATGTACGCTCTAATTATTTATATATATATATATAGTAAATAATAAGGCGTAATCTGGCTTCGACCGCCCCTTACTCATTGCATACTTTTTACAAATTATCCTAGTGGCACAAACTTTTATTTTATATGAGTGACACTTTTGTAAATAATTATGTTGTAAATAAATTTGAACTTTGAAGGCATTATGGTAACTAACAACAGTAACTCTCACTTAAAAATAAATAGTTAGATTAGATGGTTGACTGTCTAAAAATGACAACCCTAACTCTCCTATTATAATATTATATTAGATTAGACTTGGTAGGTGAACCGAACCCACAACTAGTTTAAATTGATTTAAATTAGAAAATTTCTGATGTCATTCATGTTAGGATCTTGTCTAATTTGTTTCCTTTATTAAAAATTTTTTACTCAAAATTTGTTTCCTTTAGTATTATTCTAGATTTTTGTACATCTATACAATATACTAGTGTTGCCTTGTGCAAATTGCACATCATAAAATAGGTTTGAGAAACTTATAAAATTATATAAAATCCTAAAAAAACATGAGAGAATTGAAAAAAACTTATAAATATCATCCAATCGTAATTGCTGAAATCTTCATTATCATCTTTATATAAGCAGATGGTTTAGATAATCACTCACAAACCATAATGTTATCCAATTAAATATTACTAAGCTCAAAAAATGCATACAATGAAAAGATGTCACAAATTCAACTAATTTATATTAATATGTATATTATAACATTATTAACATTCAGTAAATAGGTTATGCATTATAAGCCATGCATTATAGCACATGTTAGGATAAAGTTGATAAACTGAGAAAATGATATAAAAATAATTGTATGAATTGTGTTTGCTTAAAAGTCTAATTCTAAGTTAGGGGATGGAGGTGGGTTTGAGAAGAGATGTGAGATTGGGAAAGTGGGCGGAAAAGAGAATGTGTTTGAGAGATTGGAATTTTTATTTTATTTTGGGTTTTTAATAAAATCGTGCGTAGTGCACATGTTAATTAAATAGGAATTCCTACTTTTTCTTTCCTTTTTCTATTTCAAAATAAAGAAAAGAGAGGGGTAGACTCTCTCTATAAGATATAGATATAATTATGCTAAACCACTTTTATCCAGGATTTTTTCCATTTCTCTATTTTACAAAGAAAAAAATGAGAGAAAAAAAAAATAGGAGGTCGCATTTCCCCTGTGCTACTCATTCTTTTTTAACTTTTTAATTTGGCTTTTTGCACTTTTGCCCATGATCTAAGTAAATTTTATATAGTGTATTTTTTAAATTTGAAGTTTCACTCTTTTACCCCTGATCTTTTCAGAAATTAGTGTTTTGGTTGAACAAGCAATAACACTTGGGAAATATATAAGGAAAACATATAGTGTATCTAAACTGCAATGAGATAAGAAAATTGGTAGATAAGTAGCGAAGAAAAATTTTCCATAGAAGAAAATAATACATCTTTATTTATTATATTTTAGATGCACTAATTTTACTTTTAGATCTAATGCATTGTCCATTATCAAAATGTTCTATTATTATCCTTACAGTAAATTGAGGTACTTCACAGAGTGGCCTAACACTGATCTGTAAAATACATAAGTTTAGAGGTTAATAGTGAAATCCAAAAAGTCAGAGAACTTAATTCTAACAAAAAGATAAACAAAGAGCTTTTTAAAAAATTCTCCTTATATTCTATATGTATCTATACAATATATTAAGCTAAGACCACTTTTGGTTCCAGAAATATTCTTCTTTTTAAATTTTTAAAACCAAAAAAAGAGTAAACATATGAGGCAACCCCCCATTCTTTCTCCATCCAAATTTTTAACTTTAATCTTAAACCTTGATCCAACCTAAAAAATCGTGCAATATTCTATAGATCTAATTAGATAATTTTTCAATTTTTTTTTGAAAATTCAGTGCAATATTGCACAAAATTATACTAGTTTGTTATTGTTTTAGATTATGAACTAGTCTAATTCCTTTCCTTGTCTAATTTATTTCCTTCTATTAGTTAAGTCAATTGAGGTTTCTTATAGGCCAAGGCCTTTTTGACGGCCCAACCCACGAAATCCAAAATCGGTCGTTTGATTACCAAACGTAACCGCCAAGTTTCAATAAATAACTGTATATATAAAGAGTCGCGCCTCTTCCTAATAGCGACTTTTTTGTTTCACGGTTGGGGGTGGGGGAAAAAAAATAATAAATTTAGTATGTTTCCTTTTCCCCTTCATCACTTCAATTGCATTCAATCCCCTATAATTACCACCACAACCCCCCCTCATTAATTTCCTATTTGCAAAATTGCACCCCATATGGCCAATCTCCATCTCCACCTCTCCTTCCTCCTCCTCCTCTGCTTCTTCCCCAATTCACAATCCTTCTGGTGGCCCTCATCGCCGTCTTCTTCCTCCGATGAACTACATGGAACAAAAATCACAGAATTTACGGTACAGGGTTTTACGGACGCAAAGGGTGTGGAGATTGTGGACGGGGCAAGGAGGAAGATGGCGGTGCCGAATAGTTGTTGGCATTATGCATATAAGACCCTGTTTGAGAGTTGTTCGGAGATTATAAGGGATGAGGAGAAGAAGAGGAGGCTGGCTTGGTTGCTTAGTGACTGCTTTCAGAAGGAGACCGGTCGGTCTGGGTTTCCGGCTTGTAAGGAGAGTGTGGCTATGAAGCAATGCTTGAGAAAGTTGGATGATGGGGAGCACAAGACATTCCTCGAGTTCTTTATTGAAACCAACTCGATTTGTCATCAATTACAGTTAAGTTTTGTTCCCATATTTTTCTATGTTTCATGCATAATCTTAAACGACAAGTTACAAAAAAAAATCTATAATGTAAACTCAATCATTATAGAGTAATATAATGTGAATTTTCTTTAGTTCCATTGTCCTTTCTAATAAATATTAATCCTATAATGATTCAAACTATTTTTAGAACAGTAAAATGAAACATTTTCGTTGGACAAATTAGAATGTTTTGGTATGAAATAATACACTTATTCACTAAATAAAATAAAAAGATCAAAATAGTAAGTTATGTTAAAAATCAATATATTTAATCAAAATTTATTTTTAGCAACAAATAAAACCTATTGTACACTTCCATACAAAAATGGTAGTATATTTAATCAAAAAATATTGCATCTTTAATGAAAATTAAACAGCATGTTCCAGAATAATAATTACCCTTTTATAGCGCAATGGGATTTTAAAAGATGGTAAAAAGTTTAAAGTGTAACTAGTCATTTACACGTGCGATGCACGTTTTAATAATTTCGAGAAAAAAAAACCTCTGACGTAGGGAGAATTTGAACTGAAACCTCATTTATATTAGTTATGTACGTGCGTTGCACATGTTGGTAGAATGACAAAATGACAAATGACACTAAGGCCTTCTCCCATTATAATATTAGAGATAAGAAAAACATAAAAAATCTAATAGGAAACACTTTCAAACATTTGATCGAAAAACAATTTGCCCTATCAATAGAATACTGATTCAATCATGTTCATGTTTTGATCATAGTTTAAAATGATTTTATCTTCGTGCAGGAGTGAGACATTCAAGCATGAAACAGAACGGCTAGTCAATGAATTAACAAAATCAGCTCATATCGCTGAGGATAAGTTAGATATCATCAATGAGAAATCAAACCAATGGTTAGAAGATTCAAACCAAATCCATGACTCGCTCTCTTCAATCCATGAAGAGACTCGGCAAGTTGCACAAACCTCTAAAGATGTGGAAATCCAGTTATCAGATGTGTTAAAGAACTCTCAGGATATCTTCCAACAGTCAAAGAGCATTGCAGAATCTCAAGTAGAACTAAAAGAATCACAAAAGGAGATGAATAATGTAGTTATGTCGGGAATGGCTACATTGAAGGAATCATATGAGAGCCTAGGCAAAGGGATGGATAACTTGATGATGGAGACTGTGAAGATTGAGAAGGAGGTGAAAGTGGTGGGCGAGTCAATGGTTTCCAAGATGCACCAACTCCAAAGCACGGCTGATAACATTGAAGGGGTTGCAGGTTCGTCGCTGGAAAAACAATTGCAGCTTCTCGATGGGCAAAACCAGGCCATTGAAGGACTTGATTCCCTTGTAAAGTCTCAGTCTGAAGCTCTAAAAGAAAGCCGGTAATCACTTTTAAACTCTGAATTTTATTCAAAGCTTACTATTAATTGTTGATTACTTTAGCTACTTTAAGAATACATCTTTCATTTTTTTCTTCTAATTTCTATATTAATTCTCCAAAATTCGGAAAGTTCTAGTGAGATTATTTTTGTCATTTCAAGAATACTAGTAGGGAATGCCGATTTCATATATATTAGACCTTCCCTGTGAAACAATATGATTGTCTTTATTTCCATTTGAACGTTTAATTCCTCTGAAATTTGGTCAGGGACACACTGGAAAAATTTTCAGAGTATGGACATAGGCAACATGAGGAACTCCTTCGAAATCATGAACAGATCCGAAAGACACATGCTCATTTATATCAATCATCACAGGCTATACTCGAAGCTCAGGTCTTTTTTTTCTTCTAACATTATCTTTTGAGGCAATTTAATTAGACATTAGTTGATCCCTTCTTTTTTTTCTTATTACAGAGAGAGTTTGAATTGAAACAATCAGACATCTTCAGTATGCTCGAAAAGCTGTATGCACTCTACAAGGCTATCTTGGATGAATCTCGTTTTATCAAAGCATTTTTCTTCTATTCATGCATTATCACTCTTCTCTATATGCTTACGAGTGCAAAACAAACTTTCCGCATCAGAGCTCTACTCTATTTAGGTAAACACACATTGACATCAAATTTAATTATTTGATTGTGTCACATTTTGTAAAATGGATAAGATGATTATTTATTGATCAACAGCAATTACAATGAGGCAAAAACCTTCATATATATAAGCAAAGTCTATGTACAAGCACGCATACACATATACACTCATACATACACCCGATGTATAACTCACTCAACATATAGTTTTATTTAAATGACAAATGTTACTTTGTCGTTTGGGGATTCGGAGATTGATGGTATTTGTGATTTTATACTGGCAGGTCTTTGTCTAACGTTGTTGCTTGAGATGGCAGTAATTAAACTCGGAAACAATAATGTTATTAAGAAAATATGGTTTGCAAGAACAACTTTCCTAGTTGCAGCTGCTGTCCAAATCCTATATTCTATTTTCACTTACAGGTACACTCGTCCTATAATCTTCTTACATTTAAGAATAGTTAGATTTTAATATACTAATTACCATTCTGATGTTTTCTATGTTTACTTTCAGAGACTATGAAATAATTAGCCATCAAATGCTACAAATATTGTTGGAAAAGGTTTGCATGTTAGAGAAATACTCGGGTAAGAAAATTTCCTTCTTTTAAATTAATATTTGTTACATTCTCCGTTACATTTATAAAATTAATGAATTTACCTTTTTTATTTTTAATTTAAGGAAACAAGTCCTTATGTTTAGGGATAGATAGCGACGATGACAATCTGAATGATTATTCATGGATTGATGAGGAGTTGCCAGAAGATGTTGATGTCAATGAGGATCCAAACTATGATGCTGAGGAAGTTGGAGAGAACTCTATCACTACAACCTTGGTTCCTAAAAGTTATGATCTTCGACCTCGCAAACGATATGAATGTTATGTGTGAACATTTTTACTCTTCTTTGTATTTTTATTGTCTAAATGATACTGCGCGCGACTTGTCCAGCTTTTAGTGTAATACTGTGAGCATTAATAATGTGTTAAGTGGGACTGCTCCCATAATTTTCTTTTATGAGTTGTTTTCTCAAGATGTCTATTTAAGAAGATTTTTTTTTTCTTTTACATTGACCACAACAGAGAACTCTGGTAATTCCGTAAGCTTTTTTTGGCTAATTGTTTCCGTCACCTAAATCCTCATCATTTTTCTCAGCCAAAGAGTCACCTAGACTAGCCACTTAAACACAATGAGTGACTGGAAAATGTCAACAATATTTTCAGAAGTCTGAACAGAGATATTGACCATAAGGCCATAAACAACAAAAAGGGATTTCTCTCTCTAGAATCCTAGAGAGATATAAGCTCTCCCCCCAAAAACCACAAAAAGAACAGCATCAAAATCGAACTGGTCGGGGAGGGACTTCCTCGTCCTTCTCAGCCTCCTTTCCCTTTCCCCCACCCCCTTTCGCCCATCAACCGAGATGCGTTGGTGCGGTGCATCCACCAACTTGGGATGATGGTCGGTTGAGTAGATGCGGAGTGAGAGAGTGGCCCAGTAACAAGGAACAACCCAGGCACAAACAACCACCAAAATATTGCCCTGTGATGGTAATAGTCAGTGGCAAAAACTTGGACTCCACCTAGATCAGCTCTGCAAACCAAGAAAAGAGCTTAAAAAGATTGGAACCAACACCACTTAATACATTGACATTCAGCCCACCACCAACCAGCCAACAAAAAACCCCAAAGAGACCACTGAAGGTCCCACCCAAACCAAACCAAACTGAACCCTAAACTGAGGTCCGAATTCGGGAAAAAAAAACTGATAAAACTGTTAAGGATGTAAGTAAGTATTCTGAAGAAAATTACTTGGGATAGCGTGGATTGAAGGTGTTCACAGTATTACAGAGGTCCCACTTAACTCATTATTAATGCTCAGCCTAATGGTGGTGGGAGCCACCTAACCAAAGGACGGAAGTATTATTAAAGTTGATAGAAAGTCCAGAAGCCAATTCAAATAGATACAGAAGAAGCTTGAGGTTACGCAGCGTTACACCATTAGGTTTGGAAAAAAGAATGGTATCGTCAGCATATTGAAGGTTAAGAACACCTCTAAACCCTTAGAATCCTCCTAATCCTTCAATACAATTGGCATTCCAAGCTTTCAGTAGGATCCGACTATACATCAGCAACTAGAGAAACAGAAGAGGGGAGAGCGGATCTCCTTGTCGGAGACCCAGCTTGCACTTAAATTTACAACCTTCAAAGCCATTAACGAGGATGGAAGAAGTACCCGAAAAGAGACTGGATTTAATCCAGGCAACCCATCTGGGCGCAAAACCCCAGTGAATCAAAATATCAAAGAGGAATTCCCAGTTAACTTTGTCATAGGCTTTTTCGAAGTTTAGTTTTAAGAGAATACCCTCCGAGCCTGAATGGTGATAGCCAGAAATGATTTCCTGAGCACAAGCCATGCTATCCAGAATAAATCTATCTTTAATAAAGCCGGACTGAGCCGGGTCAATGAGAGGAGAAATGACTCGGCTCAGGAGAGCGGCTAGCACTTCCATGATGGTTTTGAAGATGGAATTCAGGAGGCTAATTGGCTGGAAAGCCGACACTTTGTTAGTACCGATGATTTTTGGAATGAGAACAATGTGAGCATAGTTAATACGGTCAAAAGAGAATTCACCGTGATGAAGTTCAGTGAACATGGCCAGTAAGTCATCTTTTAGATCCTCCCAGTATCTTTGGAAGAAGAAGGATGGGAAACCATCCAGTCCAGGCGCGGAGTCGTTGTTCATCGCAAAAACCGCCGATTTAATCTCTTCCACAGAGAACGGAGCATCCAGACTAGATAGATCGTGGTCAGTCTCACCATATAGGTGTTCCCAGTCTAGAGTGATGGATCGGTTTTCAGGCGTTCCCAGAAGGGTCTTATAAAAAGAAAGGAAGGCTGAATGAAATTCCGAATCGGAGTTAACCTCAACATCGTTAACAAAAAGAGAAGATATACGGTTGCATTGTCTTCGATGAGAAGCATAATTGTGGAAGAAAGCAGTATTAGAGTCTTCATCCTTAAGCCAGCGTGCCTTAGCACGTTGAGCCCACTTCAAGTGATCAAGACTTAGAAGCGTAGCATAATCTTTATGTTTGCACCCATTCCTATGTTGTCTAAGGGAATATTTTGGTAAACCCGACAACAATACAGAAAGGTTCGAAATGTAATGAGAGGCACTACTCATAAGAGCATCCACAATGGTGTTTCTCATATTTGAGAAAATGGCAAAATAGCATATAGCAAAAATCGCAATTTGTTGCAGTCGTCATTTGCTATAATTTGAGAAAGACGGAACATCTTGTTTCGTCCATTTTTTTATACAGTTAATTAAGTAATGATTAGCTATAAAAATAGGTTAATTAAATAAATTAAATATTATAAAATATACTAACCTACCTAATTAATCAACTAACCTAAAATTAACCTCATTAATCAACCTACCTAATTACACCAATATGGATGGACGAGACATGTTGTCCCGTCCAAGCCATTTTGGCTTCAAACGGGACAACATGTCCCGTTTGTTGATTTTCCGTTGTTTTTTTTCCCAAGACGTTACAACATATGTCTTCTGATTCGATTAAAAATAATAATAATTAGGACGGAACAACATGTTCTATCCTCTATATTATGAGAATTGCCATTTCGTTTCTCAAATATGAAAATGTACTGTAACTTGTTTGCCATCGTTTCTCATAATATGAGAAAATGGCAAATATAGCAATATACTGTGATGCTCTAATAGATACTTTTAGACTTTTATCTTGGTTAGCATGATGCAGCTCTTGGCTCTTCTCCTATGAATGCAAATTCAAATTTATGATACAGGCTAGTAGAAAAAAGTGGGATTGTTTTTTTTTAAAAAAATATTTTGACAATTATGTCATACAGGTAAGGATTTTGGTTAGGCTGTTTTTTTTTAAAAAAATATTTTGACAATTATGTCATACAGGTAAGGATTTTGGTTAGGCTATGTTAGACTCGTGAATTTTTTATGGGTATCATGAGTTTGGATAAATAATATTTACAAGAACTCAATGGATTATTGGGTTACAAATAACTAGTAATCTGTACATGTGATGCACGTTCTATTTTTTTATTATATAGTAAATAATACGACGTAATCTGGCCTCGAACCTGAGACCTCCCTTTACTCACATCATACTCTTTACAAATTATCCATCGTGGCACAAACTTTTATTTTATATAGTGACACTTTTGTAAATAATTATGTCGCAAATAAATTTTAAGCTTAAAAATGAATGATTGATATTAGATGGTTGAATGTCTACAAATTATAGACTGTCTACAAATGACAATCACAACTCTCCCATTATAATAATACACGTGTGATGCACGTTTTAATAAATATAGTTTCTTAAAATAAAAATTTAGACGCAATCTTGATTTGAACCTAGAACCTCCTTTATAATAGTTATGCACGTGTGTTACACGGGTTGGTAGATTGACAAAACATTACAAATGACACTAAGGCCTTCTCCCATTATAATATTAGAGATACTAGTAATCTGTACGTGCGATGCACGTTTCAATTTTAAAAAAATTATTGAGTAAATAATAAGACGTAATCTGGCATCGAACATGAAACCTCGTTTTACTCATACATACTATTTACAAATTATCCCTAGTGAAGCAAACTTTTATTTTATATGAGTGACATTTTTGTAAATAATTATGTCATAAATAAATTTGAACTTTGAAGGTATTATGGTAACTAACAACAGTTGAGTAAATGAATAGTTAATATAACTCCCACTTAAAAATGAATGTTTGAGATTAGATGATTGAGATTGTGTGGTGTATATTTAATTGAGGTTAGATGCATATAAATTACAGGTTGTCTACAAAATGAAAACTCTCCCATTATAATATTAAAGATTAGAGATCAGAGATTATTAGAAATTAGAGTTAGAGATTAGAGATATATATGGTTAAAATTATAGGGTTTAAGGCATGGCCGGGCCGGGCCGGGGCGGGTAGGGCTCATGCAAAACCCACCGGCTCTATTTTTAAACGGGTCAAGTTTGATGATCCTACCCTACCCACGATTTTATAGGGCTAGGGCGGGATCGGGTTTTTTCCAGGGCTGGTTCAGGATCGATAAGGCTAGCCCTAATCCATTATCATTCCTAGTCTGCCTGACTCTACCAGTTGAACCTCACAAGCTAAAAAAAATCCAACACAAGTTTGTTGATACTATTCCTCGCTTCATAAATCCTCACGGTGGGCTAACACTGCAAACACACATTACACGGAATGGAGCGATGTGCGCTCAAGGCCCAGATCAGATGCGCTGGAGACTAGAGACCAAAATAGCTTTCACTGTTAGGTCTCTCTATCATCGCATTCATTACCGAGGGTGTAGACCTAGTTGGGCACAGGTGTTATGGAAAGCCAAAACGCCCCTTAAAGTTAGGGTCTTCCTCTAGCTAGTGCTCAATAATGCAATCCTCACCAGGGAGAACCTTGCCAAACGACAGCCCCAGATCGCCACCAGCTATGGATTCTGTAACGTACATACAGAGAATCTGAATCACCTGTTCATTCATTGCCAAAGGAGTAAGGCAACTATAGTAGAGGTATTACAAGCATCTCTACCCTAGCGAATACGAGAATTTGTGGGTTAGCCCCAAATTTGCCTCTGTTCGCCACGAAATGAAGGATGCTTGGTGATGCTGCTTGTTTTTGGTCGCAGTGTGCGTGCACCAGGTGTGAGTTCGGACTCAATTTGTAATGAGGGAAGAGTACGGTGCCGGACGGTGAGCGAGGGGCTCGCTTCGGCGCTTGAGGGTCGGCTCGGATGGCCTCGCCTCGAGTACCTGCAAACGGTCCTGGAACACCGGGGTTTATCCCGGTGGCGGACCCTCCGACGATCTAGTCAGTCTCTGTGAGAGAGTAGCAGTAACTAGGGGAATTTAGGTGGCAAAGATTGATTACCTGAAAAGGTGGGTGAGGGTTTGGTATTTATAGGGAATCCCAACCGGGTTTGGATCCGCTTGGGGGCCGGGTCTGGACCCGAAAGCCCATGGGCCTGACGTGGCAGGAGGCCCAGGGGGTTTAGGGCGGACGTGGTAGTGCCAGGAGTGGTATAGGGCTGACGTGGCAAAGCCCTAGGTGGTATTTGGAGCTGACATGGCTGATCATGGGGCTCCTGTGCCTCTAGGAGAATCGGATGGCCTAGGCTGTGCCAGGTCGTCCTCATTCCTTGCCAGGCTGGGCGGACGGCCCGTGGGGCTGTCGTGGATCGGATGTCGAGGGCCATCGGGGCTTGTCGAATACTAGGAGACCGGTTCTGCGGGGGTGAACTGGCGGCTCGGTGCCGACCCTGTAGTGGTCCGAAGCCGAGCCGGATTGTTGTTTTTCTTATTTTTGAGCGAGAGCCGTCCTGGGCCCTGGTTGGGCCCCCAGGTCACTTTTACCCTACCACACAAGCCTCCCACTCCTGCGGGGGTGCGGGAGTTAGCCGTGGAGGAGTGTTTATGGTCGTGGAAATGGAATGGCGAATCGTTGAGCCTTCATGAGAAGGCTACCCTGCTGCTAGACCGAACCTCGAGCTGGCGAGGGTTTATGGGTCGGTAAGGGCGATGGTGAGCCGTTGAGCCTTCCTGAGAAGACTACCCTGGTGCTAGACCGAACCTCGGGCTAGCGAGGGTTTATGGGTCGGCAAGGGTGATGGCGAGCCGTTGAGCCTTCCTAAGAAGACTATCCTGGTGCTAGACCGAACCTCGAGCTGGCGAGGGTTTATGGGTCGGCAAGGGCGATGGCGAGCCGTTGAACCTTCCTGAGAAGACTACCCTGGCGCTAGACCGAACCTCGAGCTGGCGAGGGTTTATGGGTCGGCAAGGGTGATGGCGAGCCGTTAAGCCTTCCTGAGAAGACTACCCTGGTGCTAGACCGAACCTCAAGCTGGCGAGGGTTTATGGGTCGGCAAGGGTGATGGCAAGCCGTTGAGCCTTCCTGAGAAGACTACCCTGGTGCTAGACCGAACCTCGAGCTGGCGAGGGTTTATGGGTCGGCAAGGGTGATGGCGAGCCGTTGAGCCTTCCTGAGAAGACTACCCTGGTGCTAGACCGAACCTCGAGCTGGCGAGGGTTTATGGGTCGGCAAGGGTGATGGCGAGCCGTTGAGCCTTCCTGAGAAGACTACCCTGGTGCTAGACCGAACCTCGAGCTGACGAGGGTTTATGGGTCGGCAAGGGTGATGGCGAGCCGTTGAGCCTTCCTGAGAAGACTACCCTGGTGCTAGACCGGACCTCGGGCTGGCGAGGGTTTATGGGTCGGCAAGGGTGATGGCGAGCCGTTGAGCCTTCCTGAGAAGACTACCCTGGTACTAGACCGAACCTCGAGCTGGCGAGGGTTTATGAGTCGGCAAGGGTGATGGCGAGCCGTTGAGCCTTCCTGAGAAGACTACCCTGGTGCTAGACTGAACCTCGAGCTGGCGAGGGTTTATGGGTCGGCAAGGGTGATGGCGAACCGTTGTGCCTTAGAAGGTTTGAGCGGGGCGGCCTGCTGTCTTTGCGGAGCATTGAAGGCGTTCCGGGATCTGTGCAATGTTCCAATTTCCTAGGGACATTAATGGCGCCGCCTAATAAATGCATGGCGCATGGGCTTCCGTCGTTTGGCTTTCCCAATTTCATAATGGCAGGTCTATGGGGGAGGTTATAAATACCCCTCCCCCCACAGCGGGTTTGATCACAGCAAGGGTGGTCCATCGGCCATCAGAGGTGTCTGCTTCGGCGGACGTCTGTCCCTTGCAAAATTTTGCCCCTGAAAGCATTGGACGGGTGGTCACTCTATTGCCTTTTTCTTCTCCTGTTCCTGACGGCCTCGATGTGAGTGTCAGGATCGAGGGAGAACAAGGCAGAAGAGATGGCGGCCGTAGTCCGGGCTCGGGGGACAAGGTGCTGAAAGATTTTAACCCTGGGGATCTCGGACTGATGGTGACTTTGCTGTCCAGATCCTTTTTCGGGTCAGATGACCCTGACACGGTTGTTTGGCCCGAGAGAGATCAGGACAGGAGGGGTATCAACCGAATTCTGGACCTGAGGCTGAAGAGCCTCGGATAGATGGGTCGTCTCCGATCTCTGTCTTCCTTTTGGTGCTGAAGGTTTCTGATGGCTGTCAGCCTAAAGGAGTTAGAGATTGGAGGTGGGCCGATCAGCTTTCCGATAGGGTTCCAGGCAATGGTGGCTTTTCTCCCACCCTCGAACAGTTCGGGGTTTCGGCTGCCGAGGCCGTAAGCCCCGAGCTGCTCGCAGGTGAGAGGGGAGCCGACCGAGCCCTGGAGCCCGGGGCGCCTGTCGAAGGACGGCGCCTTAAATCTTAAGTAAAAAATTTTCTCCGCCGAACACTTCATCCGAACCGACCTCTGTGTGGTCTCCAACCGGCGCTAGGTGACGTCAGCAGCGCCAGTTTCGAGGATGACATGGCGCGATTCCATTGGTGGCAGACGCGCGCTATTCGAGGAACAGTATCGCGATAATCGAGGCGTCTCCTCTCTCTCTATAAATATCCCCCCCCCCGCTCTTCTCTATTCTGCTCATTTCTCTTCTGCCGTCTTCTTAAAAAGAAATCAAACACTTCAGCGCTCGGCTTGACTGTTTAGCGGCACAGGCTCGTCAGTCCGGGGCAACTTAAAGGTTAGTTTGTAAGTTTCTTTTGTTAGGCACAGATGTCTAGGGCTCAGTCTGGCTCGTCGGCGTCGACGTCGAGGGGGGATGGGAACCCCGGCTCAAAATCGACTTCGTGGGAGGAGCCAGCGCTCGAGGGGGAGTCGGTACATGATGTGGAGCCTTCCGTTTCGACTTCGTGGGAGGAGCCGGCATGCGAGGAGGAGCCAGTGTACAACGTGAGGTCGTTACGCTCCCGGAACCCTTTCGTAGTGGAGAGTAGCGAATCCGAGGAGGCAAGCGACAGTTCGGACGAAGTCCAAATTCTAGAGCCGACTTCCGAAGAGGAGGGTGGCCCAGAAGAGGGTGAAGCCGAAGGGGCTCGGATAGGAGGTGCGGGGGGGATATCCACAGGTCAGGGTGTGGGTTCGAGCTCCACGCCGACCGGTCTGGGGCGATTATCTACCCCCTCGCCGGAAAGAGCCAAGAAGAAGAGGGTTCCGAAGAAGAAGGGGTCGAGGACCGGTGGCTCGAGCCAGGCTCCCGTTTACCGCAACTTAATGACAGGGTCGCCCGTACAACCGAAGCCGTTCCGTCGGTACCCCGACGACCTTTCCGATAAGGAGCTTTTTGGGGTCCAGCCGTCTTCCCCGAGCCGGAAGAGGGTGAAGATGGACACGCTTCCGACCGTCTTGGAGGCTGGTGACTTGGAGGCTTTGCAGTTGGCATACCACATAGGGTTCGGCTACGAGCTTATGTTGCCGAACTCTACCCTGCGCCCGACCGACCCCTTGCCTGCTTGGTACTGCGTCTTTCCAGTGGACGCCTTCATCTCTGGACTGAGGCTGCCGGTCCATCCGTTTGTTCGGGAGGTGTTGAATTGGGCGTCCTTGGCGCCGATGCAGTTTGGGCCGAACTCCTAGAAGCAGATCATCTGCTTCGTGCTATTGTGAGAGGAGCAGAAGGTGCCCCTTCGGTTGGGCGTGTTCCGGGCGATGCTGGGGATCAGCTCGTCGGGGGAGTCGGAGGGTGTTTATTATATCTCGCCTCGGAGTAAGGGAAAGGTCGTCCATGGTCACCCGGACTCTATCAAGGAGTGGAAGAAAAAATATTTGGTGATCCGGAGTGAGGAGCCTTGGGACATCCCTACTCGATGGAACCATTATAAGCCGAGCTTCAAAGTGCCGAGGCCGAGGGACCTAACGGCCGAGGAGTGGAGGTTCGTTGAGCGCCTCCGCCTGTCGCACAGTATCAGTTGGCCGAAGGTGACGGAGGGTCACCTGGCGAGCGTCGGACTGAGCCCAGCCGTGCTTTGTATGTAGTTGTTCCTTTTCTCTCGGTCTTGTTGTTCTTTTGTGCTCATTGTTCTTAATGGATTTTTTCGCAGGTATGGATCCCGAATCAATCAAGGCAAAGAGGCTCGCCATGAAGAAGCAGAAGGCCGAGAAGAAGGGGGACGCGATGAAGACGAGGGGGTCGTCCCAGGTGGTCTCCGAGGCCCAAAACGAGCCTCCGGCCAAGAGGACACGCTCGGAGACGGGCAAGGTGGCGGTTGCTCTGAAGAGCTCGGACCAGGGCAAGGTTGTTGATCTTGATAAGGGGAAGGGTCCCCTGGTGGGGTCGGAGGTAGAGGAGAGGTTGCGGCGACCGTGGGTGCCGGCTTGGTCGATCCGCGAGGGTGACAGCTTAACCCGAGGGCGCCAGGCTGTCGAAGTGGCGGATAAGCTGGTGACCCCCCGGGATCGCGCGGAGATGAATGCCGAGGACCTGGAGGATGCGTACACGCGCCTCGCACAGGCTAATGTGCTGATAAGTCTGCCGACCCCACCTGCCTTGTGATAATGTCGTAAAGGAGTCTTTCTTAGTAATGCTTGGTTACTGCACGCGACCGTGCAGGGGGCCCATGTGAGAGTCCTTTATGAGGCGGCCTTGAAGCGGGAGCGAGACCGGACAGACAAGGCCTTGCAGGAGATGAAGGAGATGAAGATAGAGCTAGAAGGCTCTCATAAGAGGGAGCAGGAGATGAAGACCGAGTTCGACGCCAAGGAGGCGGAATGGGCGAAGAAGACGGCGGCTCAGAAGAAGAGGTTCGCGAAGGAGAAGGATGAGTTGACGGAGGCGGGTCAGCTCCTGGTGATCAAAGCCCAGGACGAGTGCTATGCGAAGGCCCTCAGTCATGTGAGGCACTTCTACTCTACCCTCGACCTGTCCAACTTCGACTACGATATGGAGATTGAGGGGACACCGAAGACCCCTAATGAAGAAGGGCCCGTTGATGACCCGGCTGCCGACCTTCCCGTGAACCCGGCCGATGTTGAGGTGGGAAAATAAGTTGTGTAGTTTTGTCTTTCTTTTTCCATCTCTCGATTGTAGTTGCCTACCGCGGACTGGCCACCGCATTTTTTGTATGAAGTAATTCCATTTATGAAAGAGGATTTTTGACTGGCCAAGTGTTTTGACCTCGGATATTTTCGAACCTCCTTGCTTATGTGTTTTGAGTGGGCTGATTCTCTTGTAGGTTACGGCTCCCCTTCCCGAGGTGGACCCCCGTCGTTCCGACGTGGCGTGGCTCCGGAGCAAAGTTGAGGCCCTGGAGGCCACGTTGGTTCGCTACCGAAAGGGGGCTCGTGACAATGATGCGGCCTTTAACTATTATCGGAACAAGTCTGAAGCCCTAAGTGAGGAGGCGAGCCGACTGAGGAGGGCGATGGTGGACCGGGACCTTGGGAGTGTCGGCCTTGGATATACCATGTTGAGTGCATCGATGCAGAGGCCCTCCTCTGAGAGGCTACTTTGTGATGTCATTGTGGAGAAGGAGATGGAGATACATCGTTACAAGACGATGCTGGGTGTCTCGGTATCTTCCTCGGGAGGTCGGCGAGCGGAGGGGGTTCCCTCTGCGTTGCTGCTGTTGGAGCGTGTGCGACCAGTTGATGCGCAAAGCTCCGTGGCTGGTGTGTCGACCGTGGCTGAGCCTAAGGACCATCATGACGAGGAGAGGGCTCCTAGTCGTTCGGTCGGAGTAGTCCCGCCATTCGTCGGATCCGAGGGGCCCTAAGATGGCGGCTTCCTTCAGTTTGAGATGAGTGGAGTGGTCTTGTAATGGTCTTTGTTTGTTTTTTTTTCAGAACTAATAAGGGAGTATGAATAAAGAATCCTTTTCATTCTTTGCTCTGGCCAATAGTGTAGTGAATGATGGCGGAAGTGAGGTTCGGCCCCGTCGATCCGTGAGGGATCGGCGCGGGGCATTTGGAAGACTCCCTGGCCTGACGCCGAGTCGGACCTACCGAGACATTGGGGACGATACCGAAGTGAGGACTCGGGTGCCGATCCCATTGTCCGGTGTTAGGTTGGGGCTGCCGAGGCGTTTGAAGTTTGACAAAAAGAGATTTCTTTCATATATGATAGGGAGGGTCGCTAAAATGGCCCTTTACACATGAAAGCTTACAAAAAATATTATTTACATTAGCCAAGCTAGAACCTATGTTTGCTCTTCCAGGAACTTCATTAGGTGCTCGGCGTTCCAGGGTCGGCTGATCAGCCGGCCGTCCACATCTGCCAGTCGGTATGTACCAGGGCGTACAGCCTCGATTACACGGTATGGGCCTTCCCAGTTGGGAGCCAATTTCCTCTTCTTGGTCGGGTCGGAGACGGACAGTTTTCGTAACACGAGGTCCCCCGCCTTGATGTTTGTGGGGCGGACCTTCTTGTTGTAAAACTTCTCGATCCGTTGTTGGTAGATGCTCCTTCGGATTGAAGACTTCTCTCTGACCTCGGCGACGAGGTCCAGGTTGGCCCTCAAGCCGGATGAATTGTCAGCTTCGTCGAAGGCCATGATACGGGGAGAAGGCAGGCCGACCTCGACGGGGATAACTGCTTCTGTCCCATAGGTCAGACTGAACGACATCTCCCCCGTAGGGATCCTCTTGGTGGTTCGGTACGCCCATAGCATGCTAGGCAGTTCTTCGACCCACAGCCCTTTAGGGGAACTGTCGAGGTGCTTTTTGAGGCCGTCGAGAATTTGCCTGTTCGCGTTCTCCGCTTGGCCGTTGGACTGAGGGTGGCAAATAGCGGAGAAACGCTGCTGGATGCCGATGTCTGCGCAGAAAGTTTGGAAGTTCTGACCTTGGAATTGGGCTCCGTTGTCCGTGACGAGGACCCGAGGGATTCCGAACCGGCAAATGATGTTCTTCCAAAAGAATTGTTGTACTTGGCGCTCGGTGATGCTGGACAGAGGCTCGGCTTCGAGCCACTTGGTGAAGTAGTCGATGGCGACTATCAAGAACTTCTTTTGCCCTACCGCTACGGGGAAGGGGCCCACAAGGTCCATGCCCCACATGGCGAATGGCGTAGGACTAGCCAGGGATCGGAGATTGGCTTGAGGAAGCCTCTTGATAGGGGAGAACCTTTGGCATAGGTCGCACCTCTTGACTAGGTCTTGCGAGTCTTGGAGCATGGTCGGCCAATAGTACCCCTGATTCAGGGCCTTCCGAGCGAGCGTCCTGCTCCCCATGTGGCATCCGCCGATCCCCTCGTGAAGATCTTTCAGCGCGTAGCTGGCCTCGTCGCTGGTGAGACAGCGGAGGTACGGCTTGCCGTCGGCCAAGGTGTATGAGCATTTGAAGAGGATGTCATCAATCATGACGAACCTTTCAGCTCGGACCCTGACTCGTCTAGCTTCGGCCCGGTCTTCAGGAAGCTCGGCATTGACTAAGAATTTCCGGATGGGAGTGGTCCAGTCGTCTGGACTGGTACCGTCTTGAACACACATCGCCTCCTGGTCTTGATCGTTGATACTCGTTTTCAATAGGATTTCGATGAGTACCGTTTGGTCGAGACCCTCGAAGGAGGAAGAGGCGAGTTTTGACAATGCGTCCGCTTGAGCGTTCTGCTCCCTAGGGACTCGAATGACCGTGGAGTGGCAGAAAGACGCTAGGAGACGTCGGACCACCACCAAATACCTCATCATGCGCTCATCGCGGGCTTCGTATTCTCCGGTGATCTGATTGACCACGAGCTGAGAATCGCTGAAGGCCCAGATTTGCTTGGCTCCGGCCCGGTGTGCTAGGGTCAACCCGGCGATCATGGCCTCGTATTCCGCCTCGTTGTTGGAGGCCAGAAAGTTAAGGCAGAGGGAGTATTGAAGTAGGAATTGGTCGGGGCTACGAAGGATGATGCCAGCCCCACTCCCTGTTTCGCAGGATGATCCATCGACAAAGACCTCCCAGGTCGGATCCGAAGCCTCGACGTTGGGCTGCTCGGAAACGGTGCACTCAGTTATGAACTCGGCGAGGGCCTGCCCTTTGATGGCCGTCCTCGGCTGATAGCTGATGTCGAACTGACTCAGCTCAATTGACCACTTGACTAAGCGGCCGGAGTTTTCGGGTTTGTGGAGGACAGTCTTCAGTGGCTGGTCGGTCAGTACTTGGACGGAGTGGGCCTGGAAGTAAGGGCGAAGTTTCCGGGCTGCCATGACCAAAGCATAGGCCACTTTCTCTATCTTTGCGTACCTCGTCTCAGTGGGGAGCAGGACTTTGCTCACATAATACAATGGTCTCTGAACTCCATCTTCTTCTCGGACGAGGACGGTGCTGAGGGCGCTATCCGAGGCGGACAGGTAGAGCCATAGCGGTTCGCCCGGCTCGGGCTTGCTGAGGAGAGGAGGGTTGGTGAGGTACTGCTTCAGCTGTTCGAAGGCTTCTTGTTGATGGGTACCCCACTCGAAGCCCCCCTTTCCGCATAGGGCCTTGAAGAAGGGGAGAGACTTCTCCCCTGACTTGGAGAGGAAACGACCGATTGCAGCTAACCGGCCTGTAAGCCTCTGAATCTCCTTGACATTCCGGGGCGGGGCCATGTCAATAATAACTTGAATTTTCTCGGGGTTTGCCTCGATGCCGCGCTGGCTGACGATGAACCCCAGGAATTTCCCAGTGGAGACGCCGAAGGCGCATTTAGCCGGGTTGAGCCTCATGTTGTGATGCCGGAGGACCCCGAAGGCTTCCTCGAGGTCGGCGACGTGGTCCGGCCCGGCCCGGCTCTTGACGAGCATGTCGTCGACCTAGACTTCCACGTTGCGGCCGATCAGGTCTTTGAAGATTCTGTTGACGAGCCGTTGGTATGTGGCTCCGGCATTTTTCAGCCCGAAGGGCATAACGCGATAACAAAAAAGACCCTGGTCGGTGACGAATGAGGTCTTGGAGATGTCCGGTGGAAACATCCGGATCTGATTGTACCCCGAGAATGCGTCCATGAAGGACAGTAGCTCATGTCCCGAGGTTGCGTCGATTAGAGCGTCGATGCGGGGGAGGGGGGAGGATCTTTCGGACATGCCTTATTTAGATCCGTGAAGTCGATACAGATCCGCCAGCCCCGGTTGCCTTCTTCACCATGACGACATTAGCCAACCACTCGGGGTAGCTGACTTCCTGAATAAATCGAGCGGACAAGACTTTGTCGACCTCTGTCTTCACAATTTGCTGTCTTTCCGGGGCAAATTTGCGCCTCTTCTGGACGACCGGCTTAGAGTCCGGGATGACGCTCAGCCGATGCATAATCAAGTCTTCGGAGATCCCAGGCATGTCGGAGGGCTTCCAGGCAAAGAGATCAACGTTGCGGCGGATGCAGGCAATTATGCCTGGCTTCAAGTCTTCGGGGAGCGAGCGGCTCACCCGGAACCATTTCGATTCGTCCTCGGCGCCGAACGGGACCTCCTCCAGTTCGTCGACAGGCTCGGGAGCGGGGCCGTCCCTCTCGGGTTCGAGTTCAACGGCATCGAGGGGAACACACCCCCTCCGACGGCGGTCATGTAGCACGACCGCGCTGCTTCTTGGCTACCTCGGACGATGCCGACCCCTTGCGGGGTGGGAAATTTAAGTTTCAGATGGTAAGCCGAAGGTACCACTTGAAGGGAGCATAGTCCGGGTCGGCCGAGTATGGCGTTGTAAGCCGCTTTGACGTTTACCACCATGAAGTCCATGGATTCGGTCCTCTTGACAGGAGCCGATCCTGCGGTAACGTCGAGAGTAACAATCCCTTCTATTACGACAGGGACGCCGGAGAACCCATGCAAGGTGTATCCGGCTGGCTTGAGTTTGCCTCTGGGCAGTTTGAGATTCTCGAAGGCCTCGAGGAAGAGAATATTTACCGAGCTGCCGTTGTCGACGAGGATTCGGCGAACCTCACAATTAGCCATGTGGAGGCCAATGACGAGGGCGTTGCAATGAGGGAGGCGAACGCCTTCGAGGTCCTCTCCGGAGAAGGAGACAGGCATCGGTTGCAACCTGGGTGAGGGGGTGTCTTGGACACCGTTCACCTCTCGGATGAAGGCTCTCCGAGAGGTATTTGACTCTCCCCCCATCGGTCCTCCATGGACACAGTGCAGAATGGCCGGCGTGCCTGTGGCTCCCTCGGGTTCGGGGTCCCGATCCTGGATGCGGTTCGGAGTAGGGTTCGGAGGCAAAGGCCTCCGGTTCCTAGCATCTCGCCGATCCCGTGGGCCTTCTCTGGTGAATTCTCGGAGGTAGCCTCGAGAGATGAGTTCCTCAATCTCGTCTTTCAGGGCCCGACATTGGTCGGTTTCGTGCCCATGATCTCTGTGGAAACGGCAGTAGAAGCGCTGATCTCGCTTCTTGTTGTTATTTGATCGGGGAGGTAGTCGGACAATACCCTTATCCTCGATTTCTAAGAGGATGGCGGACACGTTATGTGTCAAGGGAGTGTACCTTTCGAAGCGAGGGACCGGAGGTGCCCTCTTCGCACCGACCCCTTCCTTTGCTGTTTTCTTGGCAGGTTCAGCCTCATCGACCCTACGCTTGCCCTTCCCCACGACTTCCTTGCTGCCCTCTGGGTTAAGAGCTTCTTCAGCTCGTATGTACTTCTCGACCCGATTGAGAAGGTCAGGGAAGTCCAGAGGTGGCTTCTTCGCCAGAGAGACCTTCAGCTGGTTGTGCCGGACATTGTGTCGGAAGGCAGCTAAGGCGACCCCGGCGTCAAGGGCAGAGACGGATCTTGTCTCGGTCGTGAACCTTTTGACGAAGCTACGGAGCGACTCCCCCTCCCTCTGACTGAGGTCGAGCAGGGAAGCGCTCGTCCTTTCGGTCTTTCGGCTAGTGATGAAGTGGGCCAGGAAGCTGGCTTCCAGCTGGTCGAACGAGAAGATCGAGCCAGGGGAGAGTTTGGAGAACCAATCCCTGGCCGGACCCCGGAGGGTGGCCGGGAAGGCTCGGCACAGCAGGGGATCCGAAGCGCGGTGAATCATCATGAGGGTTTTGAAGCCCTCCATGTGATCAGCTGGATCACCCTCGCCGTTGTAAGTTTCGAACTGCGGAGGCCGGAAGTTCCGGGGGATCTCCGCTTCTATGATGTTGACGGAAAATGGAGGTCGAGAAGGTCCACGACCTTGAACTAGGTTGGGATTCCCGTCGCCGATGCGCTCGAGGCGATTCTCCATCTCTAGGAGGCGTCGGAGCACCTCGTCTGTGCGCTCAGGAGGGGGGGTCAGCGCACGAGTGTGACTCCTCCCTTCGCTCATTCGAAGGGGTCGGCTATAAGTCGCGGACCTCGGCGCCCCATGGAGTGCTTCCATGATTTCATCTCTGAAGCTTCTGAATTCGCCCCTGGTGACCGCGCCATGGTCGGAAGGGTTGGGTCGGGGCGTAGGAATTCGGCCGATGCGGCTGAGTGCCGACGGCCTGTCTCCTTGCGCGGGCCTGGAATGGTTCGGGGCCGAGTTGGAAGCGGTCCCTCCCCTGGCCTGGCTAGCCCTTCTGTTCAGAATGACCCGACGAAGGTCGGGTTCGGCGACGTGTGAAGCACTTTGTTGGGGTCCGGGGTTTCCACCCGGATTATTGGATGCTTGCCCTCCGTCGAGGGCCCCCTCGGGAGGAGGCCCGTCTGGTCGGGCGGAACGGGCCGATCTTCGGGCTCGGGGAGCCATGGGAGATCGGGTCGAGGGAGAGCGTCGGTGGCGAGGCTCGGACTGTCGTCCGTACCGGATAAAGGTTTCCCACAGACGGCGCCAACCTGATGCTGCTTGTTTTTTGTCGCAGTGTGGGTGCACCAGGTGTGAGTTCGGACTCAATTTGTAACGAGGGAAGAGTACGGTGCCGGACGGTGAGCGAGGGGCTCGCTTCGGCGCTTGAGGGTCGGCTCGGATGGCCTCGCCTCGAGTACCTGCAGACGGTCCTGGAACACCGGGGTTTATCCCGGTGGCGGACCCTCCGACGATCTAGTCAGTCTCTGTGAGAGAGTAGCAGTAACTAGGGGAATTTAGGTGGCAAAGATTAATTACCTGAAAAGGTGGGTGAGGGTCTGGTATTTATAGGGAATCCCAACCGGGTTTGGATCCGCTTGGGGGCCGGGTCTGGACCCGAAAGCCCATGGGCCTGACGTGGCAGGAGACCCAGGGGGTTTAGGGCGGACGTGGCAGTGCCAGGAGTGGTATAGGACTGACGTGGCAAAGCCCTAGGTGGTATTTGGAGCTGACATGGCTGATCATGGGGCTCCTGTGCCTCTAGGAGAATCGGATGGCCTAGGCTGTGCCAGGTCGTCCTCATTCCTTGCCAGGCTGGGCGGACGGTCCGTGGGGCTGTCGTGGATCGGAGGCCGAGGGCCATCGGGGCTTGTCGAATACGAGGAGACCGGTTCTACGGGGGTGAACTGGCGGCTCGGTGCCGACCCTGTAGTGGTCCGAAGCCGAGCCGGATTGTTGTTTTTCTTATTTTTGAGCGAGAGCCGTCCTGGGCCCTGGTTGGGCCCCCAGGTCACTTTTACCCTACCACACTTGGTACATAGCAATTGCAGCAACTACTTGGGTGTTATGGCTAGACAGAAATAATTTTTATTTTCGTACTTCATGTAATAGTATTTCTGGTAATCTTATTCATATCATGCATCTTATTTCCTTTTGGGCCACAGCTGCTACTATAGGAGCGAGAGAGATGATTGCCAGTCTTCCAGGTGGAGGAATTCGATGATGAGGAGGTCTAGTTTGGACCGACACTGGACTGAGTGGTAGGCGCCCTTGATACTCACATGGAGCAGGATACAATTGGGAAATCCACAGTCCGCAGCTAGCTTTATGTTGTATTTTGTCTCGGTCTATTGTACCTTTGGTTGTACTTTTGTACTTTTGATTAGACTCACCCTCCAGGGTGTTGTTGGGGGGTTATGTTCTATTTTCGGCACTGTTACCTTCTGTATTTTCCTCCGGTAAGTCGAAGTTATTTTATTAACCTCTTATTAATGAAACATGGTGGCGTTATTCCACCTTTAACCTAAAAAAAAAAAAAAAAAAAAAAAAAAAAAAAAAAAAAAAAACATTGTCCGGATACCTATCTGGACGGGGTTTTGGATGATCATGATAAAGATAGTATTATTCCTTTCTATAAAATTCGGATCCAGGGGTTTCTTGATGTTAACCTTTCAAATATTGTAGATAAATTACTTGATGCTACTTAATGAACTAATGATGCTATTTTTTTTTTATAAAAAATAGCTTCAACAGATAAAAAAAATTAAAAAAAAATTAAAAAAACACAATTGGGGTGAGAGAGGCTCGAACTCTCGACCTCAGGATAACTCAATTTTAGCTATGAGACCTACGCGCTAGCCAACTGCGCCACCACCCCAAGTTGTCGATTTTGGATTTAGTTCAGTTATATAACATAGTCCAAATACACATATTACGCACGTACTAAAATGCTCAGGCGTAGGCTAGTTATCTACATTGCACTTTGTGTTGTGGGCTTGCTGGTTTACCATCTCCCCAAGTGGGAGAGTGGATGCGGCCTCCTCCCATTCTTAATTTAAGAAATATACAACTTTTAGTCCTTTTATTGCTTAATTAAAAGCCTGCCGAAAGTAATTTTCATCACGCCCAAAGCCCGTAGACAAGCACTTTTTTTATGTTTACACACTTGGGCTTTTGTTTTCCCATTTTGGGCTTTTGTACCAGATAAAATCTCTAAGTGCATTAGGAAAAGAAGAAACACTAGGAAAGGAGGAAATATATGCATCATTTTCTAACTGATGCAACATTCGCCATAGGATCTGCAAATTGTGTTTTTTAATTATAATAACACAAGGGAAACAAGATAACAGAGCTGGAAAGAAAAACAACATAAAGTAGACACACATCCACAGGGCTACGCTACAGATGCAGAGGTCATTTCCCCACCTCAGGTGCTTCAACGTCAACCGAAGATGCCGATGCTTATCTAACTGCTGACGCACCATAATGTTGCTGAAGATAATTTTCCTGCCCAATTTCCTAACACAAGCCACATAAATTCTCCTCGAACGAACCTGAAACGAAACAAGTATAAAGAAGAAGGAAAAGATTAGTACAGACTAGTTGCTCTCTCCCAAACAACTTTGGATGCTACACGCATAACCGAATCCACCGGATGTTGTGGTTACTTTGATCCAGTACTATATTAGGCACTGGCGGAATGAGCACAGAAAGACTTCCACACTTCTTCTTGAGAGTCGTCATCTCGAAATCATAAACAACCAGTATGTAGTAATATTTTCCTTCTCTTCTTTAAACATTACGCAAGCATTAGTATTACTAACAACCATAGAAAAGAACAACTGCAAAGAGCAAAGCAACTATGTCTAACCAATAGGCAGTCCACCACAGCTACTTGACCACTACCAAGGAGTCATTCATCGTTGCTATTTATAAGCACCAACCAACCCCTCCTTCACCCATAGATGGATCATATTCATAGGACCCATCAAAATTAGCTTTCAGCCATCCTACATCTAGCCTACACTGCCAAGAACCCATTTTAAAAATCCTTCTGCAAGAAGCTGCAAAAGCATGGGCCATTTCCCATGCTTTATGAACAACTCTGCTCACAACAATGGTACCACCTACAAAAACGATATCATTGTACGTGCATTTTCCAAAATCGACAAGAAGCATATAGAACACAGAAATAGTAGACGATGTACAACATGTGACACCTCGCAACCTCACCTTACTCTTAGATTTTGTGAGAAATTAACAATAGGAATTAGGGTTAATATCTAGATCTAAGTTGCTTGAGATATTCACCCTAGGTATCAAAATTTGAATACATAGACTGCTATCACAAGTCAGTATTTATTGAATAAATACTAGTTTGGATATCGGGTTATAAGCCCACAAACCCACGTTCCAATATCCAATCAATTGTACGTTCAATACAAGTGTAACTCATATGCACATGTAATATTTATATATAGAGAATATACACATATATCCAACAATCTCCTCCTATATTCTCAATATATAAAGTACATGATTATTTCATCAGTTCAGTATAAAACTGACTAGCTGATAGCAGTCCATAAATAAGAAAAGCATCATAAAAGTATAGTTTCATAAGAACCAATATAATTATAAATCTGAATAGTTCAATCAAGACTAAACCAATATAATTAAATAATTTCAAACCATATCAAATTCAGAATAGTTCACAAAGACTAAACCAATAGATAAAACAAATCATAGTCTCAAAACTAAACAAAGCAAATAAACTTCAAACCAAATTAAAGAGTTTTAAGCTCAAAAGTGCAGTCTTAAACTCAAAAGAAGTTCTTATCAAGCAAGTGATCAGCAATAGAAAATCCTTGCATGCTGCTTCATGATTACTCCTCCATATCGAGCAAATCATGATCTTCAAAATCGAGATCTAGGATTCCATCTCCATTATCTTTGCTAGCACACACTAGTAGAAAACCTTGCAATAATAATGGATTATTTGCAAGCACCAAAAATTCCTTGTAGTTGTTACTATCAACAACAAATTACTCACAACAAACCCATTCATTGCAAATATTTTGACATCCGCAAGAGATTTTATTCAACCGTTGCAAGTGTTGACAATTACAAGGGAACAATTGCAACAAACAATACTCCATTACCAAAGTAGTAATAAAATATTTATTTTTAAAAATAAATTAGATATAAACACGTGCATTACATAGATAATTTTGCCACCCAGCAATTTCATGTTAAAAAATTATTCTCACTTTTCAAATACTGAGCGGGTAAAAAGAAAAAAAAAACCAATAAACACATTCTCTTAACTTTCCCGGCCAAAATCGAAAGGCGGAACAAAAAGAATAAAAGACCCGCGCGACCTTCCCCAAAACATAACCACTTTCCCGGCCAAAATCGAAAGGCGGAACAAAAAGAATAAAAGACCCGCGCGACCTTCCCCAAAACATAACCCTGATTTCAGCCCCCCCCCCCCCCCCCCCCCCCGCCCCCACGCCCGCATCCCACCAAAATCGCAACTTTCTTCATCCAGCCTCTTCGTCGCCGCTCCTCCCCGCTCTTCGTCGCCGCTCCTCGCCGCTCTTCGTCGCCCTTAACCCTAGTTGTCTTGTCTCTTCACGGGTGAGAAACCCTAACCCTAGTTTTTGGCATGGCGGATGATATGGCTAAAAATGGGGTTTAATCGGAACCGTCCAAATCAGGCGCGAATCTTGAGACCTGAGGGTAAAACAGTAATTTCGCCCACAAAAGGACCAAAACGGATATTGGATCTGCCCTCCTAGGGCCCAATAATCCGCGAATGGATCCACCACCAAGAGGGTGCGGGTCTCAACCCGCTGCGCACCCAATCCATCAAGATAGAGTCAGGGTCCCTGATTAAACACGATCAACGGCCCTGATGGACATCTACCTTTTCACGGGGGATTAGGGATTAAATTCCTTATCTGATTACAGGGAATATATCCTATCAGATTACCTTCCTCATCTGATTATGAAGGACACTCCTTATCAAATCACGGGGATTACATTCCTAATCCGCTCCCTAAGACGCCTATAAATACCCCCCATCCATCTCCATTAAGAGGTAATCAATCTTTCACCAGTTTTTTACGCTCTTTCATAGTCTGCCAGATTACTGACTTGAGCGTCGGAGGGTGCGTCGCCGGGAACAACCCCGGCGTCTCGCACTTTTTGCAGGTGCACGGCAGGAACGACGAACGAGGCCCGACGGAACAGGTACGCAGGTTTTCCTATTCAGTTTCCCCAAGAATCCACAAGTTTTATCTGTTTGCCCCCACACCAAATTTAGCGGCAACAGATTGGCGCCGTCTGTGGGAAACAAACGAATAGAGACCTCTCCCCTTCCCGGTGAACAGGTTTTCTCCTGCCATGCCGCCTCGCAAAGTTAGATCTAGGGGCTCCAACCGAGCGCCCAACCCTGACCAGCAAGAAGTCCTTCCTGATCCCGCTCAGCAACAAGGGCAACTCCCTCCTACCATAGAAGAGCCGCTCCAACGGAACCCTCCACCTCCTGATCCAAAGGGGCCTAACCCCCAGAAACAGCCCCTTCACCAAGAGAACATCTCCATCCACAACGCCTCCAGTGCTTCCATGGCCTCCCATCATCCCCGGGCCTCTGGTCGCCACAATGCCCCTCCCAAACGCCCGGAAGATGATGACCTTCGTCGCCATCTGGATGAAAAGCGGGCTCGGGGGGAAACCTCCCGCCAGCAAGAGCGATCCCCCCGTCACCGAGAGCACCGGAGGTCCCCCATCCGAAGAGGGAGAAAGGACTCCCCCGATTATTACCGAAGAAGGCACTCTCCCGCAGGTCGGCAGCAGCCTAGGAACAATGAGGCACCCATCACCCGTGCCGAGTTCCAGCAGTTCCAAGCAATGGTACAACAGGCCCTCAACCTCCGTCAAAATCCCAACGAGCCGAGGGCCCTATCCCCTCCTCCGGTCCGAAGCCCTCGCCAACGGTCCCCCTCTCCTCGTCCTGCACCAACCAACTCCCGACGCACCCCGAGTCCTCGTCGCTCCCGAAGTAACCGCCGCCGCAGCCCTCGCTCCCCCTCATACGAAGACGAGTCCCGTGGCCCGGCGAATTACCGTCGGAGGGATGACATCATGGACCGCCGTCTCAACGAGGTGGAAAAGCTCCTGGGTCAGATAAACCGAGAAGAGGAACTCAGGGGGAGGACCCTACGTCCTAGCCGGCCCCCGTTCTCCCGAACCATAGTGGATGCCCCTGTACCGTTCGGTTTCAAACCTCCCCAATTCGAGAATTACACCGGCGAGACCGATCCAGTTGATCACATCGAAGGCTTTAAGACTTTAATGCTCCTCCACCAAGCTTCCGACGCCCTCCTCTGCAAAACATTCCCCGCGACACTCAAAGGTCCAGCTCGAGAATGGTATTCTCGTCTTGCCCCGGCATCGATATTCTCCTTTGAACAGTTCGAAACCCTCTTCATCACCCACTTTGTCAGCAGCCGAAGGACCGAGAAAACCAGCATCTCACTATTGCACCTCCGTCAGCAAAAGGGGGAAAAACTGAGGGACTACGTGAAGAGGTTCACAGCCGAAGCTAGAACCATTGCCTCCCTCGACCAATCGGTCGCCACCGCAGCATTCCAATCCAACATTCTCAATTCCAACCTCCGCTCCTCCCTCGCCAAGAAACCCCCACATGACTTTTCCGACCTTCTCCTTCGCACCGAAAAGTACATTCGGGCCGAAGAGGCCGAGCAACAACCCAACTGGGAAGTGCCCGCCTCCGGGCTTAAAAGGAAGGGGGCAGAGGAAGAAGGAGCCAAAAAGCTCCAGAAGGATAATGCCGGCCAGCGCCGACCTCCCCCTAGATTTGAGAAGTTCACTCCCCTCAACGCCAACCTCTCAGCCATCTTCATGGAGGTCGAAAAAGACGGGGTCTTACCTCCGGCTCCCAAAATGAATACTCCCGCCAAGAGAAGAGATAAAGAGAAATGGTGCCACTATCACCGGGACCACGGGCATGACACCAACGACTGCCGTGCTCTGAGGAACGAGATCGAAGCCCTTATCCAGAGGGGACAGCTAACGAAGTTTGTAAAAAAGGACCGAGCCGAGCTCCCTCCCCCGCCTCGGGGGGCTAACAAGCGTCCGGAAAGAGAAGAGACGCCAGACTTCGAGGAAGAGCGAGTCCTCCACCTCATCCATGGGGGTCCGATGGGAGGCTCCTCGAACTCCTCCCGGAAAGCGTTTATCAGAGAGATCAATTCAGTCCGAACCACGCCTCCTCCCAAAGGCCTCGGAGTGCCAGTTACCTTCTCCGACGAAGATCTCGAGGGAGTTCGTATCCCACATTGTGACGCTCTCGTCATCAGCCTCCACATGGCAAATTTCAAAGTGGAGAGGATCTTAGTTGACAACGGCAGCTCCGTCAACATCCTATTCCTCTCCGCTTTCAAAGGCCTGAAGCTCTCCAGAGACAGACTCAAGCCCGCCGGCTACACTCTCCATGGGTTCACGGGGGTTCCGGTAACTATAGAAGGGGTGATCACCCTCGATGTAACTGCCGGCCAAACCCCTACCACCAGGACGGAGCCGATGGACTTCATGGTAGTGGACGTTCCCGCCGCCTACAACGTCATTTTGGGCAGGCCCGGCCTCGCGGCTCTGGAAGCAGTTCCCTCGGCATATCATCTGAAGATGAAGTTTCCCACCCGATCCGGGGTCGGAGAAGTAAGGGGAAATCAGGAGCAGGCCCGGAAATGCTACATGACTTCGACCCTTGGGCCCGTCCTCTCTTTAGAGACCCTGGAGATTCCCCAAGATTCCGCAAGACAGACCTCCGAGCCAGCGGACGAACTAGAGGAGGTGCTCTTCTCCGAACAAGAGCCGACCCGCAAGTTCTTCGTAAGCAAGACCCTCCCGTCCGCCCTATACTCAGATATTGTGGAATGCATCCGAGCCAATCAAGACCTCTTCGCATGGTCCGCAGCTGACATGCCCGGTATCTCCGAAGAACTCTTAGTCCACCGCCTGAGTGTTGATCCGGGGTCCAAACCGGTTCAGCAGAAGAGGCGTAAGTTCGCCCCCGAGCGACAGCTCGCTATTAAAGAAGAGGTAGATAAATTGCTGAAGGCCCGATTCATACAGGAAGTAAACTATCCTGAATGGTTATCGAACGTAGTAATGGTGAAGAAGTCCAACGGAACATGGAGAATTTGCATTGATTTCACCGACCTTAACAAAGCCTGTCCCAAAGATCCCTTCCCTCTACCGAGCATCGACACTCTGATTGACGCAACCTCGGGACATGAGCTTCTAAGCTTCATGGACGCTTTCTCGGGTTACAATCAGATAAGGATGTTCCCACCGGATATCCCAAAGACATCTTTTGTGACCGACCAAGGCCTTTATTGCTACAGAGTCATGCCATTCGGCCTAAAGAACGCAGGGGCAACATACCAGCGCCTCGTCAACAAAGTGTTTCAGGCTCAGATTGGCAGAAACATGGAAGTGTACGTCGATGACATGCTGGTGAAAAGCATCCGAGGTGTTGATCATGTGACCGACCTCCAAGAAGCATTTGATGTTTTAAGAAGGCACAATATGAGACTCAACCCGAACAAATGTGCGTTCGGCATCTCATCAGGCAAGTTCCTCGGCTTCATGGTTAGCCAACGAGGAATAGAGGCGAATCCGGAGAAGATCAAGGCCATACTGGACATGGCCCCCCCTAGAAATGTCAAAGAAGTTCAGAGGTTGACTGGTCGCCTAGCCGCCATAGGGCGCTTCCTGTCGAAGTCCGGGGAGAAGTGCCTCCCGTTCTTCAAAGCCCTCAGGGGGGCTAAAGGATTCGAGTGGGGGCAGCAGCAACAAGACTCCTTTGACCAGCTTAAAGCCTACCTCGTCAATCCCCCTCTCCTTAGCAAACCAGTACCCGGCGAACCGCTCTACCTCTACCTTGCAGCTTCCGAACAGACGCTCAGTGCGGTCTTAGTCAGAGAAGAAGAAAGGGCTCAGAAGCCCATATACTACGTCTGCAGAACCCCGTATTTTCAAATATTATTTTTATTATTTGAAAATGAATTTAAATGAATTTCTGAGGATTTAATTGATATTTTCTAAAAGATTTATCTTTTGTACACGTGCAAATGACTTTTGAGATGTTTGAAAATTTTAGTTTTCTCTATGAAAAATCATTATTTATTATTTGGGAATTATTTAGTATTTTTCCATATTTTTCTGAAATTAATTAGTACTATTTGCAAATTTTAAGAAAAGAAGGACCTTTTTGTAAAATTGACATTTTAAGGGCTAAAATGCAAAATTGGCATTCTGGACATTTTGAACAGTATTAGTTAGGATTTAGAAGTATATTTTCATATAAATCCTAATTTTAATGAATTATGAGATGAATTTCCAAAAGAAGATATATATATATAATTGTATTTGGATGGATTGTTTTGCAAATGTATTTCCTAAACCCTAATACTTGATCCCGGCCTATATAAGAGAGTTGCAGCCGTCATTCGCTGCACAACTCAGATCTTATTATATTTCTATTCTCTTGGTGATTGAAGAAGGAGTTCTTGGATCTAGCAAGAGGAAGGCTTGTGGATTCTTCTTGATTCTAAAAGGTGAGTGATATAGACTTGTTTGTTTATGTGTATGATTGCATGTTGTTTTGTTTGATGATTTCGTATCTTGTATGAAATCGATGCCATGGTTGTTATTCGTAATATACATGTGAAATCCATGATAGATTAGTAGATCTCGAATGACAATTCTTGATTGCTTGAAACATGTTAAGATTCGATTATGATTATTGAAGATAAGAAATTGGATGGAGGAATCTCTAGACATTGTTATTTACGAGTTGGATTAGATATGAGTAGAGGAAGAGATTTGGTATTCGAGATTGACTCCAGTATTGATTATTGATTTCAGACCTAAATTGTGAGATCTGTAGGCCGACAGTCGACTGGGACTAGGTATCAGTCGACTGGTACGACCCTAATATTGTATCTTTAGTTTTTCTCGAAATTCTCTCGGGTAAATCGACTTATGTTTTTATAAGTCGACTTATGCTCTTATAAGTCGACTTATGTCTCCTTTTAAGTCGACTTATGTTTTGATAAGTCTACTTATGTTTTGATAAGTCATCTTATACTTTTGATAAGTCTTCGTATGATCTTTATAAGTCATCTTATGTTTTGATAAGTCTTCTTATGATCTTTATAAGTCATCTTATGTTTTGATAAGTCTTCTTATGATCTTTATAAGTCATCTTATGTTTTGATAAGTCTTCTTATGATCTTTATAAGTCATCTTATACTTTTGATAAGTCTACTTATGATTTTTATAAGTCATCTTATACTGTTGATAAGTCTACTTATGATTTCTATAAGTCACCTTATATTATTGATAAGTCTACTTATGATTTTTATAAGTCATCTTATACTGTTAGCACTTGGATTGTTTCTTGAGAATTATTGATAATTATCTCAGGTAAGTCGACTGATGGTTGGTTAAGTCGACTTACTGCACTTGTTATAATCTTGACTATTAGTTCTCGAGGCAGTCGACTTATTACGGCATAAGTCGACTGGTTCTGATGAGTTTTCATAATCTTGAAGGTTCTTGTTATCGTTAGTTTACTTGTAGATGAATATGTTCGTCGGTGTAATAGTCACCATTGGTGATGCATGCCGGGTTCGTATTCTATCTATACCCTCTTTAGTTTGTTTGTAGATGAATATGTTCGTCGGTGTAATAGTTACCATTGGTGATGCATGCCGGGTTCGTATTCTATCTATACCCTCTTTAGTTTGTTTGTAGATGAATATGTTCGTCGGTGTAATAGTCACCATTGGTGATGCATGCCGGGTTCGTATTCTATCTATACCCTCTTTAGTTTGTTTGTAGATGAATATGTTCGTCGGTGTAATAGTCACCATTGGTGATGCATGCCGGGTTCGTATTCTATCTATACCCTCTTTAGTTTGTTTGTAGATGAATATGTTCGTCGGTGTAATAGTCACCATTGGTGATGCATGCCGGGTTCGTATTCTATCTATACCCTCTTTAGTTTGTTTGTAGATGAACATGTTCGTCGGTGTAATAGTCACTATTGGTGATGCATGCCGGGTTCGTATTCTATCTATACCCTCTTTAGTTTTGTAGATGGATATATGGGTATCCGATCTATGGTATTATTGGAGATCGATTGTTGGACATACATCGTGGTATTGAGATTTATTGATAGTTGGGCATGATCAGAGAGGTGAGGATTATTGTTGTTCTGATCAGTCGACTGGTCCTTTGAACAGTCGACTGTACCGTACAGTTGAACTGTACATATTTTGAGAGAGATTGATTGATGGATACTTGATCGTTGGTATTGTTTCTCGACTTGGTTCACTCATGTACTGGCCTATCGTTCTTGTTTCAGATTACATGTTCAGTTTATGTATTTTTGTTCAGTACATGTTGATTGAGAATTTATGTTTATTTGTTATTTATGTTTGTTGTTTATATCACTCACACCAGTTATGGCTGACCCCGTAGTTTTGGGGGTTAGGGTTCAACTCTAGCCTTACATGTTGCAGGTTATTGCTTAGAATTGGAGGCTTGGATGCTTGGGTTAGCTTTAGAGAGTATGAGTGAGATGATAGAGCCATGTGTAATTTTGTAAAGAATAGTGTTGTAAAAGAATTATTGTAATGTAAGGTGTTTGTATTTCCGCTGCTATTTGAAAGAAGTTGTTGTAATAAAGATTTGGAATAAAATGACTTGAGTTTTTGGTCTATGTATATTGTTACATTGAAGTGGATCGCTGGGAAAGTGCCACGTATTTTCTAAAGTTTCGTATTTAGAAATTCGGGGCGCTACAGTTTGGTATCAGAGCGTGCTTCAATAGTAATAATAGACATAGTATGAAAACCAACCTAGGTGTGGACACTAGAGAGTGAGTACCTAGGTGTGGACATTAGAAGTGTGAGTATCACATAGAGTTAAACATGATGTCTTGGTTTGTGGTATGGTTATAGTTTTGCCATAGGATATGGATGTGAATGTGAATTGTGTTTGAGGTGGCTATCCTTAGTCATGTCCTTTCTAAGGAGGGAGTGACCACTGATTCTTGGAAGGTCGAAGCAGAAGGTCAGAGTTGGATGCAGGAGTTAGTAGTTGTTGCAATGTGGCTCCGATGGCAAGTTATCAGAGTCGCGCAGCGGAAGGTTGATTTTCTGAATTCTTTGCATGATTGTGTCTATTTGGTGTGATGTATTGCATTCTTTGATGTGATTGTAATTCCTAAGATTTATGTTTCTACCCATGAGTTTTCAATCACTATTAGTGGGTTGTTCGGACCTCATTAGCCGTAGTTCTGAGGACAGAACTCTTCTAAGGAGGGAGTGATGTAGAACCCCGTATTTTCAAATATTATTTTTATTATTTGAAAATGAATTTAAATGAATTTCTGAGGATTTAATTGATATTTTCTAAAAGATTTATCTTTTGTACACGTGCAAATGACTTTTGAGATGTTTGAAAATTTTAGTTTTCTCTATGAAAAATCATTATTTATTATTTGGGAATTATTTAGTATTTTTCCATATTTTTCTGAAATTAATTAGTACTATTTGCAAATTTTAAGAAAAGAAGGACCTTTTTGTAAAATTGACATTTTAAGGGCTAAAATGCAAAATTGGCATTCTGGACATTTTGAACAGTATTAGTTAGGATTTAGAAGTATATTTTCATATAAATCCTAATTTTAATGAATTATGAGATGAATTTCCAAAAGAAGATATATATATATAATTGTATTTGGATGGATTGTTTTGCAAATGTATTTCCTAAACCCTAATACTTGATCCCGGCCTATATAAGAGAGTTGCAGCCGTCATTCGCTGCACAACTCAGATCTTATTATATTTCTATTCTCTTGGTGATTGAAGAAGGAGTTCTTGGATCTAGCAAGAGGAAGGCTTGTGGATTCTTCTTGATTCTAAAAGGTGAGTGATATAGACTTGTTTGTTTATGTGTATGATTGCATGTTGTTTTGTTTGATGATTTCGTATCTTGTATGAAATCGATGCCATGGTTGTTATTCGTAATATACATGTGAAATCCATGATAGATTAGTAGATCTCGAATGACAATTCTTGATTGCTTGAAACATGTTAAGATTCGATTATGATTATTGAAGATAAGAAATTGGATGGAGGAATCTCTAGACATTGTTATTTACGAGTTGGATTAGATATGAGTAGAGGAAGAGATTTGGTATTCGAGATTGACTCCAGTATTGATTATTGATTTCAGACCTAAATTGTGAGATCTGTAGGCCGACAGTCGACTGGGACTAGGTATCAGTCGACTGGTACGATCCTAATATTGTATCTTTAGTTTTTCTCGAAATTCTCTCGGGTAAATCGACTTATGTTTTTATAAGTCGACTTATGCTCTTATAAGTCGACTTATGTCTCCTTTTAAGTCGACTTATGTTTTGATAAGTCTACTTATGTTTTGATAAGTCATCTTATACTTTTGATAAGTCTTCGTATGATCTTTATAAGTCATCTTATGTTTTGATAAGTCTTCTTATGATCTTTATAAGTCATCTTATGTTTTGATAAGTCTTCTTATGATCTTTATAAGTCATCTTATGTTTTGATAAGTCTTCTTATGATCTTTATAAGTCATCTTATACTTTTGATAAGTCTACTTATGATTTTTATAAGTCATCTTATACTGTTGATAAGTCTACGTATGATTTCTATAAGTCACCTTATATTATTGATAAGTCTACTTATGATTTTTATAAGTCATCTTATACTGTTAGCACTTGGATTGTTTCTTGAGAATTATTGATAATTATCTCGGGTAAGTCGACTGATGGTTGGTTAAGTCGACTTACTGCACTTGTTATAATCTTGACTATTAGTTCTCGAGGCAGTCGACTTATTACGGCATAAGTCGACTGGTTCTGATGAGTTTTCATGATCTTGAAGGTTCTTGTTATCGTTAGTTTACTTGTAGATGAATATGTTCGTCGGTGTAATAGTCACCATTGGTGATGCATGCCGGGTTCGTATTCTATCTATACCCTCTTTAGTTTGTTTGTAGATGAATATGTTCGTCGGTGTAATAGTTACCATTGGTGATGCATGCCGGGTTCGTATTCTATCTATACCCTCTTTAGTTTGTTTGTAGATGAATATGTTCGTCGGTGTAATAGTCACCATTGGTGATGCATGCCGGGTTCGTATTCTATCTATACCCTCTTTAGTTTGTTTGTAGATGAATATGTTCGTCGGTGTAATAGTCACCATTGGTGATGCATGCCGGGTTCGTATTCTATCTATACCCTCTTTAGTTTGTTTGTAGATGAATATGTTCGTCGGTGTAATAGTCACCATTGGTGATGCATGCCGGGTTCGTATTCTATCTATACCCTCTTTAGTTTGTTTGTAGATGAACATGTTCGTCGGTGTAATAGTCACTATTGGTGATACATGCCGGGTTCGTATTCTATCTATACCCTCTTTAGTTTTGTAGATGGATATATGGGTATCCGATCTATGGTATTATTGGAGATCGATTGTTGGACATACATCGTGGTATTGAGATTTATTGATAGTTGGGCATGATCAGAGAGGTGAGGATTATTGTTGTTCTGATCAGTCGACTGGTCCTTTGAACAGTCGACTGTACCGTACAGTTGAACTGTACATATTTTGAGAGAGATTGATTGATGGATACTTGATCGTTGGTATTGTTTCTCGACTTGGTTCACTCATGTACTGGCCTATCGTTCTTGTTTCAGATTACATGTTCAGTTTATGTATTTTTGTTCAGTACATGTTGATTGAGAATTTATGTTTATTTGTTATTTATGTTTGTTGTTTATATCACTCACACCAGTTATGGCTGACCCCGTAGTTTTGGGGGTTAGGGTTCAACTCTAGCCTCACATGTTGCAGGTTATTGCTTAGAATTGGAGGCTTGGATGCTTGGGTTAGCTTTAGAGAGTATGAGTGAGATGATAGAGCCATGTGTAATTTTGTAAAGAATAGTGTTGTAAAAGAATTATTGTAATGTAAGGTGTTTGTATTTCCGCTGCTATTTGAAAGAAGTTGTTGAAATAAAGATTTGGAATAAAATGACTTGAGTTTTTGGTCTATGTATATTGTTACATTGAAGTGGATCGCTGGGAAAGTGCCACGTATTTTCTAAAGTTTCGTATTTAGAAATTCGGGGCGCTACAACGTCAGTAAGGTGCTCCGGGATGCCGAACTTCGGTACCCGAAGATTGAGAAAATGGCGTATGCCCTGGTAATGGCTGCAAGAAAACTTAGACCCTACTTTCAGTCCCATTCGGTGGTCGTCCTTACCGACCAGCCGCTGAAACAGATTCTTCACAAACCCGAGACTTCTGGTCGCCTCATGAAGTGGTCGATCGAGCTGAGCCAGCACGATATAACTTATCAGCCTCGGACTGCAATCAAGGCACAGGCACTGGCCGAATTCATAGTTGAGACTACAATCCCCGAGTCTGGCCAAGCAACAAAGGGACCCCCCGTCTGGTCGGTCTACGTTGACGGGTCCTCTTGTAATGAGGGAAGCGGGGCAGGAGTCATCCTGGCAGGACCAGATGGCTTCATCCTCCAATACTCCCTCCGGATAAATTTCAAAGCCTCGAACAACGAGGCCGAATATGAAGCACTAATAGCCGGGCTTCGAATGGCCCGAAATGCTGGGGCACATCGGCTACAGATTTTCAGCGACTCCCAGTTGATTGTTAACCAGGTCCTCGGCGAGTATGAAGCCCGCGACGATAGAATGGCTAAATACTTGTCCAAAGTAAAGAGCCTCATGGCGCTGTTCGACGAGGCTCTCATCCAAAGGATCCCTCGAGAAGAAAATGCTCAGGCCGACGCCTTATCCAAGTTAGCCTCCTCCTCCCTTCAAGGTCTGGAACAGACCGTTTTGATAGAAGTCCTCCTGAAGCCGAGCATAGAGGACGAAGCGCCAGACTCCGTTGAAGCATTGCCCGTCCTCCTCGAAGACAACTGGATGAAACCCATTGTCGAATTCCTGAGGAACGGACTCCTCCCTGAAGATCCGAGGGAAGCACGAAGAATCAGGGCCCGAGCCGAGCGTTTTACTTTACTCGAAGGCATCTTATACAAACGCTCCTTCACCCAAGCGGATGGTCGACCGTATCTAAGGTGCCTCCCCCCCGAGCAAGCCGACTATGCCCTGCAAGAGCTCCATGAGGGGATCGACGGAGCCCATTCTGGATCCAGGGCTCTAGCGCGCAAGGTATTGAACTATGGATATTACTGGCCCACTCTCCTACGGGACGCCGAACGACACGTTCGGCAGTGCAGCTCCTGCCAAAAGTATGCAGACATCCGACGCCTTCCACAGGCACCGCTAACCTCACTATCAAGTCCCGTTCCCTTCGCTATGTGGGGGATGGATTTACTGGGACCATTTCCTCCAGCCCCCGGACAGCTAAAGTTCCTAGTCGTGGCAGTCGACTATTTCTCTAAGTGGATAGAAGCCGAGCCCCTGGCTACGATCACCGAACATAGGGTCGTTCAATTCTTCTGGAAAAATGTGATTTGCCGGTTCGGCGTTCCCCGAGTCATAGTCACAGATAACGGGACACAGTTTACTGGAGCCGCCTTCAGAGCCTTGTGTGAAGACCTTTCCATACAACACCGATTCTCCTCTGTCTCCCATCCCCAATCGAATGGCCAGGCTGAGAATGCCAACCGACAGATTCTTGCGGGAATCAAGAGGAGGTTAGACAAGTGTTCCAAGGGACTATGGGTCGATCAGCTGCCGAACGTACTCTGGAATCACCGCACCACCAAGCGGACCCCAACAGGCGAGAGCCCATTTAATCTCACCTATGGGGCCGAAGCCATCATCCCCCTAGAAGTCGGGATACCCTCTCCTCGCCTGATCGCTTATGAAGAAGAGCAGAATGCTAGAGAACTCAGAACAAGCCTAGATCTGATAGACGAAATCCGAGAGAGAGCTGCCATACGCCAGCAAGCTTACCGAAGAAGGATCGAGCTGGCATACAACAAAAGAGTCCGCCCAACGGACCTCAAAGAAGGGGATTTAGTCCTTCGGAAGTTGGCCATCTCATTCCCCGGGCAGAAAAGCAAGCTGGCCCCGAACTGGGAGGGACCGTACAAGATCTCGAAAGTAATCCGCCCCGGTACGTACAAGCTAGAGGACCTCGAAGGCAGAGAAATTCCCAGGACTTGGAACGCCGACCATCTTTTGAAATACCAAGAGAAGGCGACCACGTCTCTCCAAGTAACTCGAGATGTCGAACCGTTCCCTTCCTTTCTCTAGTCATAGTTTGTCCTTTTGTTCTTTCTTCTATTATTGTAATAACGGCTAGCAACTTTAGAAGCAGCCGATCATTAGTTGTTAATAAATGAAGCTTCTTCATGTTTTCGCTACTATTACATCCCTCTGCTTGTAACTCTTTAATGTCACAATGGTTCCGGAGTCCAACACTTGGCTCGATTCTACTTCGCGAGCTCGCTCCTAAGCGGGCCAGAAGTAGCTCGCCATTCGAAAATGCTCCCACAGCCGTTGAATGGTACGGAGTCCAACACTTGGTTCGACCCTACTCCGCAAGCTCGCTCCCAAGCGAGCTAGGGTAGTTCGCCATTTGAAATTGCTCCTACACCCCTTAAACCGACAATGGTTCCGGAGTCCAACACTTGGCTCGATTCTACTTCGCGAGCTCGCTCCTAAGCGGGCCAGAAGTAGCTCGCCATTCGAAAATGGTCCCACAGCCGTTGAATGGTACGGAGTCCAACACTTGGTTCGACCCTACTCCGCAAGCTCGCTCCCAAGCGAGCTAGGGTAGTTCGCCATTCGAAATTGCTCCTACACCCCTTAAACCGACAATGGTTCCGGAGTCCAACACTTGGCTCGATTCTACTTCGCGAGCTCGCTCCTAAGCGGGCCAGAAGTAGCTCGCCATTCGAAAATGGTCCCACAGCCGTTGAATGGTACGGAGTCCAACACTTGGTTCGACCCTACTCCGCAAGCTCGCTCCCAAGCGAGCTAGGGTAGTTCGCCATTCGAAATTGCTCCTACACCCCTTAAACCGACAATGGTTCCGGAGTCCAACACTTGGCTCGATTCTACTTTGCGAGCTCGCTCCTAAGCGGGCCAGAAGTAGCTCGCCATTCGAAAATGCTCCTACAGCCGTTGAATGGTACGGAGCCCAACACTTGGCTCGATTCTACTTCGCGAGCTCGCTCCTAAGCGAGCTAGGGATAGCTCACCGTCCTAAAAAAATGCTCCGACGACGTTAACCTGATCAACCAAGTATACAACTTGACTTGACATTACTTTGCGATTTCACCCATGATCGACCTAAAAGAAGCTCGCCATTCGGAGTTCGACAGATTAGAAGTCACGCCATGACAGACAACATTCACATGAATAAAACATGCAAGTTCGGCAATAACGCATTTATTGATGAAACAGGAGTGATACAAAGGCGAACACAAACGGGAGCACGACTCAACAAAGGAAATTTACAATACCGACTCGTCACACTTAACGAAAAGCAAAAAAAAAAGGGGAGCAAAGAACTCGCGGAACCGACCACTTCAGCGCTTCTTCGGAGCTGGAGCATTCCGCTTCAAGGACACTCGAGAGTGACGACGCTTGTCCCCGGAGCGCGACCCCAAGCCGGCAAACTGGGACGTATCCTCGGCACCGCTCCTGGCAGCTACGCCGGCGGACGCCCCGCTCGAGGAGATTGCCACCGAGCTCTGTGCGTCCCCCGGGCTTGGTTGGCCGATCCGCTGACAGGTCGCCATCTCATAGAAAGTAATGCCCCGCTCACTCTCAGCGCGAGTGCATGACGTGCTTCGAACGTTGATCGGCCCTGAATGTGGCTTCAGACGAGCCACTTCCGCCTCCAACTCCGAGATCCTGTCCCGCAACGAGTCGTCTTTAACGTCGACTTCGAAACGTAGGGGTATCGCGGAGTCCGGCACTCCAGATCGACTAGCGACGAGGCGCCGAAGGTGGGTGACCTCGATGCTTTTATCCACCGTCGCCCTCTTGAGCGCTTCGACTTCAGCAGACAACTCGACTCGTTCAGTCGTCAACTTGGCCACCTCGGCCGTCAGCCCCTCGCCCTCACTCCGGAGCTTCGCCTCTACGGACTGCAGATGCTGTATCTCGGAAAGCAACTCGTCCTTCTCCGCTGTTATTTTGGACAAATTATGACGAATGCACTGAACACGAATCTCATTACTGGAATCAGTGGGCAAGTGTTCACCTTCGGGTATGAGCTCGGCGATTCGGCTTTCCAAACGACGAATCTCGATATCACGCCGGCCAAGGACGAGCTGGAGATGCTTCCTCTCGCTCTCGGCTCGGCGCAATCCGAGCTCGACCTCATAAAGTTTCTCCCTACACCTAGCCAGACACAGCCTCGTCGCCCCTAGTCCAGCCTCGGCTCTAACCTCTTCGTCCGGGCGGGAAAGCTCGACGTCTTGGGGGATCACCATAAGCTGCAAAGAAATCGGAGCAATCAGCAAAAACGTTGAGCGTGGCCGAAGCACCGCACTTGGAAAAATTTTCATCTCTAAAAACAAAGTTTGACAGTTCGGCAAAAGAGGGGGCATAAGACAGAAATTTCCGAGCACCAACACTTGCAAAAATTTTCCTTTCATTTACGTCAAAAGAAGCGGTGGCCAGTCCGCTATTAGGCATTACAAAGTTCGAAAGGAAAAACAAAAAAAAAAGAGGGAGCAGAAACAAACAAAAACAACAAAGCGAAAGGCGGATTCAGGGCCCGACCTCTTTCCCCGGGCGACGAGGTGGGGTAGACGCTTCCTTTGCCGAAGGAGACGCCGCCGCCAGCGGAGTGGTCGAGATGCCGGTGGCTTCGCCGGTAACCCCGGCGTCGGCGTCAGCATCGCCCTCCTCCTCATCCTCTTCCCCTTCGGACTCGGGGTCGAAGCCCTCGACGTGTCCGGGGAAGAGTCGCCATCCCGAGACGTCCACCCCAGGGTAGGCTTCTCGCACCCGGTCGAGGGCGGTGGCGAAGGCCTTCGCCATGTTCTGCGCGAGGTACCCCTGGGCCTTCTCCAGGGTCGCGTCCTCCGCCGCCTTCACAGCCGCCGCCTGCTTCGCCTCCGCCTCGACCAATTGGTTGGCCGACCCCTCCTTCTCCCGAAGCAGCTCGCCCTCCAGCCTCTTCACTTCGGCCTCGAGATGCTGGATCCTGGCCGACCGACCCTCGTGCTCGACTCGGAGCTTGTCGAGCTGGTTCGACATCCGAGCCTTGTCGTTCCGGGCTTGGTCGGCCTCCTGCTTCAGTTCCTTCTCCAGGGCGGTCAGCCTCTCGGTGAGGTGGCCGAAGTGGACGACGATCTACAAAAAAAAAAGGAGAAGAAAAAGAACTCCGAAAGTTAGAAAAATATCTGTGGTTCAAAAGGATGAAACCAGCGAAGGGGGCGCGGAACTTACCGATACCGCCGAACGAGCGATCTCGATCACGTCGTCGCCCTGCCTCCCCGCGTCCATGGCGGCGCGGTCCTTCGGGGTGGCGAGATGCTTCACGGCCTGCATAGTCGCCAACGAGTTCCCGAGGAACCCGTCATGCTTCCGGACCTGCCAGTCCGGGATGTGGATCCGCTTGTGCTCCTCCGTCAGGAGCTCCTCGCCTGCCACGGTCAACGGCGGGGTCGGCATGGCGAGGGCGGCGGCGATGGGGAACTCCCCCGCAGATGCTGGAGCCGAGGTCGACACCACGGCGACGACCGGGTCGTCGGCAATCTCCACCGCCTGGGCGGGGCCCTCGATCCTCGGCGCCTTTGAGGATGAGGGCAGCTTCGACGCTACCCTCTTGCGCTTCCTCGGCGCCTTACTGGCGAGTCCTGCCCTGAGCGCCAACACCGCCTCGTAGTCCATGGATTCTGCATCGGGAACAAAAAATGATTAACACAAAAAACAATAAGGCAGCAAGTACGGAAAGAAGAATTTGACGAGAGCCGCGTACTAGGATCTACGCGGCCGAGCCCTCCCCTGTAAAGAACGTCTTCCGTCAAATCCTTCCAGTCGTACTTCGGCCGGTCGAGAAGGGTTCGGACCGCCCCTTCTTCTTCTACTGAGAGTCTCGGCAGCGCCGTCGCCCTCTTGGTCACCCCTTCTGCCCAATTGGTGGGGATCGGCCAGGCCTCTCGACTCCGCACGACGACCCACTTCTCTCGCCAGTGCTTGATAGAGTCTGGGCAAACCACGAGCCTGCCGCCGTGCCTCGGAGTCAGATAATACCGGTACTCCGACTTGTTCCCTTGATGGAGCCGGTATATCGTCCGAAGCACGTTCAGCTGCGGTTCGATCCCCGCGGCCTGGCAATGGAGAACGAAGCCATTAATCACTCGCCACGCATTCGACATGAGCTGAATAGGGCAGACTCCGTACCAGCTCACCACGGTAATTGCGAACGCGTGGAGAGGTAGCCGGGCACCGGCGATAAAGGCATCAACCGGCCAGCAACACATGGTCACTGGCAGTGGCGAATTGGCCCTAACCCCGGGGCCCGGCAGCATGATTTCGTACTCCTCCGGGATGAAAAAAGCGTCCCGGATCGCCACCAACTCCTCCTCGCGCAGGATCGACGCCGCATCGTCCGCCTCCGTCGTCTCCCTTGCTTCATTCTCCTCGAAGGTCCTCTCCCTCCCATGGATGATTCGCTCGGCCTGGTCCTTCGGGAGCTCCCGGACCCTGTGTAGTCCAGTCAGCGGACCCGGCAGCTGTCCGAACTCTCCCATCCTCTTCGGATCCTCGACAATCGAATCCTTGCCGAACACCTTGCCCTTGGTTGGAGTCGGAGTCGAGGCTTCGGCGCCTATAGGGGAGGACTCGGACCCAGAGACTTCATCTGAGACAGAAGCTACAGACATAGTTTATAAATTACCTCGAGAGAAAGAGCTTCCGAAAAACTTCGCCTGAGCTAACACCGGTGCCGGAAAAACTCGCCTGAAACACTAGAGAACGCCTGAGCAGATGAGAGGAGAAGTGAGAAATGAGAGGGGGGGTGAGGATTTATAGAAGGGGGGCACTCCCCACGAGGCTAATGGGCTTGTACGACCGGCCCATCTAAACCAAGCGGCGGAACGATCCCAATCGACACCTCGTTAACCGCAGCGAATCATGAGATGCATTTAATGCTATCCCATCTGATGGAACCCCAGAGGTCACAGCATTTAATGGGCGTCCCATCTGTCAGGGTTGTCAGAAGTGTCAGAATTGTCAGACGTTCAAATGGCGCACAGAAAAGACAAACTCACATAAACAACAAGTCTGGGCGCTCGGCACCCACTGCCGAGCATTCGTGACACCGACCCTGTTATAGGGAAAAAGTCACGTTCGGCACCCATTGCCGAGCATTCGTGACACCGACCCTGTTATAGGGAAAAAGTCACGTTCGGCACCCACTGCCGAGCATTCGTGACACCGACCCTGTTATAGGGAAAAAACAGGTTCGGCACCGCTGCCGAGCATTCGTGACACCGACCCTGTTATAGGGAAAAAGTCACGTTCGGCACCCATTGCCGAGCATTCGTGACACCGACCCTGTTATAGGGAAAAAGTCACGTTCGGCACCCACTGCCGAGCATTCGTGACACCGACCCTGTTATAGGGAAAAAACAGGTTCGGCACCGCTGCCGAGCATTCGTGACACCGACCCTGTTATAGGGAAAAAGTCACGTTCGGCACCCATTGCCGAGCATTCGTGACACCGACCCTGTTATAGGGAAAAAGTCACGTTCGGCACCCACTGCCGAGCATTCGTGACACCGACCCTGTTATAGAGAAAAAGTCACGTTCGGCACCCATTGCCGAGCATTCGTGACACCGACCCTGTTATAGGGAAAAAGTCACGTTCGGCACCCACTGCCGAGCATTCGTGACACCGACCCTGTTATAGGGAAAAAACAGGTTCGGCATCGCTGCCGAGCGTTCGTGGCACCGACCCTCTTATAGGGAAAAAACAGGTTCGGCACCGCTGCCGAGCGTTCGTGGCACCGACCCTGTTATGGGGAAAAAACAGGTTCGGCGGATCGCCGAACTCGCTCCTGACGCTCGCAGCCCTGCCGAACTCGCTTCCCTCTCTGGAAAAGCTCGCCGAACCGCATATGGACCTCGGCCCCTTCGCCAGCGAACTCTAGGGAGGTCTAAAGCGTGATCCAAGTATACAAGACCCCCGAACGACGAATTGGTACTCCGCGAAAGTAAAAAAGACGTCCCCGCAGTAATGCCACATGACCATCAGAGTTCAGGAGCGACTCAGAGTTCAATCCGCTTGAAAAATCACCAAACTACCTCCTTCAAGATTCAAAACCTTCCGTTTGGGCCCCGATACAACTCTACCAGCCATTAAAAACAGCTAAACTACTCCTCAAAGGCCGATCAAGCTCAGCCTTTAGGAGTGGGGGGCTCGTGATATGGCTAAAAATGGGGTTTAATCGGAACCGTCCAAATCAGGCGCGAATCTTGAGACCTGAGGGTAAAACAGTAATTTCGCCCACAAAAGGACCAAAACGGATATTGGATCTGCCCTCCTAGGGCCCAATAATCCGCGAATGGATCCACCACCAAGAGGGTGCGGGTCTCAACCCGCTGCGCACCCAATCCATCAAGATAGAGTCAGGGTCCCTGATTAAACACGATCAACGGCCCTGATGGACATCTACCTTTTCACGGGGGATTAGGGATTAAATTCCTTATCTGATTACAGGGAATATATCCTATCAGATTACCTTCCTCATCTGATTATGAAGGACACTCCTTATCAAATCACGGGGATTACATTCCTAATCCGCTCCCTAAGACGCCTATAAATACCCCCCATCCATCTCCATTAAGAGGTAATCAATCTTTCACCAGTTTTTTACGCTCTTTCATAGTCTGCCAGATTACTGACTTGAGCGTCGGAGGGTGCGTCGCCGGGAACAACCCCGGTGTCTCGCACTTTTTGCAGGTGCACGGTAGGAACGACGAACGAGGCCCGACGGAACAGGTACGCAGGTTTTCCTATTCAGTTTCCCCAAGAATCCACAAGTTCTATCTGTTTTCCCCCACACCAAATTTAGCGGCAACAGCGGATTTGGTGAAAGGCGAAACCCCTTTACGATCTGGTATGTCTCTCTCTTTTACTTCTCTGTTATGAATCTTTGAATAATATATTTGTTTTAACTGCAAATTAGTATATTTGTTTGTCTGATATTGAACAACTTGAAAGGCCAGCCGCTGATTACGTCATGTTAACAACCAATCCTTGTAATCCAGCTGGGTTCCGTTGCTGACGCTAGACACTACCCCCCCCCCCCCCCCCCCCTCCGCCGTAAGTTCCGATGTAATTTTTTGTCTTAATGTCTCTGTTTTATGCATTCATCCTGTTCGATAAAATGCCTGAACGAAGTGAATTGCAGGAGCCTGCTGCGTTGGGTGGGTTGAATTACAATTTGGGAAAGGCTGCATCCAAAGTTAAAACCTTTATGGCATGGTTAGTCTCTCTTTCTTTCACTGTGTTTTTATGTTCTCTGTTATGAATCTTTGAATACATATTTAGTTTAACTGTAAATTTTTGTCTTTTTGTCACAGATTCCTAGCCTGCGCTCTTGATTATAGAGACTTGAGATATTCAACTTTTCGAATGCTGCTGCTGCGGTGATCAACGTCAATGACCACTCCAACATGAGCCCGCTCCTCCTCGGCACTGATATCACCAGTGACAACTTCCTTATGGTAAATTTATCTTACTTTTACTATATATGCAGTCATCCTGTTCGATACAATGCGCAGTTGAACTGAAACGTTTTAATGCAGGAACTAAGATGGATGGATGGATTATTGGGTTCGGAGCGGATCAAGATCCTCTGGTTTGTTATGTGCAGCTTCATCTTCCCTGGTTGAATTTATTCAATCTTTTATTTTTGTTTTTGTTGCTCAGTTTCAGAAAATCTTAATGTTCGATCTCTATATGCAACCCATCCATACAGTGACTTGATGGTGAGGTTATTAGGTATGAAGCATGATAGAGACCAAAAAGTTCAGGAGATAATATATATAGTTGTGAATATACAGCAGTACATGATTATGCACTTTAATAGCAATGCATCTCTTCACATCTATATAATCATCGATTAATATACATAATCAGTTCATACAAACGGAATTCATAATTATTGATTTGGCATTATACTATATGTAATAGATGGTCTTTCTTATTATAAGCACTTTCAGTATGCCTTTTCAGGTAAAACACTCAGGTTTAGTATAATCTAATTTTCACGTGTTCTCTTTGAATTCATATTTAGTTTTACTGCAAATTTGTTATTTTTCCCTACCCTTTGAAATTGAATTTGAATGTATTTTTTCTGCTAATGGAAATAATATAGGAAATTCAAGGATTTAGTCCAATATGATATTCTTTCACCTTCATCTGTAGTCATTCAAACCAATAACCAATATAATCATTCAAACCAATAACCAATATTAATCAATTAATGAATTATACACACCATAATAACACAAATAGTTACACTTAAAGAGAGGTGCCAAGAAAAAGAGAACCAACATTACGATAAAAGCTTGGACTATATTTGCCATTTGCGTCTTGTTCCCAGCATGCTTGTTCACTGCAGACTTGGAAAATGGACCTACAGAACAAAGTCTTTGTTAAGCCATTTGCCAGCAGTAATAGTCCCAATTAAGTATTATACAAGAAGAGACAACATATTTGAATCTAAGACTATGACCTATCGACTAAAGCTTGGGTGAACTGGATCTGATAGGAATTGAAGGTCATGTTAATGTTTTTCCAAATTTTAAAGTAAAAGAACATACCAGTGGTAAGATAGCAGGAAGTGAAGGAGCCCATAATGTTCATTATTCCATAAGCTATCATCTCCTTATTTCCGTCTATATAGTCAGTTGTTTGTATGGCTAAGCTCCTACCAACTGCAATTCCTTCCTGATATAATATACAAATATTAACTTATAAGATAATGATGATTAATTCACGATCCACAATAAAAAATTCAGAAACAAATTAAGAAAATTCTGATATTATTTACCGCTGGCACGAGAAATCTTGCAACTAGTCCTGCCTTCAATGCAAGCGGAAAATATTCTTGTGAAATGAAATAATTTCTGTATTATTGTATTTGTCTAGTTACTTTTACACAATTAACCGGAATATTACATTTTTGAAATCATAATTATTATGCAGAAACCATTGACTGTTGACTCATCGCTAATGACAATGACCACTAACGCCACTGCCGACTTGAAATTGCAACAGCCTCTCCTTGTGCAGATGTCATCAGTAACAAACCATTTTACCCTAGAAAGAAACCACCCCCTAAAAGGTAATTTTATCTTACTTTCATGTACTCATTATGTTCAATAAAATGTGCAATTGAACTGAAACATGTAAATTCTAGGGGTAGGGTTTCATTTCTTATTGGAATAGAAATTGGGGTTTTGGAATTCACTTACAGATTATATGATTTTTTTAAATATAATATGGGGATTTTCGACAATGGTTTAGAAAGTTCGAATCTTCTCGATATCTGTTTGTTCTTAGAATTAGCATGCCAGAATATATGTACATAATCTTCTCGATATCATCAAAATTGATGAAATATACTGAACATATGTACATAATCATAGCATGCCAGAATACATATTCAAATGCATCTTTTCCTCAAGAATTGCTATGTATGAATGCAATACTCTTGTCTGTTTCCATAGATAATAATAAAACTTGCCCAACAATAAATATGGCATTTCTTGTTCTCTAATGTTGTAAAAGGAACGTAAAATTCTGGGACAAATTTTCATGTTCTTAAAATGCAAAAGCTGTATTTTATTTGATCTATTTTGGTGAAAATTATTATTCAGAACACTTTCTACCTATCCATCCACTTACACCTACCCACCCACTATGGTGTACAAAGTCAGCCTTTCCAGCTTAACAATAAGTTTTAGAAAATTCAATAAGTACTTAGATTAGTTATATTCAGGTTGTATGCCTTAGAACTTTGCTGTTTAGGACTAAGCTCTTAAGTGAGTGCTTGTCTTATATCTCTAAAACCTGTAAATTGGTACAACATGGATGTTCAATTGTCCTACTTATATTAAATGAATTATGCTATGACTAGTGAATTGTTTATGCTATGACTATTTGCTGTAGTTCTTAATTAAATGTGACTTCTATCAGCCTTCTTTCTGAGCATTATTGTACTTTTGTGCATTACATATTTTGTAAACTTTCGCAGAAAAAATCATTGCAGTGCAGCAGAAATCGACTATCAAATGATTTTGATCATCAAAATCAAGTTCTTATGGACTTCTTTTGTGAGCTGTATCCTGATAAAATGGAAGCCTTGAAACAAAGGTTGGAATATACTACGGTCGACTCATCCAATAGTCAAATCCGACAAGAGGTAGCTATATATTTAATTGCCTCAATTGGATAATATATTATTATCTATATATATTGAATAACGAGTTCTAATTTTGTATTGTTTCTTTTTCATGTGCTCTATATGTAGTGGCGATGACTATGAGACAGTGGGTAATGAGGAACATGTAGAAGACCTTACGTGAAAAGTGAAGTTGGGGATACATGGAAGCAGTAGCGGATTAAAAGTTATTTTGAAAACATTTAATTTTGTTTCTTGGAGTTTCACAACTTATCTTTTCTTCTAGAATGTATTGTTGTTTTGGCACTATGAAACAAACAGAAAATTTTGTAATGAGAAGGTTCTGAATTATATAATATTCAAATTTATTTTGCATTATTGTGTTTTCTTTATATAATTGTGTGAATCAATATGTGAAATAATTATATGTTCTTCATTGTCAAAATACATTATTTTAATTTGTAAATTTGGTTAAGCCATTCAAATATAATCAGTAATGAAGAAAAAATGTGTGCAATTGCATTCGCGATATAGCAATTGCAAGGTAATCAGTATCTTGCAGATCTCTGTAGCAATAGTTCATTAGCAACGGAAAAAATCCCTTTTAAAACACACTTGCAAGAGACGAATTTGTTGTAAATATTCTCTTGTATATGGAGATAGCAAGGTACAACTTCCATTGCAGATATTCTATTGTGGCTAATATTCGCAAGGGATAGTTAAAATTCCGTTGCGAATGTGTACATTAACCAGGAGAGATTTCGCAACAGCACAATTACAAGTGAATGAAGAAAAATCCCTTACAAATGTACACTAACCATGGAATTGTACTCTTCTACAAGGGAAATTTCTATTGCGACTGTAGCATTTTCTACTAGTGACATGTTGCTCAACATTGCAAATAAGAATTTCATGAGTCATTTCTTTATGAATTCAAACAAATTGCATAAGAGTATCTAGTTCAATCAGAAGAACTTAGTACAGTTCAAATTAGCTAGTAAGATTTTAACACAAGCATCACAATCAAGTATCTTTAACAAATAAAGTACATGAACTTTTATATTTTTCACACAAGAACCATACTATGTTTCTTATTGGAATGAAAAGACTATCATTTCAATCATGGTTTAACACTGAATCATCAAAATTGGAATAAAACATGTATCCATAAAAGACATATCATCAGAATTGGAATGATATTTAAGACAATTTAATCATCGAAAACACATCGACAAATTTTCATGTTTCGTATTGGAATAATATGATTATTCTAAGTAAATTCTATAGATATATAATACCATCAAAATTAGAATGACATTATATATTTGTGGAATTTATGTGGAATCATCACGATTATCTAAAACATGTTAACTGTCAAATTGATGCTTAAGTTTGAACTTCTCTATGGCTGTTATGAGCTCTAATTATCAAAATAACTAGGGTGTTAAGGCCTTTATGACTCAATGGCTCTTAACCCCATTTTCCCCATAGTTTTGACAATTAGACCTCTTTGTAATCCCTTAGTAAGGGCATCAGCCATATTCTATTTTGATCTCACATCAATGAGGGTAATAATCGCTTGCTTAATGAGATAGTTCAACTTTTCCTGTCTAAGACCGACAGTTCGTCTCTTACCATTGTAAAGAGTATTAGTTGCTATATTTTTTGTAGCTTGGTTGTCGCAAAACAAGCTAAGAGTGGTTACTTTAAATCTTCTCAATGGAATATCTAGCAACATGTCTCCCATCCATTCTGCTTCTTCACCAGCACAAGATAGCGCAAACAGTTCAGACTCCATAGATGAGATGCAATGCCTGGTTGCTTTTTAGATTTTCATGACACAGCTGCTTCTCCTAGTGTAAACACATAACTACTAGTGGATCGACTTTTACCAAATTCTGTGCACCACGATGCATCAAAATATCCTTCCAAAACTGAAGGATGTCCAGAGTAGCACAAAGCCAACTCTTGAGTACCACTTAGGTAACCCATTAGTCTCTCAAAGGCATTCCAATGTGACTTACTGGGATTACTAGTGAATCAAGCATGCCTACCGCAAAGGCTATGTCTGGTCTAGTGCAGATCATTGCATACATGAGACTTTCAATTAGTTTGGAATAATCCAACTGTCTCACTGTTGCATCATCGCTAGGTGTCAACTTATTGTTATAATCATAAGGTATTTCAAACCTTTTGCAATCACTGTATACCCAATTTTGTAACACATTATTGATATAGTAAGATTGACTAAGGAATATACCTTGCCTACCAAAACTCACTCTCATACCTAATTAGTGTCCACAATACCTAGGTCCTTCATGCTGAATTCTTTGGATAGCATTGTTTTAACTTCAACTACAGTTGAGAGGTCGCTTCCAACAACAAGAATGTCATAAAGATACAAGCAAATTATAACAATTTTATTTGATAGATCACAAAAATAAAGACATTTATCTAAATTACTAGATTCAAAACCTGAGCTCTTTATTGTTGTATCAAATTTCTCATGCCATAATTTGGGTGCTTGTTTTAATCCATACAAAGATTTTACCAATTTGCAAACTTTGTTCGCTAAACCTTTAAGTACAAAACCTTCAGGTTGATTCATATAGATTTCTTCATTAAGATCTCCATTTAGGAAAGCAGTTTTAACATTCATTTGGTGAATAATGAAATTTTCAATGGATGCAATGGCAAGAAGAATCCTTATTGTAGCAATATGACAAACAGGTGAGTAAACATCAAAATAATATAACCCACTTTGTTGAGTATAACCTTTAGCTACTAGTCGTGCTTTATACTTTGCTACAGATCCATCCGGATTAAGTTTCTTCTTCAAAACCCACTTGTTTCCTATGCTTTTAGCCCCTTTTGCCAGATCAACTAATTTCCAAGTTTTAATTTGTAATAACGAATCCACCTCATCATCAATAGCCTCTTTCTAAAGTAAACCATCCATAGACCGAAGGGATTCCTTTACACTAAGTGGATCAGCTAACAGTGCATAAGTTACAAAATCATCACCATAGGTTCTAGGTGTCTTATCTCTGGTGGAGGTTTTTCTAGGTTCAATTTCATTTGTAATTTCAGTGTCAATTATGCATGGTCTAGATTCTGTTTGTGAATCATTGACTAAGTCTGTGTGACCGATAGTGTTATACCTTTGTCATTGATGAACACATCTTCAGAGAATTCTGCATCTCTAGATTCAATTATCTTATTGAGAGATAGGTCATAAAATCTGTATGCCGCATTATCAACTGCACTTCCTAGATACACACAAGTATTTGTATGAGGTCCTACTTTAGGCCTTCTAGGGTCTGGTATTCTAACAAAAGCAATACAACCCCATGTTTTTACTTTATCAAAACTCGGTGTGTGTTTATGCCATAACTCATAAGGTGTTTCAAACAGTTTAGAGTGTGATAATATATTAAGAATATTATTAGCAATCAATGCAGCCACTCCCCAAAAATTCGAAGGCAATCTAGCAGTCAATAACTTAGAATTCAATATTTCTGTGAGTGATCAATTCTTTCTTTCGGCTATACCGTTTGAATGTGGTGAGTAGGGTGCTGTTGTTTCAGAGATAATGCCATGTAAAGTGCAAAATTCTTTAAAACCCACTGATACATATTTCCCACCTCTATCAGATCTGAACCTTTTTATTTTAGCATTTAACTGATTTTCGACACGGTCTTTAAATTCTTTGAATTTATTAAGTGTTTCATCCTTAGTTTTTAATAAATGAATATGACAATATCTAGAATAATCATCTATAAAAGTGATTAAGTACTTCCGACCTCCTTGCGTCACAAAATTTTTTAAGTCGCATATGTCAGAATGAACTAGTTCAAGAAGTTGTGTAATCCTAGAAACAGAACTAAATGGTTTTTTAGTGATCTTTGTCTGAGCACACACTTCACATTTGTCATATCTTAAGGATGTATCAATTGGTAGATTAAAAGTTTAACAACAGCAAGTAATTTAATATAGTTCACATGTCCCAATCTGTTGTGCCAAGTATAAGGACTACACAGTTTTGAACTAAAAGCATTAATCACTTCATTTGCTAACTAAGTCTATACATACCATTGACTAAGTAAGCACAACCGAAATAGTATGAGTTAACAGATAATATAGCTCTACCATTTATCATTCAAACTACCATGCCAGCATGATTCAACAAGCTAATAGAAATTAAATTCTTTGCTAAAACAGGAACAAATTTAACATTACGCAAAATTAAATTTTTACCTGATGAAAGACTGAGATTTGCAGTTCCAACCTGAAGCACCTCAACTGATTCTCCATTCTCCATAGAGACAGACTCGTTTGCATCTTTGAGATCAGTAAGCAGGTTCTTATTGTTGCAAGCATGGCATGTAGCCCCCGAGTCCAACAACCAACAAGCAGAGGCACTGATCTTATCGTCACCAACAACTCATAGAAAGTTGGTGGGTTCAGTGTTGCCCCTTAATACGTTCACCCTTTCATTGTTAGGTTGTTCTCTTTTGGGTAGCTTACATTCGGTAGCATGGTGACCCAACTTTCTACAATTGTAGCACTTTCCTTTCTTTTTCACAATCTTTTTAGTGACTTCCAACTTAGACGGTTCACCCTTCTTATTAAGCTTGTTCTTCTTAAACTTAGGAACATATTTGGTATTGGTTAGCACATTAGCATGAGAAAGTTGTTTCTTAGCCAACTCCAAATTGATCCTAGTTCTAGTCTCATCCTCTACTTTAATACATCGTTTGAGTTGTGCAGGCTTAATTCGTTCCGATAGTCTATACATTTCAGTCTTAAATGTAAGCCATAATGCATGTAATTTAAAAATTATTGCTCTAGTAAGAAAAGTATCACACACAATGATATCTTTAGTTTTCAATTTAGCTACTAAGTTTTCAAGATCAGTTACCTCAGGGAGAATGGTTTTCTCCTCTCTGAATTCAAAACTCATGAACTTATCAACCAGGTGAGTATTGGAGACCTTCTCATCCTTTTTGAATTTGTAACACCCCATATTTTATTTTAAATTAAAATTGCATTTTGATTCTTTGCACGTATGATGCACGTGCAAATTTTTATTCTCATTTTATTACTCTCATTATCTATTTTTAGCATACACAAAATTTTGATTAGTTTTCTTTTAACCCATGGACCCAAAAATAAACTCTAGCCCAATAGACAAATTAATTAGTTGATTAAAAGAAGAGCCCACTAGATTAATTAAATTAGTAAATTAAAATGAAAGCCGATGGGACAAGCTTATTAACAAAATCCTAGTTTAAGTTGAGCTTGAACTAATACATGACAAGTTACAACTTTTAGTACACATTTAGAGCCATAGAAAATTGTATTTAATTTGAATGTGCATGTGTGCATATGCACACTAGTTTGTTGGCCGAGTTTGTACCCAAGGTGTGGCCTGGTTTGGGCAAGTGGGGAAGGGGAAAAGGTTGAGGTTATGGGAGTTGAGTTTTTGAAAAAATTGGAGCATGAAGAGTTAGGAGTTTAGGAGTTCATAAAATGAAGGGTTGAAGAAATTAAAGGAGAGAGTTATTAGGTGGAGATTTATGCATATTAGACCCTAACTTTATCCTATAAATAGAACCTCATTTCCAACTTCTCCTTTGCACCAAAAACAAAATCAAATAAGAGAAAGAAAAAGAAAGAGATAAGAGTGTTCTCATTTTGGAGGAGTTCTTACTTGGAGAAGTCTTGCTAGGAGGAGAAGGTCTTGCTAGGGAAGCTAGGAGCTAGAAGAAATCTCTTTTCATTTGTGGTCTTCTCTCTTCTTAAAGGTGGGGGATCTCTTCCTTTCTAAAGTAGAAATTTCATGCTAAATAGTTTAAATAAGTTGTATAAGTTAAATGTGATATATGTAGATAAATTCCATGCTAGCATAACATGCAATGATCTTGTTGAGACTCAGTAAATAATTGTTACCATGCTAATTAAAAAGAAGAGTTCAACTAAAGAATTAATCATATGAATCTTGTTAGAATGTTTGCAAATTCATGTTTGTCGAATGTATATATAAGAGAAATTGTTAAAGAATGTTATATTTCGACATATGCTTTAGAAAGATGATGGTTAAGAAAGAAAAAGAAAAGAGAAAAATAATTTTAGTTATTGCCTTAAAACTTGTCGACATATGTTAAAAATACAAAAATTTTTGCATGAAAGAATTCCTTTGAAATATTCATGGTTGATTTAAAGACATATTTGGTTTTGAGCACAAAACTTTAATTAGTATGATGATGGACTTAAACTAGTTCAATAAACATGATTTTTCTACATTTTCGAGTTTTGAGAAGAAATGCAAATTTTTTAAAAAGAAAGGGGAAATCTATTTGAAAATAAAGATATATTCTAAAAATAAGTTTGAACTTGTCGATAATTATTTTTTTTTATTTATCTCAGTCCAAAATAGAAGTTTATATCCAATATCCTAAAAGATTGGATCATTGGATAAATGAATTTTTTTCGAAAAAAAAATAAATTCAGAATAGTATAAACAAAAGTACACTAATACAACTCCTAGACAGAAAATATACTTGGACTTACTGATTAGCCAGTGCACTACAGAGCACTATTTATAAAAGGTCTTGGATTGGAAACTTGATAGCCACCTTTATTTTTGATTCACTCAATAAATTCCCAAAACCGTACTGTATACATAAGGGGTTATTATTTCTGGTATATGACAAAAGTCCAAATGGACTTGGTGGCTAGCCCCTTGGGCCTTGGGCACTGCGTTTGTGTGTCAGCTGACCCAGGTTCGAAACCCTTAAGCCACCTTTTATATATATGTATTTTTAAGTTGAGTTTCATATTCATTTCCTTGGGACTTTGCTGACTTGAATGAAGTTTGGAAAATTTCATTTTTTTTAAATTCTAAACTCACATAAAGATTTATTAAGAATAGTTCTTAAATTTAATCTTATATTTTTGAAAGTGAAAAGAGAATTGAAATAGTAAATGTGCTTTGTTTCCATAAATTATTATTTGAGCAAATGACTCTCATTTTTAGAGAAAAATATGTAATAAGTTTTGAGATTCTCTTGTTATAAACAACCCCTTTTGTTGAGTAAGAAATGCTAGATGATAATTCATAAAGAACTTTGGGATGAATTACTATATTAATTGTTTGACTCGATGAGATTATATGAATATGCTTGTCTGTGGTTAAGAATTTTTATGTGATCAATTTCCTAGAAGTGATTTGGATCTATGCTATAAACTCATGAAAAGAATTGTTGCCTTAGAAAGATAGTGAATGAATAGTATGAATGATGCTAAAACAAGATATACACCAAGTTGTGAATAGTTTGAAGATAAAGAATACTTTGAGTTAAGGAATGATTATTGAAGGGTGTGAATACCCATGACTCTTGTACATGAAAAATTATGATTCAGAGTTAGTAAGACCTCGGGTACCGGCAATTTTAAATGAAATGATTATTATATTTTGAGATATTGCCATGGAGCTATCTCATATTTTGTGAGTAAGTCCGGTAGGAGGTAAAATTAATTCTAGGGCTGATAACTCATTCATGTCTTGAACTTAAGAATTAGGCACTTAAGAGAAGTGTAGTAAACCTGGGCAAACGTAAGTGAGGCACTCTATATAGTCGGGCGATGTACTTCGGGACTATAGACCCAGTTGGGCAGTGTACTCTGGGACTATGGTTGCTCCGATGGAGACGAGGTTATTTTAAATCTGAGACTATGCGTAGTCGGGCAGATAGTTTTCGTACTCCAGTGTATATACGTATACCGGGGCTAGAGGGGCACTTGCGGAGGATTCGCACGACGAGGAGTCTGTATAACAGTTGGGCAGTGTACTCTGGGACTAGGATTCGTACTCGTGGAATGCCTAAACCTTGTTCTTAATACTGGGTAGTGTCATGGCGAGGGATTGAGTCCTTTATTATGGAGTACGTAGGTGGTTGCCCTCGAACCTATGTAGTGTGGGATGCATAGAATCCGAACAAGTATGCATTAGTGTCATCTTAGAATAAAATTGTGTGCATTAGGCATTAAGGCTTCGCATACACTTACATGTTTAGCGTAATCACATCTAACACTTTATATTCATTCAAATTTGTTATTTTAATAAAGTAATAAGATCGTTATATGTACGACATAGAGAGAATAGTCAAGTATAATATTTTTGTCAGTTATAAGTGACTGACGTGCCCACAGCTTAATATGCAAGTAATGGACCTTTCATGAAGGAGTAAAGATGTTATGATGCAATTGATGACTTATTTTGATAAAGATGTATAAGTTGTATTCTATTTTCAATGTTGTAATCTTTTTATTCTTCCGTTGTGTAAATAAAAATGTATTGAACTTGATGTTATTGAAAAGTTTTAAATTCCTTGTAAAATTGTACGAAGTGAAATGTAAGATCATGTGAAATCTCGAATTCGGTCTTATTTGCAATTCGGGGCGTTACAGATGGTATCAGAGCCAGGTTTCACAAGTAGTACAAATTTATAAGGAACGACACCCTAGAGTGGACATTAGCGTGTGAGTTTCAACTTATAGAGATTTAAACTTATGTTTGTGTTGCTCTATGAGATGACATTTTTCTCCTCCTTTTTTCTATAAGATGGCCAATCAGCATGATCCCCAGAATGAGGTACCTTGGTTTTTCCACTTCGAGGATGAAGAGGAAGAACCAATGGAAGAAGAAGAAGATGACCCAGAAGAAGAACCAGAGGAGGAAGAAGTAGAAGAAGAATTTTTCGAGTCCAGGGAGATTACTCCACCTCCGCCTGATCTTCCTGAAGACTCCCCAGATGAAGAACTCGTTCCAAATAACCCAAATGACATTGTTGCTTCTCTTCGACAGGAATTGGATGCTCAAAAGTGGAGAGTTAACCACTTGGAATCACAAAAGGCAGAAGACAATGAGCGCATCTGGGAACTGAACTTTCAAGTGTGCGAGCTTGAGAAGGTCCGACTCGTGAATGATCGACACTTTGCCAAGTTGGACCACATCACTCGATAGGATAAGGAAGAGCGAAAACAGAGTTTTGAAGACATGAGGAAGGAAATCCAAGAACTACGGGAAGAGCTCAGAGAAGCCAAGAGAAACTGTAGAATCTAGGATATTATCTGTAATGGATGTATTGGAACAAAAAATTTCTTTCAGAATGTAAGAAGTTAAATTTTAGAATGAATAATTTTATTGAAGCGATGTTATTTGTGTTATCAATGATGATTAATGATAAATTTATGACTCAGAAATGGCACAAAGGATCATGAACGGCGAAGAGCAGAACGGTGAGAATGGGCTGGATCTAGAGACTGAACTGGCTCGAGTCTATCAAACCCTAAATGTTGTCGCCGCAAACATCGCTGGAAATAGAGGACCAGGGCCAGCAGTGCATGTTCCGGAGGCAATCAGGTTGGGGGAATCGTTCAAGAGGATGAAGCCACCGGTATTTGAAGGGCAGGCTAATCCAGACGCAGCTGACGATTGGATCAGACAGATCGATAAAGTATTTGATGTACTAGAAACCCCACAGGCCAGCAAGGTGAAATTGGCTACCATTCAACTAGAAAAGGATGCAGGTGTTTGGTGGCAATCATTAAAAAGGACCTTGGGAAATGTACAACTCTCTTGGGGGAGTTTCTTGATGAATTCAGGAGCCACTACTTTCCATTGGATGTTCAGGAAAAGAAGGCCATGGAATTTCTGAGCTTGCAGCAGGGCGGTTTGTCGGTACGGGAATATGAGACCAAGTTCAACCAGCTCTCCAGGTACGCTCCTGGAATGGTACAAGATGAAGTCAAGAAAGCGCACAAATTTGAGCAATGGTTGAGGCCAAGTCTGAGATCCCGGACGGTACCTTTGGGCATTCGGAGGTTTGAGAAGCTAGTCAGAAGGGCCGCTGCAACTAAGTCTGACATAAACCAATTTTAGGCTGTGCAAGTCAAAAGGAACAATTAGAGCTTGGGCAAGAGGCCTGCAGCGCCAAGAAGTCAGCCCCCAACACAACGCTTCAAACCAACTGGAGCTAATGCTGTTGCAGTATCCGAAAAGGTACCCGCGTGCTTCAAATGTGGATAATCATGCCATTTAGCTCCTGGGTGTACCAAGCCGCAGCCGATCAAGACTTGTTTTCTTTGTGGCAAGGAAGGCCACATCAAGCCTTTTTGCCCTCAACTTCAGCGGGGAGGACCAAGTTAGCAGCAGTCTAACCCTGGACAAAAGCAGTTCAGGCAGGGGCGGGTGTTCGCCTTGACAGAGGCAGATGCAGATGATGTAGACCATGTGATCACTGGTATGGAAGATGAAGCCTATTTGTTTTGTTGTTTTTTCCACTTATGTAATAAACGTTATGTAATGAGAGCACTCATATGTAACAGGAGACATTCTAATAAAAGGAATAAAAGCTTCGATGTTATTTGAAACGGGATCTTCGCATACTTTTGTGTCACCCTCATTTGCAAAGAGATTGAGAGTTGAACCTAAAATTTTTCCTGGCAATGTTCTATCGGTGGCTACTCCGTCAGGAGAAAAATTGATAACTGATCGATACTATGAAGGGTGTGATCTTGAAATCAGAGGCAGGCTCTTGGGCATTGACCTTATTGAATTGGCAGTTCTTGGAGTCGACATCATTATTGGCATAGACTGGATGTCAATTTACAGTGCCACTATTGAATGGAAGAGCAAGGAAGTTGTGGTGAAGGCTCCAGGAGGACCAGCGGTTACATTTCAAGGTAAGAGGAAGTGTAAGCAGTTGATAGCAGCTTTGTCAGAGCAGAAAGTTCTAGAAGTGAAGTAGATCCCACCCGTTCAAAATTTTCCAGCTGTATTTCTTGATGATCTACCAGGGCTTCCCCCTCATCGAGATGTAGAGTTCAGCATCACTGTTCAACCAGGAAGTGCACCTATTTCCGAGGCACCATACAGAATGGCACCAGTTGAACAAGATGAGATCAAGAAGCAGATCAAAGAATTATTGAGCAAAGGATTCATCAGGCCAAGTGCACCATCATGGGGAGCCCCAGTTCTTTTAGTGAAGAAGAAGGATGGATCAATGAGGATGTGTATCGACTACAGAGAGTTGAACAAGGTTACTGTACAGAACAAGTACCCAATTCCTCGAATCGATGATTTGTTCGACCGTCTATAAGGAGCAGCTGTATTCTCCAAGATAGACTTACGGTCAGGATATCACCAAGTCCGAGTGAAAGAAGAGGATGTGCATAAGATGGCTTTCTGAACCAGGCATAGTCACTACAAGTTTCTAGTCATGCCATTTGGAGTCACAAATGCACCAGCTATTTTTATGGACATGATGAACAGAGTTTTGCGGCCTTTCATCGATTCTTTTGTCGTTGTATCTATTGATGACCTATTGGTCTATTCCAAGACAAGGAAGAGCATGCCAAGCACTTAGCAGAGGTTCTGAGGAAGCTACAGGAGCATCAGCTAAATGCGAAGTTATCCAAATGTGACTTCTGGAAAACTGAAGTCGCCTTCCTGGGTCACATCCTTTCTAAGGAGGGAGTAGCTACTGACCCGCAGAAAGTTGAAGCTGTGAAAGACTGACCAAGACCGACCACAGTAAAAGAGATCAGGAGCTTTCTGGGTTTGACTGGATATTACAGAAAGTTCATTCAAGGTTACACCCAGCTAGCTGTGCCACTCATAGGGCTCACAATGAAGAATGTGAATTTCAAATGGTCGGAGCAGTGTGAAGCTAGTTTCCAAGAGTTAAAGGAAAGGTTGACTACCGCTCCTATTTTGGCACTGCCAAGAGCAGAAGTCGACTATGATATCTACAGTGATGCTTCCCATCGCAGATTGGGCTGTGTGCTGATGCAGGAAGGGAAGGTAATTGCTTATGGGTCTAGGCAGCTGAGACCACATGAAAAAAATTATCCAACCCATGATTTGGAGCTGGCAGCAATCATCTTTGCTTTGAAGCAATGGAGGCATTACGTGTACGGAGAGAAGGTCAACATGTACACGGATCACAAGAGCCTAAAATATATCTATCAGCAGAGAGACCTGAATCTGAGGCAAAAAAAATGGTTAGAAGTGTCGGAAGATATCCGACCTAAGATCAAATACCATCCAGGCAAGGCAAATGTTGTGGCAGATGCGCTCAGCAGAAAGTGCAGTTTGTCTCGACTGATCACAATTCAGAAGGAATTGGCAGAGGAGCTTGATCGAGCAGGAATTGAAGTGGTTTTGCAAGGTTTGGGAGCTTTCTTAGCTCAAGTGAGGATTCAGCCTACCTTGAAAGACAAAATTATCGATGGTCAGAAGGCAGATCCAAACATCCAGAAGATGATAGAGCAGGTTGATATTGGCAAGTTGGTAGAGTTCCAAGTGAAGGATGCAATGCTGTGGTATGGAGAGCGGCTGTGTGTTCCATATCTAACAGAACTGAAGGGGAGTATTCTTCAGGAGGCACATGCTACTTTGTTATCCGTGCATCTAGGGAGTACCAAGATGTACAAGGATATAAAGCTATACTTCTGGTGGCCAGGGATGAAGCGAGATGTAGCTGAGTTCGTTGTCAAGTGTGCAGTTTGTCAGCAGGTCAAGGCAGAGAATTAGAAGCCCGACGGTTTGTTGCAGCCATTACCCATCCCAGAATGGAAGTGGGATTGTATCAGCATGGATTTCATCACAGGTTTACCCAAGAGTTCCAAAGGCAATGATACAATTTGGGTGATAGTGGACCGACTCCCCAAATCAGCTCACTTTCTAGCAATGAAGCTTACTTGGTCAATGGAGAAGCTGGCAGAGATGTATGTTGGCGAGATTGTGAAGCTTCATGGAGTTCCATTGTCAATAGTATCCGATCGAGATGCGCGTTTCACTTCGCATTTATGGAGAAGTCTTCAAGCAGCATTGGGGATGAAGACTGATTTCAGTACCGCTTTTCATCCTCAAACTGATGGGCAGACTGAAAGGGTCAACGAGGTGCTGGAACATATGTTGAGATGCTGTGTGCTGGATTTTGGTGGCAGCTGGGAGAGGCATTTAACTCTTATGGAATTTTCCTACAACAACAGTTTACAGGCAAGCATTGGAATGGCACCGTATGAAGCTCTATATGGAAGGAAACGCAGGACACCGATTTGTTGGTATGAAGTAGGAGAGCGGCAGTTGTATGGACCAGAGATTGTGCAGCAAACCTCAGAAAAGATCGAGCTGATCAGGAAGAGGTTGGTCGACACACAGAGCAGGCAGAAGAGCTACGCCGACAACCGGAGGAGAGACCTGGAGTTTGATGAAGGTGACTATGTCTTTGTGAAGGTGTCTCCGACTAAAGGGGTGATTCGGTTCGGAAGGGGAGGAAAATTAGCCCCGAAATATATTGGACCCTACAAGATATTGAAGAGATTTGGGAAGACAGTCTATCGGTTAGAACTATCGGAAGAGTTGGCCCAAGTGCACAATGTCTTTCATGTGTCCATGCTACGAGTTTATGTCCCAGATTCGAGTCATCATTTGTCGGAAGTGCCTGAAGGTTTGCAACTGGATTTGAGCTATGCTGAGCGTCCTATTGAGATCGTGGATCGTCGAGAAAAGGTCATGAGAAACAAGACGATACCTATGGTCAAAGTCATTTGGAGGAACCAGTTTGTTGAGGAGGCCACTTGGGATTCAGAAGAAAAGATGATGAAAAATCACCCTGAACTCTTGTAAACTTTTCCTTTTCTTCTTTGTATTTTCTCGCTCCTAAGTGTAGTTCCGGGGACGAAACTATTCTAAGGAGGGAGTGTTGTAACACCCCACATTTTATTTTAAATTAAAAATGCATTTTGATTCTTTGCACATATGATGCACGTGCAAATTTTTATTCTCATTTTATTACTCTCATTATCTATTTTTAGCATACACAAGATTTTGATTAGTTTTCTTTTAACCCATGGACCCAAAAATAAAATCTAGCCCAATAGACAAATTAATTAGTTGATTAAAAGAAGAGCCCACTAGATTAATTAAATTAGTAAATTAAAATGAAAGCCCATGCGACAAGCCCATTAACAAAATCCTAGTTTAAGTTGAGCTTGGACTAATACATGACAAGTTACAACTTTTAGTACACATTCAAAGCCATAGAAAATTGTATTTAATTTGAATGTGCATGTGTGCATATGCACACTAGTTTGTTCGCCGGGTTTGTACCCAAGGTGTGGCCGGGTTTGGGCTAATGGGGGAGGGGAAAAGATTGGGGTTATGGGAGATGATTTTTTGAAAGGGTGAGAGCATGAAGAGTTAGGAGTTTAAGAGAAGAAAATGAAGGGTTGAAGAAATTAAAGGAGAGAGTTATTAGGTGGAGATTTATGCATATTAGACCCTAACTTTACCCTATAAATAGAATCTCATTTCCTACTTCTCCTTTGCACCAAAAACAAAATCAAATAAGAGAAAGAAAAAGAAAGAGATAAGAGTGTTCTCATTTTGGAGGAGTTCTTACTTGGAGAAGTCTTGCTAGGAGGAGAAGGTCTTGCTAGGGAAGCTAGGAGCTAGAAGAAATCCCTTTTCATTTATGGTCTTCCCTCTTCTTATAGGTGGGGGATCTCTTCCTTTCTAAAGTAGAAATTGCATGCTAAATAGTTTAAATAAGTTGTATAAGTTGAATGTGATATATGTAGATAAATTCCATGCTAGCATAACATGCAATGATCTTGTTGAGACTTAGTAAATAAGTGTTACCATGCTAATTAAAAAGAAGAGTTAAACTAAAGAATTAATCATATGAATCATGTTAGAATGTTTGCAAATTCATGTTTGCCGAATGTATATATAAGAGAAATTGTTAAAGAATGTTATATTTCGACATATGCTTTAGAAACATGATGGTTAAGAAAGAAAAAGAAAAGAGATAAATAATTTTAGTTATTGCCTTGAAACATGTCGACATACGTTAAAATTACATTTTTTTTTGCATGAAAGGATTCCTTTGAAATATCCATGGTTGATTTAGAGACATATTTGGTTTTGAGCACAAAACTTTAATTAGTATGATGATGGACTTAAACTAGTTCAATAAACATGATTTTTCTACATTTTCGAGTTTTGAGAAGAAATGCAAATTTTGTAAAAAGAAAGGGGAAATCTATTTGAAAATAAAGATATATTCTAAAAATAAGTTTGAACTTGTTGATATTATTTTTTTAATTTATCTCAGTCCAAAATGGAAGTTTATCCAATATCCTAAAAGATTGGATCATTGGATAAATGAATTTTTTTCGAAAAAAAACTAAATCAGAATAGTATAAACAAAAGTACACTAATACAACCCCTAAATAGAAAATATACTTGGACTTACTGGTTAGCCAGTGCACTACAGAGCACTATTTATAAAAGGTCTTGGATTCGAAACTGGATAGCCACCTTTATTTTTGATTCACTCAATAAATTCCCGAAACCGTACTGTATACATAAGGGGTTATTATTTCCGGTATATGACAGAAGCCCAAATGGACTTGGTGGCTAGCCCCTTGAGCCTTGGGCGCTGCGTTTGTGTGTCAGTTGACCCTGGTTCGAAATCCTTAAGCCACCTTTTATATATATTTTTTTGAAGTTAAGTTTCATATTCATTTCCTTGGGACTTTGCTGACTAGAATGAAGTTTGGAAAATTTCTTTTTTTTAATTCTAAACTCGCATAAAGATTTATTAAGAATAGTTCTTAAGTTTAATCTTATATTTTTGAAAGTAAAAGAGAATTGGAATAGTAAATGCGCTTTGTTTCCAAAATTATTAATTGAGCAAATGACTCTCATTTTTAGAGAAAAATATGTACTAAGTTTTGAGATTTTCTTGTTATAAACAACCCCTTTTGTTGAGTAAGAAATGCCAAATGAGATTAAAATCTAGTGATAATTCATAAAGAACTTTGGGATGAATTACTATATTAATTGTTTGTCTCAATGAGATTATATGAATATGCTTGTCTGTGGTTAAGAATTTTTATGTAATCAATTTCCTAGAAGAGATTTGGATCTATGCTATAAAATCATGAAAAAATTGTTGCCTTAGAAAGATAGTGAATGAATAGTATGAATGATGCTAAAACAAGATATACACCAAGTTGTGAATAGTTTGAAGATAAAGAATACTTTGAGTTAAGGCATGATTATTGAAGGGTGTGAATACCCATGACTCTTGTACATGAAAAATTATGATTCAGAGTTAGTAGGACCTCGGGTACTGGCAATTTTAAATGAAATGATTATTATCTTTTGAGATATTGCCATGGAGCTATCTCGTATTTTGTGAGTAAGTCCGGTAGGAAGTAGAACTAATTATAGGGCTAATAACTCATTCATGTCTTGAACTTAAGAATTAGGCACTTAAGAGAAGTGTAGTAAACCTGCACAAACGTAAGTGGGGTACTCTATGTAGTCGGGCGATGTACTTCGGACTATAGACCCAGTTGGGCAATGTACTCTGGGACTGTGGTTGCTCCGATGGAGACAAGTTTATTTTAAATCCGGGACTGCGTAGTCAGGTGGATAGTTTTCGTACTCCAGTGTATATACGTATACCGGGGTTAGAAGGGCACTTGCGGGGATTCGCACGACGAGGAGTCAGTATAACAGTCGGGCAGTGTACTCTGGGACTGGGATCCGTACTCGTGGAATGCCTTAACCTTGTTCTTAATACTGGGTAGTGTCATGGCGAGGGATTGAGCCCTTTATTATGGAGCACGTAGGTGCTTGCCCTCGGACCTATGTAGTATGGGATGCATAGAATCCGAACAAGTATGCATTTGTGTCATCTTAGAATAAAATTGTGTGCATTAGGCATTTAGGCATCGCATACACTTACATTTTTAGCGTAGTCACATCTAACACTTTATATTCATTCAAATTTGTTATTTTAATAAAGTAATGAGATCGTTATATGTACGGCATAGAGAGGATAGCCGAGTATAATATTTTCGTCAGTTGTAAGTGACTGACGTGCCCACAGCTTAATATGCAGGTAATGGACCTTTCATGAAGGAGTAAAGATGTTATGATGCAATTGATGACTTATTTTGATAAAGTTGTATAAGTTGTATTCTGTTTTCAATGTTGTAATCTTTTTATTCTTCTGCTGTGTAAATAAAAATGTATTGAACTTGATGTTGTTGAAAAAGTTTTAATTTCCTTGTAAAATTGTACGAAGTGAAGTGTAAGATCCTGTGAAATCTCGAATTCGGTCTTATTTGCAATTCGGGGCGTTACAGAATTCATCCAGCAGATTATCCCATATTTTCTTTGATGTTCCGTATTTCATGTAAACTTCTGCTAACCGATCTGAAATACTGTTCAACAGAAACTCCCTACACAAGTCCTCATCTCTAATCCAAGTGGCATCATCCACATCTTCAGTACACTCATCACAGGTCGTTTGAAAGGTATAGAAAATCTTCATGAATTTCATTCCATACTGTGTTTTCTTATTCCAGCTATTGAATTCAGAACTACTAAACTCCTCTAGTTTAGGAACCTCATACGGTCGATCATGTTTTTCCATCTAAGGAATAAACGATGAGTTCCTAAAGTTTGAGAGTATGTTCTGAATTATTACTACACAAGTAATTTAGATAAAGAAGATGATTTATCTGTAAATCTGTCAACTAATAACAGAATAAATAAATTAGATAATTGCACGAATCTTAAAGTTCAGAGATACCAGATCTATTGCTGAGATGAAGTGTTCTCAAATTTCGGGTCTGCTGCGGGTTCGAGTTCGGATCCGATAACACAAGAACATATCTTGCAAGTGACAACCGAAGATAAAAAGGCCAAAACGAATTTGGGTTCAATCTTCAGGTTCGGATCTACATAGCAAAACAGAACAGGAGGAGGAGGATGATGGAGCACGGTGACTGAGGGAGGGCAGCGCCGTCGATCAGTACCAGTCAAGGACGACGAGGGCGGCGCTGTCGACGTCACACGAGATTGGGTTTGGATCGTCTCTGGTCGATGGCCTCGCACGAAGGAAAGCGACGACCTGCGGCACGCAACTGTAGAAGCGACACCGACCACGATGGCAATGGTCGGGAACGGCAACTTCGACGGCTTCGAAGGCCGTGACTAGATCCGATGGGAACGACGGGATCCAACAAAATTTGATTAATCTCACAAATTGATTAATTATAATATCTCATGTAATACCCCGCAAATTAGCATATAGCTATTTTTGCATAGTAATCCATGCACGTCTGAGTATTATGCACGATTACATACTTTCTAATAATTATCAGTTTTAATTGAGAAATTTCAGACATATGAGTTGTTCTGAACCCGATGAGACAGACTCGGGATATCTTCTCAATTTAACGGTGAATTTGTTCCGATTGTTTTGACCAGACAATTGTCTGGAGAAAATTGTAATTTCTATAGAACATATATTTTTATAAATTTTAAATTATATATATTAGTTATTTTAAATTGAGCTAGTGCTTGAATTGAATATGGATTGTGTTTGTGCACAAGGGTTACTATTTTTGACCTAGGGTTACTTGACCTAACATAGGGTTAGGCCCTAGCACCATGTGATCATAGCTTGGATCTTGATGAAGATCCAATGGTGGAAACAATTCACCATGTGTGTGTTGACTTCATGAAAGTGAGAAGTTTCCAAGAAACTTCTAAGAGCTTCTAGAAGATGGTGTTGGCACTTCATCTCACCACACATCTTCACAAACCCTAACTCTCCTTCTCCTATAAAGTTCCCACTCCACTTCACTTCTCATCCTTCTTATCTATTCTTGTTCTTCAAAAATAAAAGAGAAGGAAAAGATAAAGGAGGAGTCTTTGAGTGGTAGTAGAGGAGAAGGAGAAGGTGTTGGCCAAGGCTTCTACAAAAGCAAGGAGCAAACAAGCAAGCTAAGAGATTCTCTTGCAAATCAAGTGGGTGATACTCTTAACTCTAAAATTAGTTTTTGTTTTGTGTATATGATTTTTTCTAGCATGTGGCAGTAATTTAGATAAATTGATCGTCATTTATGATGTTAACATGCTAAGAAAAGATAGTTGTATGGTAGGAGCAACTTTTTTCATGAGCTTTTGTTAAGAAGCATGCTTGTGAGGTGTGAGTATGGGAATTTCTTGCTCTCAAATGGTTCAGAATTTTGGTCTCAAACTTTGGAAACTTGTTCTTCTATGTATCTAGAGAATCCATAATTTTTTTCATAATATTTGGAGTACATTTAGTAGCCCAAACGCCGAGTCCAATTCAAGATAGTGAGCAGCTGAAAATGCTGTTGGCTGTGAAAAATTTGATGTGTATTTCCAATTTTGTAACTCAGTACAAACTGGGTATTTTGAGCTGGAAATGTTTTTAGACTCTCTTGTATGTGTCTACAACTATAGTCTTAAATTTCATATTTTTCTGAGGTCGTTTGATACCGCAAAAAAATTATAGAATGCAACTGGTCTAGAAGTTGTGGCTGAAGCTGTTTGTTTTTGAACATAGGTTCAAAAAGTGATAACTAGTTGTGTGTGTATTATATTTCTATGAAATTTTTGGAGTAGCTTTTGGTATGAGTCTATTTGGTGATTCTCAAATTTTAGAATTTTTAGAGGTCATTTGATGAGGTTTCAAAAATAATTAGTGTGAAGAGGGAAAAGACCCTGTTAAAAAGGAAGCTGAAATTTATGCTATGTTTGAGAAGTCATAACTCTCTGTGTAAGATGAATCCGAATGTAAATTTTATACACAATAGAATGGTATATGTTTAGTTTAAGAATCTCAAATTTCATGAGCTTTGGACTTAATGTTAATTTGTTATTGAATTTCAAAGTGGACCAGGTTCAGCCTAGTTCAGTCTGACTAGTCCGTAAAGATGTATAGTTTTGGAATTATTTGTTAAGAATTTGGAAGGTTGATCAACTAGAGAATTATAGTAGGGGGTCATAGCTTTCCAAAACATCTAGAATTATGTAATTCCAGTTCATGGTTTGGAAGTTATGTTTTTCTAAGGACCGGGGCAGATCCAGTCTAGTTAAGACTCTGTTGAAAGAATCATTTTTCCCTGATTGTGCACTTTATAGAGATTGATGTTTTTGAGGACTTTAGTAATGGAATCTGATGATGTGTTCTACTAGAAAATTGTAGTAGAGACTCCTACCTTTCCATAGAACCCGACATCGAGTAATTCCGATGAGTGCAAATTTTTATGACATTGGAAAAGTGCAGTGAGTGCATGAAGGAATGTATAGCTAAGAGTATACAAGATTTTTATGGTATCAAGATGATTGAATTCGAGGAAACGGTCAACTGGAAAGTTGTAGCCTAGGGTCTTAGCTTTCCGAAATGGGTAATATCATGAAATTCCGAATTGTGTGCTGGAAGTTATGGGTGTTGCAAGATCAGCAACCTGCTGTTGGATCGACTCCAAGCATGTCTTAACTCGGGGGAATGGAGTTCTTTAAAGAATTTGAGGGAGTCGTCAAATAGGGGATTAAATTAGAGTCCCCTACCCTTATAGAAAACCTGATTTTGTTGGATTCCAATTAGCATAGCTTGAGTCACAGCTACTGTTATTTCTTAAACTACTTTTATTGGACGATTGATGAGGAATCTTCTGCGTACCGCATGTTGATTCTTGATTTTGATGATTACAACACAATGAAAAATATATTTGTGCTATGCTCTATATATAATTGCAGGTTGTATCAAGAAGATACACAAAGGCTTCATTACCCTAAAGCTGAACAAATTATCAAGCACAGCTCCGGATAAAGACAATGGCTTCACTCAAGACTCAAGTCAAGACCAAAGCTTCAAATGTCATATAATTGTGTGTCTTGTAAAAATATAATATTTTTTCTATTTATTGAGTCTTAGATTGATGTACAGCCTTGTTACACACACATACACTCACATATAACTTTTTATAACTGTGAGTTTACAAAATCCAAAGGTCGAAACAGCTTGAACTAGATCAGCTGTTGAGTTCCAATTGACTGCCATTTATACCAGTCGACTGAGTCTGTACAAAACTGCCTGATCTTATTCAAACTCTGACCATTCGACTCATAGTGGCAACCCAGTCGACTGTTCAAGTGCTTTTTGACCGTTTTCTGATTTCAAAAGCGGTTTTTCGAATTTAAAAGAGTTATCCGTTATTTTTCCGTTGATCAAACGGTTTTGGGTAACTGTCTTTAACTGCCAGGGACCCTAGTCTATAAATATAGCCTAAGGTTCACCTTCAAAAGGTTACTAAGAATTTTTTAGAACAATTTTAAGATTTGTGCATTCAAGAGAGAAAAGCTTTCAAATCTCACTAAGTCTTGGTTCTCTGTCTTCAGTCCAGTATAACATTGAATTCATTTTGGACTGGATTTGGAAGTCAACCAATTAGCCACGTACTATATCACAATCACAACAAGGCTATAGGTTGATTGTAAACAATTTTATTGTTTTTCTTTTTTCTCTCGGTTGGAGAGTAGGACTCTAGGGTGTAGAGTCGGATTTTGTCACTCTTGGTGGAAGAGTGGGTTGCTTTCTCTGGTTGAGAGAAAGGACTACAGGTTGGACAAGGTTGTTGTCTGAACGCCGTAGGGTATTCTTGTAATCTTTTTCAAGAATAGTGGAAAATCTCAAGTGGGTTGCTTGGGGACTGGATGTAGGTCGGGAGGACCGAACCAGGATACATCGTGTGCACTCTGTGGTTGTATCTCTCTACTTGCATTTCTATTCTCTCAGTTTATAATTTTACTGTGGAACTTGTCTGGACAGTCGACTGTGTACTCATATAAGTCGACTGGTCAGACTCGTACTACTCTGAAATAATTTGTGTGGCTAGTCGACTGTCTCATCCCTAAGTCGACTTAACAGGTTTTTTTAAAAATACTTTTCTTTTTGTGGTTTCAGTCGACTGTATAACTCTCAAGTCGACTGAACAGAAGAAATTCTCAATTTCGCATTTTAAAATTTTTATAAAACACTATTCACCCCCCCCTCCCCTCTAGTGTTTCTTGCATTGCCTACAAGATCCAACACTTGGTATCAAAGCAAGGTTAAGTGCAATGGCAACTACTTCAAATACAAATCAGTACCATGAAGGCCAATCTACACAAAGGCCACCTCTCTTCGATGGAACAAATTACAATTATTGGAAGTGTAGAATGAAGATCTACCTACAATCTATCAACTATGAAATATGGAACATGACGGAAACAGAATACACCGCTCCTACTATTCCATATGCACAATGGAATGACGACATAAAGAACCAAACAATGAACAATGCAAAAGCAATGAATGCATTATTCTGTGCTCTCACAAAGGAGGAGTTCAACCGTGTGTCGAATGCAACAACCGCACATCAAATCTGGCACACACTTGAGGTAACTCATAAAGAAACGAACAAAGTGAAAGAATCTAAAATATATGTTCTTGTTCACAGGTTTGAAATGTTCCGCATGAAGGAAAATAAAAGTGTGTCAGAGATGATTACTAGATTTACAGACATCACAAACTCACTTGTGGCACTTGGGAAGATATACACTCAAGCAGAGATGGTGAGAAAAGTACTTCTTGCACTTACCCCCGAATGGGAAAAGAAGACCACTGCCATAGAAGAGGCCAATGATTTATCACAACTTTCTCTTAAGAATCTTGTGGGAAATCTAATGGCTTATGAGGTACAAATCGAAGAACGCAAGAAGGATGCCGAACCACAACAGTCAAAGAAGAAAACATTAGCATTCAAGGCCATGTCAGATTCCTAAGATGAAGAAGAAGATGAGGAGGAGATTGCTATGTTCACAAGGAGATTCAAAAAATTTCTAAGGAAAGGTAAGTTCAATTCTAAATTTAAAGATTCTAATGATCCTCCAACTTGTTTCAGGTGTAACAAAACAGGTCATATGAAGAAGGATTGTCCACTAGAGAACACAAAGTCTAAGGGAAATACATCCAACTTCAAGAAGGATAAGTACACCAAGAACAAGTTTGCCAAAAACAAAAAGGCATATCAAGCAACTTGGGATGACAGTGATTCTTCTTCAGAAGAAGAAATTGATGAGACCAACGAGGTTGCAAACGTGTGCTTCATGGCATCACAGAATCAAGTAAGTAATGAGTGTGAGTCAGACGATTTACTTGATGCATTCAATGAAATTTTTCAAGAACTGAAAAAGGAAAAGATTAGAGTTAAGAACCTAGAGAAAGTCAATCAAACACTTTCTCAAGAGAATATTAACCTTGATAAAGAAGTAAAATCTTTAAATTCTCGTATTTCAAGTTTAGATATGGATCTTGAATCTCTAAGGAAGAATTATGAAGAGATGTCCAAGAACGTATCTAAGTTTAATGAAGGAAAATAGAATTTAAATGATGTTCTTCAAAATCAAGTAAAATCTAGTCAAAAGTTTGGACTTGGTTTTAAAAAATCTCTTGAAAAAGATCATTCTTCTAATAACACTAGTATAAATAAATCTGTATCTATTTCTAGTGTTAGACATAAATTGTATGAGTTCTTTGAAAAACCTAAGTTTGTAAGTTTTATTGATAAAAGCAAATCTAAATTTCAGTCAAGTCGACTGAATCCATCCACCAGTCGTCTGTCCAGAAGAACTGAGTCTTATTCAACAAGACCAAAACCTCATATAAGTCGACCTATATTATCATCCAGTCGACTGACATATAGTAGAAGTCGACTGAATGATGTTATGAAGTCGACTGGACAGAACAAACATGTATGGGTTCCAGTAAATTTGAGTACGAAAGATAGAATTGCCTATATAAACTCATATATGCTGAATGTATGTAATTCTGTTAATTTCATTCCTGCTTATGGTGAAAAATCAAACTCATCATGGGTTTGGTTTCCCACAAACTAATATCTTTTGGACCCAATGAAAAGGGTACCATATTCACATTGAATATTTTATAGGTACCAAAGAAAGATCGTTGGATACTTGATAGCGGATGTTCTAAGCATATGACTGGTCATGCCAATCTCCTATCTACCATACAAAGCATTAATGGAGGAACAGTTACTTTTGGTGATAACAATAAAGAAAAATTCATAGGAATCGGCATGGTCGGTAAGGACACTAACCCTTCTATAGAAAATATTTTATTAGTTAGTGGACTTAAACATAACCTGTTAAGTATTAGTCAACTATGTGATAAAGGTTATAAAATTGTGTTCGAAATAGATGCTTGTTTAATTTATGATTCCACTATGCAAAACATTATTTTTCAAGGTTTTAGAAAAAGCAATATTTATGAATTATGTTTGAATACAAATGAGTTTTCGAATGATTTTTGTTTAGTAGCTTCTAATAATGATTCTTGGCTTTGGCATAGACGTTTTGGTCATGTGAATATGAAAAATCTCTCTAAAGTATCTAAGTACAACCTAGTTAAAGGGCTGCCAAGACTATCCTTTAAAAAAGATAAGTTATGTGATGCATGTCAACTAGGTAAACAAATTAAATCTACTTTTAAAACAAAAGAAGTAATTTCTACTAGTAGGCCTCTCGAATTAATTCATATGGATTTATTTGGCCCTACTAGAGTTGCTTCTTTAAATAAAAGTAGATATGTATTTGTTTTGGTAGATGTTTTTTCACGATTCACTTGGACTTTCTTTTTAAAACATAAAAATGATGCTTTTGATGAATTTGCAAATTTTTGTAAATGAATTCAAAATCAAAAGTCTCTAACCATAGTCACTATTAGAAGTGAGCATGGTGGAGAATTTGAAAATGAAACGTTTGCAGAATATTGCAACAAGAATGGTATAACTCATTCATTTGCATTTCCTAGATCTTCACCACAAAATGGAGTGGTTGAAAGGAAGAATAGGACTTTGCAAGAATGTACACGTATGATGCTTATTGAAAGCAATTTACCTAAGTATTTTTTGGACTGAAGCTGTTGCTACAGCCTGTTATGTTTTAAACAGGATCTTGATAAGACCTAAGCTAAAGAAGACTTGTTATGAGTTATTTTTTAATAAAATTCCTAAGGTCTTTTACTTTAAGATATTTGGTTGTAAGTGTTTTATTCTGAACATTAAAGATAATTTAGATAAATTTGATCCTAGATCTAATGAGGGTATCTTTATAGGATACTCAAATAGGAGTAAAGCATATAGAATCTTCAACAAGTCAACAATGACTATTGAAGAATCAATGCATGTTACATTTGATGAATCTCTGCCTTCATCAAATTTAATTAAAGATGATGAAACTGATTCATCACCTTTAAATAAAGTAATTACATCTTTAGAACAAACTAGTCTCGCGGATAAGTCGACCGATAAGGATGTCAAGTCGACTGATGTAAAACAGTCGACTGAGGAACCTATCAAGTCGACTGATCCTGTTGTGATATCTCAAACTTTACCAAAATCTTTTGTTGAAGTTAGAGATCATCCTCATGACTTAATAATTGGTGACATCTCCCATGGTATTCAGACAATATCACATATTAATATGATATCTCACACAGCTTTCTTGTCGGATTTTGAACCGAAAAAATATACAAGAAGTATGTGAGAATGAATTTTGGATGAATGTCATGCAAGATGAATTAAACCAATTCATAAGGAATGATGTATGGGACTTAGTTCCACGACCTCCTGATCATACTATTATTGGTACAAAATGGGTATTCAAAAATAAATTAGATGAATCAGGACAAGTTGTTAGGAACAAAGCTAGACTAGTTGCTCAAGGATATAATCAAGAAGAAGGCATAGATTTTGATGAAACATATGCTCCTGTTGCTAGATTAGAATCAATTCGTATTTTATTATCTTTTGCTTGTTTTATGAATTTTACACTTTATCAAATGGATGTTAAAAGTGCTTTCCTTAATAGGTTTATAAAAGAAGATGTTTATGTTAAACAACCACCAGGTTTTGAACATGAACAATTCCCAAACCATGTTTTCAAATTGAAAAAGGCTTTATACGGTCTTAAACAAGCACCACGTGCTTGGTATGATCGATTGAAGACTTTTCTTTTAGAAACAGGTTTTGAGATAGGTAAAGTGGGTACTACTTTGTTTATTAGGAGAATTAAGAATGATATTTTAATCATACAAATATATGTTGACGATATAATTTTTGGATCTACTATTAGTAATCTATGTCAAGAGTTTGCTAACACCATGAAAAAAGAGTTTGAGATGAGTCACATGGGTGAACTCAATTATTTCCTTGGAGTACAAATTAAGCAGTCACAAAATGGCATATTTATTAATCAAGAAAAATATACAAAGGAATTACTCAAACGGTTTAACATGGATAGCACAAGTAGTAAAGCCACACCTATGGCTACTACCACTACCCTTGACAAAGATATATTAGGTAAGAGTGTCGATCAAAAACTCTATCGAGGGATGATTGGCTCACTCTTATATATAACTGCTAGTAGACCAGATATTATGTTCAGTGTATGTTTGTGTGCTAGATATCAGTCAAGTCCTAAAGAATCTCACTTAAAAGCTGTGAAACGAATTTTAAGATATATTAAAGGCACATCTGATTATGGTTTATTCTATCCACGGACCGATAACTTTCAACTTTTGTCTTATAGTGATGCTGATTTTGCTGGGAGTAAAACTGATCGCAAGAGCACTAGTGGGACATGTCATTTTTTGGGACATTCACTAGTTTCTTGGTGCAGTAAAAAGCAAAATTCGGTATCCCTATCTACTACAGAAGATGAATATATCACTGCAAGTTTGGCTTGTGCACAAATTTTGTGGATGAAACAAATCCTATTAGATTATGGTATCTCTTTTGAAAGACCCTCAATAATGTGTGATAATACTAGTGCCATTAACCTATCTAAAAATCCGGTTCAACATTCACATACGAAACATATTGATATTCGACATCATTTTCTATGTGATCATGTTTTAAAAGGAGACATCTCTTTAGACTTTATCTCGACTGATAAACAAGTAGCTGATATCTTTACCAAACCCCTTAAAGAAGACATCTTTATTACATTAAGAAGAGAACTAGGGATATGTGATTTTCTTGATATTTGTTGAATTTTACTTTTTGTAAGTCGACTTGAACATATTATTAAGTTGACTTCCACATATTATATATATATATACTTATTTTAACAGTCGACTGAGATGTTCAACCAGTCGACTTCCTAGTTGTGATAATTATGTTTTTTTTTCTCTCTCGACTAAGTCGACTAAATACTAAGAACAGTCGACTGTCGCGACTCAGTCTGTCTTCCAATTCGAATCGTCGCACCGATTTTAAGATATCTATTCATCATTTGACTCACCCTTGACTACTCTTGGCTGTTGATTTTATTTTCCCTTCGATCTCAGCCGTTCCCTTCAAGCTAAAACCCTAAATCACTGCCTCTCCTCTTTTCACCTTTACCCCATCTATTTTCACCCAGATCTGGAGTTTGAGAAGAGAAGAATAGAGAAGAAGTCGACTGAGGTGCTGCTGTCTTTGAGTTGATTTCGTGTTCCTTTGCTGTTTGATTCCTTGCATTTTCTGTTGGTAAAATTAATCTGATTATGGGTATAGATGATGAAGGACTTGATTTAGGAGAAATCATAATGGATGATGCTTCTATCTTGTCTAAAATCTTTTTGCCGAACCATGGACCTCCTATGTCTAATAAATCCATTACTCCTATTGCAAAACTTGTTGCACAGATACTGTCCTATAATATTATCCCTAAAACAGGGAGTTATGATCAGTATTCCTTGAAATTACAACAAGCTGTATATACAATCTTTGGTAAAATAAATGTTAATTGGGGTCGTGTCATCTTTCCTAGACTTCATAAGTCTCACTCCACTTTTCTTCCCTATGGTGCTTTACTTACTCTTGTTTTCTGTGCTTACGATATCGATCTCGACTCAGAGACCAATGTTGTCAAGCATTATGAATCCTTTGATTGTTCAAGTTTAGCACGCATGAAGCTTCTTGATCCTCCACCTAGATCTACCACTAGGTCTTCTCCCCAAACCCAAGTTCCTTTAGCCACTTCTACTTGACCATCTTCAGCATCTAGCTCTTCTCACCCCCGAGCTGATTTTGATGATCCACACAGTATCTGTAATGTTGTTAACTATCTCATGGATCGTCAAGATGCTCTTGAATCCCAACTTTCTCATCTTACTCATCTTTTCACTACTCAATTTCCACCTCCCTCTCAAGATGACGACGATGATGATGATGACGAAGACGAAGACTGATGATTTTTTTATTTTATTACTCCACTGTATTTTTCTTATTTTGACTTTAGTAATTTGGTATTTTGTACTAAGACTCAGTTGTTATATTTTAATTTAGTGAAATATTCTTTCCATTTCTGTTTTTTTTGTTGATGACAAAGGGGGAGAGAACACTGATAATCTTCTCTCTATTGGTAATTTTTCTATTGGTAATTTTTGTGATAAGTCGACTGACATTTTTTTATATAAGTCGACTGACATACATTTTTGTGATGAGATGTTAATCTTTCTGTGATAATTTATGCATTATGTATTATTGATAGGGGGAGCATATGAATGCTTGTATTATTTTCTTTTATTATCAGCTATTGTGTTGTCATCATCAAAAAGGGGGAGAATGTTGATTCTTGATTTTGATGATTACAACACAATGAAAAATATATTTGTGCTATGCTCTATATATAATTGCAGGTTGTATTAAGAAGATACACAAAGGCCTCATTACTCTAAAGCTGAACAAATGATCAAGCACAGCTCCGGATAAAGACAATGGCTTCACTCAAGACTCAAGTCAAGACCAAAGCTTCAAATGTCATATAATTGTGTGTCTTGTAAAATGTAATATTTTTTCTATTTATTGAGTCATAGATTGATGTACAGCCTTGTTACACACACATACACTCACATATAACTTTTTATAACTATGAGTTTACAAAATCCAAAGGTCGAAACAGCTTGAACTAGATTAGCTGTTGAGTACCAGTCGACTGCCATTTATACCAGTCGACTGAGTCTGTACAAAACAGTCTGATCTTATTCAAACTCTGATCAGTCAACTCATAGTGGCAACCCATTCGACTGTTCAAGTGCTTTTTGACCGTTTTCTGATTTCAAAAGCTGTTTTTCGAATTTAAAAGAGTTATCCGTTATTTTTCCGTTGATCAAACGGTTATGGGTAACTGTCTTTAACTGCCAGGGACCCTAGTCTATAAATATAGCCTAAGGTTCACCTTTAAAAGGTTACTAAGAATTTTTTAGAACAATTTTAAGATTTGTGCATTCAAGAGAGAAAAGCTTTCAAATCTCACTAAGTCTTGGTTCTCTGTCTTTAGTCCAGTATAACATTGAATTCGTTTTGGACTGGATTTGGAAGTCAACCAATTAGTCACGTACTATATCACAATCACAACAAGGCTATAGGTTGATTGTAAACAATTTTATTATTTTTCTTTTTCCTCTCGGTTGGAGAGTAGGACTCTAGGGTGTAGAGTCGGATTTTGTCACTCTTGGTGGAAGAGTGGGTTACTTTCTCTGGTTGAGAGAAAGGACTACGGGTTGGACAAGGTTGTTGTTTGAACGCCGTAGGGTATTCTTGTAATATTTTTCAAGAATAGTGGAAAATCTCAAGTGGGTTGCTTGGGGACTAGATGTAGGTCGGGGGGACCGAACCAGAATACATCGTGTGCACTCTGTGGTTGTATCTCTCTACTTGCATTTCTATTCTCTCGGTTTATAATTTTACTGTGAAACTTGTCTGGACAGTCGACTGTGTGCTCATATAAGTCGACTGGTCAGACTCGTACTACTCTGAAATAATTTGTGTGACTAGTCGACTGTCTCATCCCTAAGTCGACTTAACAAGTTTTTTAAAAATACTTTTCTTTTTGTGGTTTCAGTCGACTGGTATATCTCTCAAGTCGACTGAATAGAAGAAATTCTCAATTCCGCATTTTTATAAAACGCTATTCACCCCCCCCCCTCTAGTGTTTCTTGCATTGCCTACAGGATCCAACACCGCAGTGTGATGATCATGAGCTATTGAGTTTTAAAAGATGTTTTTGGAACTTCATTTGGGATTTAGACCAGTCCCTGTGCCTAGTACTCATGGTGAATATGAGTGAGTTGGGAGATAGCTCTGGTCGATTTGTGTTTGGTGTCTCGATGCCTGAGTCTGTCAATGGTCAGAAATTGGTGGTTATGTGTGTGCTTACCTTCATTCAAATTATATTGCATCTTTTGGGCGCTGTTGGACTCCTCGCTGAGGGTCACGGACCGGACCCTCTTCTCATTTCACTATTTACTCTCTTTTTCTTTAATACCAGAGCTTCTCTCTCTAGAACGTTCAAAAAATATTCAGGTGATATTTTCAGGAGTTTTCCTTCAATCTCCCAATAGGTAAATTATTACTTTAATTATGTCTAGGGTACAGCCCGATGACTCGGCCTCCACTTCAGGCTGTGGTGAGTCACCCTCATCGTCTACATATTGGTTGCTTTCAAAAAGTGAGGAGGAGTCGGGGGTGTCGCAGAGGCAAGAAGGAGAAGTAGTCAAAACTTCAGAGGCTGTCATCATCCCTTCCTCCTGAAAAGGAGAGGAAGTGGAGGAGTAGAAGGAGAGGAAGTGGAGGAGGTTTCCTCGGGCCAAGAGGATGACAAATCATCCTCTTCTGGCAATGCAGTTGTTGTCGCTCCCCCACGCGCTCCTCGGCCACCGAGGAGAAAATAGAAATTCTCCTTCCCCAAGGATGAAGAATATGAGCCGATGAAGTATGAGTCGAAGGGGGGCATGGAGGGTCCATTTCTTATGGACCCCCTCATAATCAGAACGTACCCCGATGATGTGATCGATATGGTTAAATCCGGGATGCAGCCGTTATCCATGAACCGCCCAAAGATAGAGGCGGATAGAACAGTGAACACATTGGAGAAAGCGGATCTCCCCGTAATTCGGAATACTTGCTTCATTCCTCGGGAGTTCAAGTTGATGATTCCAAACCTGGGGAGGTCCGTCCGACCGATAACCTTACCCCGTGGTTTTGTATGTTCCCACTGGACGCATTTGTCTTGGGCCTCAGTCTCCCCATGCACCCGTTCGCCAAGGAGGTGCTGAACTAGGTCGGGGTGAGTCTGATGCAGTATCGGCCAAACTCCTGGAAGTAGCTCGACAGCTTCATTATGTGTGTCAAAAGAAGAAGGTTTTGCTAAAGCTCAAGTACTTCCGAATGTGCTTAGGCCTGTATACATCTCAGCGTACGGGGGATGATGCTTCTTTTCTCATCGCTTTAGATATCACGTGGTGCACAACCATCCAGAATCGATCAAAGGGTGGAAGTCGAACTACTTTATTATCCGGAATCCCAAGCCTTGGGACATTCCCACTGGGTGGGCATATGATATTCCGAAGATTAAGGCTGCGAGGTCGAAGGAGTTCACTTCAGAGGAAGTGAAGGTGTTTGGGAGCATTTTTGAAGGGGAAAACGCAAAATGGGCGAGGGTGACCGAGAAGTGCCTGGCTAAGTGCGACTTGAGTCCGGTCGTCCCTTATACGTTCTTAATTAGGGGTGGTAAACCATACCATACCGTATCATCATTGCTCTATCGTCTACCGTATCAGGTTAGATGGTACATAGATTTCTCTACCATTACCATGCCAAGATTTTGGTACTACCGAGTTTGGTAATACCGGAATTTCGGTACGGTAATGGTAATGTCACGGTAGTACCAGACCTTAAAAAGAACATAAAAAATCCAGTGGAGTAGAAATATATATATCTGATTAGCGAATAACCAGATACTTGGAGTGTTGAACCATCAACCCCGCAACAATTTTAAATGTAACTTGGTTGCTGCAAGTGTCGATAAATCTTCTTAACCACACAAAAATCAACATTCATTTTGGTTCTAGGGCCTCATCCATCATTCATTATCAAAGGTACATCAAACAAATCCCAAATTTTATTGCACTACCAATTTTCTTGTAATCTACTGGTTTCTTATATGACTGCTATTTCCACTACTACTGCAGGAAGACATAATCTTCCAAACCCTGATGCACATGAGGTTGAGGACGGAGGAGATGAAGCGGCGCAACTCTCCATGCCATTTGGTAGAGTATAGGATGGAGGAGATGAATCTGGTGGGCTTGCATCAAATTCTACCTCTCAGTATCTATTATGTAGTCGTCAAAAGTTGTTAACTTTTTCAACTGGTTGCCTAGTGAAGCTGCTGTCTTCTGGCACTCTGCCAGCTTCTTAGCAGCCACGGCAAGCTCCTTCCCCTCCAGTAGATGTACATATGTATATTAACCAAAGGAAAACTATGGAAATGATAGTATTATTTTTGTTGACTGATTTTGGATAGATAAAATAAATACCACCAGTATGGTAAAAAGCTAAATGCATTTTGAATGCACTTGTTTTATTGATAATTTTCTATTTAATCCTGATACAAGTCGCACTTCAACTTCTCGGCTATTCTTTGAAAGTTCATCCTCCATGTTTTGGTACTTCCTCGCAAATTGGGCATTTAATGCCTTCTCAATCTCAACTCTCCTTTCTAGAAACTACACCATCTCACTTACATTTTGGAGTTCAGATTGTGCAGACACAAGCTCAAGCTCCACCGCCTTTTTCTCATCCTTCACAACCTTTAGTTTAGCGGAAAACTTTGTAGACAACGACTTCTCTTCTTCATTGATTTGCTTTAATAACTTCACCATCTCCTTTAGCTTCTTAACTTCCAAATTAAATTAAATATATATTAAATATACCTGATACTGTACATTATACCATCAGTATCAATACTGGGTACCAGTACCATACCATATAATCTCGGTAGGGTACAATATCGAGATAAGTACGGTACAGTATCGAGAATTCGGTACTTTATTACTGAGTTTTCGATACTATTCGGTATGGTAACGGTACGGCATTATGGTATTTTTTGACACCCTTATTTTAAATATCATTTTGTAGCCAACTTTTTTGCCTCATTCTAACATCATTTTGTTTCTTATTACAGCCATGATCGACGAAAAGGTGATTGAGGCTCGTCAAGCCGAATTGGCGAAGAAAGAAGCCACCGAACAGTCGATGGGCAAGAAGAGGCCATCAACATCGACCTCTGATAGGTCATCAGAGGGCATTCTGAGAGGACCAAGAAGTTAAGGGCAATGACCATCGTTGTCTAACCCGATTCCCAGAGGGGCAAACTAAGCCCTGCCGCACTAAAAATCTCTGAGCTGGCCATGTCCTATCTTCGTCCTGTTTATTCCCAGGGAGAAGACGAGGAGACATGGAAGCTGAATTGGGCCGTGAAGATGGCTGACTCAGTCTTAGAGGGCCTGGTCGCCCTCGAGGTGGTGAACCATCTTGCGTCGCCTCCAGATCGAAAGTCCCTCGCCCATGAGACGTATGACTCGAGCTACATGAAGTGGACTCAAGCCAATGTCATGGTGCATGTCTGATCCTCGATAAGTTTGTTTATCACCGCTTTTATAGGCGACTCTCCAAGGCACGAAGAAGAAGCAGTAGCATGAGCACGAGCTCAAGTGCACCAGCTGTAAGGCCACCCGAGCGAGAAGGAGTACAAGGAAGTGAAACTGAGGTTTGAGGAGCTTGAGTAGGGAAAGATGGCACTGAAGGTGGAGCTATCGTCCATGGCCTCGGACTGGGAAAGGTTGAAGAAGGAGAAGGTTGAATGGGAGGCGAGGGAGAAGGAGTTGGAAAAGGATCGGGAAAATGTCATCAATATGGTCATCGATGCTCAGGTTCAGGATTAAGACCGAGCCCTACAGCACGTCGAGCAGAGATTGTAGCACCCCGAATTTCTAATATGAGAACTTAGAAAATACGTGGCACTTTCCCAGCGATCCACTTCAATGTAACAATATACATAGTCCAAAGTCTCAAATCGTTTTATTCCAAATTCTTATTACAATAATCTTTTTCAATTGCAGCGGAAATACAAAACACCTTAAAATACATTCAACTGTTACAACCCTTTTTCTTTACAAATTTACCTAAGGCTCTATTATATCACTCTCTAAAATCCAAAGCTAATCCAAGCCTCCAACTCTAAGCAACCTGCATCACATGAGGCTAGAGTTGAACCCTAACCCCCAAAACTACGGGGTCAGCCATAAATGGTGTGAGTGATATAAACAACAAACATAAACAAAACAACTAAACATAAGCAACATGTACTGAACAAAAATACATAAACTGAACATGTAATCTGAAACAAGAACGATAGGCCAGTACATGAGTGAAGCCGAGTCAAGAAACAATACCAACGATCAAGTATCAATCAATCAATCTCTCTCAAAATATGTACAGCTTAACTGTACGGTACAGTCGACTGTATAATGCACCAGTCGACTGTTCTGAACAAACAGTAATCCCCACAACTCAGAATATGTCCAATTGTCAACAATTCTCAGTACCACAATGTATGTCCAACAATCGATCACCAATAATGCCATAGATCGGTTAACAATATATATCCATCTACAAAACTAAAGATAATATAGATCGAATACGAACTCGGTATGCCAAGACACCGACGAACATATCCATCTACAAACAAACTAAGAAGGTATAGATCGAATACGAACCCGGTATGCCAAGACACCGACGAACATATCCATCTACAAACAAACTAAGAAGGTATAGATCGAACACGAACCCGGTATGCCAAGACACCGACGAACATATCCATCTACAAACAAACTAAGAAGGTATAGATCGAACACGAACCCGGTATGCCAAGACACCGACGAACATATCCATCTACAAACAAACTAAGAAGGTATAGATCGAACACGAACCCGGTATGCCAAGACACCGACGAACATATCCATCTACAAACAAACTAAGAAGGTATAGATCGAATACGAACCCGGTATGCCAAGACACCGACGAACATATCCATCTACAAACAAACTAAGAAGGTATAGATCGAATACGAACCCGGTATGCCAAGACACCGACGAACATATCCATTTACAAACAAACTAAGAAGGTATAGATCGAATACGAACCCGGTATGCCAAGACACCGACGAATATATTCATCTACAAACAAACTAAAGATAGTATAGATCGAATACATACCCGGTATGCAATCACTAATAGTGACTCTTACACCGACGAATATATTCATCTACAAACAAACTAAAGACTGAAGGAACACTCAAGATTATGAAAACTCATCAGAACCAGTCGACTTATGCGACAGTAAGTCGACTGTCCCGAGAACCAATATCCAAGATTATAACAAGTGCAGTAAGTCGACTCAAGAAAACCATCAGTCGACTTACCCGAGACAATTATCAATAATTCTCAAGAAACATTCCAAGTGCTAACAGTATAAGATCACTTATAAAAACATAAGTTGACTTATCAACAATATAAGATGACTTATAAAAATCATAAGTAGACTTATCAAAAGTATAAGATGACTTATAAAGATCATAAGTAGACTTATCAAAAGTATAAGATGACTTATAAAGATCATAAGTAGACTTATCAAAACATAAGATGACTTATAAAAATCATAAGTAGACTTATCAAAAGTATAAGATGACTTATAAAGATCATAAGTAGACTTATCAAAAGTATAAGATGACTTATAAAGATCATAAGTAGACTTATCAAAACATAAGATGACTTATAAAGATCATAAGTAGACTTATCAAAAGTATAAGATGACTTATAAAGATCATAAGTAGACTTATCAAAACATAAGTCGACTTAAAAGGGGACATAAGTCGACTTATAAGAACATAAGTCGACTTATAAAAACATAAGTCGACTTACCCGAGAGAAATTCTACGATAACTTTGAAAAATAAATTCTAAGTGTACCAGTCGACTGAGAAGGGTCTAAGTCGACTGTCCAGAACGGATTTTCGAGAAAAACTAAAGATACAGCAGTGGAGTCATACCAGTCGACTGAATCGTAGACCAGTCGACTGTTGGCCTACAGATTTCATAAATTAGGTCTGAATACGAAAACAAGTCTGATGTTCTTCTAAAGATTCATTGCTTTGGAAATTAACTTATATTTAGTTAAAAGTGACAATCTCAAGATGATCTGCATCATAGTTACAATACTAAATTCTCATGTTCTCAATTCTTGAATCTCCCAATAGGGTTTATCAATACTCGATTCTTTCACCATCAATAACCAAGATCTGTTTATAAACCCCAGATCCAGATGTGCATACATCCGATCAAAACCATACTTAAATCTTAACACGTTTCAAGCAATCAATAGTTGTCAATCGAGATCTACTAATCTTTCATGGATTTCACATGCATATTTCGAATAACTACCATGGCATCGATTTCATACAAGATACGAAAACATCAAACAAAACAGCATGCAATCATACACATAAACAAAACAAGTCCATATCACTCACCTTTAGAAGCAAGAAGAATCCACAAAAGCCTTCCTTTGCTAGATCCAAACTCCTTCTCCAATCACCAAGAAAATAATATAATGAAATCTGAGTTATGCAGCGAATGACGGCTGCAACTCTCTTTATATAGGCCGGGAATTAGGTTCTAGGGTTTCCAAATACATTTGCAAAACAATCCCTTCAAAATACAATTTTATATATATCTATCTACTCTTGGAAACTCATCCAAAATTCATTAAAATTAGGATTTAATAGAAAATATACTTCTAAATCTTAACCAATACTATTTAAAACGTCCAGAATGCCAATTTTGCACTTTAGCCCTTAAAAATGTCAATTTTACAAAAAGGTCCTTCTTTTCTTAAAATTTGCAAATAGTACTAATTAAATTCAGAAAAATCCGGAAAAATACTACATAATTCCAAAATAATAAATAATGATTTTTCATAAAGAAATCTTAATTTTTCAAACATCTCAAAAGTCATTTGCACGTGTTTTGCACGTGTACAAAAGATAAACCTTCTAGGAAAATATCAATTAAATCCTTAAAACTCATTTAAATTCATTTTCAAATAATTAAAATAATATTTGAAAATACGGGGTTCTACATCACTCCCTCCTTAGAAGAGTTCTGTCCTCAGAACTACGGCTAATGAGGTCCGAACAACCCACTAATAGTGATCGAAACTTATAGGTAGAAATATAACTTTAGGAAATACAATCACATCAAAGAATGCAATACATCACACCAAACAATCACAATCATGCAAGGAATTCAGAAAATCAAACTTCCGCTGCGCGACTCTGATAACTTGCCATCGGAAGCCACGCGGCAACAACTACCGAACTCCTGCATCCCACTCTGACCTTCCACATCTGCTTCATCCTTCCAAGAATCAGTGGCCACTCCCTCCTTAGAAAAGAATGACTAAGGATAGCCACCTCAAGACCTGCCTGGAATCTCCTCAAGATCCACACCAAGACTAGCAATAGATGAGCGACACAATTGTATGCAAGAAAACAGTATCAAATAAAACTTTGTCTTTATTCCATCAACCCAAATAAACTTGTTACATGAAGAAAATACTCAATCTTCGATTATTCCCAAAATAATAGTTTTACTTAATACAAAAGAATAAATTCTAAAATTTCTTGCATACACAGATCATATTTCTGAATTGCCCGCATCCTCTTCCGTCAATGCGAACACTCGCCCTTGCTTCGGATCCTTGTCTTTCTCTGCATTCTCTTTCTTCAGCTGTGGACATCGTGGTCGGATATGCCCTTCTTGACCACACTGGAAACAAATCTACTTTGCCAACTTCGGACATTCTCTCCTTTTATGTCCTGTCTGCCCGCAGAAGAAGCAAGTCACCCCCTGAGTTGCCGGTGCCTTCTGCACTGAATCACTGGGCTTGCTTTGCTTCACTGGGAATTTCTCTCCATCCTGATCATCTGCTGGCCTCTTCTTCTTGTTCCAAGTCTCTTGCTTTACCCGGGACTGATCCATATCTTCCTCGGTCATAGCTGCTCTCCTGACCAGCTTGTCGAATCTTCTGATGCCCAATGGAACCATCCTTGACCTCAAGTTTGGCCTCAAGCCCTGCTCAAACTTTTTGGCTTTCTTTGCTTCGTCCACAACCAACTCTGGTGCATACCTCGAAAGTTGTGCGAACTTCGTCTCGTACTCCCGAACAGTCATGCTCCCCTGCTGAAGGTTCAAGAACTCAGTTGCCTTCTTCTCCTGAACGTCGAGTGGAAAGAAGCGATCTCTGAACTCCTCTAGAAAAGCTTCCCAAGTCAACTACTGCTCTCCCAGAGTCCTCTTCAGTGACTCCCACCAGACACCAGCATCCTTCTCTAGCTGCATCGACGCTAACTTCACCTTGCTAGCTGCCGGAGTCTCCGACACTTCAAAGATCGTCTGCATCTTCCTAATCCAATCATCTGCTGCGGTTGGATCAGCTTGTCCCTCAAAGACTGGCGGCCTCATCCTCTTAAAGGATTCAATCTGCTTAATCGGATCGGCGTTCACCAATCCATGTCCGGCTCCATGATTTGGCGGCGGATTCTGCTGTTGAGCCTGCTGTTGCGCCAAGTTGAATGCCATCAGCGCATTCAGGGTTTGATACACCTTGGCGAATTCAGCCTCTAGGTCAATCCCCGTTCCTCGAGAACTACCTGATCCATCCTCATTGTTGCCACCATTTCTGCCCCTGGGTGCAACCATTCTGAATACTGCAAAACGAGGGTAAAGTTAGAGCATCACACACACATTTCAAACTCACATCAATATCCTATGGCAAAACCATAACCATACCATAACCTCAAACCAAACATCATGTTCTAACTCTATGTAATACTCACACTCTAATGTCCACACCTAGGTACTCACTCTCTAGTGTCCACACCTAGGTTGGTTTTCATACTATGTCTATTATTATCATTGAAGCATGCTCTGATACCACTTCTGTAGCGCCCCGAATTTCTAATATGAGAACTTAGAAAATACGTGGCACTTTCCCAGAGATCCACTTCAATGTAACAATATACATAGTCCAAAGTCTCAAATCGTTTTATTCCAAATTCTTATTACAATAATCTTTTTCAATTGCAGCGGAAATACAAAACACCTTAAAATACATTCAACTGTTACAACCCTTTTTCTTTACAAATTTACCTAAGGCTCTATTATATCACTCTCTAAAATCCAAAGCTAATCCAAGCCTCCAACTCTAAGCAACCTGCATCACATGGGGCTAGAGTTGAACCCTAACCCCCAAAACTACGGGGTCAGCCATAAATGGTGTGAGTGATATAAACAACAAACATAAACAAAACAACTAAACATAAGCAACATGTACTGAACAAAAATACATAAACTGAACATGTAATCTGAAACAAGAACGATAGGCCAGTACATGAGTGAAGCCGAGTCAAGAAACAATACCAACGATCAAGTATCAATCAATCAATCTCTCTCAAAATATGTACAGCTTAACTGTACGGTACAGTCGACTGTATAATGCACCAGTCGACTGTTCTCAACAAACAGTAATCCCCACAACTCAGAATATGTCCAATTGTCAACAATTCTCAGTACCACAATGTATGTCCAACAATCGATCACCAATAATGCCATAGATCGGTTAACAATATATATCCATCTACAAAACTAAAGATAATATAGATCGAATACGAACCCGGTATGCCAAGACACCGACGAATATATTCATCTACAAACAAACTAAAGATAGTATAGATCGAATACATACCCGGTATGCAATCACTAATAGTGACTCTTACACCGACGAATATATTCATCTACAAACAAACTAAAGACTGAAGGAACACTCAAGATTATGAAAACTCATCAGAACCAGTCGACTTATGCGACAGTAAGTCGACTGTCCCGAGAACCAATATCCAAGATTATAACAAGTGCAGTAAGTCGACTCAAGAAAACCATCAGTCGACTTACCCGAGACAATTATCAATAATTCTCAAGAAACATTCCAAGTGCTAACAGTATAAGATCACTTATAAAAACATAAGTTGACTTATCAACAATATAAGATGACTTATAAAAATCATAAGTAGACTTATCAAAAGTATAAGATGACTTATAAAGATCATAAGTAGACTTATCAAAAGTATAAGATGACTTATAAAGATCATAAGTAGACTTATCAAAACATAAGATGACTTATAAAAATCATAAGTAGACTTATCAAAAGTATAAGATGACTTATAAAGATCATAAGTAGACTTATCAAAAGTATAAGATGACTTATAAAGATCATAAGTAGACTTATCAAAACATAAGATGACTTATAAAGATCATAAGTAGACTTATCAAAAGTATAAGATGACTTATAAAGATCATAAGTAGACTTATCAAAACATAAGTCGACTTAAAAGGGGACATAAGTCGACTTATAAGAACATAAGTCGACTTATAAAAACATAAGTCGACTTACCCGAGAGAAATTCTACGATAACTTTGAAAAATAAATTCTAAGTGTACCAGTCGACTGAGAAGGGTCTAAGTCGACTGTCCAGAACGGATTTTCGAGAAAAACTAAAGATACAGCAGTGGAGTCATACCAGTCGACTGAATCGTAGACCAGTCGACTGTCGGCCTACAGATTTCATAAATTAGGTCTGAATACGAAAACAAGTCTGATGTTCTTCTAAAGATTCATTGCTTTGGAAATTAACTTATATTTAGTTAAAAGTGACAATCTCAAGATGATCTGCATCATAATTACAATACTAAATTCTCATGTTCTCAATTCTTGAATCTCCCAATAGGGTTTCTCAATACTCGATTCTTTCACCATCAATAACCAAGATCTGTTTATAAACCCCAGATCCAGATGTGCATACATCCAATCAAAACCATACTTAAATCTTAACACGTTTCAAGCAATCAATAGTTGTCAATCGAGATCTACTAATCTTTCATGGATTTCACATGCATATTTCGAATAACTACCATGGCATCGATTTCATACAAGATACGAAAACATCAAACAAAACAGCATGCAATCATACACATAAACAAAACAAGTCCATATCACTCACCTTTAGAAGCAAGAAGAATCCACAAAAGCCTTCCTTTGCTAGATCCAAACTCCTTCTCCAATCACCAAGAAAATAATATAATGAAATCTGAGTTATGCAGCGAATGACGGCTGCAACTCTCTTTATATAGGCCGGGAATTAGGTTCTAGGGTTTCCAAATACATTTGCAAAACAATCCCTTCAAAATACAATTTTATATATATCTATCTACTCTTGGAAACTCATCCAAAATTCATTAAAATTAGGATTTAATAGAAAATATACTTCTAAATCTTAACCAATACTATTTAAAACGTCCAGAATGCCAATTTTGCACTTTAGCCCTTAAAAATGTCAATTTTACAAAAAGGTCCTTCTTTTCTTAAAATTTGCAAATAGTACTAATTAAATTCAGAAAAATCTGGAAAAATACTACATAATTCCAAAATAATAAATAATAATTTTTCATAAAGAAATCTTAATTTTTCAAACATCTCAAAAGTCATTTGCACGTGTTTTGCACGTGTACAAAAGATAAACCTTCTAGGAAAATATCAATTAAATCCTTAAAACTCATTTAAATTCATTTTCAAATAATTAAAATAATATTTGAAAATACGGGGTTCTACAGAGATACCCTGACCTCGAACTCGATGGCCTCTCCTTCTCAATGAAGGACGACGACGCTCCTCCGACCACTAGGGAGATCTCATGGACTGGTGAGGAGGATCCTATATCTCCTGCCGAAACTCATACGGTCGATGCTGAGGTTTCCCACACCGACAGTCAAGAGGTGTCCCTCTCCTAAGCAGTAGGAATTGTATTTGTGTTTTTTTGTATCACTGTCGAACAAGGACTGGCCACCGCTCTTTTTTACTTCGAGTTATTTGAATTGAATGAAAGTTATTTTCGGCCGAACTTCATGACTTGAACTTTTCGATTATTGATTTGCGTGTTGTTGCCAAACTTCATGCCCTGGACTTTTTATAGAATTATAAATTTTTTTAAAGTCTTCGAGCCTGAGCCTCGGTGTAATGTGGCTTTTCTCCTTTTATTACTAGATTGTCTGGCATGTTGGGGCTGACCCTCGGGATGCCAAGCTTGAATATCTTCGGAATAGACCAGATAGTGGAGTCGAGTTTGGCTCTTCACCGAAAGGAGTCATACGATAGGGAGGCATCATTCTTGTATCATATCCAAATGTCACACCAATTGTAACACCCCGAATTCCAAATAAGTCTGAATTCGAAGTTCCACAGGATCTTTACACTTCACTTCGTACAATTTTACAAGGAATTTAATTTTTTTTATACAACAACGTTTACATCAATGCAACAAAAATAAATTACAACATGATATATGATTAAAATAACAGTTGAAACATTTCTTTAAGCAGCATTCCTTCTTTAGTCATTTCATTCATTTTATCCTGCATAGAAACTGTAGGCACGTCAGTTGCATACAACTGACGCTAGGATATAATACATCAATTTCTCTTACTTGGAAAGCACACACTTGATCACAAACAAAGCTAAGGGGAACTATCTTGTTGATGTCGTGTGTGAATGTGCACTTAGTCTTAAATGCAGTTACTTATTAATTCATAACACTAATGCACACTTCTTCGAACTTATGCATCCCATTCTACATAAATATGAGGGCAAGCCCTTAACCGTACTTCATCTTGTAGGGTTAATCCCTCGCTATGAGTTTAACTACTACGGTAACTACAGTAAGTATCCTAGATTTTTTATGAGTTATGAGCTCATGCCCAGATAGCCTGGGGGGAATCCCACATCCTGACATAACGCATCATGCCGACAACCTATGGACAATTCGCCTCTGTCAAGGAACGATGGCACTACATAGTCACCAAGCACCCCACAAGCGTCGCCACAGTCTCGATAATTCCGGAGAGGTATCCACGTCATGACATGACGCATCATGCAGATAGCCTGTGAACACTCTTACACCGTAGATCCGAGGCCCTCATACTTGTGTTTTTCTTTTACTTTCATCACATCTTCACTATAGTGTAGTCCTTAGATATTTGAATCATGAATAAATTAACACCCTAGAGTTAGCATTACCTCTACACCGGTCTTAAACATCAATTGTTAACCACGACCCAATCTTGGTCTTTTATTACAACATTTCTCTTCAAAATTTCATTCATGCCGATGTAATAACTTAGCTAAACTCTAGTTTTCAACCGCTTTTCATGTTCACCAAAAATGAGTGTTTATACTCACAAATTTCCACATTTCATCATGATTTCATTTTCTATGCACACTTGCATGTATTAAACATCAAATTTCATTTATTAACTTACTCAAATTTTCCATGTCGAAAGTCTCAATATTGATCTCCAGACAAAATTCTTTACATTCAAACTCTTCCTTTTCTTTAATTATTCAAAGTCATATTCTAAGAAAACTTATCAATTTCTTCTTCCCAAAATTACTTCCAATTCTCATTATAATATGTCAAATATTGTAGAAATATTTTTTTATGAAGTCTAGGTAATTTTAGAAGAATATTAAAATTTTTTCCAATTTTTTTAATACTCTTAAAACTCATATATATCAAAAATATTTTTAAATTTAAAAAAAAAAGCAGTTGCCGGTTTCGAACAGAAGACCAATGCCTCCGCCCAGCTACAGTAAAAGACCCAGAGCGCACCCGAAGACAAGAGTCCAAGAGTGACTAATTGCTATAAGGCGAACTCGAATTATATTTAAATATGTTTTTGGTGATTTGATTTAAAATCGAAATTTAATAAAACAGAGCCCCTTCAAGACTCGAACTCATGAATACTGTTACCGTACACAGCGCCCTGACTTCACACCGAAAGCCAGTATGCCCAAATTCACTTTCTGTTATACTTATGAGTTAAAATTGCTTTATTCTACTAATCTGTATCTAACTCCTTCTTTAATAAACTCGATTTCTCAATCAAATTGTACTTATTTAAAATCTAGATCTTTTCCAGAATGTGTTCTTTTGAAAAATAATATAGTATATTTGTTTAGATTTACAAAATTTTCATTTTTAACAACATAATAGAACTATTCCTCTTATTTCTTTTGAGAAAATGAAACATTAGTGTATTTGTTGACATTGAAATTTATTTTCTTGATAAATCTTTTATCTACTTATTCCCACATTTATTCACAATGGTTTTGTACAATTTTTTCTCAATCTTTAACATAGTTAATTCTCTTAAGCTAATTTCATCTTTTACAAAACTAATTCATTTTCTTATAATTCTAAGAGACAACATATTTGACAATCAAGTGAATATAATACTACTCATACAATATAATTAAAAATCAACACTTATTGCAACTTTCTATATTAATCAATTGATTTCACAATCCATGAGTGTTATTTTACGTTCTACAATTAATTCACAAACACAATTCTCATACAAGCATGGTTCATTAAATTATATATTCTAGCATGGAAATATATTAATAAAGCATCATGATAAATCTTAATTAACTAATCTTAATCCATTTTACTAATTTTCTCATATAGACAAACAAGAGTTTTCTCTTTTTCTTACTAGTCATTTCAAGCAATTATATGGCAAATTTTGTTATTTTCTCTAGCATGTTCATAAAATTAACCATATTAGCATGATATCTACATTAGAAGTATAGAAATTGCCCACCTCTTTGAAGAATAATGAAAAACTCCTAAAGAAAACTCCTTGAAAGCATGATTGCCTTCCCTTCTCCTCCTAGCTTGTGCAAAATCCGAGCAACTACTCCTAGTAAGAACCTGAGCCTTCTCCTCCTCTTGCTTGTCGGCCTCCAATGAACAAGGGCACAACTCTCTTTCTTTCTCTCACTCAATCTTTTTCTCACAATGCATTTTTCTTTCTCTTTCTATTTAAAATTTTCTAAGTGTAAGTGATAAAGAATGACAAGAGAGAGGTCTTTATACACATCTCAAGAGCAAATGAAGGGTTGAGATGAGTTTGGATGAAGGGCTAGGATACAATTGGGAGTTAGAAGAACTACCCATTATCAAGCAACCAACTCTCCACTCTCGCCATCTCTCCCACTCCAAGCATGGCCGGCCTCCTTCCTTGTCCCATTGCACGTGCATGTGCAATGCACGTGCCCTCATATGCACATCTAGTTGTTTGTTCATTAATTTATTTATTAATTAGTTACTTGATCATGTCTACCATACAAGTTGTCTTAATTAATAATAGAATTAATTAGTGCGGCTAGTTAGGTGGGCTAAAATCCGTGGGCTCTTAATTAATTAATTAATTTTATTTTGAGTGGGCTAGAATTAACAATAAATAATAATAGGCTTTTTAAAAGAGAAATAAAAAATGTTTGTTTATGACATTAAAATAATTTTTAGGGCAAAAAAAACACATTAATTTGCACGTACGAAACACTTGAAAACAAATGAAAATTTTTATATTTAATTATTTGAAAATTCAGGATGTTACACCAAGTGAACCTAGATCTCGCCCGGTTGAAAGAGGCGATGGTCGATAGAGACTTGAGCATAACCGGGGTCCAAGTGGCTTTTCCCGGTGGGTCATCCCGCGCGCCTCTCTCAGTGGGGATTATTCGGATGCTGGACTTTTTCCTTCGGAAAATGCTTGTACATAAAGAGTTGGAGATATACCGATGGAAGGTAGAGTTCAGAGTGGTAGGATCGAGGGCCACCCCCTTCCTAGCGGTTGGACTTCCGTTCAAGGCCCATCTTCAAGAGTTCGGATAGAGCTGGCGAATCCCGGAGATGCTCAGAGCGGGGGGGCTAGCACCCGAAAGGGAACCGATGGGCAAGCTGAAGTACATACCAGGTCAGTCGGTTTGGACATGGTCCGTGTGAGTCTGAGGGGGGTTCTATGGATGAGGAGGTCCCCTAAGCGAATTCTGCCCCTTGATTTTTGTTGTACCTTGTTGAATTAGTTAAAGTATCTCAGCTATTTGCCCACTCGGCTTTCCGAGCATGTAATGGTTTGTGAAATAAAAACACTCTAGTTTTCAAGATTGTGTTTTCACTTGAATTCTATAGTGACTCGTTTTGGACGAATCTATAAACAGATTTTTCGCGTATCCGGGGGTTGACCGAGCTTAAATTCTATGTCTCTCCTCGAGGTCGGTGCATATCGAGTCTATAGACTTGAGTCTTTTTGGAGATCTAACAAGTCATAAGATCGACACCTGACAGCGAGCCGAGCCCTCTAGTTCGTATGTTCACGAGTCAGGGGCTTGCCTTTGAACTGTGGATCAAACTTCTAACTTTTTGTATCATTAGGGGACTAATAGACTGTGGGAGTAGTTTTAAATGGTGAGCTCTGTTCTGCGGCCGCTTTTGTGCGAGCCGAGACAGAAGCATCAAACCATGGGTTGGACTTCGAACTTGTTTTAGGAAGGTAATGGGTTGTTTGAGCAGTTCCGAACGACGAGACATTTTTGTGTAAGAAGTGACGGGTGCATCGAAACATGGTTTGGACTCCGAACCTGTTATTGAAAGTTTTCGACTGGTCGTGGGTTCGGCTCCTGACGGTGAGCCTCGCTCCTAACTCGTTAGTTAACAAATTGCAAGGGAAGCTACGGGTTGTAGTTCGGCTACTAGGCCAGTCGTTCAGCAAACATGCTGAAGGGCTCACCAAGGGACGAGCTAAGCAAATTTTAGGAAAATTCTGCAAGTGACTCGGATTAAGATACCAATGGACGAGCCTTGCGAAAAACATGAAATTTTTTGTGGCTCAAATTACCATGTCAAGGGACATGCCAAGCAAATAAATTCGAATTTGGAAAAAAACTTTGAAAACATATTGAATTCTATAGATTTTATTCATAGATGATAATAAACTTAAGTGGTTGCCGCTCGGCGAGCATTTACATTCTCTGGCCTTCAAGGCCTTATTACAATTTTTTCGAAGCTTGTGCAACATTAAACACTCTCATAAAACTTCATCAGATGTTCTGCATTTCATGTCTTGAATATTTCCTTACCCACCTAGGTCTTCAAGTGAGTAACTCCCGGGACAGACCACTTTCAAGACGTTGTAAGCTCTAAACACTCATTTATATCTATCATATGAAAAGTCTTGTAACATAACACTCATTTACATCCATTAAACGAAGAGTTTTGTAACATATCATGTAAATGATATAATTATTTACCTATATCATGTAAGCCTATAAACAGAAGGCTTATGAACATGGAGATAGAAGTTTTGGGGATTACTATTTTCTTTATCCTCTCAATATTTATTTCAATTTATAACATGTTATAAGAATGAACCTATTATCTGCTCTGTTACAAGACTCTTCATATAATTAATGCGAATAAGTGTTTGTGGTGGTTATCCACTATCATGTATTTACAACAAATAGTATATAATTACTAGTATACTTACTAGTATATTTATATACTAACTAGTATTATATATGTTAGAACCGCTTTTGGTCTGAATAGGTTTTACCCTTTTTCAAACAAAAAAATGTGATCAAATGTAGGATCCAAATTTTAAACTAGAATCATATACCTTAATCAAATCTCAAAAATCGTGCAATATTATATTAATGTTAATAAATAAATAATTTTAAAGTAGTTTTATTATTTTATCAATTTTTAAAAAAATTATGCAATATTACATAGAGTTATAGAATATAATATATTTGTGATGGTTACCGTCACCATCCTTTACCCTTTGCCTTCCCAAAATCCTCTTTTTTTAAATTTTTTTTTACCATGCATTCTGCCATGGCCACCACCATCATGTCCTTCCTTTATTCTATCTCTAAACATAATAACTCATAATGAATATTTACTAGGCAACAATCGGTAAAAAGATAATATTATGATACACACCCGAATGATGTGCAATATATGTGCGTATGAACAGAGAATGCGGTAGGGAGATAGAAGAAGCAGCGGGAATGTGCTGATTGAATGTGCTGATATCTGTATTTGGGAAGTTGTATCAGAATAGAGTGTAACAGATGTAAGTGAGAGGAGTTTAGTGTAAATGTGTCAGACGAAGGGGTATGGGAAGATATGAGCCCTTGGATTTGATATAGACATATTGTAGCCATCGATTGTAATGAGGCCCACTATGTAAGTGCTCTAACGGCCTGTCCATTTATGGGCAGTGCACGTATGGAAATCTATAAAAAGAGACCCACAGCTGAGCTGTGAGGTCTGTGTGTGATTTGTCTCAATTCTTGCCTCTTCTTGAATACTTCTCTTCCTAATCCTCCATTAATCGTCTTCCTCAACCTAACCTCACCTTCCTTCCTTATCAATGGCCAAGAACAAGGGAAAAGCTGTATCAATGGTATCAGAGCCGATCGATTCTGTGGCTGGGGTTGAAGAAGAGGGTCCTCAAGACCCTGTTGATGATGGAATCCTTGGTTTTGCACCGGATCTTGAATGGCAAAGGAGTTATCAGTTCTTGAATAGTAGAGTAACCAACATGGAAAATCAGATGAAGGACATTGCGGTACAAGCATCTCAGATTCCTTTAATTTTGGCTCAGATGCAACTGCTAACTCAGAGGTTGGGGGAGAACCGATCCAATCAAGAATCTTCAGAGGTATTGGTATTTGGCTCATTCACTGAAGATGAAACTAAGTTGTTCCAGAGCCCAATAGTTCAGCAAAGTTCTGCATAGCCTTCTGTGAATATTGATTTACAGTTTGGATCTTTGGATGTTGTTTCTTTGAATTCGGTCAAAGGCTTAGGTGCTGAACCCAGTTCGTCTGCTCCTCTTGTAATTTCAAGAGATGCCCAGTCACCCAATTTAGTCACCAAGGACCTGTCATTTGCAAATTGGAAATCATCAGAAAGTACTGGTTTGCTAAAATTGTCCATCTAGTGACAAAGAATAAAACATTTGCAAATGGGAAATCATCGGAAAGCAATGGATTGCCTAAACCTTCGAAATCTAAAGCAAATGGTTGCCTTTCTTTGTCAGGGGTCACCGATATTGAGAATAAAACATTGGATGTAAATTCATTGCATTTATGCGAAAACAGACTTGTTAATGCAGTAACACCTGTGGTAGACCCAAAGCTTATTGATGCAGTCGCTGATGTGAATGAAGGATCAAAAAGTAACATTCTTACTAATACCTCTGCACTTGTGAAACTTGCGACTAATGTTCAAAAGAAACCAGAGGAGCAAACACTGTCCGCCAAAAGCTTAGTTCCAAGGGGTTTGATAAATTTGGGAAATCTTTGTTTTCTAAATGCGACACTGCAGGCATTACTCTCCTGTTCCCCGTTCATGCAGCTTTTACAGGATCTAGCAACTCGCGATATTCCCAAGATTGGTTATCCGACTTTACTTGCATTTGTCAAGTTTATCACTGATTATGGGATGACTGAAGACTCAACAGTAAACAAGCATAAGAAAGTTATCCAGTCAGGGAAGCCTTTTAGTCCCGTTATGTTTGACTCTGTTCTAAGAATCTTTACTCCTACTTGCTTGTCAGGCAGGACAAGACAAGAAGATGCACAAGAGTTTCGTAGCTTTGTAATGGATCGAATGCATGATAAACTGCTCAAGATGGAAGGCCATATATCTAGTTCAAATGGAGCTGAAACTGTTACAGGATCAACAGCATGGATTGGGAGGGGTCTGTCTTGTGTTTGTGCTCAGATAAGGGAAAGTGATGCCCGTCTATCATTTGATCTGACACCTTCTCAGGAGGAAAGTCTGCTGAGGCTACAAAACCGCTTACTTGTTCCTTATGACAGCTCAAAGACTGAGCACCAGGAAGCCTTAAGGGCCCTCTGGCATGAAGCTTTTCCCGAAGAACAACTCCAGGGTATGATATCTGAACAGTGGAAGGAAATGGGATGGCAAGGGAAAGATCCATCTACAGATTTCAGGGGAGGCGGTTTTATATCACTGGAGAATTTATTGTTCTTCGCTAAGAACTATCCTAAATCCTTCCAAGATCTTCTAAGAAAGCAAGAGGGAAACCGAGCTTTGTAGGAGTATCCATTTGCTGTAGCTGGTGTAAATATAACATTCATGCTAATTCAGATGCTTGATCTTCAAGCAGAAAATGAGAAAGCCTTTGATATTCTCTACTGCATAACTTTCAAGCTGATGGATCATCATTGGCTCGAGATGCATGCCTTTTGTTGTTCAAGTACTTTCCTCGTTAGACCTTGGGGCAAGGTCTTATTGAAGGGGGGAGGAATTGATACACACCCGAATGATGTGCAGTATATGTGCGTATGAACAGAGAATGTGGTAGGGAGATAGAAGAAGCAGCGGGAATGTGCTGATTGAATGTGCTGATATCTGTATTTGGGAAGTTGTATCAGAATAGAGTGTAATAGATGTAAGTGAGAGGAGTTTAGTGTAAATGTGTCAGACGAAGGGGTATGGGAAGATATGAGCCCTTGGATCTGATATAGACATATTGTAGCCATCGATTGTAATGGGGCCCACTATGTAAGTGCTCTAACGGCCTGTCCATTTACGGGCAGTGCACGTATGGAAATCTATAAAAAGAGACCCACAGCTGAGCAGTGAGGTCTGTGTGTGATTTGTCTCAATTCTTGCCTCTTCTTGAATACTTCTTTTCCTAATCCTCCATTAATCGTCTTCCTCAACCTAACCTCACCTTCCTTCCTTATCAATGGCCAAGAACAAGGGAAAAGCTGTATCATATTAATAACAAAAACGTGTAATACAATAAAATATGTTATTTACGATTACAAACAATTGTTACACCATGGTTCACATGAACTAATGGTTTTCATCACAATCTCTCTTTGAAAAACATGCTTCTACAATTTCTTCAGTTTTCAAGGAGATCATGCAATATGTACACATTTTACGAAAATCCTAGTGAAAAACTTTTTTTTCTTATTCATTTTTTTTTCTTTTCATATAGGGGTTTAGTAAAATATTGGGGTAAGACAAATCTCTAATCTCTAAGGGGACGTTTAGTATGCGGTAATATAAAAGGAAAACTAGGATTACCCTCTCGATTACCTGATTTGGTAAGATATATATATAGTTTTGGAAGAATTCTTAAATTCTCATGGGAATCAAAATTCTTTGTTGGGAAGGATATACATTTCTCTTTAAAATAGTGAGATTTGTGGGTTCCTCCACATAAAAAATTATTGAGATTATCATGTTACCAAAACACCATGTAGATTTTTGATAATCTTTCTGTCTTATTATATTGCCGCTCATGTTCTCTCCAAGAATTTTTTTACTTTGTCTTATCATGGTGGAATTTGTGCATATCTATATAATAAAACACAAAGCTATCAAGTGGCTCTCCTTCAATCCCCCCAAAATCAAAGACCCAGATCTAACCTCATAAAGCACATCCCCCCCCCCCCCAAAAAAAAATTCTAGGCCCAGATCTAACCTCACAAAACACATTCTCCCCCCCCCCCCCCAAAAAAATATATATATTCAAACCCCAAATTTTAAATACCCCTCCCCCCCTTCTCGTGCAAATTGCACAGACACGTGCATTCCAACGATATATGTATACATTGACATTGAGTGTGGTGCATTGGCCCCACATAATTAGTTTTGAATCTTTTGATGGCTCAGACTAATCAGAGCCAGAGCCAGAGCCAGGTGAAGAAGAAGGGTTGCTGGTGTGGGCCCACTGTCCTTTGTATAGGTGTTGTTTTGGCCCACACATGGTACTATGGTACACAGCACTAGGCACACGACAAGAGATTTGGTGCAATGTTGTGTGTAGTCTTTGTTAGCCTTTTGTTCAATGCATTATGCAAACATAGTATTTTCAATGACTGTTTAAGGCCACTAGCTCAATTATGTAATTACAATGCCAATGCTAAAATTTATGAAATGATATTTTGAATAAGAAGCTACGGTCTTAGTCTGGTCTCAAATATAAAAATTTGCGTTACTAATCCCTAATTCTTACTATCTGAGTTAATTTGTATCATCTCATCCACCTTGGCACTAAGCATTAGTATAAATGGTTGTTGATTAGAGTTAAAGAGATGTTTCACCAAAAAAATAAATAAAAAATACACCATTATTTTACATGCGGGATTCTCAAGAAAGTTTCAAGTCAAATTAACTAGCTTGCTCTCCTGTTTGTGTGTGACTGAAGACAAATTAACAAGCTTGCTCATCTGTTTTACAAGTCCTTTTCTAAGTAAAAAAACAGTAACTAATTGTTGTTGAAAATATGTCTCAAATATTATTTCTTGTGTGATGTGATGCTCGAAGCCAAAAAAGAGTTGCACAAAGTTTAATATGATTTATGGAGTTGATTGATACATCAACGTCTGTATAAATCAACGTCCAGAGTACATCAATACATCAATGTCTACTAGCAAAAAAACATCTATATAAATCATCCCTTACTGTTTACATGATTTTTCATATCTTGCATCGTTCCAAAGACGTGTCGTAGGCGCGTGCCCACGGGCATACCTAGTTTATATATAAAGAAGAATGTCCAATTAGAGATTAAACATAATCAAATAAGTACGATATATGTTTCAGTATAATGTATCAATTTTAAAAATAGTACCCACCATTATTCATAAAAAATTGAAAGGGAAATCCTATGTCTACTAAGTCATAAATAATATATTTCATTGATAATTATAATCCATGTATGTCTATGATCATGTGTCTGTACTACGTGCATTTCTTTTTTTTTCTTTTTGTTATGTTTTTATCTACCTGGTTGAAATATATTGGAATCATAATGTAACTTTTTGAGTCATCTATTTGTTATTGTACTCAGGTTTATAAGATATATATCAGTATTGGTTTTGCACGTGTCACATACATGCATTGATTACAAAACTAGACAACAATTATATTGGTTTTTATGAACCATGATTCATATAAACAAAAGTATTAGAGTTCTGCCATGTCGTCTGCCCAAACTTGTACTGAGAATTTGAAATAGTTCAATGTATTATAATTTAGAACTTTATACATGAAAATCATAGCCCTCGGAGTGTAGAACTCAGATCGTCTGACGATTTTATAATCCAACTTGTAGATTGCGAGATAGTCAGATTTTAGTACTGTAACGTTTTAATTCCAGAACATTGTTTGTAATTGTGATGTTATGATTAATCAATTGAAATAATAGGTTGCTAGCAGAATTGAAACATGAGATTAACCAATATATTACTGAACATCGCTAGAAATTAGTTTATGATTTTTGTACGATTTGTTTATGAATTTCAGTCGCATTATATGTACAAGAACTTGACCATGACCTACTGACTGAACACTAGACCAGTAAAGAATCGACTAATAGACCTAGCTACTATAAATAGAATGTAGCTACTGTAAATATTATAATTTAGAACTTTATACCCTTTTGGCTTTAAAAAATAAAGCCAAAAAGGTATTTTCGGTAATGACTATTATAGCGAATGATTGATGCGAATGATTTGGTCTATACCAAACACAGTAATAAAATATTCTCTGCAATATAATATTTTGTACCAAATGCAATACTGCAACATTCTTGAGAATCATAATTCATATCATCGCATTTCCAGGAATCCGCTCATTCTAAGGAATTCTCCAATCCGCGCACCAAATGCCCCCTAATATATATAATGTGTAACGCCCCGAATTCCAAATAAGACCGAATTCGAGATTTCACAGGATCTTTACACTTTACTTCGTACAATTTTACAAGGAAATTTAAACTTTTCATCATACATCCGAGTTTTTTTTACAAATTTGTACACAGCGGAAAATAAAATGAATTACAACAATGAAAACAAAATACAACTTGCAACATCTTTAACATGTAACAGCAACATATCACTTTATTCCTTCATGAATATGTCCATTTCCTACATAATAAGCTGTGGGCACGTCAGTCATTTACAACTGACGAAAATGTTATACTCGGTCATTCTCTCTATGCCGTACACATAACGATATCAATATTTTAACAGATCACAAACTTAAATGAAAAATAAAGTGTTAAATGTGACTATGCTAAACAAGTAAGTGTATGCGATGCCTTAATGCCTAATGTAGATATTTTACACTAAGATGATACTAATGCATACTTATTCGGATTCTATGCATCCCATACTACATAGGTCCGAGGGCAAGCACCTACGTACTCCACATTTAAGGATTCGATCACTCGCCATGAAAACTACTCAGTAATAAAACAAGGTTTAAATCATTCCACGAATATGGGTCCCAGTACCGGAATCCTCCGCTCGACTGTTATAACAGATCCCTCATCGTGCGAATCATCCCGCAAGTGCCCCTTTAGCCTCGGTATACGTATATACATTGGAGTACGACAAACTATCCGCCCAACTATGCATAGTCCCGGATTTAAAATAAAAGCTCGTCTCTCACGAAGCAACCACAGTCCCGGAATCATCCACTCGACTATATAGAGTGCCCCACTTATGTTTGACCAGGTTTACTACATCTTCACTTATGTGCCTAATTCTTTAGTTCAAGACATGAATAAATTTCCAAGCCTAGAAATTAGTTTTACCTCCTACCGGACTTAATCAACAAAATACAAGATAGCTCTATGGCCATATCTCAAAATATATCTCAACTCTTTTTCAATTCAATAGTGCCGGTACCCGAGGTCTCACTAACTCTAAATCACAACTTTTCATGTACAAAAATCCATGGGTACACATACCCTTCAATAAATATGTCTTAAACTTAAACATTCTCATCTTCAACTTATTCACAATTTGATAAAAGTCTTGTTTTAGCATCATTCACAAAGGGATCATGTCTTATCTTGACACTATTCATAATTCACTTATTTATTAATACTCTAATAATTCTTTTCATGAACACAATTGTATCACGTGAAATCTTATTAACAAATTTAAGCTCATACAATGTATCGCAACCACATCAAAACAATTCTTAAACCAAGTAAGAGTATAATCTTTTCAAAAGAATTCACTTCACACAAACACATTTTTCTCTTCTTTAAAAATATAAATTCCATACTCTGTACTAATTAAATCTTAAGTCAGAATTCACTTTCTATCTCAATTTCTCTTTTTTACTTCTCAAATATACTTGAAAAATTCTACAACTATTTTTAATAAATTCCATTTCATTTTAGAAGAATTCTAGATTTTTTCTCAAATTTTTATTCTCATTAAAATCCTTAAAAAAATATTAAAACCGAAAAAAAATCAAAAGTGGCCTTCGGGTTTCGAACCCAGGACCGGCCGAATGCTATAGTAACCGCCCAAGAACACAACCACAAACCACTAAGTCTATATGGACTCTGTGTCCAATAGCTTCACCGAATTCCCTTTATACCTAATATTGTGTTCGGATTTTATTTAAAGGAAACAAATAAAAAATGTGTCCAACAAGTTTTGAACTCAAGATCTCTTACAAGTACAATAATGCTCTGTGGTGCACTAGCTAACTAGTAAGTCCAAGTGTAAATTCTGATTAGAAGTCAAACTACTGTAGTTTTGTTCACAACATTCTAAAATTAGTTATTTTTTCACAAATCTCGACATATGATCGATTCTAACATTTTTGATGAACTGCAACTTCCTTATTTATATTGATTTCATTTGAAACATCGATTCATGAATTTCCAAAACTTGTGTTCTAACCATTTTACTTCTATTTCAAAAAATGTCTCATTCTCTTGAATAGAACAAAAGTTTCATTTCTTTATTTTAATCAAAAATAACATAATGTATCTCTTGCCAATAATCTTAAAAAGTGTTTCTATGCATATTAATTCAATTTCACCCAAAAATTCATTTTTTTATCGTAAAAAGGGAAAATCTCAACAAATAATCTTTCTATTATATTTCTACATAAGCATGTATGGCCATAACTCTTTTCCTCATTTCAAATTAACATGATGATAACTTATTTCTTTATTCACATCACAAATTCTACAATCTTATAGCACACATACAAACATGGATTTTGTTCTCTTTCTTTTTCTTATTTTCAATCAATCATGTTGATTATAATGAAATTTCTATAATTCATAACATACCTAATAGCATGGATTTGTTCTCACATTCACTTTATCTTTACTATATTAGTATGCATGTCTCATAATTTAGAAAAACATAGGATTACTCACATCAATTGATCTATTTTACTAATATCATGTTCTATCATGCTTAAACTAATATTTAGAAAATATTAAGACCACCCACCTCTTATGAAGAATGAAGAGACACTTCTAGCTCCTAGCTCCAACTAGCACCTCCTTGTCCTTCTCCTCCTAGCAAGCCTCCAAAGCACAAGAAATACTTTCTTCTCTCTTTCTTTTTCCTCTCTTTATTTTTTTGTTTATTTTGAGAGTGACAAAAGAAGAGAAATGAGGGTGTATTTATAAGTCAATGTGAGGATTCAATTTGCATAATTCTCCTTCTAATAAATTACTCTCTTAATTTTTCAACTATTCAAAATCCTAACTCCCTTAACTCCCAACTCTTCATGTCTCCACCTCTTCAAAAACTCATCTCCCTTCTCTTCACATCCCCTAACTCCCAACCCTTAAACTAACACGTGCACGTGTTGTGCACTAGTGCACACACATACACAAAAATAAATACAACTCCTATGCTTCTAAAATGTGTATTAAAAGTTGTTACATGTCATGTGTAAGTCCATGCACCACTAAAAATAGGATTTAATTAATGGGCTTTTCTAATGAGCTTTCTTTTTAATCAATTTAATTAGTTTGTCTAATGGGCTTTCCTTTTTATTAATCTAATGAGCTAGAATCTATTTTTAGGTCCATGGGTTAAATGAAAGGCTAAATAAAAAGACTTATGCATGCTAAAATATAAATGAGAGTAAGAAAAATAAAGATGGAAAAATTAACACGTGCATCACACGTGCAAAAATTGAAAAATGCATTTTAATCAAAATAGGGGAAAATAAATTTCCGTTTTATAAAACGAGTTCGAACACGTAAAATAAATAATCAATACACATTGAAATATCACACTTAGTGATGGAAAAATACGTAATTGATACGTGCATCGAAAACACATAAAAATCACGTAAAAATACAGAAATTAAAATATTATATTTTTGTTGACTCAAAATAGGGTAAAAATCAATATGGGAAATGCATAAATAGTCGATAATCAAAATGCGTAGTGAAAACACATTACAAAATACACGTGCGTAACACACAAGGACAAAATTGTCATTTTCAATTTTGCGGGGTGTTACATAATGAGAGAGTTGGAGTTGGAGTTTTGTAAATATACCAACTTATGTATATCGCGCGTACATAACTAATATGATGGAGGTTTCAGGTTCGAGTCCTCACTACATCGGAGTTTTTGCTTTAAAAAATACTAATAATCTGCACGTGCGATACACGTCCTAATAAAATTTTTTCTTCTTTTTAAATTAAGTAAAAAGACATAATATGGTCTCGAACCTGAGACCTCACATTACTCATCACGTACTCTTTACAAATTATACCTAGTGGCATCAACTTTTATTTTATATGAGTGACACTTTTGTAAATAATTATATCATGAATAAATTTGAATTTTGACGGTATTATGGTAACTAACAACAATTGAGTAAATAAATGGTTGTTACCGCTGAAATCGGTGTGGGGGCAAACAAATAGATTTGTGGATTCTTAGGATGTTGAATAGTCAAACCTGAATACCTTTCCGCCGGAGTTTGACCGTGATCTCCCGCCTTGACCTGCAAAAAGTGCGAAACACTGGGGTTGATCCCGGTGATGCACCCTCCGACGCTCAAGTTAGTAATCAGAAAGATTATGAAAGAGCTTTGATTGACAAAAAATTGATTACCTGGTAACAGTGGGGGATGGGGGGGGTATTTATAGCCGCCTTAGGGATCAGTTTCGGGATAAGATCAAATCCCTACTTTCCAGTGAATGGATCGAAGGAATCAGGGCCGTTGATTAATCATAACCATAAACCCTAATTTTATCCAGCTGGACTGGGTTTCTTGCGGGTTGAAACCCGCACCCAGTTGAGATGGATCCGTTCGTGGGTCATTGGACCTTTGGAAAAAGGACCTAGTACCCATTTCAGACCCATTTGTAGGTAAAATTACCATTTTACCCCTGATCTTTAAGATTTGTGCCTGATTTGGAAGGGTTCGATTTAACTCCTTTTTTAGCCATATCACGAGCCCCCCACTCCCAAAGATTGAGTTTGATCAGCCTTTGAGGAGTAGTTTTACTGTTTTAATGGCTAGCAAAGTTGTATCGGAGTCCAAACGAGGGGTGACGAATCTTTGTGTGAGGTATTATGGTGGTTTTCTGAGTTAGTTGTGTGCTCAAGGGTGTTCTTGAGCTCTCCTGAACTTTTGGTGATTTTTTATTATTATTATTTTTCAGACCATTTATTTAATTTTTCGAAGTGGTAATTTAATGTTCGGGAGCCTTAATTGATTATTCTAAGCAATAATTATTTAAATGGGGGCTCAAAAATACTTTCTTGAATTTATAATTATTTTTTAGAATTTTTAATTAATTTTCCTGAATTTTTAATCATTTTTTGCAATTTTTAAATAAATAATTCGAATTTAATAAATAAAAAATTAATTTTTAATATTATTTATGACGTGGCACAATCTGGGCCGCTCATCTTACATCAGCGCGTAGCTCTGAGAGATCGGGCGGCAGAGCGGTGCTGATCGATGTGGGCGAATCTGGGGCTTTGATAAGACCATGGTGCGAATTTTGAAACGATCTGATGGCCTGCATCGCTCGACTGTGTTTTTACCATGTGGGCAGCTCGGAAAGCCAGTCGCTCGGATCGAGATTCCGAACGATGTTGCGCAATTCGGGCCGTTCATTATGAGATCTTACACGAATCTCGAGGCGTTATGGCGTGGATCATGAGAAAATGTGATCTTGGCCACATGGCTGAATTAGGGTCGTTCATGTGCTACTCGGCGTTATTTTTCCCATATGAGCAACTCGGATCGCCAGTTGCTCGGCTCGGGATTCCGAGCGACGTGGGGCGATCTGGACCGTTCATCACGAGATCTGGCATGCAAAAAGGCGGCGTGGATCACGAAAAAATGTTATCTTGTCGTTTTGTAATCGTGGCCCAATCTGAGCCGTTGGATCAAGATTTTGCACGATTTTTGAGGAGAAAATTGTTTTTCTCCAATACGCAGCTCGGATCGCCAATCGCTCGGATTTGGATTCCGAGGGACGTGGCATGATCTGAACCGTTTGTCAGGTCAATTTTTGAGACGATCCGACGGTTGGTGTCGCTTGGCGCTATTTTCCCCATATGAGCAGCTCGGATTGCCAGTCGCTCGGATCGGGATTCCGAGCGACGTAAGGCGATCTAGACCGTTCATCACGAGATCTGGCACGGATCTTGATGCAAAAAGGCAACGTGGATCACGAAAAAATGCTATCTTGTAGTTTTGTGATTGTGGCCCAATCTGAGCCATCTAATCAAGATCTTACACGCATTTTGAGGAGAAAGTTATTTTTGTCCAATACGCAGCTTGGATCGCCAGTCGCTCGGATTTGGATTCCGAGGGACGTGGCACGATCTGAACCGTCCATCTGAAAATCTTGTACGGATCTCGATGTAAAAGATGGTGTGGATCACGAGAAAACACTATCTTGTCGTTTTGTGGTCGTGGTCCATTATGAGCCATCTGATTAAGATCTTGCACGAATTCTAAGGAGAAAGTTGTTTTTCTCCAATACGCAGCTCGGATCGCTAGTTGCTCGGATTTGGATTTCGAGGGACGTGGCATGATCTGAACCGTCCATTTGGAAATCTTGCGCGGATCTCGATGTAAAAGATGGTGTGGATCACGAGAAAATGCTATCTTGTCATTTTGTGGTCGTGGTCCAATCTGAGCCGTCTGATCAAGATCTTGCACGAATTCTGAGGAGAAAGTTGTTTTTCTCCAATACGCAGCTCGGATCGCTAGTCGCTCGGATTTGGATTCCGAGGGACATGGCACGATCTGAACCGTCCATTTGGAAATCTTGCACGGATCTCGATGTAAAAGATGGTTTGGATCACGAGAAAATTCTATCTTGTCGTTTTGTGGTCGTGGTCCAATCTGAGCCGTCTGATCAAGATCTTGCACGAATTCTGAGAAGAAAGTTATTTTTCTCCAATACATAGCTCGGATTGCCAGTTGCTCGGCTTGGGATTTCCGAGCGATGTGGGGTGATCCAAACTGTCCATCGATAGCTCAGCATAGTGCCTCGGCGGCTCGGAGCTAGAGGAATTGCCGAGCGGTGCGGCCGAGTCTGAATTGTCGCCACCTTTATGAACCGTCGCCGCTCTTCTCTACTTTGTCGTTTATCCTTCTTTAACGGGCTTGAGGGGGGCCCAAGAGTCGCAACTTTACGTTACAAAGCCCAAGAGTCATTTCTTTTACTATAAGTTTTCACCTCCCCCACTCTTTCTCTCATTCTTTCACTTTTACTTTTACCTTTACTAGCGGTGTTTTTGCTCTCGAGCGGCGCTACTAGCTTTTGTGACAAGGCGAGTTTGAACTCCGACAATCTTTTCCGACCATACACGTCACTTCAAGGTTAGTCTTTCCCCATTCTTTTTGAGAATGTCTAGAATTTCTTCTGGGGACGAGACCTCCACCTCGGACCGAGACATCGACCGAGCGGTAGTGGTTAAGCCGAGGAAGGGGAAGGAAGTGGTTGATCCGGTCGGGGTGTCGATGATAGTTGAGACTCCGAAGGGGGCAAGAGAGCTGGGTCGGCTGCCGTCCACATTGTCGAGTGTCGGTAGGGTGAGGAGCTACCCCGAGGACATCTTGGAAAAGGTGGTGCGTGGGATGGCTCCGGCATATGAGGAGAATAATCCGAGGGATCCTTCCGAGGTGGATGAGATCCCTTCAATCATGACCGAGGAAGATCTTCACCGAATCAGGAAGAGATTTCGCATCCCGAAGGAGTACGCGCTACTACTCCCCGGCCCCGGTTTCCGAGCGTGTACAAGGACGTCGGTAGACACGTGCGTCTTCCCATACGATGCACTCAACGCCGGTCTTCGGCTACCACTGCATCCCTTCGTGGTCGAGGTGCTGCAGTGGTACGATTTGAGCCCGGTTCAGTTTATGCCGAACATGTGGCGGCATGTTATCGCCTTTGTCCTCCAGTGCCAGGCGGTCGGTGCGCAACTACAACTGGTTCTGCTTCGGAGCCTCTATCGCATCGGCCGAATGAGCAAGGGTATTACTTGTCGCCGAGAAAAGGGGTGAAGTTGATCGAGAATCCAGACTCGATCAAGCACTGGAAGGAGAAATATTTTCTCATTCGTGGTCCCGAGCCGTGGGGCTTCTCGATGGTGTGGAAGGATGGGGTCCCGAAGTGGGCGAAGAAAGAGCCGGTGCTCACAAGAGAGGAAGAGGAGGTGGTGGCTAAAATCCTCGGCCTTCCGACCCTCGGTTGGAAGGACATAACCGAGGAGGTCTTGTTCGGTGGAGGTCTCAGTCCGATCGACCCCAGTACGCTCTCTTTCTTTTTTCTTGCTAGTCTTAGTGTCTTTTAGTGTTTGTTATATATATATTTTTCTAACTCTTTTGCTCGATTTTTTCTTCATATGCAGAGGCCTCCGGTATGGATTACAAGGCGCTAATGGCAAAGAGTTGCGCTGCCTCGGCGAAGGGCACAGATACGAGGAAGAGGAAGAGGAAGAGGACCACGGCGGAGCCTCTTTCCAGCCGAACAGTACAGGCCCCCTCAGCACCCTCGGTCGTTGTGGACCTGGTGACCGAGGCCCCTTCAGAACTGCCTACTCAGGCTCCTTTGGCCGATGCCCCGGGTTCGTCAAGCAGGGCGTTCTCTGCCAGTGCTGCTCTGGCTTTGGAGGTGCCGCCACTTACTGCCGAGGTGGAGACCATCCTCACCGAGGAGCATAAGCAACTCTTCGTCTCCGACTGGAGGGTGATGAAGGTAGACGGCTTCCTCAGCGACGCGGGGATGTGTATGTAGGCGGTGCGCCACCTGCCGACCCCGAAGGACCGTGCCGTGCTGATGGTCGGCTCTGTGGGCGACAATGCTCTGGATATAGCTCGGTCGACTATGTTGGTAAGTCTGAGTTGTTTATGATAACCAAAAAATTTTCTAAGGTTTTCGTTCGATGCTAATCGTCTCTTTTTCTTTGTTTTGCTCGTGACTCTCTACCACTTCAGCCACATGCTCGAGCAGTTCACCGAGCAAGAGAAGGAGACGAAGCTGGAGAACGACCAGGAGAGATCAGAGCGCTCCAAAGCTGTTAAGCTGTTCGAGGCCGAGCAGCGACTCTCGGCTTCGCGTGCGGCCGAGGTGGGGGCCCTCGAGACGATACTTGCCATGGCACTGAAGCACTCTATAGCCGAGACTGCCAAGGTCGAGGCATTGGAGAAAGAGAGGATTTTCCTAGAGGAGGAGCTGGCCATAGCCTTGAAGGCATCCGAAGAGGCGCTGAATGGCCAGGCGATGAAGGTGGCGGAGGCAGAGAAGACGGTTCGGGATGAGGCCGAAGCCCACATGATGACGAACATGGAGGAGGCCTACGCCCGAGCGCTGAAGCATGTGGCAATCGGCATTCCCGGCTTTGACAGCTCGTATTACTTTTACGATCCCGTGGAGGGTGAGGAGCTGATTCCTCTGGCGGAGGTCGAGCCCGAGCTAGAGGGCAAAGTGGCCGAGGAGGACGCCGAGGACGAGGTGATCGTCGAAGGGGTGCTCATCACCGTACCGAGCGAGGATACCTCGGAGCGGTGCCATGAGGTGGCCCTCTGACTTAGTCGTCTCTTCTTTTGTTTTTTTTTTGTTTGTTGTAATGCCAAACCGCGGACTGGCCACCACGCTCTTGTACTTTTTTGAATTTTAATGAAATGACCAACTTTTTGAGACTTTGGCTAAGTGTTTGAGATTTTGATCTTGATTTGTATTCACCTTGTTTTGGAATTTTGTTGTGTTGAGAACGGTGTTGCGAACTCCTTGTTATCTAAGTGTTGAAAACACCCTTTGTTCTTTGCGTTGAGAACTCAAGTGTTGTGAATACCTTGTTATTGAAAATTTTGCTAAGTGTTCTTCAGAGCTCAGCGTCGATATATTTTTGCTTTTCAGGTCGTTGAGTCGAGTTCAGCAGTTGAAGCCTCTCGTCTTCGGGTTGACTTAAAAGCAACGAAGTTGGCCCTCTCTCGCAGTCGAGAGTGCTTTCTCAAGAGCGAGTTGGACTTGGAACGCCTCAAGCTAAAGCTGTCGAAGCGTCTCTCTGAGATGAAGCACCTAAAGAAGGCGCTGTCTGATGCTACCACGGAGACAGGTGAACTATTGGCTGAAATCCACCACTTGCGGATAGTAGAAAAAGAGCTTTTGGTGGAGGAAGAATAATTAACAGTGGCAGCGGGCAAGTTGATGGCCGAGCACGATGAGTTGACGGCGGAGGTCGACGAGTTGAAGAGGATCACGGTCGATAGGAGCATCGAGGTTACTCATCTCCGTCGAATTATTGCCGACAGCTCCGGTGCAGAAGGCTCCGCTCAGCTTCCTCGCTTCAAGATAGCCGTGAAGGACGACTCTCTGAAGCAACAAATCGTCGAGTTAGAGGGGGAGGTCGCTCGCCTAAAACCCCAATATGAGCGGGTCAATGTAAGGAGTATGTCGTGTACTCGTGAAGAAAGCGAGAGAGGAATTTTCTTTTACGAGCTCGCGACTCGATCACCAGTTGTTCGTCGAAGTCCTGCTGATGCACAAAGCGGGGTGGCTGCTTCGTCGAGCGAAGCCTCAGCCGGTGCAACTCTGAAAGACACTACTAAGCTCGCTGGCTTGGGGACCTCAACAAGTGCGGGATCGCAACGACAAGGTGTGCGCCGGCCCCGCCTGTCTCTTAAGAGGAACATCCCTCTTCCTAAGAGTTGTTGAAGTAAGCTTGTGATTTTAGCTTTTCAAATTTTGTAACTCGTCGTAGATAAGAGTAGCTGGTCTTGCAATTTGAGTTTCTTTGAACTTTAAACTTTATAGAAGTGAAAGCTTGTTTATTCCTCTGTGCTTGTGTGTTGGCGTGTTCAGTTAATCCCTTATGGTTGTAAGAGTGTTTCTGAGGGGCGGACCATTTCTAGCTTGCTTAAGAGCGAGGAGTAGAAGTGGGGTCTTGCCAAACTTGTAAACTTCGAAGGACATGGCTCTATCGGAGGTGTCCATCTGAAGGTCCTGCACGGATCCCGATGTAAAAGACGGTGTGGATCACGAGAAAATACTATCTTGTCGTTTTGTGGTCGTGGTCCAATCTGTGCTGCCTGATCGAGATCTAGCGTGGACTTTGGGGAGAAGGCTATTTGTCTCCAATACGCAGCTCAGATCGCCAGTCGCTAGGATTTGGGTTCCGAGAGACGTGGCTCGATCTGAATCGTCCATCTGAAGATCTTGCACGGATCTCGATGTAAAAGACGGTGTGGATCACGAGAAAATGCTATCTTGTCATTTTGTGGTCGTGGTCCAATCTGTGCCGTCTGATCGAGATCTTGCACGAATCATGGGGAGAAAGTAATTTTCCCCAATACGCAGCTCGGATCGCCAGTCGCTCGGATTTGGATTCCGAGGGATGTGGTACGATCTGAACTGTCCATCTGAAGATCTTGCATGGATCTCGATGTAAAAGACGGTGTGGATCACAAGAAAATGCTATCTTGTCATTTTGTGGTCGTGGTCCAATATGTGCCGTCTGATCGAGATCTTGCATGAATTTTGGGGAGAAAGTCGTTTTTCTCCAATATGCAGCTCGGAATGCAAGTTGCTCGGGAATGTATGCCTGAATATCTTCATCAGTTATCCAGCCAAGTGAAGCAATGGGGCATTCATTCAAGCACTCCAAGTATTCTTCTCCCATGTCTAGTATAGTTGTAGAAATTTCGTCAGTTATCCAGCCCAGTGGTCTGGATTCCGAACTCATCGTTCGAGTAAATTTCAACGGTTGTGGGAGCAGTTCCGAATGGCAAACCACTTCTAGCTTGCTTAAAAACAAGCTTGCGGAGCAGAATCGAGCCAAGTTTTGGACTCCGAACACGTCGTTCGAGTAAATTTCAACGGCTGTGGGAGCAGTTCCGAATGGCGAACCACTTCTAGCTCGCTTAAGAGCGAGCTTGCGGAGCGGAATCGAGCCAAGTTTTGGACTCCAAACATGTCATTCGAGTAAATTTCAATGGTTGTGGGAGCAGTTCCGAATGGCGAACCACTTCTAGCTTGCTTAAGAGCGAGCTTGCGGAGCGGAATCGAGCCAAGTTTTGGACTCCGAACACGTCGTTCGAGTAAATTTCAACGATTGTGGGAGCAGTTCCGAATGGCGAACCACTTCTAGCTCGCTTAAGAGCGAGCTTGCAGAGCGGAATCGAGCCAAGTTTTGGACTCCGAACATGTCGTTCGAGTAAAAGCAATTAAAAGTTTTAAACAGAGAGATAAAATAATCACAAGAGAATTATCAGGGAAAAGGAGTTCTTTATTGATAACTGCTAATTGGCTGCTTCTAAGTTGCAAGCCGTTATTACAATGAGAAAATAAAGAAGCAAGTACAAATAAAACGAAAGGAAGTGCTCGACACTTGAATGTACTCGGAGAGGCGTTCAAACACTCTCTTGGTACTTCAGTAAGTGGTCGGCGCTCCAAGTTCTTGGTATCTATCTGCCTTTAAGGTCTTCAAGACGATATGCTCCTGGCCGGACTACCTTGGAAACCTTGTACGGTCCTTCCCAATTCGGAACTAGCTTACTCTTTTCGTTGGGAAATGAGATAGCTAGCTTTCTGAGGACTAAGTCCCCTTCCTTGAGATCGGTGGGATGGATTCTTTTGTTGTAGGCCTGCTCGATTCTCCTCCGATAATTTTGCTGGCGAATTGAAGCTCTTTCACGGAGCTCATCAATAAGGTCCAAATTCGCCCGGAGCTCTCTGGCGTTCTGCTCTTCATCATAGGCAATAAGGCGAGGGAATGGCAAGCCAACTTCCAAGGGGATTACGGCCTCGGACCCATAGGTTAGGTTGAAGGGCAACTCTCCTGTGGGGGTCTGTTTTGTAGTGCGGTAGTTCCACAATACGTTAGGAAGTTGTTCCGCCCATAAGCCTTTGGACGACTAATCTAGTCTCTTCTTGATGCCGGAGAGGATCTGCCTGTTGGCATTCTCCACTTGGCCCTTGGACTGAGGATGGGAGACGGAGAAGAAGCATTGCTGAATGCCGAGGTCTTCACATAAAGATCGGAACGCTACCCCTGTAAACTGTGTTCCATTATCTGTTATCAGGACCCGAGGTACGCCGAACCTACAGATTACATTTCTCCAGAAGAACTGCAGCACTTTGCTCTTGGTAATAGTGGCCAGTGGCTCGGCCTCGATCCACATAGAGAAATAGTCAATTGCCACGACAAGGAACTTGAGCTGGCCGGGAGCTGGTGGGAATGGACCTAGCAAGTCCATCCCCCACATTGCGAAGGGAATTGGACTCGAGAGAGATGTAAGTTGTGCTTGGGGTAATCGGCGGATGTTGGAGAACTGCTGACAAGGGCTGCATTGCCGGACGTGTTGCTCGACATCTCGAAGTAGAGTAGGCCAGAAGTACCCGTAATTCAAAACTTTCCTAGCGAGGGACCTTGATCCCGAGTGGGCTCCGCCTATGCCTTCGTGGAGTTCTTGCAGGGCATACGAGGCTTCTTCCGGAAAGAGGCATCTCAAGTAGGGTCTGCCATCTACTTGGGTATAAGAGCGTTTGTACAAGACTCCTTCAACAAGGGTGTATCGCTCCGCTCTCGTTCGGATTCGACGGGCTTCTTTTGGATCTTGGGGAAGGGTCCCATCCCTGAGGAATTCTATCAAAGGCTTCATCCAGTTGTCCCGGAGTTGAACGGGCAGCGACTCCATCGAGTCGGGGGCTTCTTCTTCTATGCTTGGTCTTAGGAGTACTTCGATTAGGACGGTCTGCTCGAGACCATGGAGGGAGGAGGAGGCCGATTTTGAGGCATCTGCTTGGGAGTTTTCTTCTCTAGGAATCCGCTGGATTTGCGCCTCTTCGAACGAAGCCATGAGACTTTGGACCTTGGCTAGGTACTTAACCATTCGATCGTCTCGCGCCTCGTAGTCTCCTAAGACTTGATTAACCACCAGCTGCGAATCACTGAATATCCGGACGCGTTGCGCCCCTACCTTTTGAGCCATGCCCAGGCCTGCTATTAGGGCTTCATACTCAGCCTCGTTGTTGGAAGCTTTAAAGTTGATGCAGAAGGAGTATTGGAGAACGAAGTCGTCTGGGCCTGCCATAATGACTCTGGCTCCGCTCCCTTCGGCGCAAGAAGACCTGTCTACATATACTGTCCACATGGGTGGCCCATTTGTGGCTTGACTCATTTCCTCGACCTTCATCCTCCGACCTTATTTATAGTCTTCCTCGGTAAGCGGACCGTGGAAGCTGGGGCGCTTGGGACTGATAGAAAGCAGCATAAGTTCCGGTCTTCAAGAAATCCAATTCCGGGATGGTGCTTTCTACTATAAATTCAGCTAAGGCTTGAGCCTTGATTGCAGTCCGAGGCTGATAGGATATGTCATGTTGACTAAGCTCGATTGACCACTTCATCAGATGCCCGGAGGTCTCGGGCTTGTGCAGGACTTGCTTGAGCGGCTGGTCGGTAAGGACGACCACCGAGTGGGATTGAAAATAGGGGCGGAGCTTCCTAGCTGCCATAACCAAGGTGTATGTTATCTTTTCCAATCTCGGATAGCGGAGCTCGGCATCTCTAAGGACCTTGCTCACATAATAGATAAGCTTCTGAGCCTTGTCTTCTTCCCTCACTAGGACAACACTGAGGTTTTGCTCAGAGGCAGCGAGGTAGAGGTACAGTGTTTCCCTGGAAATAGGCTTGCTGAGGAGTGGGGGGTTGACCAGATAGGCTTTCAGTTGGTCGAACGATTCTTGCTGCTGTTGGCCCCACTCGAAGCCCTTAGCCCCCTTGAGGGCTTTGAAAAAAGGAAGACACTTCTCCCCTGACTTAGACAGGAAGCGTCCTATGGCCGCGAGGCGTCCTGTAAGCTTTTGAACTTCTTTCACACTTGTAGGAGGAGCCATATCCAGTATGGCTTTGATCTTTTCAGGGTTGGCTTCGATCCCCCTTTGACTGACCGTGAAGCCCAGGAACTTACCAGACGAGATCCCGAACGCACACTTGTTCGGGTTTAGTCTCATATTATGCTTCTTCAATACGTCGAAGGCTTCTTGTAGGTTGACAACATGGTCGGACCCATGGATACTTTTGACCAGCATATCATTAACGTGCACTTCCATGTTTCGGCCGATCTGATTCTAGAAGACCTTATTGACGAGGCGCTGGTAGGTGGCATCACTATTCTTAAGCTCGAAAGGCATCACTCTGTAGCAATAGAGACCTTGATCAGTGACGAAGGAGGTCTTCGGGATGTTTGGAGGGAACATTCTGATCTGGTTATATCCGGAGAAGGCATCCATGAAGCTCAGCAGCTCATGACCCGAAGTAGCGTCGATTAAGGTATCTATGCTGGGGAGAGGGAAAGGATCCTTAGGGCACGCCTTGTTCATATCCGTGAAGTCAATGCAGATCCTCCAACTTCCGTTGGCCTTCTTGACCATAACAACATTAGAGAGCCATTCGGGATAGTTGACTTCTTGTATGAACCGGGCTTTGAGGAGCTTGTCCACTTCTTCCTTTATAGCTTGCTGGCGCTCAGGGGCAAATTTGTGCCTCTTCTGTTAGACCGGTTTGAACCCCGGAGCAACACTTAGGTGGTTGACGAGGAGGTCCTCGGAAATCCCTGGCATGTCTGCAGTGGTCCAGGCAAAGTGGTCATGATTCTTCTTGATGCAAAAGACTATGTCAGAACAAAGGGCAGAGGGGAGGGTCTTGCTGATGAAGAATTTGCGGTTCGGATCTTGCTCTGAGAAGAGCACTTCCTCTAGCTCGTCTACCGGTTCTGACATTGGCGGGGTGTTCCCTTGTGGAATTTTGAGGGTCTCGAGAGAAAGAACGGGTCCTCTGGTCGAGGTCATGTAGCATTTGCGGGCCATCTCCTGACTCCCCCTTACTTCCCCTACACCTGCCTTGGTTGGGAACTTCATTTTGAGGTGATAAGCTGACGGGATGGCTTCTAAAGCAGCTAGGCTAGGTCGGCCTAGGATCACATTGTAAGCAGCTGGAATGTCGACGACCATGAAATCCATTGGCTCAGTCCGGGTAGTAGGAGTTTTGCTAGTGGTTACGTCGAGGGTTCTCACCCCTTCGATAGTCACTGGCACTCCGGTAAACCCATGAAGCGTAGAGCCGGTGGGCTTGAGCCTGTCCCGCGATAACTTGAGTCCTCGGAAGGCCGCTAGGAAGAGGATGTTGACAGAACTGCCATTGTCCACTAGAGTCCTCTCCACTTTGAAGTTAGCCATGTGGAGGTTAATCACTAGTGCGTCACAATGGGGGGTTCAGACACCCTCCAGGTCTTCATCTGAAAAAATGACCGAAACTCCGAGGCCTTTTGGAGGGGGTATGCTGTGCACCGAGTTGACCTCCTTGATAAAAGCCTTTCGAGAAGAGTTGGAGGTTCCTCCCATTGGACCCCCATGGATGAGGTGCAGGATGCGCTCTTCTTCGAATTCGGGGCTCTCGTCGTGCCTCTCGGGCCGCTTATTAGCCCCTTGGGGGGAGGAGAAGGATCAATCTGGTTTTTTCTTACAAACTTGGAGAGCTGCCATATCTGAATAAGGGATTCAATTTCATTCTTTAGAGCCCGACGGTCATTGGTGTCGTGGCCATGGTCCCGGTGATAGCGGCACCACTTCTCCTTATCTCTCTTCTTTCCGGGGTATTCATCTTCGGGGCAGGAGGCAGAATTCCTTCTTTCTCGACTTCCATAAGGATAGTTGAAACATTGGTGTTAAGAGGGGTAAACTTCTCAAATATGGGAGGCGGGCGCCGCTGACTCCCATTGTCCTTCTGGAGCTTCTTAGCTCCTTCATCTTCGGCTGCCTTTCTCTTGGTTCCGGAGGAAGACCCCTCGAAAGTGGGGCAATGTTCAGCTTCCTCTGCCCGGATATACTTCTCGCTTTCTGAGAAGAAGGTCAGAGAAGTCTCGTGGGGGCTTTTTGGCTAGGGAGGACCGAAGGCTTGAGTTGAGGACATTGGATTGGAAGGCGGCTCCAGTGACCGATTGGTCGAGGGAGGCAATGGACCTAGCTTCCGCGGTAAACTGCTTGACATAATCTCTTAGTTTCTCACCCTTCTTCTGATTGAAGAAGAGTATTGAAATACTGGTCTTCTCAGTTCGGCGGCTGCTCACGAAGTGGGTGATGAAGAGGGTTTCAAATTGTTCAAAGGAGAAGATGGAGGATGGGGCAAGGCGAGAGTACCATTCCCGAGCCGAACCTTTGAGAGTAGCTGGGAAGGTCTTGCACAGTAGAGCATCGGAAGCCTGATGGATCATTATGAGAGTTTTGAAACTCTCGATGTGATCCACGGGGTCTGACTCCCTCGTATATGTCTCGAATTGTGGTGGCTTGAAGTTTGCTGGAACGGGAGCATCCATGATGGTTCGTGAGAATGGAGGTCTGCTTGGGCGGAGGGTCCTCCCTCTTAGCTCCTCTTCTCTATCAAGTCGGCCGAGGCATCTCTCCATCTCATGGAGACGACGGTAGACAGCATCATCCCTTCGACGGTACCATGGCGAGCCTCTGGACTCATCTTCGTACGAAGGGGAGCGTGGAGTTCGGCGATGGTAGCTAGGAGAATGGTGAGGACTGGCGATGTGATGGCGGTGGCTCGGAGCTTGAGGAGGAGTTAGGGACCGATGGCGAGGACTCTGGACCGGAGGAGGAGTGGGGACCCTCTGAACATTGTTGTTGTTTGGTCGGAGATTGAGGGCCTACAAGATTGTAGCCTGGAACTCTTGGAATTCGGCTCGGGTGATGGGTCCGTTCTTGTCCCTCTAGGGCTGCCGACCAGCGGGGAAATGATGTCATCTTCGACGGTATTCAGGGGACTCCCTCCGCCTCTTATGAAGGGGGACCTCCTGTGGTCGGGGCGACGAGGAGATCGCTTATTTGGACGTTCTAAATGGGTGGCTCCCTCATGGGGCCGCCTTTCATCCAAACGGCGGTGAAGGTCCTCTTCTTTCTGCCGGTTGATGAGGATATTGTGGAGGTCTTCGGAAGGCCGAGGGTTATGAGATGCCATTGAGTCGGTTGAAGGGTTATGTATGGAGATGTGGTCACGGTGAAGGGGTTGCTTCTGAGGAGGAGGACGAGAGGTCCCGATACCGGTGTTTTGGGGCCCGGCTGGAGCTCACTGGTGCTGAAGATTCTGAAGAGGAGGTTGTTCCTGCTACAGAGGCTGATCAGGCTGAGGAGGGAGTTGTCCCTGCTGCTGGACGGTTTGGAGGGGAGCCTCCTGTTGCGGTTGAGGAGGAGTGGGCCCACGGTTGGACCCTCTGGATTTCAGTTTTCTTGGAGGCATGGCTAGAGGTGATCTTAACTGATGGAAGAGGATGGATCGCTATTCGTCGTTCCCACAGACGGCGCTAACCTGTTGCCGCTGAAATCGATGTGGGGACAAACAGATAGATTTGTGGATTCTTAGGATGTTGAATAGTCAAACCTGAACACCTTTCCGCCGGAGTTTGACCGTGATCTCCCGCCGTTGACCTGCAAAAGTGCGAAACACCGGGGTTGATCCCGGCGACGCACCCTCTGACGCTCAAGTCAGTAATCAGAAAGATTATGAAAGAGTTTTGATTGGCAAAAGATTGATTACCTGGTAACAGTGGGGGGTGGGGGTATTTATAGTTGCCTTAGGGACCAGTTTCGGGATAAGATCAAATCCCTACTTCCCAGTGAATGGATCAAAGGAATCAGGGCCGTTGATTAATGATAACCATAAACCCTAATTTTATCCAGCTGGACTGGGTTTCTTGCGGGTTGGAACCCGCACCCAGTTGAGATGGATCCATTCGTGGGTTATTGGGCCTTTGGAAAAAGGACCCAGTACCCATGTCAGACCCCTTTGTAGGTGAAATTACCATTTTATCCCTGATCTTTGTGATTCGTGCCTGATTTGGACGGTTCCACTTTAATCATTTTTTTTAGCCATATCAATGGTTAATATAACTCTCACTTAAAAATAAATGGTTGAGATTAGATGGTTGAATGTCTACAAATGACAACCCCAACTCCCCCATTATAATATTAGAGATTAGAGATTATATATTATATTATAGATAGATGGATAGATAGGTAGATAATAATTTACACATGTGGTGCACATTCAATATATTAAAAAAAAAAAATTTTAAAAAAATATGACGTAGTGAGGACTCAAACCTGAGACATTCTTCATATTAGTTATGCACATGTAATGCACGCGTTAGTAGATTTACAAATGATCAATATATTTTAAACAATTAAAATAAAAAATCTGACATAGTGAGGACTCGAACATGAGACTTTTTTTATATTAGTTATGCACGTGCAATGCACACGTTAATAGATTTACAAATGACACTAAATTCTTCTTCCATTATAATATTACTAGTAATTTACATGTGCGTTGCACGGCTTAATAAATACAATTTTTCAAAAGTAAAAATTTAGGCATGTATGTTGCACGGGTTGGTAGAAGGACAAATTACACTAAGGCCTTTTTCCATTATAGTAGTAGAAATAGTAGTAGAGATTATTAGCGATTAGAGAATAGAGATTAGAGATATTTATTAAGACGTGCAATGCACGTGTAAATTATTGGTATTAATTAATTTTCGCAGGGTAATACTAAAAAATCCAAATCAAAATTACTTATAAACAGTATCTCCTTCTTCCCCCAAAAAACACCAAGAACTCATAAACCCCAACCCCAGTTCCCTCCTCTTCCCCAAAACCCTGATCCAAAACCAGATTCCAACCATGGCGACCAACGGCGGCGACGTGGATGTAGTTGACTTCGAGCCGGACGAGGACGATCTCATGGACGAGGAGGGCGGCGCCGACATGGACGACCACCACCACCCCGCTCCCAAGCTCAGATCTGCCATTACCGGCGCCGCCGCCGCCGATGCTGCCGCCGCCGCTTCTTCTGGGCCTAAAAAGACCAAAGGTCGTGGTTTTCGCGACGAGGCAGCCTCCGATCGTAATAGTCGATTGGCCGGAAAAGAGTTCGATTCCTTGCTTTCTGATGGTGGGCCCGGCCCTCAACGATGTATGCACTTTCGTTCCTCCCCTTTTGTTCTGTTTTTACTTTTATTTCCCTATTTTTTACTTAAAATTAGGGTTTTTGCGGAAAGGTCATTTTCCCCTTTCACTGGATTGGTGGATAATGGTTATTTTCCATTAGGGTGCAAAAACAATAGAGTTGTCAGTTGTGACAATTTGTCAGGAAAAAAAGTAATGGTGTTGATATGATAGTGGTTAATTTATCAGAAAATAAGATAAAAAATTACTCTAATACTGCGTGATGTTCATTTTGTTATCTACAAGTACTCGAAAGTCTCTCCAAGTTAGTGTTTGAAATTGTTTGAGATGAAAAGATAGGGATTAAAAGGGTGGGTAACTTAGTTTAATTGCATTGTTTGTGATATATGTTTAGTAGACAAGACTAGGAACACTTTAGGGTAGTTGGAGATAGGAAACTGCAGATTAGGGTTTACAATAAAAAGTAGTGAAGTAGATAAATTTTCCTATAGTACTTGAAGAAAGAACAATTTTCTCGGATTCATCTTTGAGTTTTGGGATAGTTTAAGCTTCAAAGAAGGTTTGCTGTGCCGTTTAGTTTACAAATTACTATGGATAGTTTAAGGACAAGGGGCATAGTTACATATCTCTATGGGGGCATTTGGTACAAGATTTTTTTTGGCTCCCAGGAATCATAAATCCTATGATTACTAGGAATTATAAAACATGTTTGGTAGGTCTTAAACATCTATGGGAATGTTAGTTGGAAATTTAATTTTCTATGTTTGATTGAGTTACATATTTTATGGGAATATTAATCTTATTATCCAAAATACCCCCCTCGTCCTCAAATAACAAAACATGAATTTAATGATCTGATCTGCTGCGGATTCTGATGAAGCTGGATCTGATCGGATCTGATGCTGCTCTTGATGTTCGATCAAGATGATGAAGAGGATCAAGGTGATTAAGGGCCGATATCAAAGTGATCAAGGGCGATCGACGGCCAAGAATCAAGGTGATCAAAACTGATGATGATGCTGCACTTGGTGATCAACGGCATCGGGGGTGTAGTGGAGTAAGGCGACAAGGGGAAGAGGACGAGATGATGGATCGGGGAGCGGGATGATGGGTTTCGAAGGGTTGTACAGGGAGTGGGAACGATGATGAGTTCAGCGGAGGTTGATGATGGAGGAGAGGAGAGGCAATGGCAGTGAGGCTATTGGCAATGGCGACTGGAGCGGGATGAGGAGATGAGTTCGGTGGTTGCAGGACGTAGGTCGACGGGAGGAAGGAGGGGGACTTCGGGATGGTGCTCGAAGGGGAAGGTCGACGGGAGATCGGGGAGGATGGTGGTTGCGAGGGGAGCGGGAGGAGTCGGTGAAAGGGAGGAGGGAGAGGATCGAGATTAGGAGGGGATGGGGATGGAGACAGGAGAGAGGTGAGTTTTTGGGGGCATACTTGTATTTTCAAGGAAGTAACATTTTCCCAAAGTACTTAACCCCCGGAAAAATTGTGTGGGAATTGTGGCAAAAAAACTCCTAGGAATCTTATAGTTTCCTGGGAATTTGAATTTAAAAATTAGCACACCAAACATGGGAAACTAAATTCCCAGGAAACAAAAAAAAATCCTTGTACCAAATGCCCCCTATACGAAAGAAATTTTGGTGAAATGATGGTTTGATGTAATTATACAAGAACACTTTTTGTAATTCCGATTTAGTAGTTAGCATTGTGGATTTCAAACTATTCCAGCAAATGTGTTGGTAGAAACTTGGTGCGACTCCTCTAGGATTATCATCTAGGTGTTAGTTGGCCCTATGGAAGTTGGATAGATTTCCACTATGTTGGACTTCAAATTGATGGTGCGTTGAGAACCGGTTATCGTCATGTGGAGTTTTATGTTGTGGAAAATGCTCCAATAATGATGATTATTTGTGAAAGGGCTTCTCTCTTCCCTCCACTGTATCTGGTTTGGGGATGGACTAGGGCAGTTGGAATTCAGCAGTGAGCTGGCCTCCACATGGACTTGGGGATGGACTAGGGGACAAGGGGAGATGGACTAGGGATGGACTAGGGGAGTCGGGTTATGCAAATTCCTGCTTTAAACAAAAAACATGGTAGACCAATTGATGCAGGATCAGCAACCTAAATTTTGGGTTTTTTTTTATTTTTTTGTTTATTTTAATTTTGTAACCGCGTCTTCCTTCATTTTCGTAAAAGTGGTTCTCATATTTTTACCATTATACTATATCCATAATTCCAGATTCAATCCGTTATTGTTTAGATCATTAATTATAAAAAACATCATAAAGTAATGTAATTTTTTTTAGATCTCATGATTCATATTTGCTTACAAATGGAACTAATCCATTATATTGTTTAAAAAATTTAATATCTTCCTTTGAATTGTACAGCTATAGAGGGATGGATTGTTCTTGCCACTGGAGTTCATGAAGAGGCTCAAGAAGACGATCTTCACAATGCTTTTCGCGAATTTGGACAGGTCAAAAATCTACATCTGAATCTGGATCGCCGCACAGGGTTTGTCAAGGTGAGAAAACTGGCTGCTGTTTTGGTTATTTATAAGAGAAAATCAAAGGAACCTTTCTCTGGTTATGGTAGCTTGGTACATGCAAGTTGTAAGGCTTTGCCATATCCTTCATCTTGTTCTTTGAAATTCAGTACTAGTTTTTGCAACTGGCTGCCGTTTTGGTTATTTATAAGAGAAAATCAAAGGAACCTCTCTGGTTATGGTAGCTTGGTACATGCAAGTTGTAAGGCTTTGCCATATCCTTCATCTTGTTCTTTTAAATTCGGTACTAGTTTTTGCCACTAAAGCCCATCTAGAAACCCTTAAAAGCCAAAAACATGCGCTTCCACTTCTCCTCACTTTCTGATTTCCACAAGGATGCTGGTGTGTGGTATATTTTGTCAGTTCGTTCTTTGCTTACAATTGGTTAAGTTTGTTGTTAATTTTTTCCTAAATGCTCTTGCGGTTGATGATTAAATTCTTCTGCAAACCTGTAAGTATATAATTTTTCTGCTTTAAAGACACATAAACATTATATGTCTATCCTGGTATGTATTTGTTCTTTCTTTATATAATACATATATATGAACATGTATTATTTTGTGAGCACGTGGTCGTGGTCCTGTGTCCTAATTTCCAGCAGATTGCGTGATTGCCATGCTTGTATACAATTTGGTCATGTCTGCGTCTATGATTGTTTGACAAAAAAAAATTGTGTATGGTGACATGAGTAGATTCATGGCAATTTTTCGGAAATTGGCCATTGGTGAAACTACATTGCAAGTGATTCGTTTGCCATAAAAATTTTACATTTCTCTATTTTTTTTATAAAGTTATATAGAGATTTTTTTTAAAGAAAATTTTTATTCACTTGTAACTGTCTAGTAGTAGTCTCTCAGAAAGCTCGTCAATGGGGTCATTTATAGAGAGATTCTTGAGTACTACCTTTATTTAATTTTTATCATGCAAAATTTCTTTTCTCCATATCATTATCCACTTGTCATACACCATAATTTACTGAAATTACGGTACTTCTCTGTAATCTGTCAATTTGCTTCGTGCTTTGAATTGGGTGTATCTGTCTTCGTTCTTTCCCCTTAATGCTATTGTTCTTTTAGAATTAAACATTTCTGTGATACAGGGATATGCGCTTATTGAATATGAGAACTATGATGAAGCACTTGCTGCAATTGAAACACTTAATGGGACTGAGCTTCTTGGCCAAACCATATCTGTTGATTGGGCATTTAGCAACGGGCCTTTCAAACGTAGAAACATAAGGAGGAGGTACACCACCCATTTATCCTTGCTCTCTTATATTTCTCCCTTCTAGCTTAACAATTTTTAAAGTGTTACTGAGTGCCCTCGCATCATCAACTTATACTTTAAGATTCAATTTTTTATTATTGAATTCGATTTTGTTGTGAAGACCCGCCTTTTCTGTTTGAAGCTTTCTTTCTACATGATATTCTCTTCCAACTCCTGCTTTTCACATATACTATTGGTCTTTGTTTCTATCTAATGTGTTTTGTAACAGTATATACTGGTTGGTAACTATATATTAGCAGTGAGGTGGATTTTTGCTCCTTGCTAGAGCAAGTAGTCTTGAAACATGCTTAGACATGGAGAAAGGGACTAGTTCTAGTTACAACTTTTAGTTGTTGACGAAAGGGACTAGTTCTAGTTACAATTTTCAGTTGTTGGACACTTCACAGTTATAAACTACATGTGTTTGCAATTTATATTAGATAATTTAGCAAACAAGTTCCCTAAAGTTGTATTCATTTTAGTGCTAAAAGGGTGTTTGTTTTATTGCAAGCAGGTGAATCTAACAAGTTGAATTCCAAAACTACTTGCAATTAACCAAACACCCTCTTAGATACCTTGACGTGTTTTACACTAGCGATAAATATCCTAATTAGTCTTCACTACTATACAATTGTCGCAGAAAATGTAAAAGAGTTGAGAGACTGTTATTTTCTTGCCATCTTATTCCCTATCTTAACACTTCGGAGAAGGAAAATAGCTGGCCATCTTTACAAGCTTATTTCTCATGTATGCCTCGTGGAAGCCAAGATCTGTTGGAGGATGCAATCTTCTTCCTAATTTGTGCAGCTTGGCTTTAGGGTTCACTCAGTTATTAAGTGACTCAGCTCGGTAGCGAGAGGAAGCATTAATTTAATTATGGATTGTTTTGGTTCTGATGATTTTGTCATATTAAGGTCTTAGCTATTTTTTTTTGAGGAAAATATTTTAAAAAGGATAACCCCAAAAAAGTCTGAAATGAACCCCACTCTCTCAAACAAAAATTTTCTACCATTTAGAAGAACTTAAACCTTACTTTGGGAAAATTACTGGTAGATAAAGGGATAAGAGGGCAATTGTGGGTATGTTCGAGGAGGGAGGGGGTGTGAGTGTTGATGGCAAAGGTGACAACGAGGAGGACTTGGTGTAGATCCTGATACTGATGATGGATGTGATTGGATTAAGAAGGGAAGGTGTTGGTTGGAGGGATTTCTGGTTGAGGATGTGATGGTGATAATGGTGGGGTTGAGTAAGGTGTTACAATGGACAGTGGGAAAAGGAATGGGACTAGAAGATAATGATAATTTTTATTCTTGGTTAAATCTAACATCAATGTGAATATCCTAGAAGGTAAAGTGGTAAACTAATTGAAGGTATTAACTAGTAAGAACTGTAAACTTTGAGGTATTTTTTTATAAAGAAATACATGTCAAGGTATTTAGTACTAATATATGCATGAAACTTGAGTTTTTTCCCTTTCCTTTTTTTTGAAGAAAAGGTGGAATATGACCACTCTATTTCATTAATAAGGCATTAATAAAACAAACTCAGCGTACTGGCTCAATTACAACTTTTTCCTTTTCTTTTTTCCAAACTAGAATATGCTTGTGATTGAAATGACTATATCTGCATGTGACTTGAAGCGCTATTCAAACTAAAAATCTATAGAATTAATTTATAATGGATACTTTAAAGAGTATGAATTTATAATGCTATTCAAACTAAAAACTAAAATATGCATTATAATGGATACAATTAATATATAATCTAATGATAGAAATGAAGTTTTGTTAATAACTTAGTCCAGTTAAGTAGTTAACTCAGCAGCTTCTACTGTATTCTTTCAAATGTCCTGCTGATATTCATGATATAGTATGTATTCTCAGTTGGAAACTAAGTGTATTATTGAGGCCAATGTTTTAAATATTGTATATCAGTCATATCAGAAGAGAAACTTTCATATCGGATACCGGATATAGGTGATATTTAAACAATATCGGGTTAACATTGGATGAAAATATATTATAATTATGATTTAGATGATCTTTACACATTATATATTACAAATACAAGCAATCTAATGCAAGTAATAATAGTTATAACTTATAACCTAATGTATAATTGCCTACATGAAATCTAATACATATTCCTGGTTTGAAGAAAAGAAAATGAATTTTTTCGAAAGAAAACTTGAAGACTAGTTAGAAGTTCTCTATGTTCACTCCATATAGCAATTTGCTTATGCTACTTTAAAGTAATATTTTAATTTATTGTTTGCTAACCTTGGAGATGCTAATTTATTATTCTTTTTGTATATACACTCATAGAAACAGTTAGCTTAAAAAACAATATACTGAACATGAAATCAAATTTGTAATTTTGAAGAGAAAGAGTCAATGGGATCTGGTTGAATATGATGTATTCTGTCATGTCTTCATCACAAGTAGTTTTAGTTTCTGTCGTCTCTCTCTAATCTATGATATAATTACGAACCCTCAATACTATCCTTTATTATTAGAGATTACGAGTGAATCTCTCTTTCACTTGTTCAAAAAATAAAAACCCCTAGGACCACATCTCGTTTGTGTGTTCCACAATAAATAAAAGAGAGAAGTGATGATGTGGTAAATTTTTGAGAGAGGAAGCAATAAGGATGAAAGACGATGAGGAATTTTAGCTGAATTTTTTGACCTATTTATCTGTTTTTATACATTGAGGTAGGGTCTAATCGGGTTTGGGTTTAAATCCTAACTCAAAGGTCTATGACATTTATTCTTTTATAAAAATCAGGTAGATACATTTTAGGCATCCATTGATATAACGGACGAATAGCATTTCAAACACTAGTTTTGGTAATCTTAGCCTTTTGAAAATGATATAACAGCCGGTATAACAGTTGTAAACACTGATTGAGGCAACAACCTTTCACTATGTATCTCAACTGCGTCTTTGGTAATTGATCTGATTTTCGAGAGGCATTACCTGCATATCTCTGTACGCATTGTTTATGTGGTATGTTGCTCTCTTATATGCATTTTAGTTTTCCTGTTTCAATTTTGGAATTTTGTATAAACTGCATATAAATTGAAATTGATATGATAGTCTTGCACTTAATTTTTATATATCTTGTATTCTGCTCAAAGTTAGTGACTCCTAAGGTGCCACGTGTAAAATAATGAAATGAACTTATAGGGCAGAATGGTATTAACTAATAATTTCCTATTTAGGGTTGTAAGTTACGTACCACCTACACGCACACTATCGGACAAACATCCACCACACAACACCCAAAAAGGCTTATAAGTGTGACAAGGACGGTGATTCGATGGAACGATTGAATTTCAGAGCAATCATGAGTATTCTAGAGTCTTTCAGGTTTTAACGGAAGACTTTGGATGTAGCTTATATGATGTAGTACCGGTGCAATTAAGTACACTCCTAAATTTTAAGTCCACACTCAAACCTCCTCCTTCTCGAAGCCTACCATCCTACCCAAACCCATCCTGTTCGAACCTACAGTCCTCAGCCAAACATGATATACAATTTAATTGCATCTGCTGCGATGGCCAGCCAATTATTATACTCTGGTGGCAACTCTAGTAGTCTGCTGTTTTGAAAATAATCGTATGTTGCACTCTTATCGTCGACAAATTTTGTCTGGCACCGCTAATTTCGACCATCTACTGCTTATACAACTTCCTATTCTTGTCCTCTCTGTTATTCCTGCTCAAGCACACTCACCCTTGATCCTGTTCCAACCACCCACCCACCCACCCAAACTCAATCTCTACTATTTCACAGTATAGTATATTCTGGAAATTTACCAGTTCTAATGTATTAATAATTGCAGAATAAGGACTCAATCTATGGAAGATTTTAAACTATAGCATAGGTTGATGATTCATATAATTGCATTTCATTAAAATGATGGTATTCCGTTACATGAGTTATCTGTAGATGTACATCGTTTTAGGGTCTTTACTTGTTGTTACAAAGCCACAATAGAAAATCAGTAAGGATTTCATGTTATTTTCTATCATTATACTGGATATCGCAGTAATATACTGACTCTAAGCTAACCAGGACAGAGGGTTTACATTTTTGTGTGCATGTGCATGTGCATGTGCATGTAAATTGACTTACAGATTCAATGGAAGACCCATCTTGTAAGCTGTGGGTTTGAAGCATATCTATATATATTATTAGCTTAGGTTTGTTTTAGATTTTCCTTTTTGTTGGACTTAAATTTAAAACGTTTAGGGTCGACACCCCCTTTGATGCTGATACTGTCTGTGCCGTAGTTATAAAAAATGCTTAACACCTCGTTTAAACCGTATGTTTAAACAAATTTTGAGCATACCGTTCAGTTTATGGGAAAACGGTGGTTGAAAATGGGTTCCTCCTTTTTTTGTTTAAAAACTGGTCAAAATGGGTAAAAATGGGTTAATCGGACACTAAATGGGTTCGGGTTTAGATGGGTTAAAAAACATTTTTGGGCTTGGATTTGGAATTTTTATCAAATAATTCTATTAAAATCAGATCATTACCTATATAACGAACCTAACCTGTCACACTTTTCAAGTTCCCTTAATTTTACAATGATATGAACTATCAAATTTATTTTATCTGTGCATATGAAATGTCATGTGATGAATGCTTTAATATTCGACATTTTCCATAATTTTTCCCAATATTTCTGGATTTTTATATGTTTTGTCCTTCATGTTACCTATTTATAAAATATTTTTATATTAGAAATAGAAAAACTGTTTTTCCCGTTTTAACCCCATTTAAATGGCAAAAACCGAACATTGCCTGACCGTTTTGATCCTGTTTCCATTTTTTGTATCCTTGATTTGTGCTAACTATTTTATACATTATTGATGTATGATAGAGTGTTTGTGTTTTTTGTGTGGAGAGGGAAATATGTGCACACTTAATATGAATTTTTATCTAGCTATATGCAAGTCCTGTGGTCCCTGGATCAGTGTGAGGCCTGCTTTGGCATGAACAAACCCCCATGATCTCTTCCAGATGTCAAGATAATACTAGGTGTACACCTTGAGATGCATGCACCCTTATCCAAGGGATATAAAACCCATGTAGGACCAATCTTGTATTTCTTCAAACGTCACTTGATTAGTTGTTACTGTTGGCCTGTTGGAACAAGTAAAAATCTATGTTCAGGAAGAAGAGAACATTCCACATACTGTAAAATATGTCATCTGCTTATATGTGACCCTTGGACCAGGGTAGGCCATGCTTTAAGATGTGCACTTATCATACTTCCATTCTATCCATGGAGATCATACAGAGGTTACTCTTTCAGATGTACGCCATTTAGTTTCAAATTTATCTATATACCCTTGTTTATACCCATGTATGACAATGACAACATTAGAACAAAATCACAATTCTAAGCCAATTATCACATTCACATTTAGTAAGCTCTTAAAACTGTGATTAAGTGATTTTTTGTCAAAAAATTGCCATAGAACTTATTTGCATCTTTCCCCCGTTCAAAGATTTGGTGATTGCATTAATTAATAGATAAGCCCATGATGCAAAATGGCTCCTAATTTTACTGGTTTTGAGGCTGCTTTATATGATCTATATATGTTAACTTGGCATCAGTTGAAGATATTATCAAACTTGCAATTAAAGATGCTTACAAACTTGAGAAGCCACTGGTCAATTTTTATTATTATTATTTTTGGAACAATGCCGTAGCTGCACACGCACACACCCCCATGCACTCATCCAAATTGAACCCCTCTCATGCTGACTAGTGAATAGGCTTTACCACTGGTCAATTAATTGGTTGGGTAAGTGTATCATTAAACGCAATGGTTCACTAAAATTGTTATTATCATGATGCCAAATATATTTTAATTGGTTTTAAAATCGTGGCTTTGGTTGAGAGTTCGCTGTTTATTTTGCCACACTGTTTTAAATATCCTCCGATACGGCCGAAATTTCGTTTCGGCTAGCTTGCCGATATGAAATCACATATTTTATACTCTATATCGTTTTGGACCGAAATGTGTAGATTTCGGCCGAAATTGCCGAAATATTTCCGAAATTGGCGAAATAGACACAAATGTTATTGCGAATATAAAAAATTTATTTTACTTTTTGCATATATGTCTTTCAATATAAGACCTTAAGCTAAAGATAATGTGAGGATTTCGTCTCGCTATTGTTTGTATATATGCAAAGTTAAGTAAGTTTATTAACTAATACATTTTTTCTAATCAATGTAAATTCAATTTAATTATATACTTATATTACATTCTCTTCTATATTATTGTTAAATTCTGTGAATATTTATCGTAATTGATTCATGTCATTAGTTATATTATACAATATTTTATATGATAAATGACGTGTAGGACATATAATATTTTATTTAGTAATCAAAAAAAATATTTATTGAGTATAGGAAATGAACATCCGATATGATCACATTTTTCCGATATCTCCTCCGATATCTCCGATCCGAGACAAAACACCTCTTGCCGGGACGAGTCTGAAATTCGAGATTTAAAACCATGTTTTGCCGTCATTATTAAATACTAAAATTTATATTTTCTCGTTTGATAGATCACCACGTGCCCACCGCTCGAGGAGTCCGCCTAGGAGAAGATACTGAATGAAGGCTCATACTCCCACCAACACTGATCTGAGGTTTGAATCAGTGTGCTTTGTGATATGTGATGCAGATTTTCTTGGCTTCTCTTGGTGTGATTGAGATCAATCTTCAATAGTGTGGTTCAACAGTTGCTTGTGGCTTGCCTCAGATTATTAGTATTGCCTTCATGTACCTTAATTTTCACTGACCAGATGTTTATCCCCTTTTCTGGCAGTAGCTGGTGCGTCGGTGCCTGTAAACTATAATCCGGATCCAACTTTTTATTATTGAAGTTGCTTGTTAACACTTTTTTTCCCTTTAGGAGAGGAGTGCTAGTTTTGATTGGTATTATGTTATGTTGACTATAACTTTATGCGTTGTGGAATCTGTGTGCTTTGTTTTTTTTTTTTTTTTGAGGGAAAAGGTGGAATAAGGCCACCCTGTTTCATTAATAAGAATTTAACGAAACAAACCCAGAGTACTGGGCCCAAACTACAGACATAAAAGAAAACATACATGAAGCAACATGACTACAAACAACAAGCTCCTCCAACAACCCTGGAGGGTGGGCCGACAAACCAGCTCGGTCCAGAAGAATTGTAAGTACGTCCATTTAGCTTCGTACAGTGCCTCCACGGCACATGCACACCCGCCTGAAACAAGTCTGGCAGGATTTTATCACCCGCCGCTCCCTACGTTCCCCTCGCTGGGGGGACCCCTCTTTGGGCCCAAGCCCCGTAGATCGAAACTCGCAGCGTCCCACCAACTTCACCACTCATCCTACAAACACGCCAGCCGCTTCTACAGCCGCTACCAAAGAGATAGCCGTAAAGAGGATACCTTAACCTCTCACACGATAGCGCTTTTCTCCTGCGATTTCTCACAAAGCAACTATCTCGCTCACTCCACCTAACACCATCCTTTAGGAAAGAGCCGTGTAGAGGATACCTTACCTCTCTCACGTTCATGCTCTCTCCGGTAATTTCTTACCACACAGACTTATCTCACCTCAAACTCCCAATACGAGGGAAGAGGCAGCACTGTCACGAGGCAGTGACCTAAGCTGGAGGAAGCTCAATAGCCAGATAGTAGGCACTGTAGAGACTGCATCGACGACATCATAGGACACACCCGACCACACCCCAACCCCCCACCCCCCCACCCCCAACATACCGACTTCACACCTCACGGAGGGACCCCATCTTTGGGCCCAAGCTCCACAAACATCAATCGCACAAAACTACAAGCTTCCCATCCCAAAGCACCGACAAAAGCACCCTCAACCACAGCTCGGAGGAGGGGTGGGCACCCAAACCGCAACCACAGACAGATCCAGGGGGGGCACCCACAGCAATCGCGGGCCCCCCAAACCGCAACCACAGCAAGACGGGGGGGGCACCCACATCACGCGGGCCCCCCAAACTGCAACCACAGCACCCTTAAACATTCGGGAGCAGCGCATCCACCTCAGAGAACGCGGGGGGGGGGGGGGGGGGGGGGGGGGGGGGGGGGGGGCACCCACATCAAGTTGTTGCCAACAACCAGCTTTTAAAGCTCCTAGGGATCAAATTTCTAGAAGGCTATCCGAGACCAAACCCACCATCACAAATCCAACAAAATTTTCAAAAAGGACAAATTGGGCGTTCTCTATTTCTCATTTCTGATACCTTGTTGAAGTGATTCCAAGAATTTCCGACCGAGAGAGGCCCACGCCGATTGTTGAAGATCCGGTAATGGCTTTGTGAGATCGTCCTGGTGGGCTCCACTTTAGGGTTTGAGAACAAATAACGCACCAAGTTCTTCATCCCCGCTAAACGGCCGCCGCCGCTACGGAGGAACAGCATGGTTTCGTGCCTCGCAGGCGAGGGGGATGGGGGCTTCGTCGAAGATCGGCGACGTGCCTCGCACAGGCGCTCAGATCTGGATCCGGGCTGAAAGCGGCTGCTCTGGCTCGGCAACGTCGCAAACTCCATCTCCAGACACCATCGATCTGATGCGACGTGGACTTCGTCTTCATCCCCGTGGCGAAGGTGGCTGCTCTGGCTCGGCGACGTCGCGATCTCCATCTCCAACCACCCTCGATCTGGGGTGACGGGGAAGGGAGTGACGATAGAGAGGGACGTCGGCGTTCGTCGCGACGGGGAGCTTAGCCGCCGCCCCCGACCTCCTCTCACAGATCTGAAGCTATGAAAACTATTGAGGAGACTGCCGTCGTGACGGGGCGTTGGCGTGTCGTGAAGGGAGGAGAGGGTCGGGAGGGGGGGGGGAAGACGGGTGGGGCGGCGGCGTGGAGGGTGGCCGCCGCCGCCCCCTAGGGTTTTTAGAATTAGGGTTTTCTTTTAGAACGGGAGTTGGTGAGAGCGGAAAAGAGAGGAAAGTTTGTGTGCTTTGTTTTTAAGTGGATATATTGTAGGTTGGGTGGTTAACATGTCTTGAGATCACAGAAAATGCGTTTTATTTTGCATGAAACATACTATGAGATTATGGGAAAATGCAATCTCTCTTTGTTCTGCATGAGATCACAAGAAATGCAATATGTATGCTATGCTTTGAGTTCCTTATTTCTTCTCTCTTGTGGTCAATGTTCAGATGTTGTCAATTGAGAAATGACTAATACATCATCACAAAGTTTTTGTTTTTTTGTTTTTTTTGTTTTTTATTTATTTATTTATTTATAATTGGGTACATTATATTGCAAATCCAGTCAATAAATGATTTTATGTTTCTGTTACACCATCTGTACAAAAAAAAAAACCGAAAAAAAAGGCCTGACTATATATTACGCAGTGATTGCACACCTCACAAGACCTTCAAAAGGACAGTTCTGCAAGAGAGTGAAGTAGAAAGCAATCTTGTTCCATAGTTAATGGCTCTTGATCATCGATCTGAGTACTTTCTCGTCTCTGCCTAGGGATGGCAAACGGGCCGGGTCAACCTGCGAACTGCCCGCGACTTGCCCACCTAACCCGGCCCGTGAGTTTCGGGTTCGGGTCCAACCCGTTAATGGAAATGGGTCGATCCGGATCTTAAAAAAAAAACAAATTGAACCCGTTCAACCCGGCCCGTTAACCCACGCTACAGTACCCGACCCACTGGCCAACCCACGGGTCGATCTGCGGGTTGCGAACTGTTTGACCCGCGGGTCCAACGGGCCTAACTCTTGGCCGAGAGCTCATTAACGGCTCTTTTAGCTGTTGATTTTTGTTTTTTTTTTTTTGGTTTTTTTGTTTTTGTTTTTTACCCCCTATAAATACCCTTAAAACTCAAACTAAAAATTCACACCTTACTCTCTTATTCTCTCACCATTATTACTCAATTTATTTCAATTTTTGTGAACAATAGAACAAAGAAGGTAGCAATATATAAACGACAAATTTTGATCGTATCGAATTCAACATTCAAATACGTCTTCAAGTCTTCAACTCCTCCAAGTGACCAAACAAAGAAACTCTCTTCAAGTCTTCAATTCCGGACTTCTACTTCTATTTTTATTTTCACTTTCATTTTATATATGACTATCCACGGTGAACGGTATCAAAATTTCACAATCATTTTCTTCTATTTTTATCTATTTTGTAGTTACATTTTTTATATAATATTTGTTTGTTGGTTTTTTGATCTTCTCTCTCACAACCCTCTTGTTTTCTAGATTTTTTTTTGTAACTTATCCGCATGTATTTAATTTGTTCACATACACTACTATATATCAATATGTCTAAATCACGAGGTAGCGGCCGTAGTCAAAGTGGACAAGATTCCACTGGCACTTCTCGTAGGCCTCCAAATGTCCCACAAAATGAACCCACTGAAGAGTACCCTAATCCTATGACCCAACACATTGGTACACACGATAAGTTTGTAGGAGACATAGAATTAGAAGAAGAACCACAAACACAGGCAACCGAAACAACACAACCGGCTACTAGTAGGAAAACTAGAGGAGAAAGTAGTGATTGGCACAAATTTTATGATTATATTCCAGACAAAAATGTACCGGGTGTAGGTTTAAAAGTTTGTAAAACATGTTCGAAGCCATACAAATGGAAGAGGGGTGAGGGCACGGGTACAATTAGACGACACATACAAAATGTGCATAAAAAACTTCTTGTTGACCTACCCGGCCAACAAAAAATCCACCCTAGGACCGGTGTAGTTGATAGACATTCTTATGATCCAGAACTTGTTCGTCGGGAAATGGCCCGATTAGTAATCAAGGAAGAGTTACCATTTTCCTATTCCGAGAGTAGAGACTTAGAAAATTTTAATCAAACCGCCTTAAACCCCCATTTTAAAAGAATCCCTAGGAATACTTGCAAATCAGATTATTTTAAAATATACAATGAAATGATGGAAGCTTTGATTGCAATTTTATGGAGTTTAACTTGTAGAGTTTCTTTAACTTCCGATTGTTGGACGGGTTGCAACAATATTCCAATGATGGGAATAACCTGTCATTGGATCGACAGTGATTGGGTTCTTTAAAAAAGAATCATATCACTTGCCGCATTGCCCTATCCCCATAGTGGTAATAAAATTGCAAACCGTATTTTAGAAATTTGTGATGTTTTTCATATTCGTGATAAAATTATGTGTATAAGTTTTAATAATGCATCTAACAATAATGCATCAATTAGTATTTTAAAAACCTCATTAAACCCTCCATCTGACAATATTTTTCATGTTAGATGTGTATGTCATATTTTAAATTTGTGTGTTCAAGATGTATTAAAAATAGACGAACCATATATAGTTAATATTAGGAATTGTGTACATTTTATTGCATTAAGTGACACCATATTTCAAGAATGGAAAGCTTGGTGTAGGCTTTAAAATGTATATTTAAAAAAAATTCCAAAGGATGTTAAACACCGATGGAACTCTACTTTTGATTTGCTACAAGTTGTTACTGAATATAAAGCATGTATAAATAATTTTTGTATTGCAAAAAATATGCCGAATTTTGAAATGACTCCCCAACATTGGTTTTATGTCGAATCTTTGTTGAATTTTTTAGAACATTTTAAAATCACAACTTTCAAAATTTCAAAATCTTATGAATCTACTTCTAGTAGCATTTTTATTTCAATAGTTACTATGATGCAAACTTTCAAAGAAATGATCGATGATGCTTTTATTGGTCATATTGTGAAACCTACATATTTAAAAATTTTGAAGTATTTTAATCCTTCTCCTATGTTGTATTGTGTTGCTACTGTGATGGATCCTCGTATCAAATTAGAAAGTACGAAGAGTTTGATTGAAATGTTTTTTACTTTACTTGGGCCAGATAAATCTGAAATTGATTGCGGAACATTTTTAGTTAAAGTTGAATTAACATTAAATAACTTGTATGATTATTATGATATAAGTTTTGCATCTAGTAGTGCAACTTCTTTAGTTAGTTCTTCTTCTGCTACTTCTAAAGGTAGGGATAAGAGTAAATTAGATGATAGAACATTTAATTTACTTGCACAAATTTAATAAAAAAACCTAGGACTAATCAACCAAATGAATTACATTGGTATAATCAACAAGATTCTGAGTCTTTTACTTCTTTGCTAGATATTTTACAATGGTGGAAAGACCATGAACACACTTATAGTATTCTTAAATATATGGCTAAAGATCTACTAACTCCTCCTGCCTTTACAGTTGCTTTAGAAAGTGCATTTTCTACAAGTGGCAGGATTCTAACTGATTACAGGAATCGCTTGAAGCCTCAATCGTTGGAGATGCTCGTATGCACAGAAGACTTGCTGAAGGCCGAAGATAGGACTCAAGGAAAAGCGTTCGACACATCCACAAATGGGAGCACCTCGCCGGAAGAACAACAATAACAACAATAGCAACCAAAATGAAGAATTCAAGACCAACAACAACAACAACAAATTGAAGACCAACAAATTGAAGACAATTGTAAATGTATAAAAAATTGTATAAAATCTTTGTTTTTTATTTAAAATTAGGAAAATTAAAGACAATTGAAATTGTATCTAAAAAATTTGTTATTGTATAAAACAAATTTGTAGAAATTTTTTATTTCATATTACAAATTGTGAAACTTGTATAAGTTGAAATCATATTAATAATATATAATTTTTTTTTGGCAATTTCACAATTTCAATCTTATTATTATTATTACATTTTTTGTTTATTATTAAAATTACATTACATTTTTTTTAAGTAAAAAAAAAAAAAACTTTAGACGGGCCAACCCGCGACTCGACCCGACCCGACCCGGGTTGGACCCGAAAGGGTTCACGGGTTGGGCGGGTGGTGAATTAGCGCTATTGACCCGGCCCGGCCCGGTTAACCCAAGGACCCAACCCGAACCCGTCCAAGTTGGGTTCCAACCCTGGCGGGTTCGACCCGACCCGGCCCATTAGATCCGTTTACTGGACAGGTAAGCTGACTAGCAACCTAAAATAACTTGGCAAATATACAATATTAATTTCTTTACTACAAAAAAAAAAATACTATCGTGAAGTGTTCCCTTCACTGATTATTATAAACCATGGATTACATAACATATAAGAACTTTTAATGAATGTTTAAATATATAGGATTCGGATGACTGGAGTTTACCAGTGAAGGGTGCAAACTCTCCACTCAAGAAAGGCAGCTAAATTAAATTTGTTATTTATCCATTATTTTTATTATAAAGGTGCAATGGGGAGACAAAGTGGAGATAAAAGAAATAATTAGCTTGGATTAGAGTTTTGAGAACTTCATGTATTTTATTTTGGTTGAAATAATAATAAGAGGTATTTCAATTGCAAACTGAGTCTCAGACAAACAAATATTTAGATTATTGGTGTTGTAGATACCTTCACACATGCAATTGCGTTACCATTGTATTTAAACATGCTCATAGTGGTTATGAGATTAGAGTAAGCTCTATAAAACCTATATGATAATATCCTTGCATAACCATTACAAGCATCTAAAAGTGATGCTGAAGTTAAAAAAAACTCTATGCGGTGTTTCTGACAAATTATATGCATTTCAGGTAAGTTCAAGCTAATGATCAAGAAGACGATGGTTGAGCTTAAAGGTAGATATACTGCTTTCTCATATAATATGTTTGCTACTTCAATTAATTTGCTGGATCTCCAGAACTATTTTATATATTCAAACCAGGTGCACCGTTCCTAAGACGTGTCGTAGGCACGTGTCAACGGGTAAACCTAGTCTATAATAATCTCTAATAGTATAATGGGAGAATTGGGCTTGTCATTTGTAGACAACCTATAATTTGTAAACATTCAACCATCTAATTTCAACCATTCATTTTCAAGAGGGAGTTATATTAATCATTTAACTACTCAACTGTTGTTAGTTACCATAATACCCTCAAAGTTTAAATTTATTTACGACATAATTATTTACAAAAGTGTCACTCATATAAAATAAAAGTTTGTGCCACTAGGGGTAATTTGTAGTATGTGATGAGTAAAGGGAGGTCACAGGTTCGAGGCCAGATTACGCCTTATTATTTACTATATAAAAAATTAATTAATTAGAACGTGCATCACACGTGCAGATTACTATATCCAATATTATAATGGGAGAGTTGGGGTTGTCATTTGTAGGCAATCTGTAGTTTGTAGACAATCAACCATCTAATCTCAATCATTTATTTTTAAGTGGGAGTTATATTAACCATTCATTTACTCAAATGTTGTTAGTTACCATAATACCCTCAAAGTTTAAATTTATTTACGACATAATTATTTACAAAAGTGTCACTCATATAAAATAAAAGTTCATGCCACTAAGGGTAATTTGTAAAGAGTATGTGATGAGTAATGGGATGTCTCAGGTTCGAGGCCAAATTACGTCTTATTATTTACTATATAAAAATTAATTAATTAAAACGTGCATCGCACGTGCAGATTACTAGTAATCTATCTATACTATTTTAATGGGAGAGTTGGGGTTTGTAATAAACAAACCCTAACTTTGTAACTATATAAACACGTATAATACACGTCCAAACTATATCTAACAAATATAAATGTACACCGCACGTGTAACCCAAATCAAAACATTCAAATATAAACTAATTTTTTCTTATTCGATATATATTCATTTATTTAATGACTTTTCTTTTTTATACGTGCATCACACGTATGTTATACTAATAATTTCCAATATTATATCGGGAGAGTTGGGGTTGTCATTTGTAGATAACCTGTAATTTGTAGACATTTATTCAACCATCTAATTTCAACCATTCATTTTTAAGTGGGAGTTACATTAACCATTTATTTTCTCAACTGTTGTTAGTTACCATAATATCCTTAAAGTTCAAATTTATTTACGACATAATTTATTTACAAAAGTGTTACTCATATAAAATAAAAGTTTGTGCAACTATGGGAAATTTTTAAAGAGTACGTGATGAGTAAATGGAGGTCTTATGTTCGAGGTCAGATTACGTCTTATTATTTAATATATAAAAATTAATTAAATAGAACGTGCTTCGCACGTGCAGATTACTAGTTATAATGGGAGAGTTGGGGTTGTCATTTGTAAACAACCTGTAATTTGTAGACATTCATCCAACCACCTAATTTCAATCATTCATTTTTAAGTGGGAGTTATATTAACCATTCATTTACTCAACTATTGTTAGTTACCATAATATTCTCAAAGTTTAAATTTATTTACAACATAATTATTTTCAAAAGTGTCACTTATATAAAATAAAAGTTTTTTATACTAGGAGTAATTTGTAAAGAGTGTCTGATGAGTAAAAAAGATCTTATTATTTACTATATAAAAAAATAATAATTAAAACGTGCATCGCACGTGCAGTTACTAGTATTATTATAATGGAAGAGTTGGGGTTGTCATTTGTAGACAACTTGTAATTTGTAGACATTCAACCATCTAATCTCAACCATTCATTTTTAAGTGGGGGTAATATTAACTATTCATTTAATCAACTGTTGTTAGTTACCATAATATTTTCAAAGTTGAAATTTATTTATGACATAATTATTTACAAAAGTTTCACTCATATAAAATGAAAGTTTGTGTCACTAGGGGTAACTTGTGAAGAGTATATAATGAGTAGAGAGATTTCTCAGGTTCGAGACCAGATTACATCTTATTATTTACTATATATAAAAAATTAATTAGAACATGCATCGCATGTGCAGATTACTAGAAATACTATAATGTGAGAGTTGTGGTTGCATAATTTATAGACAAACTGTAATCTGTAGACAATCAATCATCTAATCTCAACCACTCATTTTTAAGTGAGAGTTATATTAACTATTAATTTACTCAACTGTTGTTAGTTACCATAATACCCTCAAAGTTTAAATTTATCTATGACATAATTATTTACAAAAATGTCACTCATATAAAATAAAAATTAGTGCTGGTAAAAATAATTTGTAAAGACTATGGTAAGGATTTGGGATAAATAAAGGAAGTTCTAAAATTCGAGGCCTGACTACGTCATAGTCTTTACTTTAAAAAATAATAATATTATGATATGCATTGCACGTGCAGATTACTAGTTTAGTTTAGTTATAAATTTAGACAGACTACTTCTAGCACTTGCTTATGAGAGATGGATTAAGAAGAGAAAATAAAATATTGTGAAGCAGAATAAGAATGCGACTTCAATTGCAATAACTAAGTTTTTTTTTAATAGGAAAAGGTGGAAATATAGCAATTATGTTTCATTAATAAGAAATTAATAAAACAAACCCAGGGATACATAGGAGGGTGGGACAAAATAACAAAATCAAAACATATCAGGACATCAAAACAAGAAAACTAGATAAAAGAGGTCCCTCCAACAAAGCCTTGGAGGGTGGGCAAACCAATCATGGCGCACCGTATCAGTCAAGAGTGGGACTGATCACCACCTTCTCATCGTCGTATTCCTCCTCCTAAAAAACTCGGGTGATTCTGTGTCACGCCCCGCTTTCCAAAATACGGGAATACGAGCACGTAACGTAGGCCCAGCGAATAATTATGCATCATCCATAAGCTGTATCAGTCTAACTCAACAATATACAAGGGAAACAACCATGCAGGCAAAGAATATAATCACCTAAACAATGAATAAACTCAAAGATAATCATGAAATAAATTCACCAAATAATAATCCAACATCTGGGATAAAAACAAACTTCGGGTCATAAAAGCCCAAGAATACAAAGTATGATAAAAAAAAAATACAATAAGCAAAGATAGCTAAGTAGTCTAATAGTCTAGCTCCGATCTTCAGAGAGTTTGCTCGCCAATTCCTTCTGGGTTTGATCCTTCGGTACCTGTTAATATTGGATCTAAAAAGAAAGAAAAGAGTACCCTTAGAGCAAGTCGTGGGCAGCAAGTAGAGAAAAATAAAGGATAAAGGAAAGCATGAATATCAAAGGAAAGGAACATGGTCAAAGTCAAAGAACAAAGCAAAAGGCAAGAAAAAGTTTAAAGGTCTACAGTAAATCACGCATGTAATGAGTGATGTCTGGATCAAGCAGGAAATGCAGGTTATTAATCATTTTATTGGTCTATCTAGTGCACGTACTACTGCGTCCCATTCCACAGGTTCGGCGCAAAAACACAGTGAACGTTTTAGACTAATGGTGAATTCACGGATCGTGTACTCGGCCCAGTAGTCGGAAATTTACGGGATGTTCGGGATTTAGCTGGCAAGGGACCCCTACCGAGTACAGTCTCCGATTGTTTACTACCAAGTCAAACCCATAATACCCCCCTTTTTTTTAGTTTATTTTCATCCTATGTGAGCATGCAAGAGGGTATCAATATTGTATAATACTAAGTGTGACTAATTCTATCCGATATAGACAAATCAAGAAGCAAACAAGTCATTTACACACACATCACATGATCAGGACAGCATGACCTTGCTGTACTAAAACATGGACTACAGCCACTACAAAATAGCAAACCTGAATCCATCGGAAAGTATAGAAATTAGACTTCCACACGGTTCCAGCGAATATAATTAAGGCATATAAAGGATACAGGAACTAGGGTGAAAACTCTATTCTATTCAGGTTTATGTTCAGGCAGCATGCAATAAGTTGTGTTCAACTATTTATTTCGGGTCAGAGAACTCATTAATAAAATCTCTAAAAATTCTGGGTGATACCTATACATGTCTAGGTCCATCCTAATTTATTTTAGATTTTTATTTTACTGTTAACAGGGTCAAATAAAATATACAACAGCAGGATACGCATGAAATTGTAAGTCTGAAATTTCTAATATGGCTGTACTAAAATGTTGATATCTAGCAAATGACACAGCGGAACTTAAATCCGTCAAAAGGATGTTAAACTAGACATTAGAGGCTAAAAATTCATGTTTTTAAAGAAAATTCAAATTATGACATTAACATGGGTGAAAATCTAATACAAAATGAAGTAACTAGCAATCCAGAAATTGTCTTAATATGAACATGTAAATAAATAAATCATATGATCACATATAGCATGCAAATTGGTAATCAAGTGAATCCTAGGTGTCAACATGCAATTTCTAAGGTTTAAGATACATTTATCACATGCATGGTATCATTTCATCAATTAAAACCAATCTAGCACATTCAATTCAACATGTCCAATTTATCAAGTAATCCTATGCATGAATCTAGTTATTTAAATGTACATATGTATGAAACAATGGGGACTATGTTTTAGATCAAAGAGATAGCACGATGTTAAGAGTATGTCGGGTTAGCTCTTGTAAACCCTCGATAATTTTAACGGAATTGTCAAAGGTAGTTTGATAACAAAATAGACGGATCTACTTGCAGGAGATCAAATAAACTTGAACAGAATACAATGCTAGTTCAAGAGGAGACTTGCCTGTTATATTGCAGATACAATTAATAAGAATAACAGGATCAGAATCCCGGGTGAAACTCCCAAACCACATGCGAAATACGTGCGAAGAAACCAAGCAAACAAATCAACAGCAGCAACCAAGCTCCCCACACTGGATCTGACAAAACACGGGACAGCAATTTGGGGATCGGCTGTGCCAAAACACGGAATACCGAAAATAGCCAATCGGCTATCTCCTTCAACCTTTGGCGGAGAGAGAGAGAGAAAGAGAGCGAACGGGCGACAACGACGCGAGGCAACGGCTGCGGAGCGCGCGACGACTGACGACTGACAACGACGACGGAGCGCTACGGTCGGGAAGCGACGGCAGCGGCGAGTCTCCGACGTGGCAAAGCTCTGCTTTCGGTCGAAAACAGAGGAAGACGACGACGCAACCTCGGGGCTTGGACGGCAATGCTAAGGATTTGCGGTGGATGTAGGGGGTGAGCGGAGAGGGTCGGCGATGGTGAAATGGCAGCGAGGCGAGACGGCGAGGAAATGGTTCGGTGGATGGCGATGGGTTAATGGTGAAGCGGCAATGGCGATGGGTTCGGTGAGTTGGGCAAGGACAGGGATGAGGCTAGGAGGAGAGGTCGATGAGGGAAAGTCGACGACTATGGAGGTGGTGGAAGGTGGTGGCGATCGGGAGTGGGCGGTTGGCTTGGTTGGGGATAACAGAGAGAGCGGGAGAAGGAGAGGGGTGAACAAGGATGAGGGTTAGGCGGCTGAGGGTTTGGGATTTAATATTAGATTAGGGTTTTAATAAAAGAGATTAGGGTATTTATAGGAAAAAGATAGGATATTGGGTATTGGGCAATTGGGTATTAGATCCAATAAACAAAATACATTGGATATAAATATAAGGATCAAAATAAATCCAAACATAAAAGAACAAGATATCTAATAAAGTATAATTTGTACCATCCTACATAAATTATTTGAAATAAAAAAAAGAAGCACAATCATTAAACAAAAACAGATTTGTTTTAATAATCAATAATAACAACAATAAATAATCATAGTAACAATAAGAATAGAAATAATCATGTAAATAAAAATAATAATACTAATAATAACGATTAGTAATAATAATGACAATATGAATAAAAATACTAACAATAATAATAGCAATCGTCAGAATAATATCAATATATAAAATAGTAATTTGTTGAAATAGTCCAAATAGCAACAATAACTTGGAGGGTCAAAATGCAAATAGTTGATCAAGTAGGAACTTAAACAAAGTCTATTTGAAATAGTTATAACTATTGTTTAGAAAAATACTTTATCATGAAATTCAAAATGAATCTAACAATAACAAATTTATAAATATCGAAATACAGAAAAATGCTCATGAAAATACGTATTTCCGGAAGTAAGGGTTACATTCTGCCTCTGAGTCATGTCACCGCCACTGTAACCCAAATGAAAATAAGATGCATTATATGAGTAATATTGTCATAAATACTGTTATTAGTCCCACGAAAGTAAAAAATATTTCTGTCAAGCCATAAAACTCAGGTCATTGCGGCGATAGCGATATACTATGCATCCCTCATCTCATGCCTCTCCCTAACGAATGTGGGGCTTATCCATAGGTCTTCAGAGATCTGTGGATACACTAATGTGCCGAGAGCCCTAAGGACCTCACAAAAAACGGATTTACTTATGGGCCAATCTAAGAAGATATGAATTTTCGATTCTGTGTGAGAGTTGCAAAAGCCGCAGATAGTAGCAATGTGTGGCTGTCTCTTAGCCAAATTTTCTCTGGTCAAAATCTCATCGTTAAGTACTAACCAGAGAAAAACTATAACTTTTAGTGGAGCTTTGACTTTCCAAAGAATCGTAGACCAATTCGGACTGCATCCTCTAAAGTGAATACGATTATAGAGTGACTTGACCGAGAATGAGCCATTCTTCTCTAAACCCCATGATTTCAGGTCTGGTCCTTGGGAGCACCTAACTTCGGACTATTCAATGAGTGACTGTAAAGCTCTAAGTCTCAACTGGTTATCCGGATTGAGACGAGCTTTGAAAGAAGGTCTCCATGTACCTCGTTTCCATGTTTTGGCCACAATATTATTAGGTTGGGAAGCTAATTCAAAGAGGTATGGGAATAATTCCTTGAGAGAGTGGTCACCACACCACTTGTCCTACCAGAATCTAGTCATCGGCCGTTACAAATGAAAGAATAAACGCAGCTATGGAACGGGTGATAGGCTTTGGGAACTCCTCTCTAGAACCAGGATACTTTAGGGCCCATCCGGAACCCAAATTTAAGCGTTCCCTTTCCCCAAGGTAGGAATGCATAAACTCCTGCCAACCTTCACCATTAGGGTGAAATGCTTTTGACCACCATTTGCTAAGAAGAGCAAGGTTCATATCTCTCAGGTCAATAATGCCAAGCCCACCCTGGCTCTTCTTTATACATGCATTTTTCCATTTGATAAGATGGTAGCCCCCTTTGTTTGCATCTGGCCCTTTCCAGAGAAATCTCTTATGAATTCGGTCGATCCTTTGAATGACCCATTTTGAAAATTCATAAAAGGACAAGTAATATGTCGGGGGGTTGGACAGAACCAAATTGATCAAAGTCACTCTACCTCCAATCGATAGGGTCTTACCTTTCCAACCAGCTAACCTGGCCTCAACTCGGTCAATAATCGGAAGCCAATCAACTTTCTTAAGTTTGTCTGGCCTGAGTAGGAGTCCAAGGTACTTAATAGGGAAGTTATCAATCTTACAGTTCAGACTGGTTGCATGCTCTCGCGCTTCCACGTCTGACATGGCAATGGGGGTAAGGGCCCTCTTCTGGAAGTTCACCCTAAGTCCCGACCAGGCTTCGAAACAATACAAGATGCCTTTGAAGGAGATAGTCTCCCCAAAATCTCCGTTCCCAAAAAGAAGGGTATCATCGGCGTATTGAAGGATGGAGCATCCAGGGTTGTTTCTTCGCTTGGCTACAGTTGAAATCAGGCCTGCTTGCCTACAGTTATCCATCATGCCTTTGAGAACATCAGCAATAATCATAAAGAGGGAAGGGGGGGGGAGCAGGTCCCCCTGTCGAAGTCCTTTTTGGCAAGAGAATGGTTGCCCTGCCTTTCCATTGATCACAATAGCCGATCTACTGGTATAGAGGCAATATCTAATCCAATGGATCCATATATCCCTAAATCTCCTGCCTCTTAAAGCTTCAAGAAGAGCATCCCAATCAACCGAATCATAGGCTTTCTAAAAGTCGAGTTTTAATAGGAAGCCCCTGTTGTTCGAGATATGACATTGGTGAATAGTCTCTTCTGTAGTAGCAACACAGTCCATAATACAGCGCCCCTTAATAAAACCAGTTTGCTCGTAACTGATAAGATGGTCCATCAAATTTCTTAATCTGTTAGCAAAAATCTTGGTAATGATTTTGACCGAGCAGTTGAGGAGGCTGATGGGGCGAAAGTCACTCACTCTAAGAGACTCCTCCTTTTAGGAATAAGAACCACCTCCACATAATTAAGTCTTCCCAGTTTGAGCCTATGGTTATAGAATTCAAAAATGACCGTCATTAGATCAGCTTTGATCTCATCCCAGAATGTCTGGTAAAAGATAAGATGGAAATCGTCAGAGCCTGGAGCTTTATCGTTGCCCATCTGTCAAACCACATCTTTAACCTCCTCTTCAGTGAATGGGGATTCAAGGGAGCGTAAGGCTTGATCAAGGTCTTCTGTCCTACTCTCCCAAAAATCCTCTCAACGAGACCCTAAAATCAGATTTACGGCCAAACAATTTTTTAAAATGCGTTTGGAAGGCAAGATCAATTTCTTTATCATCTTGAATCACCCCTGAATCCGTTTGGACAGATGAAATGATGTTTGATCTCCGACGCGCGCTGGCATCCCGATGGATGAAGGCCGTATTCGCGTCTCCTTCTTTAAGCCACGAAATCCTGGACCTCTGATGCCACTTGATCTCCTCTAGTTTTTACAACTTAGCAATGTTTTCCCTAAGAATTAAGATATGATTACGCTCTGTATGGGTGAGATCTCTAGATTCTTCTCTCCTTTCCAGACCATCAATATCATCAAGGATGGACTCTTTAGATCTCCAGATGGTGGCAAACCGAGTTCGGTTCCACTTCCTCAGCTTAGCCCGAAGTCTACGGATCTTTTCACACCAAATTACAACCGCCTCATTGCTTCTAGTTGGAAAAGCCCAATTCTCCATTACCATGTGATGGAAACCTTGAATTTCTTGCCAGGTTTTCTTGAATCTGAATTTCTTCATATTGCTAATATGATGCTCACCAAACTCAAGTAAGATGGGCACATGATCAAATGTGGGTTGAGGTAGTGATTTAGCACAAACAAGTGGGAATTTGGCTTCCCAATCCAGCGATACCAATACTCTGTCCAACCTTGCCAGGATCGTGGATGCTTGCATATTGGTCCAAGTGAAAAGTCTATCAGGAATTGGGATGTGAACCAGTTCAAGTTCAGTAATAACATGGTTGAACGCTTCTCTCTCAACATCACTAGACCCTTCCTCGATGTTCAAAAGTGAATCAAGTGATGTTAAAATCCCATCTCCCCCCCCCCAAGACAAAGATGTTGCCACCTAGATTGGACAGCACGAAGTTCGTCCCAGAATAGAAGTCTATTAACCGCATGAATCGGGCCATAAACCACTGTGATAGTCTGTGTCCAATTATCGTTAACACGTTGGAGAACAACAAAAAATGAGAAATGTCCTCGAAATTCATCAATGCAAGAGAAAATATCGGGGTAGAAACCTGTAGCAATGCCACTTGAAGCCCTATCGGACAGGGAGATCTTCCACTCAGAGATCCAATGTCCCCCCAACTCTCCTAAGACAGGACATGTGTGAAAGTTTGGTTTCTTGGAGACCAACAACGTCCATTCTAGACGTGTTGATAATGTCTCTAACCATCTCCTATTTGCCCCGTCTCTCTAAAGTTTGGTTTCTTGGACCTGAGTTAAGGTTACGTGGAGGGACAGGTTCAAGATTCGAAGTTAAGTTAATGTTCACAGTTTCCCATCCTCGAATTTTATTCAAGAGGAAAGCGTTGCGCTCAGAATCTGCCTACCACAAGACCACAAGTTTCGGCAAGGTAGAAAACATCGGAATCATACATAAAATTAAAAATGGAAGCAAAAAATAACTAAGTTATTTTTGGAGCTCTGAACTTCAAGTGCTTATGGGAAACTGAAAATGCACCTCAAAATACATCAACTTCGTCTCCCCATCAAAAGACATGCTTAGTCAGGCCATTCAAACAGCAGGCAGGCTCCACTAATGCCCCCATCACCTCCCAAAACTACATTGTCCCCAGTGCGAACGTTAACAAAACCACTGAACCCTTTCTCGATGTTCTCATTAGCAACCCAACTATCCTAGTGAACCTGCACGCTATCTCTCTCTCCTCGAGTTTTGGAAAAAATTTCTAAATGGAGACAGAGAAAAAACTCCTGCTAGCTGCAACAAGAAACCGACGCATATTTGCATTTGAATGAAACAATGGAAATATGGTTTCTTTTCAACCTAATTTTGATTGAATTGGCTTTGGACCTTACTTTATCTGTGCGTAAATGTTGAGAGAAAATTGGTCCTACTCAAATGTAGGACTAGGAGTTTAGGACTTGGAGTAGGGATGCAATTGGATCGAATACAAATCAGATATGGGCAATACCATATTCGTATCTGTATTTAAAAGACAAATACAGCTATGAATACAAATATAGATCGGAAAAGAAAAATTGTATCCATATTTGAAAAATTCAAAATTGAAGACAAATAGGATATGAGCACATCGAATACGGATATGAGTCGGATATAAAACGGATATTAAACATTACGGATGCATAAGAAAATATATTCTGATATGAAGAAAAAAATATGAAGAAAATTAAGATTTGTTCTAATTAGTTTTCCTTGCAATTTACAAGACATTTAAAAGAAAATTTGTGTCCATCAAAATATAACATTCATCCTTCTTCAAAAAAAAAAAACTATATATCTATATAATAAAACACAAAGAAAGCTATCAAGTGGCTCTCCTTCAATCCCCCCCAAAATTAAAGGCCCAGATCTATCAACACAGAGAAAGCTATCAAGTGGCTCTCCTTCAATCCCCCCCCCCAAAAAAAAAAGTTTACCTCCAAAACTCAAATTCAAATCCCTCCACCCAAAATAACTCCTTTATTTATTTAATTATTTCTCTCTCTTCTATTAAATTTTTTTAAAAAAAAAACAAAAAAATTAAAATTTTAAAACTTTAATAATAATTCAAAAAAAATCAAAAAAAATGAAAAACTTATAAAAAATTATTAAAAAATTTAAAAGAATAGTTTTTTTTAATATTTAAAATTTTAAAAATTTAAAAAGTTTAATTTTTTTTTATTTTTTAAAAATTTTGAAAATTAAAAAAAAATTAAAAAATTAAAAAATTTGAAAATTTGAAAATTTGAAAATCTCAAAGCAAATCCAAATCCAAATCCAATGTCTTCCCCTAATCAAAAGGTTGTTGCCGATATCTGATCCGCTATTGATTCCATATCGGTGACTCCCCTCCACCAAATCGAGCGCGAATGGCAAGCGACTCCCCTCCACCTAATCGAGAGCCTCTATATGCGATGCGACGACTCTAATTTTATCTCATTAACCGAATTCTCATTCTAATTATTAATTTTTTTTGTGCAGGGGATTACTCAGTTTTTTCCTAACTCGAATTTTGTGTGTGCATGTGATTTAAGTTCAGAGAGGTATGATTGTTTTATTTTTTGAACCATTTTTGGGTTCAAAAAATTTTAATTTGGTGATTTATTTGATGAGTTTTTTTATTGGTTTTGATTTAAGGTGTACGCAAGTGAAAGATGGATTATTTTGTGGCCCCAATTTGGGTTTCCAAACTATAGCAGGACAGGTAAGCTGACTAGCAACCTAAAATAACTTGGCAAATATGCAACATTAATTTCTTTACTATAAGAGAAAATACAATCGTGAAGTGTTTCCTTCACTGATTATTAGAAACCATGGATAACATAACATATAAGAACTTTTAGTGTATGTTTGGATATATAGGATTGGGATGACTGGAGTTTACCAGTGAATGATGCAGATTCTCCACTCAAGAAAGATAGCCAAAGTAAATTTGTTATTTATCCATTTTAATTTTTTTTTATAAGGGTGCAATAGGGAGACAAAGTGGAAATAAAAGAAATGATTAGCTTAGATTAGAGTTTTGAGAACTTCATGCATTTCATTTTGGTTGAAATATAATAAGAGGTATTTCAATTGTAAACTGAGTCTCAGAAAAACAAATGTTTAGATTATTGATATCATTGATACCTTCACACATACAATTGCGTTACCATTGTATTTAGACATGCTCATAGTGGTTATGTGATTAGAGTAAGCTTTATAAAACCTATATGATAATGTCCTTGCATAACTATTACAAGCATCTAAAAGTGATACTAAAGTTAAAAAAAACTTTATGCAGTGTTTCTAACAAACTATATGCATTCCAGGTAAGTTCAAGCTAATGATCAAGAAGGCGATGGTTGAGCTTAAAGGTAGATATACTGCTTTCTCATATAATATGTTTGCTACTTCAATTAATTTGCTGGACCTCCAAAACTATTTTATACAATCAAACCAGGTGCACCGTTCCGAAGACGTGCCGTAGACACGTGTCAACGGGCAAACCTAGTATATATATATGTGTGTGTGTGTGTGGACGAAGCTAGAGTATTTTTGTTTGGGGGGGGGGGGGGGATTTTCTCTTCTTAGATTAGTGGAAGTAATCGGATTCGGGTTATTGGGTTCAGATTTGTAGGAGGTTAGTTTAATTAATAATTATTTATATTTATATGGATTAAAATATTAATCGTTAAGATTCAACTAAGTCCAACTTTCTATACTCTCTCCATTTACTATTGCAAACGCAAATGAAAATAACTAATCATTTGCATCGGGAGAAATAGATATCAATAAATAACCCTGGTATTCTCCATATAAATGAGTTCCATCGATACTAATAACTGGTCTGCATGACTTAAATTCTTCAATTGAAGCCCCAAATGCCCAAAATACTCTCTTAAATGTTTTCTCGTAGGGACCGGACGCAACCTTATCCTAATGGACACAAGTGTCGGGATTTGATGCTTGTAGTGCCAATAAAAGAGCAGGCAACTTCGTATATGTTTCCTCAAACCCTCCAAGCAACCTCTCAATAGCTCACTTTGTTTTGCTCGTCAAGCCTTTTGGTAAGAAATCTTATAATTGCATTGAAGCAATACTATCTTAATAATTGTCTTCAGTGTTAATACTAATTGTGCTTTCACAACATTTAAAATCAAATTTGATACTAGCTTAGAATCAACTATCTTGTGGTCTTGATTCAATGTGTGATTGAGACATGATATGGCCCTTGCAATTTCTTCACCGTGAAATTTGTCTGTCCTTTTGGAATGATTGCATGAAATCTCCACAAACAACCTGGCTCTACCATATTGGGATTTGTTGCTCCCTCCTCTTTTGTACGACCCTTTGGTGCCAATTTACATTTCAAGGAATAAATTGATTTTGTCAATTTCACTATGACAAATTTTTGATGTTCCTTAATGGAGAACATCATCACCGCATGTTGCATATCATCTTTGGTTGAAAACTTCTGCCCAATGTACAATTCACATGTGTCGAATGAGCCATATGACTCTTGACCAAAGTGATATACCCTTTCATTGTTAATACAATCATCTGTCTCAAACTTAGATACAATTATACTCGGGAATTGAGTCAGGGGGACTGCCCATTGGACATCATGTTGCAAGACCTCAACATCATTAACATTATCATCTAGATGCACATCTTCTTCATCTTTATCGTCTTCTACATCTTTCACATCTTCTTCATCTGCTAATAATTCATTGTTAACAATAACATGATCGAATGATTGAATGAAATTTTCATTATCAACACAAGTGCGTATCAAACTAGAAGGACACGACAACTCATATTCTATGGGATTTGGTTGTGCTAGAATTGTGAATATGTCTTCATGTGGAGGCGTCAATCTTGCATGTGATTCAAGAGGATGATTGAGACTCATCTCACGGGCCGACACTTCACGGATGGGGATTGACTCACGAATAACATGTGGCCGACCGTTAGGAATATTCATTTGCCCTACATATAACTCCAGTGCACTCCAACTAGAGTTCGGATCAAGTGATCTTGCAATCATGGCAATAAGAGCATCATCATCAACTATAGGCACCGCCATGAAATATTCCCCCCGTGAATGGGGGGCTTATGATGGAGGGTCAAAATCACAAGTATCGAAAACTGTCATATTCAAGCACGAATCGCAAAGCACCATGTTAAGATTAAGACAGGATCAAACCTTGACAAAGCAAGTGGGCCGTATCTAGGCCCACCACCACAATCCAACCCACCAAAGATGGATTAACTGACATCCTAATAAAGGGAATATGGATTGTCAGTAACAGCAGTCAATCCACTTCCCGCCAAAAGGGGATCTCAGTAGCTAATTGGGGGGCCACTAATCAAGTGGATCCCACAAAATCAGCATAATGATTTGGTCAACTCTTCATGACTGGCCTATAAATAGCCTCCACCTCCACTAGTGAAAGGTAATCAAGATTTTTCCTACTAAACTCAGTTTTCACTTCTGGTTACTGACCAGCTAGTTAATTCATAAACCTTCTCTACTACTTCTTGCTTTGTGATATTCAATTGGCCCAAATTATTTCTGGTTCAACACCTCTATAACAAGCTCCTATCTTTTGGTCTCTAAGTATATCTCCCCCATAATACAACCAAATAGAAATTTCATAGTCCGTACATATACATGAAGGGGCGAATTTGTGGTTCATTATCCAATCACAAACATAACATAATTACACTAATATTAAGCAATGAAATAGCTAATATGAAAACTTATGTGAATTCTTATGAATCAATCGTTCACAACACCTTACCTATTTTCGTTAATACATATTCAAATAAGCAATACTGCAATTTCAATATCTTGGATATTTATGTTTTCCTCTAACACACATTCAATTTATACCCAAAATTCACAAATATAATCCTCGATAAACCTATAATCTTGCCATGAAACAAACTCAAATGTTATAAAAGATCAAAAAGGTAGAGTATGCATACCTGATATGAGGACCCAATTTGGTCGGAGGGCTCCGGTGACAACATCGAAAGAGAGAGGATGCGAAGAGGTGGAGGAGCTAAAGTTGAAAATTTGAGCTAGGGTTTTGGAATTTCGGATTTGGAGTAGGATGGAGATGTGGAAACTGTGAATGCTAAGGTTTTGAGGGTTTTGGGGAATTTGGAGTTGGAGTTGGAGTTGGAGTTGGGGAAGAAGAAGAAGAAGAAATAAAATGAAGTGGAGAAAGAGAGAGAGTGTGAGAGAGTGAGAGCCCGATTTTTTATTGGCAATCGGGTCCCACTTGTGGTCGCTAATGGGAACTTGGACCACAATATACTGAGGTTGTTGTTCCCATTAGCGACCTCAGTTCAAGTGTGTTTTGTTTAGATTTTTTTCAGAGAGCAATAGCTCTCTAAAATGAGCTAAGTGTCTCAATATGATTCAAATAAAGTCGATATTCTCATCAGTGTCTTCGCATATGTTGTAGCCGCTGATGGGAATAACGACAACAAACAAAATTCAAAAATAAAAATAAAAATTTATACGAGCGTCCGCTATTCCCATTAGTAATCTTCAAAAGGAAGATGTTGCTAATGAGAATAACGGTCGATGCTGGTGTGGCAACAACTAGCTCAATTTTGCCAATAGTTTAGGAATTGTCCTATTTTTATAAATAGTTTCAAAAGGAGGCTTAGTACGGCAAAAAAAAGGGGCTGAGAGGGGTCGGAATTTTTTCCCAAACTGTCTCTTTTTGAAAGTTTTTTCCAAACCGCCCTAGTTGTTTTTTAAATTCCCAAACAATCCCACTCGGTTTTTGAAAGACTGAGTTTAGTTAAAACTAACTCGGTTTTTCAAAGACCGAGTGTTAGTCTTGGATTTTTCGAAGTCTAACACTCGGTCTTTCAAAAACAGAGTTATTTTTAACTAAACTCGGTCTTTCAAAGACCGAGTGGGTTATTTTGATAAATACTTTCAAAAGTGGATTAGTTTGGTAAATACTTTCAAAAGGTGGGTCATTTTGATAACAAGTTCTATATATTCATTGACTCACTTTTGTACGGCTCCACCTCTTTTAGGACACCTAGCTTATGTAACATAGTGATGCCCACTATCGAAGTTTATTTTGTCGATAAAAAAATTACAAAACTAAATACATATATAGAGATAAAAGTTTTATCTCTCTCTCTCTCTCTCTCTCTCTCTCTCTCTCTCTATATATATATATATTATTATTATTATTATTATTATTATTATTATTATTTTCTTTTCATCAAAAAAAAATATAGAGATAAAAGTTAATTTGTCAAACGTACATGTTAACTAATGAGTGGAATTAAAGAGACTAGTATCATGCACGTGCGATGCACGTGGAGGGAAATGAAAAGGACCAAAAAAAACTACCAACACGTGCGCTGCACGTGTTGACACACATACAAAAAAAAAAATAAAAAATTGTTTATTTGTTTCCAACCCCATCTCTCCCATTATAATAGTTATAGATATATAGGATAGTTGATTTTGATTCAAAGGATAGGTTTCGCTATAAAAGACTAGGATGAATTTGCCGATACTCAATTACTCATGTCATTCCATACCATTCAGGACATTATCAGTTGGCAACTATGTACAATTAACTTAAGAAGTAATTGATGATTCCCTTATAAAAAAGTCATTGATGATGCAAAATTTGGCTATACATACAATATTTATGTGTTACTAATATTGGAAGATAAACTGAAGTTGACTTGGACTTATTTCAAGTTGATGAAGTTAGATGATGATAGATGACGTTAGTTATTATCTCCTATTCATGTTGGGTTGCTTAATAAAGTCATAAAAATAAATTTTATGCTTATTATTTGTGAAGATGTTTCAAGTAGCTAGCTGGCTAGTTAAAGTTTTCCTCACATGAGATAACTACAAAAAAAACTTATTTGACTTATGCTTTAAAAATCTTATAAACTCTCTTCTTAGTTCTTAGAATAGAATTATAATTTTCTAGCTCCCAAAAAACAAACTTATATGAATATGATAAAAGCTAGTACATGAAAGATATTTGTCTATGAAATTTTACTTATTATATACTACTATGTATTGTTTTTGCTAACATATTATATTTTATATTTATATATTAAGCTAATAGGACTACCTCTCTCTTCTTTCTTTATTTTGAAATAGGTAAAAAAAAGAGCAATAATAGAACTTGTTACCAAAATGACCCACTTTTTGAAAGTATTTACTAAACTAATCCACTTTCGAAAGTATTTATCAAAATGACTCATTCGGTCTTTGAAAAACCGAACTTTATTTGGGAATAAAAAAAAAACCGGGGCAATTTGGAAAAAACTTTCAAAAAGTGGGACAGTTTGGGAAAAAATTCGAGGGGTCGTTCATGGTAAAAAAACAAAAAAGGATTTGGGTTTTGAAGAAACCATCATTGTTTCAATGCAACCCATGATGCTATTTTTGAAGAAGAGGCCGTCTCTCAACCCATTGTCTTCTCTTCTTCACTTGTCCTCCTCTTTAGCCTCTGCAACTCACAACCCTTCTCCCAAATCCCAGTTTGTTAAGGATTACTTGATAGAATCATGTGGGCTTTCCCTGGAAAAGGCAGTCACTGCCTCAAAACACTTCAACTTCACCTCCTATTCGAAACCCGACTCGGTCAGTCATTTCCTCAAAGCACAATGCAGGCTTTTACTAGTGCCCATTATCATCTCGATTGTCAACGGAAACTTTTAGATTCTCCGAGCTGATGTTGACAAAACTATTGAACCCAATCTCAAGGCTCTGCGTAGAATCACTACTTGGTCCAGTTTCAGGAGCTCGTCTTTACCAACCCGATTATCCTTGTGAATCCGCATGCCATCTCTCGACTCGAATTTTGGAAGAATTTTCTGAATGGTGACATGGGGAAACTCCTGCTAGCTGCAAAGAGAAATATGGGTTTATTCTGTCATGACGTTGGTAAAGGTACAGTTGCTCAGATGATAGCTCTTCTAAAGGATTGTTGGAATTTTATATATACTTAACAGCATGCATAAAATATTAATAACAATCTAAAATATATTTTTAGATCTTAATCATGTTACAAAAGTACTTCAATATAAAATTCTAAATCATAAAACTATAGATCTTTGCTAAATCAAAAGAAGAAAAACATTAAAAACGGAAGCACTAACCTGAAGCCGTTGATGAAAATTGCGCAGAGGGTTTGAATCTTTCTATATGATACGCACTTCTATGAGAGGTCGTCTCTCTATTCTTCTGTTGATGGGATTACATATGGAATAAGAAGATGCGTATATATAGGGGACCATAACCCTAATTGATAATTATTGATTTCCAATTTTGCCCATCACAAATTGAGAAATTTACTTTACGGTCTCTACACGTGTTATATCACACTTTAAATTATATGCTTTTAACCCATTACTTAATCTTAATTAGATCACTTTAATTTGGGTTAGACTTTAGAATAGCAATTATACATTTAGTCACATATGTGAGCCCACATAGATTATTTTCCAACAATCTCCTACTTGGACCACATATGTTACTCCTTATAAATGTACATACTTTATGAGCTCAAAATTTTACTATCATAACCAAAAGCATAGCCAAACAATCTCATCCATTAATCATGTAAATATAGGATCAAAGCAATTTTCGTTACATTTATCGTAACTAAATTCATCAATGGTCACATATATCAATATAATCAAACGACATAGATCAAGTGTGAATGTGTAGCATGGAAATTTCATGCAATGTGATCTATACACATGCCTATTTCCAACTGGTCCTCTTTAAAACTTAAGTGAGGTCAGAACTAAACATGACAAATGAGTGAGAAAACTGAATTCTTTATTTCTGATCAGAAAATAACCAAATGTATAAATGTCTCACACAAACATAATGCAAATATAATACAAACTCCCACTAAATCATGATATCCTCAAATAATACAACACCCATATGAGCAGTGTGCTTATGAAAGACCTTGGGTGGTAATCCCTTTGTAAGCGGATCCGCTATCATGGAGTTTGTCCCAATGTGCTCTATGTATATCTGTTCACTCTGCACTCTTTCTTTCACAACTAGGAACTTTATATCAATATGCTTCGACTTTGTCGAACTCCTGTTGTTGTTGGAATACATCACTGCCGACTTATTGTCACAAAATAACTTGAGTGGTCTTTCTATATTCTCCAAAATGCGCAGTCCAGTGACAAAATTCCGCAGCCATATTCCATGATTCGATGCCTCATAGCATGTTACATACTCTGCTGCCATAGTAGAAGAAGCTATAAGTGTCTGTTTGACACTTTTCCAGGATATTGCTTATCCAGCTAACAGGTAAATATAGCCTGATGTAGACTTTCTGCTATCTTGGCACCCAGCGAAATCAGAATCAGAATATCCTACGACCTCCAAATGATCTGATTTCCTATATGTGAGCATGTAATCTTTTGTTCTCTGAAGATACCTCATAACCCTCTTGGCTGCTATCCAATGGTCCATACCAGGTTTGCTTAAATACTTGCCTAACATCTCAACAATGTACGCAATATCCGGACGTGTACATACTTGAGCATGCATTAGACTCCCAATAGCTGATGCACAGGGGATCTTTTGCATTTCCTGAATTTCAAGGTTTATTTTAGGACACTGATTGAGACTAAATCTGTCTCCTTTAGCAACAGCGGTATCCCCTGGTCTACAATCTTGCATGCCAAACCTTTTGAGTACTTTATTAATGTATCCCTTTTGTGATAATCCTAGAATACCTCGAGAAAGATCTCGGTGTATCTGAATTCCTAATACAAAAGAGGCATCCCCAAAATCCTTCATCTCAAAATGCTTGGACAGAAATCTTTTAGTTTCGTGCAATAAATCTATATCATTAGTGGCAAGCAATATGTCATCGACATATAGAATTAGGAATATATGCTTACTCCCACTGAACTTGTGATACACACAATCATCAACTATATTCATCTCAAAACCAAATAAAATAATTACTTGATGAAACTTGTGGTACCATTGACGAGAAGCTTGCTTGAGTTCATAGATGGATTTTGTCAATTTGCAAACCATATTCTTTGGATCTCCCGACACAAAGTTTTCTGGTTGCATCATATAAATTGTCTCGTCAATGTCGCCATTGAGAAACGCTGTCTTGACATCCATCTGATGTAGCTCAAGATCAATATGAGCAACAATTGCCATAATTGTCCTAAACGAGTCTTTCGATGAAACTGGAGAGAAAGTCTCTGTAAAATCAATGCCTTCTTTCTAAGTATAGCCTTTAGCTACAAGATATTCCTTATACCTCTCCACATTACCATTTGCATCCCTCTTGGTCTTAAATATCCATTTACAACCAATTGGTTTTGCACCTTCTGTTAATGGGACAAGTTCCCAAACTTTGTTGTCTTGCATAGACTTATACTCCTCATTCATGGCATTAATCCACTTTTGAGAGTTACAACCGTTCATGGCCTGATAAAATATGATTGGATCATCTTCCATCATTCCATTGTCATCCTCATGTTCTTGAAGAAATGGAATATAATCATCCGGAATAGCATTCCTCCTTTCTCTCGTGGATCTCCTTAATGGCACTGGTTCTAGAGGTTGTTGAGTTTGTTCTTCTAGAACAATTACCTCATTTTGAATGGGGGGTTGTTCAATATTGTCTTGTTGAGATTCCGGATTCACTTCTTGATTAATAATAGGTGTGGGAACCTGAATATTGTCAAAAGTGATAGTAGGAATTGGGTTTGTAATTGAATCCAATTCCTCCTCAAAAGCAATGTCCTAACTTTATTTCTCCCCCCAAACTCAACTTCCTCAAAAAATATTGCAGTTCCCATCTCAAAAATATTCATAAGTGTGGGATCATAAAACTTATAGGCCTTAGATCATTCAGAATAACCAATAAAGTAGCTGCTCACTATTTTGGAGTCCAATTTCTTTTCATATGGCCTGTAAGGCCTTGCCTTAGCTGGACATCCCCAAATGTGAAAGTGCTTTAGACTAGGCTTTCGACCTGTCCAAAGCTCATAAGGTGTTTTTGCAGCTGCTTTAGTTTGTACTCTATTGAGAATGTAAGCTGCTGTCTTTAATGCTTCTCCCCAGAGGGACTCAGGTAAGATGGAATGAGCAATCATACTCCTCACCATATCCTTAAGAGTCCTATTTCGTCTCTCAGCAACAATATTCATGCTAGGTGATCCTGGCATGGTGTACTGTGGTACAATACCGCATTCCTCTAGGAATTTAGCAAACGGTCCTGGACGTTGTTCACATGAGCTATCATATCTGCCATAGTACTCACCACCACGATCAGATCTGACAATTTTAATCTTTTTGTTGAGTTGATTCTCAACTTCAGCTTTATAAGCTTTGAACACGTCCATAGACTGTGATTTTTCATGAATGAGATATAGGTACCCTTAACGTGAGTAATCGTCTATGAATGATATAAAATATTGTTGACCATTCCAAGATTCCGTAGGGAATGACCCACAAATATCTGTATGAATCAATTCTAAGACGCCTGAAAATCTATTGGCACCTAATCTTTTAGTTTTGGTCTGTTTTCCCTTTATGCAGTCTACACAGATATCAAAGTCTGTGAAGTCCAGGACTCCAAAATGCCATCAGACACAAGACGCTCAACCCTACCTTTTGAGATATGACCTAAGCGCTTATGCCATAATGACGCTGAATTTTCTTTATTTAATTTACGTTTAGTACCATGTGACCCTACATGCAAGGTTTCTTTATAGGATGCAATTGTTTCAAGCAAATAAAGGTTGTCATAAGCATTCAAGTAATCAGTTCCAACAATATTCGAATTTAATGACAAACTAAACTGATTGTTTCCAAATGAACAATAATAACCAGATTTGTCCAATAAGGAAACAGAAATTAAATTTCGTCTAAAAGACGGAATAACAAAAGTGTCTTTTAAATCCAAATAAAAACCAGTTCTTAATAACAATCTAAAATGCCCAACTGTTTCCACTTCTACCGATTTTCCAACGCACACAAAGATGTGTCTTTCACCATCATTTGGCTTTCGGTAGCTCAGGCAACCATGCATAGAAACACTTATGTGAGTAGTAGCACCAGAATCTATCCACCAAGTGTTTCTAGGTACTGAAGATAAATTAACTTCAGAACATACCAAAGTCATTTCAACCTTATTATTTTTAGCAAAATGTTTCTCAATTTGATCTAGAAAATCTTTGGCCTTAGTAATCCCATCGGATTCTGTACCCCTAAAGGCTTCTGGAATGCTGTGTTTCATAATCATTAGACTCATGCGATTTGAATGATCCCACCTCTCAAAATCTCTTTTATCATCAGGAGTGCTTTCCGCAGTGAGAGATGGAGGTTGTTCTTCCCTTAATGCATGGTCTAATTCCATACAGCCAAGAGTTATCAGTAAGGTCCCTTTCCAATTCTTGAAATTTGTCCCATTAAGCATGGGAATAGAATTGATGTTAGCAAGTTATTGAGGCAGCAGAAGATACACTAGCTGAATATAGAACAAAAATAAACAAAATAAGCTCACATGAGAATCCATATAATACAATAAATTCAAATAATGGTTAATCCCATCTCAAGATACCAGGAACAACATTAATATCAAGTCTTTGGACAGTAACATTAACTGTAAGCGGTACTTTTGTTGTAGTAATCAAATATTGACAATAAATCCTGTCAAATAATAAGTCATTCTTTGGACTGACTCATTGTTCACATGGAATACCTTATAATTGTTACATATTTATTACCACAGATGTGTATGAAATTCGGCCAAATATCAACTTACCTTTGGGTCAGTTAATAAACGCATGAATTACAAACACACAATCATCTTTATATTTTAAATAAATTAATCTACACAAAAGATGTCACTTTGGCAACATTTTGTTTCAATTAAACTATTTAAAATATTAGACATTTATAAGAAAAACCAAAACCAAAATGTGAATTTAATTGTTTCCCAAAATTTTATCTTTTCCTTAATATCATAATTTTACTTTAAAAATAATATCTAACTGAATTTTATTTATCCGATTATAGGACAAATACCTTTAGTAACAGAAAGTTGATTTTCATTAACAGAAAATTGAATGGTCAACACAAATTAAATCCCCATACAACCCCTGAACAAATCTCTATTAATTATCCATATCAAAACCATATAAATTGATAACAGTAAACATAATTTGTTAAAACCATTAGGAAATCTTTCAGTCATAATTGACCATTGTGTTTCAAGTGCTAAATAAAAGCAAGTATATCCAACAATCCAATGTATGGAACCAGCAATGACCAAATAACAAGATCAAAGATATATCCAGTCACTTGTATATCATCGACCACAGGTCCGATAGTCTTTGAAATTCACAAATTAGATTAAAGAATCAAACCCACATACTAGTATCATAATCCAGAATATTATATACCCAACAATAATTACCTCAACCAACCTCACGAAAATTAACCTACAACATCAAAATAATTGGAAAAAGAAAAGATAGTAATTTGATGCTTACGGTTTTGACTTTTTTTTTTTAAAATTTCAGATCTGAAGCCATTGATCTAATAAAAAATCATTAATTGAATTTCTTAAACAGGAAGATCAAAAGGAACCCTAAATTTCTTAAGTTTCTTTAAACAAGAAACCCTAAATTTCTTCAATTAATTCAGCAAAGATGGCTTTGATACCAATTGTTGGAATTTTATATACACTTAAGAACATGCATAAAACATTAATAACAACCTAAAATATGTTTCTAGATCTTAATCATGTTGCAAAAGTGCTTCAATATAAAATCCTAAATCATGAAACTATAGATCTTTGCTAAATCAAAAGAAGAAGAACATTAAAAGCGGAAGCACTAACCTGAAGCCATTGATGGAGATTGCGCAGAAGGTTTGGATCTTCCTATATGATACGCACTTCTATGAGAGGCCGTCTCTCTATTCTTCTGTTGATGGGATTACAGATGGAATAAGAAGATGCGTATATATAGGGGACCATAACCCTAATTGATAATTATTGATTTCCAATTTTGTCCATCACAAAATGAGAAATTTACTTTACGGTCTCTATACATGTTATATCACACTTTAAATTATATGCTTTTAACCCATTACTTAATCTTGATTAGATCACTTTAATTTGGGTTAGACTTTAGAATAGCAATTATACATTTAGTCACATATGTGAGCCCACATAGATTATTTTCCAACAGTATGGTTTCTCCTAAATCGATATTGGATCCATCTTAGTTACGGGCCGAAGATTTCAGTTTTCCTTCTCCTGAAAATATATAATATACGAAAAGGAAATAATACTTTACTGGATATATAGGAGAGGATACAACATACAAGTCAACCTATTGTTCAATCCGATAAGGAATTAAACTAATGCTTACTCCTTCTCAAGTTGGTGCATATGTATCATACATGCCAACTTGTCACAAGTAAACCGAATTCCAGTACCTATCAATGATGACATCATAAGGATGTCGGCCAACTGATGGCTGGTATGCACATGACATGTCTTATTTTACCTTAAATTCTCCTTTTTCGCAACTATCTTGTTGCGAACCACAACAATCAACCTTAATATATTTTGTTCGTTCATGAAAGACGGAATTTAATGTAATATAGTGCAGCCTGATTATCACAGTATGTCATCAAGCTTGACTGCATTATCCCCAACTCTCTAAAAAGTCTCACCCGAACAAGCTCACAAGTGATATTAGTCAGGCCCTGTACTCTGACTTTTCACTAGATCTAGACACCACCGCCTGCTTGTTACCCTTCAAGGTACTAGATTCCCACTTACAAACACACAATATCCACTTGTGGATCTTCTCAAAGTGGGACATCTTGCCGAATCTGCATAGACGAATCTAGCTATCCTACAATGTCCTCCATCTGTATAAATCAGATCTCTACAAGGAGCACTTCTCAAATACTGGAAAATTCTACACACCCATTCTAGATATTTCCTCGCTTGCACTGAAGATGTTACTCACTTGAGAAGCCACTGGTCATTTAAATAGAGCTGGTATCGGGTCCTATCGGGTCAGGTCCTCCACTACCTGAACCCGGACCTGGTACCTCACGGGTCCAAAAATTGGACCCGGACCCAGACCTACAAGAACCGGATCTGGGTCCGGGACCGGGTTCGGGTCGGGTCCTAGTTAAAACAAATCTACCTGTCGGGTTCGGTAGCGGAGAATAAATATTTGCACTTAAGTATTTTTACACCCGATACCCTATGGTTCTAATAATTTTTGTAATTAAGTACATAAATAAATATTATATTTACACATCTATCTTCAACAATTACTTTTATATGTATATCCCTATAATCCTATTATTCAAATTCCGTATTTTTGGGGGTATTTTTTAACAGGTTCGGGTCCAGGTTCGGGTCCGAGTTGGTTCTATTTTGAGCTGATCCGGATCCGGACCCGGACCCGGACCCGGACCCGTTAGTGCATCGGGTCTTATTTTAGGACCCGGACCCGCGCCTTATAGATCGGGTTGGTTCCGGTCCAATGCCAAATTCGGTTCGGGTCCGGGTATCGAGTAAATGTGACAGTGCTACATTTAACTGGTTCACTTAATTGGCTGGGACTTTGTGATGAAAACTAGTTATACTATATCTTAAGCTAATAGGCCTACCCCTCACTCATTTCTCTATTTTAAAATAGAGAAAGGAGAGCAAAGTAGACCCTAACACGTGCTCAACGCGTATAGAAAATTTAGAGTAAATAAAGAAGAAGGTGAAAGAAAAAAAAAAAACTCATCTTCTCTTCTCATCCACTTTCAAAAAACTGATCATCTTCATCTTCTTCTCATTCCACGTTCATAAAAACCCTCCGATTTCAAATTTGATTTCTTCGTCCAATTCACGCAACTATGCCAAGGTAACAATCCAAATATCCCACCTTTCTTTTTATAATAAAATCAAAGATCAAAATTTTTATTAGAAAGATTCTATTTTTTTCAGTTTTGTTTTTTGTTTGAAATTGTTGTGTTTGTGATTTTTGCAGGTACTATTGCGACTATTGAGATACTTGATGCACGATTCATAGTCTTTTTATTTTTCTTCAAATTTCACAGTATTTTTTGTTAATTGTTTTTCTGTGTTTGATTTGATTTTTAGGGTTTAAGGTTTAAAATTTGGGGGAAATTAAGTCTTTAGAAACTTTATGCAATGTGATTCGAAAAGGGTTTCTCTTTTCATGTGTATTTATGTAATTCTTTTTTGATTTTATGTTAGTTACATTGCTATTTAAAATTAAATAATTTTGTGGAGTTTTTTACTCTATGTAAGTATAAATTTGCAGAATTGTGGCTCTATATGATAAATGAGATTTGTTTTACATTTTTTAGGAAATGAAAGTGATGGTTTTAGTTTTTGAATGGTAGAGGGTAAATATCATATTTTCTACATCTTTTGTTTTGCTTGAAAATTTTGGTAAATTGTAGTATTGTATGTATGTTTAATGGTTTGATCATTTTGTAGAAGCACAAATAAGTAGTAATATAGAATAATTGGAGGTAAATATTGAAGAACTTCGCAGACAATATGAGTCTTTGCAAGCAAGCTTTAGAATGGAGGAAGCTGGCAAGATTGCAAGTGATTTTTGAAAATACCTAGTTTTTGGTATCTCTAAATTTAGGGGCCTAGGGTTTACCTATGTTTGGTACTGGAATTGTTGAAAAGTTACACACACCGAAAATTTTGGGGTTTCCTTTCAACTGAATAGAAAATATAGAATGATGTTGGTTTGGAAACGGGAATTGGTAATTTATACTTTTGTCATCTTTTGATATAGCTAATTATTAATTATTGTTCCCTCCATTTGTTTTTTATGTTGATTTTTTATAATTTGAGAGGGAATGCTTGATTTGAGAGGGAAGACAGTTGAGAAGCACACTGTCAAGAAGTAGATAGCGGAGTACATCAAGGAGTCTGAGAAGAGCCGCATCTCAACTTCGGTAATTATTTTACTTTTTTTCCTTCTCTCCTTCAAATTGAATAGAAATATAGAGTTATGTTGATTGGTTTGGAAGCGTGAATCGGTTAATTTGTAGATTTGTCATCTTTTAATTATATTATGATCGAAATAGTTATGGGCATCTCTAAATTTTTTAGTTCCATATAATTTTACGACTCTTTCAAAATTATTTTAGTCTGTGCAATTTGAATAGGGTAAGACTAGTGTTTATTACACCACTATTATACATAATGTTTATATTTTGTTGTCTCTCTTTTCTCGTTTGATATATAGATCACCACATGCCCACCGCTCGAGGATTCCACCTAGGAGAAGAGACTGGATGAAGGCTCTTACTCCCAACTTTGATATGAGGTTTGAATCAGTGTGCTCTGACATACGAGATGCAGATTTTCTTGGCTTCTTTCAGTGTGGTTAAGATCAAAATTTAGTAGTGCGATTCAACAGTTTGTTGTGGCTTGCCTCAGACTGTTGCCTACATGTACCTTAATTTTCACTGACCGAATGTTTGTTTATCCGGTGTTTATGTCATGCCCCGCTTCCCAAAATACAGGAATACGAGCACGTGACTGAGGCCCAGCGAATGATGTGAACACACCATTCATGAGCTGTACAGGTACTCAACAACAAGATAACAAAATAACCCACGTAGACATGTAATAATCACAATATAATAATGAAAGTTCATGACATAGTCCATAACATAACCAACCACTGGGAAATACAAATAATTACAGGTCAGACAAGCCCAGATTACAATAAAGAGTTGCATGAAATAAAATCCGAACTAAAGATAACATGATAAACAATAAGCTAAAACACTTGATCAACGACACCTTCTAGTAACTTTCCATTCGGGCCTGCAAATACATTATTGGCAAAAGAAGAGAAAAAAAAACAAGGAGACACCCGTTAATACAAGTCACGTGGTGCAAGTGGTACAAGCTAAGGGAAACAGGTACAAAACAAAACAAAAGAAAAACATGAAAAGAGCAAGGAATCGAGAGTCATGAAATAGGGGAAAAGCAATATGTAAACATGATATGAACAAGGCATTATGGAACAAGTGGCATGTAAAACAAGTAATCAATGTAAACAAATATCAAGTCAACATGAATATGTATGTAATTGGATCATGCAAGTGCACGTGTTAATCTTATATCTAATGTTTGATTTTATCTAGGTAGCACTTCATGCATCCATCCTTTTACTACATGGTTGCTACTTACAATTAGTTTCGTTTAGATTTAGTGGTGGATTTTATAGGTCATGTACTCGAGAAAAACATATCAATTGTATCTTGTATCGAGATACGTGCAAACATATAACGTGAAACATATCGAATCAAACATAGTGTAAACATGTAGCGTGAAACATATAAACATATAATTTGCAAACTTGCAACTTGTATCGAGAAACCACGAGCCCCCGTCCACTCTTCTATATTGTCCACTACTTAAATCTTTTTCCTTATACTCCGGCTTGTTACTTTTATAAATTTTAATCAACAAGAACAAGATGTCATATTTAACTACTATCACGGGCAAAATAATCATGCACATAATAATATATAGTCCTAAGAGTACATATGTGTGTATTAATTTGTGATCATGTCATGCATATGGCAACAAAGTATTCACGATCATATATGAATACGGGATCGACAGATTTTGTATAGTAAAAAATTGAATTCGACTTATGAATGCGAATTAGAATTAAGAAATATACTTGCGGTATTTATGCAAAGAAGCTTGTACTAGAACAAACGAATTTGTACAAGAGATACTTGCCTGATTTGACGATTCAAAAAAAGAATAACCGGCGAACTCCCAAAATCACGTGTGAAACCCGTGCAAGAAAACTCCAAGCAAACAAAGCCAGCAACTCAGCAAATCCCCACACCGGATCTGATCCAAACACAGAACAACGATCAAGATCCAATGCAGATGGAACACGAAACAGCGAATCCCACAAATCCCACTACGACTCCACACCGGATCCCAGGTGGAACACCAAACAGCCAATGTTGGATCCCAAAGCCCGAAATAGCAACCACCAGGCGAAGCCAATCGCCTATCGTCCACTTCCCTTCGACAGAGAGAGAGACGGCGGGCGGGAAAGCTCGGCGAAGACTGGCAACTGTGACGGCAGAGGCGACGATGCTTGGCAGCGTGACGTGTGGCAGCGATTAGCGGCTGGTCGGGAAGCGACGCAGCGCCAGCTCGATGGTGGCTCTGTTTTCTGCTCAAAACCGAGGGACGACGACGGCAACTAATCGGGGCTTCGACGGAGCTTGGATGACGATGAGGCGACGTGGGGGTTCTCCGGAGGATGAAGGGGGATGCACGGCGAGGACGAGGTACGAGGCGGTGATGGGTAACGGCGATGGATGAAGATAGGTTGGTTGAGGGTCGACGAGGATGAGGGGATGCAAGTGAAGTAGGTTAATGGCGAGGAATGGGTTCAGCGGCAATGGTGGGTTTGAGCGGGATGTGAAGTCGACGGGGATGATGATGGGGCGGTGCCAGCGGTGGACGAGGGCTAGGGCAATGAAGAGGAGTCGGGATGGCGGTGATGAGGATGGAGGTGATGGAGGGTGATGAGATGGGCAGTTGGGGTTCGGTGCGATACAACAGAGGTGGAGAGGTCGAAGGAGGAAGACGGGGGAAGGGGGTGGCTCGGGGGTTTGTTTGGGTTTTGTTTTGAAACAGGAGGGGGAGAGAAGAGAGGCAGGAGAGAGAGAGAGTGGGATTATATTATAATAAATGTATAGAAATAATATAAAAATAAGCAGTAGAGTGATTATAGGGAGGAGGGGGTTACGAGATTCAATTGACTGATTGTGTGGAGAAGATTAAAAGGTAATTAAAATTGTTATTAACAGCCATATAATGAGAGGGATTATAGGGCTGAAAACTTGGGATTCAAATTTCAAATTTTTGGGAATTTGTTGATCTGGTCAATCAAGAGAGTTGGGTTTGGATTAGTGGATCAAGACCCAATAGGAGGTGGGCTTGGTCTATGGGCTCAAAACAACTAATAATTATAGAATTGGGCTCATACAACATAATTTGGACAATTTGGCTTAAATTAAACAATTGGCTTGAGCTTCAAATCAATTAAATATTAAAATAGTGAATAATTAAATTATTGGGCTCAGATTATAAAATAAAATGAGAAGTAGGGCTTATAAGGATAATTGGTTTTTATAAAATAGTTGTGTAAAATAATCAATTAAGAAAATAGTTAGAAGAACTAAAAATTTAAAATACGGAGAAATATTTTTTAAAAAAATAAATATTAACGGGAACAGGGGTTACAAATCCTACCCACCTTACAACAAAATTTCGTCCTCGAAATTTGCGTAGGCGGCAAGGAGGACAGAGCAAATGTAATAACACCCAATAGATTGAGAAATAGGAAATAATGAAAAGAAATGAGTGGTGATGACATTCTACTCAATAAGACATGAGTAGGAAATGAGTGAGCTAAGATAATGCTAAGGTTGAGTCTAATAATACAATCGAAAGTGTGCATGTACAAGAATGTATGCAGAAATAAGTGATGCAAGGAAAGAAAAAGACAGGAAGATGACAAAATAACAAACTGCAACATACCTTCGATAATATCTTCAGCTGTCTCTGCTTCCTCTGCAATCAAGTTTTAGGCCTACCCTCTCCCAGGAGCTGTGGGCCTCTGACCATAGTCTTGCCGCTGTGGTGGGGGCGGTGGTCCTCGAACTGGTGCTCTCTGCTGGATCGGCCCTCCGTTGGCTGGACCATTTCTTGCCTGTGGACAATCCCGGAGTACATGGTCACGAGATCCACAAGCGAAGCATTGGCAATTTGCCCACCGACAGTCTTTACGTATGTGACCGGCTTTCTGACAATAGTCACAGATCACATCCCTCTTCGGAGCAGTAGGTGGGTAAGGCATTGAACTTGTAATAGCAGGGGCTGGCCTCCAAATTGGTCCACCAACGGATCTAGCAGCAACGGGGTGCGAGACAGAATGCTGCATAGTACGCTTCCTCGTACTAGTCTGTTCCTGGCTTCTGGCTGCCTCCAGGATGTCAGCATAGGATTGGACCCGTAATGTAGCTAGGCGATCATGAATATCAATGTCCAAACCCAACATGAAACGGCAGCCCTTATCCTCGTCGTTCGCCACCATGGAAGTGGCAAAGCGGCTCAGTCGGGTGAATTCTACAGCATACTTGTCTACGGTCCGATTCCCCTGATTCAAGACAGTGTTTTAGCTAAACATTGGTATATATGAAATAACAACGAAGAATTGCATAGTAAACACTATCTGACGAACCTGAGTGAGCGCGATGAATTGCTGCTCCATTTCATTCCTTGTTACATCGGAAAAGAATTTCGTGAGGAAGCCTTCCCTGAAGGTGGCCCAGGCGATAGGGTGCACAAGCCGTTCCATCTTAGCTCGCCACCAGATGTAGGCGAGGTCAACCAGCTGGATGCTCACGACATCTACACGATCAACGTCGGCTATTTGTGCTGCAATTAATAGCTGTTAAGTCCGGATAAGCCATTGTTCGGCTTCAAGCGGACCTTCCGTGCCTGAGAACTTGTCTGATCGTAGCCTCATGAAGTCTGCTACATTGCCAAGTCTCGGTGGCAGCACCCCGGGCATAGTTACTCTAAGCTCCCTGTTGGTAGCTTCTAAAGCTACCCCCCATCAGTTCTGCATGCTCCCGCTGCATCTGCATCATCTGTTGCATCAGCAGCTTCTGCTCATGCTGCATCTGCATCACCTGAGCAATAGTAGGCCCTTCTGGCTGGCCAGAAGAAGAAGCACCTCTCCTAAGCATTTCCATAATCTGTGCAATGGTGGGCTCATCAGGCTGATCATCTCCAGCACTGGAAGAAAAAGTACCCTTCCTAGCCATGGTTTGCAATAAAATTAAATGGTTAGTATCCAGATTATATGTTGGTTATTCATTATCCATGTGATCAACGTGGTGTATATGTTGTTGAGTTAACTTGATCGAGTTAAGCCTGTCTAATGTATTAGTCAACTAACACATTAGGCAAACCTGACTCTGATACCACTAAAAATCTTGTCACGCCCCACTTCCCAAAATACAGGAATACGGGCACGTGACTGAGGCCCAGCAAATGATGTGAACACACTTTTCATGAGCTGTACAGGTACTCAACAACATGATAACAAAATAACCCACGCAAATATGTAAAAATCACAATATGAGAATAAAAGTTCATGACATAGTCCATAACATAACCAACCAGTGGGAAATACAAATAATTACGGGTCAAACAAGTCCAGATTACAATAAAGAGTTGCATGAAATAAAATATGGACTAAAGATAACATGATAAACAATAAGCTAAAACACTTGATCAGCGACACCTTCTAGTAACTCTCCATTCGGGCCTGCAAGTACATTATTGCAAAAAGAAGAGAAAAAGATACAAGGAGACGCCTGTTGATACAAGTCACGGGCCGCAAGTGGTACAAGCTAAGGGAAATAGGTACAAAACAAAACAAAAGAAAAACAGGAAAAGAGCAAGGAATCGAGAGTCATGAAATAGGGAAAATGCAATATGTAAAAATGATATGAACAAGGCATTAAGGAACAAGTGGCATGTAAAACAAGTAATCAATGTAAACAAATATCAAGTCAACATGAATATGTAACATGTAATTGGATCATGCAAGTGCACATGTTAATCTTAAGTCTAATGTTTGATTCTATCTAGGTAGCACTTCATGCATCCATCTTTTTACTACATGGTTGCTACTTACAATCAGTTTTGTTTAGATTTAGTGGTGGATTTTATAGGCCACGTACTCGGGAAAAACATATCAATTATATCTTGTATCGAGATACGTGCAAATATATAACGTGAAACATATCGAGTCAAACATAGTGTAAACATGTAGCGTGAAACATATAAACATATAATTTGCAAACTTGCAACTTGTAACTTGCAAATTACATTGAGAAACCACGAGCTCCCGTCCGAGTACACTCTTTTATATTGTCCACTACTTAAATCTTTTTTCTTATACCCCGGCTTGTTACTTTTATAAATATTAATCAACAAGAACAAGATGTCATATTTAATTACTATCACGGGTAAAATAATCATGCACATAATAATGTATAGTCCTAAGAGTACATATGTGTGTATTAATTTGTGTTCATGTCATGCATATGGAAACAAAGTATTCACAATCATATATGAATACGGGATTGACATATTTTGTATAGTAACAGATTGAATTCGACTTATGAATACGAATTAGAATTAAGAAATATACTTGCAGTATTTATGCAAAGAAGCTTGTACTAGAACAAACGAATTTGTACAAGAGATACTTGCCTGATTTGACGATTCAAAAAGAAAATAACCGCCGAACTCCCAAAATCACGTGCGAAACCCGTGCAAGAAAACTCCCAGCAAACAAAGCCAGCAACTCAACAAATCCCCACACCGGATCTGATCCAAACACAGAACGGCGATCAAGATCCAATGCGGATGGAACACGAAACAGCGAATCCCACAAATCCCACTACGACTCCACACCGGATCTCAGGCGGAACACCAAACAGCCAATGTTGGATCCCAAAGCCCGAAACAGCAACCACCAGGCGAAGCCAATCGCCTATCGTCCTCTTCCCTTCGACAGAGAGAGAGAGACAGTGGGCGGGAAAGCTCGGCAAAGACTGGCGACTGCGACGGTGGAGGCGACGACGTCTAGCGGCGCGATTTGCGGCGGCGATTGGCGGCTAGTCGGGAAGCAACGCTGCGCCGGCTCGATGGTGGCTCTTTTTTCCGCTCAAAACAGAGGGGCGACGATGGTGACTAATCGGGGCTTCGACGAGGCTTGGATGATGACGAGGCAACGTGGGGGTTCTCCGGAGGATGAAGGGGGATGCACGGTGAGGACGAGGGACGAGGCAGTGATGGGTAACGGCGATGGATGAAGATAGGTTGGTTAAGGGGCGACGAGCGATGAGTTTGGAGTTGACGACGGGGTAATGGCGGTGTAGACGAGGGTCGACGAGGATGAGGGGATACAGGCGAAGTGGGTTAATGGCGAGGAATGGGTTCAACGGCAATGGTGGGTTCGAGCGGGATGTGAAGTCTACGGGGATGATGACGGGGCGGTGCGAGCGGTGGATGAGGGCTAGGGAAATGAAGAGGAGTCGGGATGGCGGTGATGAGGATGGAGGTGGACGGAGGGCGATAAGATGGGTAGTTGGGGTTCGGTGCGATACAGCGGAGGGGGAGAGGTCGAAGGAGGAAGATGGGGGAAGGGGGTGGCTCCGGGATTTGTTTGGGTTTTGTTTCGAAACAGGAAGGGGAGAGAAGAGAGGCAGGAGAGAGAGATAGTGGGATTATATTATAATAAATGTATAGAAATAATATAAAAATAAGGAGTAGAGTGATTATAGGGAGGAGGGGGTTACGGGATTCAATTGACTGATTGTGTGGAGAAGATTAAAAGGTAATTAAAATTGTTATTAACAGCCATATAATGAAGAGAGATTATAGGGCTGAAAACTTGGGTTTCATATTTCAAATTTTTGGGGATTTGTTGATCTGGTCAACCAAGAGAGTTGGGTTTGGGTTAGTGGATCAAGATCCAATAGGAGGTGGGCTTGGTCTATGGGCTCAAAACAACTAATAATTATAGAATTGGGCTCATACAAAATAATTTGGACAATTGGGCTTAAATTAAACAATTGGCTTGAGCTTCAAATCAATTAAATATTAAAACAGTGAATAATTAAATTATTGGGCTCAGATTAATAAATAATAAAATAAAATGAGAAGTAGGACTTATAAGGATAATTGGTTTTTATAAAATAGTTGTGTAAAATAATCAATTAAGAAAATAGTTAGAAGAACTAAGAATTTAAAATACGGAGAAATATTTTTTTTAAAAAATACATATTAACAAAAACAGGGGTTACAATTTAGCAATTAGCTGGTGCTTCAGTGCCTGTAAACTATAACCCCCCACCAAATTATTATTATTGAAGTTGCTTGTAAACATATTATTGTTTTCCTATTGGAGAGGAATGCTAGTTTTGGGTATTATGCTATGCTATGTTAACTATATCTTTAGACTTTATGGAATCTGTATGCTATGTTTTTATGTGGATATGAATCTGGATTTAGAGTTAAGATATTTTAGATTTGCTAGTTTACCATATATCTTGAGATTACAATAACCAATTTGTCTTTTTATCATTGCTGAAACATACTATGTCATTGAGATGATGAGCTCTTTTATTTCTTCCTCTTTTGATAAAATACTGTGGTGTTCGGCAAACAATTCAACCGAGAATTGGCTAATACATGATGACAAAGCTAACATCTGTAATTAATTAATATTCTGAAATATTATGAATCGAATCAATATAAATTCCCCATCTGTACAAAAAAGAGGGTTGAAAAACAGGGCTTGTCATAGATTACGAATGATTATACACCCACACAAGACCTACTAAAGGGAGCAGTGGATGATTCGTTTCTGCATGAGAGTGAGGTAGAAAGCAATGTTGTTTCCTTAGTCATTGCTTTTGATTGTCGTTCTGAGTACTTTCTTCTCTTTGCCTCTGGGAGAAGGGTTGGCTTCTCGAGATCCTCTATGGAAGCTGCATCAGCTAGGCAAGCAAATGACCGTGATTTTCCTGAGTAGTAATTTGACAGTCCTTTCCTCCTGCATTTTAGGTGGAGATAAACATATTAGTTTTCGCGCTGATGTCTGGTTTTGATGCATGTTGAACTGTAATTAAAGCACAAAATAGGTCTCGCAGTTTGGTGTGGCTGTAAATATACATAAACTATTTCTAGTGTTTGTTTTGATGTAGCTGAACTATATAAACAACACAGATGAGATTGAGCGATATTGTGAGAGATGGATTAAGAAGAGTATCAACTGGGGAATAGGAATGCCCCTTCACAGGTAACTAGTTTACTTCTAGAGCTCTCACCGCTCCAAGTACCAAGTGCTTATTAGAAACTGTGACTGCAGCAGAACAAACAATTCCAAGTCGTAAAAAGTCTATGTTTTGAATTCTTTAATTAGGATTCCTTTTGTGTTGTTTTGCTCTGTTGAAATCAACACATTTCAGGATTCTTTCTGTTAATGCAAAAATCTTATAACTTTTGAATTACGTACAAATCTATCTAAAATTACCAATTTAATATCATAATCACAAATAATACAATTTGACAACAACCTTTCCTTGGAAAATAACTTCGTTTCTCTTAAATTTGTGTATACAGAGCCGGCCGCCTCAGGCCTCCAAAATTTTTCAATTTTATAAATATAGACATATATTTTACGCGTAAAAAATTATATTGTTATTAGAGACTCCATTTCGGGAGTTTGCTTCGAGCCCCCAAGGAACTCAGGGCCGGCCCTGTGTATATGAATATAAACGATAAGGGATGAGGCTTACTTGTGAGGGAGGTGCATTGAGAGAGCGCGCATATTAAAGGCAGTTGACCCTTTATCACCGGCTTTGGTTTCCGCAGTGGCGGTGGTGGACGAGGAGGTGGTGGTTTCCATGAGAAAGAGGGTTCCTCAATGCCTAAATAGGTTGCTCTTGTTGGCTTACTAAATAGAGGCAGGCTTTTGCCTTTATATGTATCTGTGTTTTATGTGTGTAAGGAGAATCTACAATAAATAAATTTGGTAAAGAAAGAAGGGGTGGATAAGCACAAGCTATAGGTTCAAACGTGGATGGCTTGGAGGGAAGGCCGCGCATCATTCAAGATTGGCCGTTTTTTAGCCTCACAAAATACTGACACATGACTCATTGATTGATATGGAGATGAACCAACCAAAGGTCAGGTCGGGATTATCGTGAATGGGCCTTTTTAGTGGGTCCACAACCAATACTTCTCTTTTATACTTAGCCATCGGCCTACGTGTTGTTGAATTATCTATCACAATGATGGGCATATATACCTTTTTAGATGATTTATATACATAGTATTTTCCTTCTATATATCTTTTTTTGATCAATATTCCTTCTATATATCATTATTATCAGCACATACTCCTTTGAATTTTTCCTCTCCTGCGATTGACAGATATGGTCATGTGACTCACAATATCTATGTACTAGTAATTTACTAAAATTTTTGACTTATTCTGATCTCAAAATGAGACATTTTTTAGATGCACAAATTTATTTATTTGTCTACAAATTAAAACTCAAACTCTCTCCTTATAATACTAGTATACTCTTGTGCCATATGATACAAAAATATATAATATAATATAATATGTAACATAACCCGTGCAATACTGTACATAATTTTTTTTAAATAAGAAAATAATAATAAAAATTTTCGAAAAATTCACCTAATAACATCTATATAGTAATAAAGATTCCAATTCCAATTTGGATGGAGTAAAAGTGAGGAGTTATCTCCTACATTTGCCCTCCTTTTTTTCATTTTAAAAAGAAAAAAATGAAAAAAAAATCGAGACAAAGTGGTTTAGCATAATAAATTGTATAGATTCCAAAATTTTAATTAATTTTTCATAATTTCTAATTAAATTTTCGTATTTAATAATATTTTTTTTGAATTTTAATTTAATTTCCTAATTTTTAAAAAAAAATGTGATTTTTTTTATTGATTTATCGAGATGGCGCAATTTGGATCGCTCATCGAGCATTTACTCGCCTGCTGAGTGGAATAAGATGTCAGGATGATATGGGGACGTGACGCGACATAGGACATTGATCACGTGATGGGCTCGCCCGCTAAGTGAATTAGACATACTTAATTGGGTGGCGACGTGGCACGATCGGGAACCTTGATTATGCACGTCTTTGTGCATCCGGACGATTAGACGGTCAATAATTGAGCGAAAGTGGAGGCTGGGTGCGTGCACGTGTTAAAGTATGTGTGAATTCATAATTTTGCTCTCCCTTCTCCATTTCAAAATGGAGAAAGGAAAGATGTGGTACATTCTCTCTCATATTAGCATAATATATATAGGTATAATTAGAGTATATATAGAGAGGAATGATCCATTGAAAACGTACTGTAGCGATGAAAACGTGGAAAATCACTTAGGCCGTTGGGTTATAATGCACTATAACCAACAACAGCCTAGGTGATTTTTACGTGTTTTCACAACATTTGCGTTTTCAATGGAGCATTTCCAATATATATATATATATATATATATATATATATATATATATATATATATATAGGGAAAGCTTCGGTTGAGCACTACTCTATTGCTCACCGCGTGAACACTAGGCCTTCGGGCGTTCATATCGAAAATCCGAACCGTTCACATTGATCTACACATCTAAATTAGTCTAAATAAGTAAAATCAAATCATTTGAAATTCATTTGCACATTCATTGAAGTGTTACAAAATTGTATGGCTGAAAATCATTGTTTTTATAGTCACATGATGGATGGGCAAATGAATTTCAAATGATTTGATTTTACATATTTAGACTAATTTAGATGTGTAGATCAATGTGAACGGTTCGGATTTTCGATATGAACGCCCGAAGGCCTAGTGTTCACGCGGTGAGCACTAGAGTAGTGCTCAACCGAAGCTTTCCCTATATATATATATAGGAAAAGGCTCCGTTGCACACTACCTTGGTGCTCACGGCGTGAACACTACTAGTTCGGGCGTTCAAATCGAAAATCCGAACCGTTCACATTGATCTACACATCTAAATTAGTCTAAATATGTAAAATCAAATCATTTGAAATTCATTTGCCCATCCATCACGCGACTATAAAAACAATGAATTTCAGCCATACAATTTTGTAACACTTCAATGAATGGGCAAATGAATTTCAAATGATTTGATTTTACATATTTAGACTAATTTAGATGTGTAGATCAATGTGAACGGTTCGGATTTTCGATTTGAACGCCCGAACTAGTAGTGTTCACGCCGTGAGCACCAATAGTAGTGTGCAACGGAGCCTTTCCCTATATATATATATATATATATATATATATATAGGGGAAAAGGGGTATGAGCAACTTGCTCATTTAGTAAATGAGCAAGTGATGATGTGGCATACATGTGATTGGAAAAACATTAAAAGGGTTAGTTGTCCAATGTATCACATGCATGCCACATAATTATATATATATATATATGTACATTGGACAACTAACCTTTTTAATGATTATCCAATCACATGTATGCCATATCAACAATTGCTTATTTACTAAATGAGCAAGTTGCTCATACCCTTTTTTTCCTATATATATCTATATAATAAAACACAAAGAAAGCTATCAAGTGGCTCTCCTTCAATCCCCTCAAAAATCAAAGGTCCAGATCTTACCTCACAAAACATATTTTCCCCCTAAAAATTTCTCCCCAAAACTCAAATTCAAATCCCCCACTCAAAAAAACTCATATATTTATTTTTTTTTTTCTCTCTCTTTCCCTCCCTTTTCTATTTACAAAATTAAGAAAGTAAAAATTTTAAAAATTTTAAAAAAATTTAAAAAATAAAAAATTAAAAAAAAAATAAAATCATATAATATGTTTTTTGCCAGACCCCTAAAAATTTCTCATATAATATATTTGTTACTTCAATTAATTTGCTGGACCTCCAAAACTATTTTATATGATCAAACAATGTGCACCGTTCCGAAGACGTGCTGTAGGCACGTATCAACGGGCAAACCTAGTATATATATATATTGACAATTTGTTTATTTGTATGTCTTAATATTGTTTTTTTTATAATAACATAATGGATGGGCAAATGAATTTCAAATAACTTGATTTTACATATTTAGATTAATTTAGACATGTAGATCTGATTTTACATATTTAGATTAATTTAGACATGTACATCAATGTGAACGGTTCGGATTGTCGACATAAAGGCCCGAACGCCGAGTACAACGGAAATGGGACTATCATATCTCTAACATTATAATGGGAGAAGACCTTAGTGTCATTTGTAAATATTTTGTCATTCTACTAACCCGTGCAACACACGTGCATAACTATTATAAAGGAGGTTCTAAATTTTTATTTTAAAAAATTATATTTATTAAAACGTGCATTGCACGTGTAAACTACTAGTATATATAAAATCAAATAAAAAATCACTACATCCTCCAATAATAAACCCTCTCACGTCCGCCTCAAGTAGCCGCTGAAGTTTATTATCGAGTTGCGTAATCACGATAAAACCTACATTTCGAGTCCTACAATTCTTCATGAATTAACCAATCGTCACTTATGTTGCCTTCACAAAAAAATATGTCAAATACTCGCAACATAGAATCTATATAATAAAACACAAAGAAAGCTATCAAGTGGCTCTTCTTCAATCCCTCCAAAAATTAAAGGCCCAGATCTAACCTTACAAAACATATTTTTCTCCCAAAAGTTCCCACCAAAACTCAAATTCAAATCTTCCACCCAAAACAACTCTTATATTTATTAACTCAGAATAGCAAGAAACCTTTATGTCTTATTTCTTTTCTCAAAACTTAAAAGCAAAATCCATCAATGGATATGTGAATTATGACCATCTATATATCTATATAATAATCTATATAATAAAACACAAAGAAAGCTATCAAGTGGCTCTCCTTCAATCCCTCCAAAAATTAAAGGCCCAGATCTAACCTTACAAAACATATTTTCCCCCCAAAAGTTCCCTCCAAAACTCAAATTCAAATCTTCCACCCAAAACAACTCTTATATTTATTTAATTTTTTTTTCACTCTCTCCCTCCCTCTTCTATTAAAAAATTAAGAAAATAAAAATTTTAAAAATTTTAAAATATTAAAAATTTTAAAATTTTAAAAATTTAAAAACTTTAAAATCAATTCAAAAAAAATTTAAAAAAATCATATAATATGTTTTTTGCTCTATGTTTACTACTTCAATTAATTTGCTGGACCTCCAAAACTATTTTATATGATCAAATAAAGTGCACCGTTCTGAAGACGTACCGTAGGTACGTGTCAACGGGCAAACCTAGTTCATCAATAAGTCTCATCACTCATGATGTCTCGATGAATAACATCCGTTTCAGTATCCTGTGGAAACAGATTAAAGTAAATCGTTTTCACATTATATTCACATCCTTATACTTTGTGCAGTATTCTTGAATTTGAATATGATGACCCACAAGTCCAAGCCCATACTTTACTCCTATTTCACAAGCCCACTATAGGCCCAACTCAACTCCCAAACAATTACTTTAATAGAGCGTGCGTTCTTGCTACCATGTCGTTGGCCATTGGAGAGGTCTTTACAAACCCCTGCTCATTTCTATGCTCTTGACAAATCTATCTTTCTTACGATATTTCTAACTGATGCATCAGAGATTTTGGACAGAAAATATTTTGCTGGACAATGTATGATACATGTGAACTAGTTAATTTTTTTCCATTGAACTTGTTTCGATAAATATGCCCCGTACAAAATTCCTTCATCTCGTGGGATCTTGTGTTTGGTTTATATGTCTTGCATACTCAATCCAAAGTGAAGACAATACGGTATTACAAGAGAGAAATCAAAGCGATGGATTGGATGGAAGAAGAGAAACAACAAAAGCAGCGAACAGTGCCTGTCACCCCCTTGGATCTGGACAGTTGACTGCACTCGAGTTTAGCGACTGATGTTAGTGTACGGTTTGCGGGTCTTGTGGGATTCTTTTGGAACCGATTTTTTCTCTAAGTTAGATCTTACGACTCTTCTTGTATGGTTATCTTTTCAGGAAACATCGGATAGTTAATGTATCAAGTATATTAAACTAGGTTTTCTCTAGAATTTTATATAATCAATGAAAATGGGTAAAAGAAATATATAATTCTATTTAGTGCCAAATAGAATAAAACAGTACTTCATCTGAGATGAGAGATTTCTCTATTGTAAACAGCAAGCAGTACTAGTTAGGCTTTAGAGAGAGGGTCATGGTAAAAATTATAATATTTTTGCATCTTCTCTAGTTGAATAATATTTCTGTTTATTCTCCCCCAAGATTAAGGCAAAAGCCACACCCGGAACAATTCTTATGTGCTTTGTGTAATTTTTGTGATCTTAGTATTTTCTTGCTGGTTTACATTGATTGCATCGGTTAACTCAACAACATTCCGGTGCTTCTGCATGCGATCAATCCCTAACATCTTGTAGGGGGGAAGTATTTTCCAAATCCAATGAAGAAAGGACTGTTAGAAAATGAGTGTTTTATAAACCATTTACGAACCGATTTTTGAGCAATTTTTTGAGTAAGATCCTCCATGAATTATTGAGAGATCTTGATTGATTTGTGTTCTCCTTCGTGAGTAGATCAAAATCATATATTAGTTTACTAAAAACGGTTAAGTGGCGAATGAGAAATTGTCTCTCAAAGTGAGACGTTTTTATTCTTGAAATGGGTTAAGGGAACATAGTCCCACATCGGAAAAATCAAAGGAAATAAAAGAGGATATATAGTAACCTCCTTCTAAGCATTGTAAGATAGCTAGAAGAGAGGTTCTCTCTCGCGTGCACAGGGGAGTAAATCTCGAACCGGATTACATGCGACTTGTGTGCGCCCGCACGAATGTCGGACCGACTTGACCCCATGCAGAGCCACTTTTTGCTCCAGTTTTGATTTTTCTTTTTGTAACGGCTGAAATGAATGCAAAAACGGTTCTGTCTACCGTTTCAGTGCTGTATTGAATGTTTTGTCTGCCGTTACACCGAAGACATTCAAAAGCAATGATTGATGTCTGTCGTTACAGTGCCGGCATTCAATTGAGTGTATGCCGTTACATTGAAGGTATTCAAAGCCTTGTCTGCCATTACAGTATTAACACTGTTCTATAAATAGAGCCCTCCCCTCTCATTTCTTCCCTGTACAACAGAAAACTTCTTTCTTCCTCCTTTGAGTCCTGTTTGTTTTTCCACTCCTGTTGTTTTGGTAAGTCGGTGATAGGATTCTGACGCTTCAGCTCGGTTCGGGAGTGTTACGTGGTGCCTACATGAACACTCTAGTCGTTGCATCCTGGGAGACAGACGCCTTCGTTTATTCCAGCAACCGGAAGAGGCGAAATCTGTTTTAAGGACACTGTGTGATACACAGGTCTCGACTTCTCTACTTGTAATTCTGAAATTTATTTTTGTAAGTTATTAATTATTTATATTTATTTCTTTTCGGGTTTTCTTTCTCTCCTTTTTCCTTCTTTGTATTCTGTGTCTCTTAATCAAATTGAGTATATTGTAAAAAAAATTTTGTAACAAGGACCATGGTCGAGCAAGCCCTCTTTTGACAAGTTGTTTACTCTAGTGCGAAGTACCATGATCCCTTGCACGATCAAAACTGGTGTCCTCCGAGAGTTCATGAAGATTTGGAAGAGATGATATTAGGACTTCATTTTAAATGCAATTACAAATGGATAATTCCATTTGCAGTCGGTCTTTATTTTGTATCGAGTTTCGGGGGTTTGACATACCTGTGATACTGCATATCCTTACCTCATGCTCATCATCAGCTCACGTAAATAGAGTTTGAAAAACTAAACAGTGTCGCAGCGTATCTGCTCTGTTTCCGTGTTGATCCAGCCCATTGTCATCTCTATCCTCCAGTGCTTATAGAATGAACATAGAGTGGATTTACTCAAACAAAGAAAATAAACACAAAGACCATTTCATTTTATTTTCACAGGCATAAGTTACTAGCATTCAGTTAACGCATTCTTAGACAACTTGATTTTACATGGAAACAACAAAAGCAAGAAATTAAACTCACGAAACTCTGATCTTGTCTGTCTGATACACATAACCTTGGCCTCTAATAAACTCATCACCTACACAGAAATAAACTACAAACGACGTCCCTACCATATTTGCATAATTTACATGATGTTTTACATTCAGCTACCTGCAGAGTTGCACAAAACATGCGCTTTCTTTTCCTTGTGATATGAGATGAGCTTCTAATGAGTAGCCATATACATCGCAGTCTCTTCCACCTAATCAATGGAAATATTGCAGTTTAGACAAAAACAAGAGAACCAATTTTACCATTAGTTATGTAAGCTGGCTAAGGGCAGCTCCAACCCAGCGCCATTTTGGTGCTTAACGCCAGAAATGGCGCTAGATGGTGCTCTAACCCCATGCCAATTCCAGCACCTATTTTGGTGAATTTGGTGTGGATGAACAGTGCTGTGCCAAATCTGGCGTGGGGTTCATCTACGCCATTTTTTTTGGGTTACATTTTGGGTGTTTAGAGAAGAATATTATTTTAAAAATTGTATAAAAAGTAGGTAGAAAAAAATATGTAGAGAATATTCTTTTTTGGTGTTAGAAATGATTTTATGGGTTGGAGATAAATTACTGTTTGACGTGACTTTTACACCATTTTGGTATAAAAGTTGCACAAAAATGATGTTATGGGTTGGAGATGGTCTACATATGATTTTGAGTAATTTGAGATTAAAGCTCAATATTAAGCTAGCGCATCTTGATTTGGGCCGGTTTACTAAAGTAATCCGGACTTGGGGGGGAGTTAATCACCTGAAATGTGGCACCACACATCTCTTCTTCAGTTGCTAGAACTGCAGTCACTTTGTTCTTCGGCTTCTCGTAACTTTTCAAACCCCCAAGAGTGTTTGAAAAGAAACATCCTAATCACAAATCATTAAAATTTAAAAAATAATTAAATTTAAATCAAACTAAGTACGTACATATACACCAACTATATATAATTTTGTGACTGACCTTGCGGAAATGGTGCAAGTGACTTGCCACACGATCCTTTAAGCAGATCAACATCGTCGCAAAAGGCTAAGCATCCATCTGATGTTATTCCCCAGTACAGAGGAACCTTCCCATCACAATCCTGTTTTCGTTCGTTCAAAGAAAATATTATGACTGTATTCATATTCTCAAATTAACCATTATTACACGAGAGAGAAAGATAGAAGTAGAGTCGAGACTCACGGAAGCCACAAGCAGAGCAGATGTGGCTTTGTCGAAGATGATGAAGGAGAAACTGCCAGTGAGGTGGCCAAGCATGAAGCAGGCCGGATATGGAGCTCTATCCCTTAGGGTTTTGTAAGCCTCAATCAATAGCATCACCTCATCTGCTCCCTTAGATAGTCCATAGTGTTGTCTAAGACTTGCCAGATTTTCAAGAACCCCCTCGAACAAACAGAATACCTCATCCTTTACCCCAAATGATCTGCACAGATATTAATATTACACACCAGGCCACCTTATAATTAATTATTATCAATATGTTTTAATTAATTTCTCTAAACATTTTTTTTTTAAAAGAAAGGAGATCGAACAGATTTCAACTAAAGTGAATCTTTCTTGCTAATTGATATTTTAGTATTGCCCTAAAATATATATTTTTTGACAACAAGGCATATTCTTTTTTTTTTCCTTTTTGATGAGATCGATATAGCCAGAGCCGGCCTCACCTTGAGGCAGGTGAGGCAGCCACCTCAGAGCCTCAAATTTTTTATAATTTTAGGGATTCCAAATTTGTATTCCTCTTGTAAATATCGACACGTATTTTGTGCGTAAAAAAATTATATTATAATTAGGGATCCAAAAATAATTATTTGGGCCTTTCGCCTTGGGTCTCCGAAAACTCAGGGCCGGCCTTGGATATAGCCATAGGAACTCCGGCCAAAATATATAGAAAAACATAAATCTTACGAAATAAAGCCTAGCACTTAATTGTTAAGCAACTAATAATCTCTAAACTACTAGATCTGTTTTTTTTTATTTACAAATTGATCATAGAAAACAGTGATAATTAATTGTCCGAAGAACATCCCACCGAGTGATTCCAATTACTATATGTATAAAATAAAACAAAAAGTTCGGTATGTAAAAATGAAGTTCCCTCTCCTCGTATAATAAGTTAGGAGGATGATATAATGTAAAGGTGCAAATTAATTGATTTATGGACCTTGAAGAGAAAGGGGACTGATTGGTGTGGGAATAGGCGAGGTGGGCGACCGAGCCGATCTGCACAGAGACTGGTGCAGGCTCATCATTATTGTGCAAAAATCGCTTGACTAGCTCCGATCCCCTAGTCTTTGGTGCCGGAGTTCTGCTCCCGGCTGCCACCAACTCTGGTGGCGCCTCCACTACCTCACAACCGAACACACCCAACATCTCCCTCTTTCACTCTTTGTATATACCGAAATTCCAAGCAATGAAGCGATGAAGAGAATACAATGAGAAATGCAGAGGGGGTGTCTCCTTATTTATATACACTCAGTCATGGTCACTAACGTCTTTTTCTTCTTATCTCATTATATTTTGTTTTGTTAATTAAATTGTTTATGTGCTAGATTATAGAGACGGGCCGGGTGCTGCTAAAAAAGTTGACATGAAGCTTATCTTGTTGAAGGGACCCCTTTCAAAACAAAACAACTTGTACTACTGTTACCTCTTTATTATAGTTTGGTTCCTGCTGCTTTCTCTCTCATCTCTTGTTTTTTTTTTGAAACGCTCTCTCATCTCTTGTTATTTAATATATGGGAAAACGAAGGAAATACTAGAATAAACTAGAAGACAGTAGCAGTTAATAATGGATAAAACACTCTCTTGATATTGATTTTGGTGTGAGAGTAAACATATGAATTTGTAATTCTTCTAGAAACAAATAAGACAAATCTGTTGACTTCTGGCCGGAGTTTGATTGTTTCTCGCTGCTGCCGTTAACCTGCAAAAAGTTCGATACATCTGGATGGATCCCGGCGACGAACTCTCCGACGCTCAAGTCAGTAATCAGATGAAATAGCGATTTTTTGAAAAAATATTGATTGCTGTTGCCGCTGAATTTGGTGTGGGGGCAATAGATAGAATTTGTGGATTCGTAAGATCTCGAACAGGCCAAATCTGACTTCTTCCTTAGTTGATAGGCTGACTCCTTGGTGCTCCCGTGGACCTGCACAAACGTTCGAAATACCGGGATGGATCCCAGCGACGAACCCTCCGACGCACTTATCAATACACAGAAAATGAAAGGAAAAGAGCTTAGGTATACAAAGAGTGAACACCTTGTAACGTTAGGAGGTAGGGGGTACTTATAATCGCCGTGGGGATCTGCTTCGGGATAAGAACGAATTCCTACTTCTCGATGTGACTGGATAGAAGTGGTTGAAACCACCTCCAGTGGATAAAGACGAGCCAGGATTTTCTTATATCCTATTGAACTGGTCCTTAACGGGTTGATACCCATTCTCAGCTAAACAGATCCGTTCACGGGTTAGCGGGTCCAAGAGGAGAGACCCGGTTCCCAATTCGGACCGTCTGTAGGTGAAATTACCATCTCGCCCATGTAACTTTAAGATTCGTGTCCAATTTGAACGGTTCCGATTTAAATCCATTTTTAGCCATATCACGAGCTCCCCACTCCCAAAGACTGTGTGCCACGGCTTTTGGGAAGTAGTTTTGTTGTCTTAATGACGTATAGGGCTTTATCGGAGTTCTCAAAGGGTATTCGAATCTCGTTTGAGGGGTGATGGTGCTTTCCTGAGCTGGTAATGCGCTCAAGATTGTTATCAGGCTCTTCTGGATTTTTTGGAGATTTTTTCCAATTTTAAACTATTTTTCGGATCAGTTATTTAATTTTGCGAAGCAACAATTTGTCTCCAAGAAATATTAATTAATTAATCTAATAAATAATTATTTACTCAGGAGCTCCAAAATGTTTTTCCCGAATTTATAATTATTTTAAAGATTTTTTAATTAATTTTTCTGAATTTTAAATTATTTTTCGCAATTTTTAAATAATTAATCTGAATTTATAATTAAAATAAAAGGAAAAATCAATCAAAATCGACGTGGCGCAATTTGAGACGTTGATCATACCGTGGCGCGCTTTTCGGAGTGATTTGGAGACTGTGAAGAGGGCGAATTTTTCCCGTTTGAAGGTCGGTGGCAACCGACCTCGGGACGCTTCGCCGAAGTCTAGGGGAGCGACACGTGGCATGTGGACCCCGGCTACTTCGTGTTTTGGACGTCGGTGGCAAATGACATCGGAAAGCTTGCTAAAGGCTAAGGGATCGACACGTGGCATGTGGGCCCCGGCTTCTTCGCGTTTTGGCGTCGGTGGCAATCGACCTCAGGGACGAATGGGAGAGCGACACGTGACCAGTGGGTCCCTTTCACCGTTGACCAGTCAACGCAATTGTTTGCGTTTGGACATCGGTGGCAAACGACTTCGGGGACGAATGGGAGGGCGACACTTGGCCAGAGGACCCCTTTCACCGTTGACCAGTCAACACACTTGTTTGCATGTGGACGTCGATGGCAAACGACCTCGGGGACGAATGGGAGAGCGACATGTGGCCAGTGGGTCACTTTCACCGTTGACCAGTCAATGCAATTGTTTGCATGTGGATGTCGATGGCAAACGACCTCGGGGACGAATGGGAGAGCGACACGTGGCCAGTGGGTCCCATTCACCGTTGACCAGTCAACGCCATTGTTTGCATTTGGACGTCGGTGGCAAACGACTTCGGGGACGAATGGGAGAGCGACACGTGGCCGGTGGGGCCCTTTCACTGTTAACCAGTCAACGCAATTGTTTGCATTTGGACGTCGGTGGCAAACGACTTCGGGGACGAATGGGAGAGCGACACGTGGCCGATGGGTCCCTTTCACCGTTGACCAGTCAACGCAATTGTTTGTGTTTGGACGTCGGTGGTAATCGACCTTGGGAACGAACGGGAGAGCGACACGTGGCGTGAGGGTCCCTTTCACCGTTGACCAGTCAACGCAATTGTTTGCGTTTGGACGTCGGTGGCAATCGACCTCGGGGACGAATGGGAGAGCGACACGTGGCATGTGGATCCCTTTCACCGTTGACCCGTCAACGCAATTGTTTGCATTTGGACGTCGGTGGCAATCGACCTCGGGGATGAATAGGAGAGCGAAACGTGGCCAGTTCGTACGTCTCTTGAGTTGCTTAGATATATTCTTGTCATTTGTGCTAAATGGGCTAGGCCTTTGCGCAGTTGGGGGCCTTTTATCCTTGGGAAGTGCGCCAACTACCCCAATCTCTATAAGTCTCCACCCCCGCTATTATTTGCTCTCTATTCTCATTTTTTACTCAGGCGAGACTTTTCACTAGCGAGAGCTTCCGGCGAGTTTTTACGATGCTCCGGTGTGTTTTCTGACCGTTGCTGTCAATTCAAGGTAATTCTATACTTAGTTTATTTTCTTCTTTTAGAGAATGTCTATCGACCCCGTAAGGGAGGATCCCTCCCTTCCTTCTGCCGCCGAGGCCTCCTCTAGTCAGGTCCTTCCAAAAGATAAGGGCAAGACCTAGTAGAACCTGCTTCGGTAATTGTGGAGACGAAGGTTGAGGAGGTGCGGAGAATGGTAGAGTTCGGAAGGTTACCAGAGGTGCTAACCGGACTACAGAGGGTTCGGGAGACTTCAGAGGACCAGGTGGAGCGGATTATGTACGGGATGGGTCGCAGCTTCGAGGAAAACGAAGCTAGAGAGGCGATGGAGGCAGACGAGACGGTTTCTATCCTTACCGAAGATGACTTGGGATGGATTCGGGAAGGCTTCCAAATTCCGAGGGAGTACGCTCTGATGCTCCCTGGGGCGGGAGTGAGGGCCAACTCACCGATGCCAGTTGACATGTGCTTCTGGCCTGTCGACGTGTTCTTGGCAGGGGTTCGGCTCCCACTCCACCCCTTCGTCGCCGAAGTGCTGAGGTGGTTCTGCCTCAGCCCCGTTCAGTACATGCCGAACGTGTGGCGATTGATCAACGGATTTATCTTGCACTGCCAAGTGGCCGGCTTTGCACCGAGGTTGAGCGTTCTCCGGATAGTGTGCCGGATTCACCAACAACACAAGACGGAGTATCATTTCTATCTTGCTCCGAGGTATGGGGCGAAGCTGGTAAGCTGTCCAGACTCAATAAAAATTTCGAGGGATAAATACTTCTTAATCCGAAGTCCGGTCCCTTGGGAGATCCCTACAACTTGGGTAGAGGCGGCCTCGAAGAGAGTCAAGGAGTGTCCGACACTTGTTTCCAAGGAAGAGGACATGGTTCGGACGCTACTCGACTGCCCAAAGTTTGGTTGGAGGGACCTGACCGAGGAGGTACTCTTCCGGGGGGGTGACTTAGCTCGATAAACCTCAGTATGGTTTTGCTATATTTGTCTCTTTTTTTTATACTTTGGATTGGCGCTAGTTGCAATGTAGGCCATATTTTCTAACTTTTTTATTCTCTCTTCTTGCAGAGTCTATGGACTTCGACGACTTATTGGCGATGAGGGGGGCCTTGGGCAGCAAATCCCCGAAGGAGAGGAAGAGAGTTGCTTCGAAGGCGACCTCGCTGGGGGTAAAGGCGCATCATGCCATCGTGGAGCAATTGGCGAGGCGGCCATTGGCTCCGAAGCCATTGACCCCAGTGGGGGCGTCGGCCTCTACCGACACAGCGGTCTTCCCCCTATTGGCAGCCTTAGGTCTGGAGGCCCCGCCGCTAACCACCGACGCCGAGGTATTCCTAACTGAGGAACACAAGAAGATATTTGTCCCGGACTGGCAGGTCCGCAAGCTCGATGGGTTCCTAGGAGACTCGTCGACGTTCATGCAGGCAATTCGGCATCTTACAACGCCGAAGGACAAAGCAGCCATGGAAGCGGGGAGCGTGGGAGACGACGCGCTTGAGGTTGCTCGTTCGGCGATGTAGGTGAGTTTTGAAGAGTTCTTTCTATTGAGCACTTAGTCACTCCCCCCTTTTGTTTTTGTTTATAACTCAAGTTCTACTCCCCTCAGATCACTTGCCACTTCGGCCATCTGATAGAGAAGATGGTCGAGCAGGAGAAGGAGCTAAAGCTGGAGGTAGACAAGGCTCGAACGGAGAGCATCCGGGTCGCCAAGGACCTCGAGCAGGCACTGTTGGAAGCCGAGTCGAAGAACTCAAGATTGGGGCACCTCGAAGCCGTGGTCGCCAAGCTGGAGGCTGACAACGCTTGGCTCCTTAAGGCTGCCAAGGAAGCGGCCAAGGACAAGTCGGATGCAGTGGTCGAGGTGAAGTTAGAGGCGGCTAAGATGGCCGAGGAGCAGGCCATGGTGAAGGCACAGGGGTTCCTCATCGTGAACATGGTGAAGGCATATGCTCAAGCCATCATCAGGTGACAGAGAAGTTCCCTGAAGCGGACTGCGCCGGCTGGCGTCTCTTTCCGGACCCCATCCTCGGGTTCAACGACGTCTCGGAAGGGGACGAAGAGGTCGCGGCCGGAGGCACCGAAGCCGAGGATGGCACGCCGTCGGAGGCTACACCCCTGGCTGTGTAGCCCCTGAGGAGGCATCTTCAGCACTGGATCGCGCGAAAGAGGTCGACCCTTGATTTGTCTTGTATTTTGTTTCTTTTTTTGTTTCTCGTCTGTGTAGTGTCAAACTGCGTACTAGCCACCTCTTGTACTCTTTGATTACTTAATGAAAGAATCTTTTTGAACAAGTGTTGGTGAAGTTTCAAAACCATGTTTGTCCTGTTTTTGGGTGCCTCGTAGTTTTGGTTATCTTCGTGGACTTGCTTTTAGGTCCTAAGACATTTGCCTCTTTTGTTCACCTCCTTCAGGATAGCAGCGCGACCCATCTTCGTGCAGAGCTCGGCGTCGCTAAGTTGGGGCTCACTAGGAACCAAGAGCGGCTTCGTGAAGTGGAGTGGGAGCTTCATAAAGCAGAGTGGGAGCTGGGTCATTTGATATTGATCTTGGTTCATCATGACATATAAAGGAAATGATTAGAAGAGAGGATTAACGAGACGACTCCCAGAGGCGATGAGGTGGGTTCGTCGATGGCCGTCAACCTCGGCTTGAGACTTAAGCACCTTCATCGCTCTCTATCTGAGGTGACAATGGAGAGGGACGAACTGAAGAAGGTAACTCTCGATAAGAGCATGGAGGTTGCTCATCTTCAGCGGACAATCACCGATGCCTCTTGTGGTGCAGGCTAGATGTGATTGCTGTGTTTGAAGATAACTATGACGGACAACTCGCTTAAAGAGCGAATTGTCGAGCTTGAGGCGGAGAACACTCGTCTTCGACTGCGATCTGAGGGAAGCACTGTCAGAACTGCCTCTTGCACTCTGGAGGAGTATGATAGAGGGATAACATTCTACGAGCTCGCTCTTCGCTCACCCCCTATACATCGAAACCTTGGAGATGCGCAAAGTGGGGTGGCAGCTTCGTCGAGCAGAGCATCTGTTGGGGCCACCGTTAGATCGGGTGTGGGCGATGCTTTTCGACTCGCCGGCCTAGGGACGTTCGTCAAAGTGGGGCGTCGGCAGCACGGCCTTCGTCGCCCACGCGTGTCTCTTAACAAAAGTATCCCCGCCCCTAGGAGGGGCTGAAGTAACTTTCTATAATCTTGTAATCTTGGTTTCACAAGTTTTGTATCTCGATGTAAAGATGAGTCGTTGGTCTGTAATTAGACTTGTATCTCAAACTTTAATGAAATAGTACTTGTTTCGTGAACTTGTGTGTTTTGCTAGCGTTTGCAATTTTCAATAGTTTTAGGAGCAATTCCGAATGGTGGGACGCTTTGTACTCGCTCGTTCGCAAGTTGCAAAAGTTGCGTCGAACCAAGTGTTGGACTCCGAACCTGTCGTTTAGAGAATATCAACAGCTGTAGGAGCAATTCCAAATGGTGATCCGCTTCGTGCTCGCTTAGAAGCAAGTAGTCAAAGCGGAGTCGAACCAAGTGTTAGACTCTAAGCGCGTCGTTTAGAAAATATCAATAGCTGTAGGAGCAATTCCGAATAGTGATCCGCTTCGTACTCGCTTAGAAGCAAGTAGTTGAAGCAGAGTCGAACCAAGTGTTGGACTCCAAGAGTGTCGTTTGAAGAATTTCAGCAGCCGTGGGAGCAATTCCGGAAGGTGAACCACTTTGTACTCGCTTAAAAGCAAGTATTTGAAGCAGAGTCGAACCAAGTGTTGGACTCTGAGCGTGCTGTTTTAAGAATTTCAGCAGATGTGGGAGCAATTCCGAATGGTGAACCACTTCGTACTCGCTTAAAAGCAAGTATTTGAAGTGGAGTCGAACCAAGTGTTGGACTCCGAGCGTGCCGTTTTAATGCAATTTTTTTTGTAAGTACAATTAGACTGCTAAAAAATATAGAACTTGCGGGAAAAGATGACTTTTATTGAAAACAATTAGGCGGCCGCTTCTAAGTTGCGAGCCGCTCTTACACTTTCATAAAAAAAAATACAAAATAAAATTTTTGACATGTTTTATGGAGCGCTCTTGAGGAAGTTGCTTGGTGCGGTGTTTAAATACCCTCTTGGTACTTCATCAAGTGCTCTGCGTTCCATGTCCTTGGTATCTTCCTGCCCCCCGGGTCTTCGAGTTGATACGTGCCTGGGCGAATAACTCTGGAGACCCTATATGGTCCTTCCCAATTAGGTGCCAACTTGCCCTTTTTGCCTGGGTTGGAGATCGACAGCTTTCGGAGTACTAGGTCTCCTTTTTTAAGATTAGTTGGCTGTACCTTCTTATTATAATACAGAGTGATCCAATGGCGGTAGGTTTCTTATCGAATGGAAACTCTCTCGCGAACCTCGTCTATGAGGTCTAAGCAGTTGCGAAGCTGGTTTGCATTCTGTGCTTCACTGTAGGCTATCAATCGGGGTGAAGGCAAGCCCACTTCTAAGGGGATGAGGGCTTCGGAACCATATGTGAGGTTGAAGGGGGACTCCCCTGTCAGAGCTCTCTTGGTGGTGCGATAGTTCCAAAGCATGTTGGGGAGCTGCGCGGCCCATAACCCCTCGGTGGACTTGTCGAGCCTCTTCTTCAGACCGGAGAATATCTGTCGATTGGCATTCTCCGCTTGGCCATTGGACTGTGGGTGGGCTATCGAGCAGAACCACTGCTGGATGCCGAGGTCAGCACAGAAGTTGCGAAAGGTTGCTCCCGCGAATTGAGTCCCGTGTCGGTTACGAGGATTCGGGATACCCCGAACCGGCAAATGATGTTCTTCCAAAACAACTTCTGGACCTTATGCTCAGTAATCGTCAAAAGAGGTTCAGTCTCGATCCATTTTGAGAAGTAGTCTATCGCCAAGACTAAGAACTTCAGTTGGCCCAACGCAGGAGGGAAGGGTCCGAGCAAATCCATCCCCCACATTGCAAAAGGTATTGGGCTCGCCAAGGAGGTGATTTGTGCTTGAAGCAGGCGATGGATTGGGGTGAATTTCTGGTAGGAGTCGCGCTGGCGGACGTACTCCTCAGAGTCACTCAGTAGTGTGAGCCAGAAGTAGCCGTAATTTAAGAGTTTACAGGCGAGGGATCTCACTCCCAAGTGTGCGCCACACAGACCGTCATAGACCTCCTTTAGGGCATATAGCGCTTCGTCTGGAAAAAGGCATCTCAGATAGGGTCGGCCGTCAATCTGAGTGTAAGAGCGTTTGTACATGAATCTGTCAAGGAGTGTGTACCGCTCGGCTCGTGTTCTGATCCTCCTCGCCTCTTTCGGGTCTTCGGGAAGGACTCCATCTTTGAGGTACTCGAGGAGGGGCTTCATCCAGTTCTTCCCAAGTATTAGGAGGTAGGCTTCCATCGGTTCCGGGCTATCTTCATTAATACTTGGTCAGAGGAGGACCTCTATCAAGAAGGTCCGTTCTAGACCTTGGAGGGTTGAGGAGGCGAGCTTTGAGAGAGCGTCTGCCTGTGCGTTTCCCTCACGAGGGACCCGCTGGAGTTGAAAGTCTTCGAATAAGGCTAGTAGCTCCTTAACCTTTGCCAAGTACTTGGCCATACGCTCGTCCCTTGCCTCGTATTCCCCTAACACTTGGTTGACGACCAACTGTAAATCACTGAAGACTCTGACACACTTGGCCCCTGCTTTGCGAGCCATACAGAGGCCCGCTATAAGGGCCTTATAATCTGCTTCGTTGTTTGATGCCGGGAAGTTTAGGCGGAGGGAGTATTGGAGGACGAAAGCGTCTGGGCCGGTCAAGATGACGCCAGCCCCACTTTCGTCGGCACAAGAAGATCCATCCACATAAACGGTCCAGACTAGGGGGTCAACAGATGATTCACAAGGGTCGGGGATGGTGCTCTCCACAATAAATTCTACCAGAGCTTGGGCCTTGATTGCTGTTCTGGGCTGGTAGCTGATGTCATGTTGGCTTAGCTCGATGGACCACTTCATAAGGTGCCCGGAGGTCTCGGGCTTGTGGAGAACTTGTCTGAGAGGCTGGTCGATAAGAACGTCCACCGAATGAGACTGGAAGTAGAAGCGAAGCTTTTGGGGCGCCATAACCAAGGCGAAAGCCATCTTCTCCAGCTTCGGGTAACGGAGTTCAGCGTCCCGGAGGACCTTACTCACATAATAGATGGGTCTCTGTATTCTATCCTCTTCTCTTACACGGACCGCGCTGATGGTCTGCTCCGAAGCGACAAGATATAGGTAGAAGACCTCTCCAGGCACTGGCTTGCTCAAGAGTGGGGGGTTAGTTAAGTATGCCTTGAGCTGGTCGAAGGACTCTTGTTGTTGTTGCCCCCATTTGAAGCCTTTAGCCCTCCTGAGGGCCTTGAAGAAGGGGAGGCACTTCTCCCCGGACTTGGAGAGGAATCGCCCAATTGCCACGAGGTGCCCAGTGAGCCTCTGTACATTTTTAACACTTGAGGGGGGAGCCATCTTGAGAATGGCCTGGATCTACTCGGGGTTGGCTTTTATGCCCTTCTGGCTGACTATGAACCCCAAGAACTTGCCGGATTGGACTCCAAACGCACACTTGTTCGGATTCAGCCTCATATTGTGCCTCCTGAGCACCCCAAAGGCTTCTTGGAGGTCAAGAACATGCTCCTGCCCTCGGGTTCTCTTGACCAACATGTTGTCTACATAGACATCCATGTTTCGGCAAATCTGGTCTCAGAAGACCCTGTTCACGAGGCGCTGATACGTAGCTCCCGCATTCTTTAAGCCGAATGGCATAACCCGGTAGCATTATAGGCCTTGATCCGTCACGAACGAAGTCTTCGGGATGTCGGGGTAGAACATCCGAATCTGGTTGTACCCCGAGAAAGCGTCCATGAAACTGAGGATCTCGTGCCTGGAGGTCGCGTCGATCAGGGCATCGATGCTGGGAAGGGGAAAATGGTCCTTTGGGCATGCCTTATTGAGATCAGTAAAATCGATGCATATCCTCCAGCTCCCGTTGGCTTTCTTGACCATCACCACATTGGATAACCACTCGAGATAGTTCACCTCCTGGATGAATCGAGCATTGAGGAGCTTTTCGATTTCTTCTTTGATCGCCTGTTGACGCTCGGGAGCGAACTTGCGCCGCTTCTGCTGAACAGGCTTGGCACCCGGGGCAACACTGAGGTGGTCCATTAGGAACTCCTCGGAGATCCCAGGCATATCGGTCGCGATCCAGGCGAAGGGATTGCAGTTTTTCCTTATGCACTGGGAGATGTCTTCTTTGATGGAGGGGGAAAGTACCTTGCTGACCCGGAACGTCTTAGTGGCATTTTCATCTGAGAAGGCCACTTTTTCTAGTTCGTCACTGGTTCGGAGATGGTCTGGCTACTCTCCGGTGGGAGCTCGAGGGCTTCTATGGAGAGGATCAGGCCTCCCATTGAGGTCATATAGCACTTACGAGCCGCCTCCTGACTCCCTCTCACTTCTCCCACCCCAGCGGGAGTGGGAAACTTCATCTTCATGTGGTAGGCCAAAGGGATAGCTTGGAGGCGGCCAGACCTGGTTGGCCCAGGATAACATTGAAGGCGGCCTTCACGTCCACCACCATAAAATCCATCGGCTTTGTGCGGGTGATCGGGGTTTTGCCAGCGGTGATGTCAAGAGTTATAACTCCCTCGATCTTCACCGGCACCCCGGTTAACCCATGAAAGGTGTAGCCAGCTGGCTTGAGCCGGTCCCTTAATAGTTGGAGGCCCTTGAATGCCTCCAAGAAGAGGATGTTGACCGAGCTGCCATTATCCACCTAAACTTGACGTACGTCGAAGTTGGCCATCCGGAGGTTAATGATGAGGGCATCGCATTGGGGAATGCGGACACCTTCCCAGTCTCTATCGGAGAACGTGATAGGGACTCCGAAGCCCTTGGGGGGAGGATGGCTCTGCACAGAGTTGACTTCCCTAATGAAGGCTCTCCGGGAGGAGTTAAAATCTCTCCCCATTGGTTCTTCGTGTATAACATGAAAGATGGCATCTTCTTCGACATCCGGGGTCTCCACATGCTGTTCTGTCTGCTTGTTAGCCCCCCTGGGTGGTGGAGGCGGATCGGCTCTGTCCCTTCATACGAATTGAGCAAGCTGCCCCCTCTGGATGAGGGCCTCGATCTCGTCCTTCAGGATCCGACAATCATCAGTGTCGTGCTCATGGTCCCGGTGGAAGCTGCACCACCTGTCCCAGTTTCTCTTCTTCCCGGGGGTGTTCATCTTCAGAGGTGACAGCAGGAGACCTTCGTTCTCAATCTCCATCAGGATGGCGGTGACACTCGCATTGAGTGTAGTGAACTTCCTGAAGCGGGGGGATAGGGCGCCGCTGACCTCTGTTATCCTTTTGGAGCTTCTTAGCTACTTCTTCCTCTGTAGACTTCCATTTGTTTCTGGAAGACGACCCCTCCAGAGTGGGGCGATTGAGAGCCTCTTCATCTCGGATGTACTTCTCGCTCCTAAGGAGTAGCTCGAAGAAGTTTCGAGGAGGCTTCTTGGCCAAGGAAGCCCTGAGGTTAGGGTTGATGACATTGGATTGGAAGGCAGTCGAAGCTACCGACTGATCCAGGAAGGCGATGGAACTGGCTTCTGCGGTGAACCGCTTGACGTAGTCCCTCAGCTATTCGCCCTTCTTTTGGCTGAGGAAGAGCAGGGAGGTGCTCGTCTTTTCGGAGTGGCGATTGCTCACGAAATGCGTGAGGAAGAGGCCTTCGAACTGGTTAAAGGAGAAGATAGATGCCGGTGCAAGTCGAGAATACCACTCCTGAACCAGCCACTTGAGTGTGGCCGGGAAGGTCTTGCAGAGGAGGGCATCAGATGCATGATGGATCATCATGAGAGTTTTGAAATTTTCAATGTGATCTGCGGGGTCCGACTCCCTGGTATAAGTCTTAAAGTGTGGAGGCTTGAAGTTTTCCGGGATAGGGGCCTCCATGATGGTGTGGGAGAATGGGGGCCTGCTCGGGCAATTGTTCCTCGCCCATTGCTCTTCGTCTCTGTCCAGCTGGCCGAGGCGCCTCTCCATCTAGTGGAGACAGCAGTAGACCGAGTCCTCCCTTCGGTCGTTCCTCGCTGAGCCCCGAGACTCGTCCTCACGCAGAGGAGGGCTAGGGTTGCGGCGGCGATGGCTCTGAGTAGGTCGTGGACTGATAGAACGATGGGGATTGCTCGGAGCTGGCCGAGGGCTGAGAGAGCAACGGCAATGGCTCTGAGCCAGCCGTGGACTTTGAAAGTGGCGGCGATGAATGGGAGACGGGCGGCGATGATTGGGAGCCGGCTGAGGACTAGGAGCCCGATCGGCATTGATGGGAGCGGCATTGAGCGCCCGGAGGACCGCCTCCTAGAATTGTTGGAATTCTATCCTCGTGACGGGGGCCTCCTGCACCCGTAGGGCTCGATGTGTAGGACGGCCAGCCGGGGAGCAACTTATTCTTGGGCGATGTGGGGGTGACTCTCTCCACCTCTAAGGAGAGTTGGACCCTCTGCGGTCTGTTTGGCGGGGTGACCGGTCCCTGTGGTGCTCTCGGCGAGGGTTTGCATCTCGGGTCCGTCTCTCATCCAGACGGATCCGAAGGTCGGGCTCAGGCTCGTTCTGCCAGTTATTGAGCATGTCTCGCAGATCCTTCGGTGTTGAAGGACTACAGGAGGCCATGGAATCTGTAGAAGCATTGTGGATGGAGACCCGAACTTGGTGCAGGGGTTACTTTGGGTGGCTTCGCCGAGAAGGCTCCCCCACAGTCACTTGGGGCCCTAGGGGATGCTGAAGAAACTGAGGGTTCAGCTGTTCGAGCTGTAGGGTTGGTTGGATGGGCAGAGGGAGAGTCTCCGGAGGAGGAGGAGGAACAGTGGAGGTGGTCTTACGGTTGGAGGTTGCGGACTTCCTCTTGTAAGGCATTGCTGGAGTAGCTTTGGTAGAAGGAGGAAGGTCAGATTGCTATACGATGTTTCCCACAGACGGTGCCAATCTGTTGTCGCTGAATCTGGTATTGGGGCAATAGATAGAATTTGTGGATTCGTAGGAACTCGAACAGGACAAATCTGACTTCTTCCCAAGTTGATAGGCTGACTCCTTGGTGCTCCCGTGGACCTGCACAAACATTCGAAATACCGGGATGGATCCCGGTGACGAACCCTCCGACTCTCTTGTCAATACACAGAAAAGAAAAGGTAAAGAGCTTAGGTAGACAAAGAGTGATCACCTTGTAATGGTAGGAGGTAGGGGGTACTTATAATCGCTGTGGGGATCTGCTTCGAGATAAGAACGAATCTCTACTTCCCGGTATGACGGGATAGAAGTGGTTGAAACCACCTCCAGTGGATAAGGACGAGTCAGGATTTCCTCATATCCTGTTGAACTGCTCCTTAACGGGTTGAGTCCCATTCTCAGCTGAACAGATCGGTTCACGGGTTAGCGGATCCAAGAGGAGAGACCCGGTTCCCAATTCGGACCCGTCTGTAGGTGAAATTACCATCTTGCCCCTGTAACTTTAAGATTTGTGCCCAATTTGAACGGTTATGATTTAACCCCATTTTTAGCCATATCAATTACCTTTTTTTTTATCTTTTTTAAGGTGGGGAGAAGGATATTTATACTCACCCTTAGATATAGTTTAGAGATAATCATTTATTCCTATGTCCCGGTGTTTTTGGATAAGACGTAGATTTTAAATCGTTTCATGATAAGAGATTTGGTTTAAACCGTCTCTTAGGGATAACCATGAATTTGAATTACTCTTTAAATGACCTGAACTAGTTTTTAATGGGTTGTCACCCTGACTCAGTAGGACGGATCTGTTTTGGGTTATTGGGCTTTGAAGAAAGACCATCTTCCCATTTCAGACCCGTTTGTGGGTGAAATTACCGTTTTACCCCCTGAGAGCTTTAAGATTCGTGTCCGATTTGAACAGTCTCGATTTGATTCTATGTTTAGTCATATCACAAGCCCCCCACTCTTAAAGACTGAATTTCACAACCTTAGAGGAGTAGTTTTGTCCGTTTTCAATGGCTAATAGAATTTATCGAAGTTCTCGGAAAAGTTTGGATCTTGCTCAAGGTGTAACGGTGTCTTTTTGAGCTTGTAAAATACCAAAAATTATTTGTAGAATTTTTTGATTTTTCCAGATTTTTCTGAATTTTTTCCCATTTTTAATCATTTTTTGAATTCTTATTCAATTTCCGAATTTTAATAATTAATTTTTGAAAATTTTAATTAATTATTCTAATTTAACAATTATTTTTCTAGAATTGAAAATTATTTTTTCCGATTTAATAATTATTTTTAGAATCTGTAATTAATTTTTTTTATTTTTAAATTATTTTTTAGAATTTTTTAAATAATTAATTAAATTAATTAATTAATATTTACCTATACACGTGGCGTAATCATGTGTATTGATCACGATCAAGCGAGCGCGCATCGGGATGCAAGGTGTTTTCTTGCGTTTTCATGCTCGGAACACGTTTTACTTGGGATCCCGTCGAAGATGCTCTGTGAACGAACGAGATGGTGCCATGTGGTGGTCAACGTTGACCGAGTCAGCCGAAGATGCTCTGTGAACGAACGAGATGGTGCCATGTGGCGGTCAACGTTGACCGTTGACTCGATCAACGTTGACCCCCTGAACAACATTCTTCTTCTTCTTCTTCTTCTTCTTCCCTCGACTTCGACCTTCGACCTTCAGCTTCTCTGACCTTATCTCCGACTTGCCGCCCACCCCGTGTAGCGAGAGGAGCTCGGTGTTGAGAAGCTCGCCGGAGTTTTGCTCGAGATTGGCAAGGAGGGAGTAGCAACGACAGAGTTCGACATGGGGGTGTCGAGCTCGACCATGGGGGTATTGGAGCTTGACATTGGAGGTGAGGTCGAGCTTGGCGATGCTTAGAGTTGAAGGAGCAAGGCGAACGGGGGATGGGGTCAAGCTCGGCGGTGAGCAACTCGCGAGGAGGAAGTTTGGCAAGGAGCTTGGAGCTTGGTGGATTCGTCGATGATTGAGCTCGGCGATAAGCAGCTTAGACGAGGGGGGAGTTTGGCAAGGATCTTGGAACTCGGTGGATTCGTCGAGGATTGAGTTTAGTGGTGATTAGCTTCGACGAAGAGAGAGTTTGGCGAGGAGGGGGCTCGGCGGCAGTGGAGCTTGACGATAGAAGTTTTGGGTTCTTGTGGAGTTCGACAATGGAGGGGAGGAGAAGAGCTCGAGCTTCGACATTGGAGCTCAGTGTCTGTTTTTTGGCACTCAATTCCAAAGGATAAGAAGAAGATGAGTGTTGCGGAGGAGGGTGCGGGTTTGTGGGTGTGAGACCCGTACCCGCAGACCCGTTGGTAATTTATTTCAAAAGATCTATTTGTTTCCTCTTCCCTTTTCTGAAGGACCCACGTCGATAGCTTTAAAATTTCATGATGTCAAAAACTGTTGTTTCTTAGAGTAACTAAGCTTGGAATGACTGGAGAAAAAAGTGCCTAGATAGGACCATATGCATGCAAGAAGTATTCATTTCCAGTTAAATATGAAAGTGGCTCATACATTTGGATTTTGCTTTCGGGTTTGGGTCATAAACCCAACCGGATCCGAAGCTCTTCCTCTTTCACGAACTGTGAGTGTATTTGCTTGGATATTTATTGGGCGCATCTGAGCCGTCGATCAAGTACGGATCGGGATGAGTTTTTCTCCATTTTCTAGTTTGAGGACACGTTTGCTCGGATTTGGGATCCGAACGACGTGTCAAGATTTGAGCCGTCAATCTGGATCAGGCGCGAATCCTGAGGCACAAATTTTCCCCAATTTCACGTTCAGGGACACGTTTGCTCGGATTTTGGATCCGAGCGACATGACAATATCTGAGCCATCAATCTGGATCAGGCGCACATCCTGAGGCAGAGATTTTCCCCAATTTCACTTTTGGGGACACATTTGCTCGGATTTTGGCACTGAAGAGCTATGGTGGCTGACTGCATGACATGTGTCATTTGACCGTTGACCATTGATCAGTCAACAATTTGTTGACTCGGCACAGCTATGTTGTAACCCACTTTTCTGATGCTACAGATGTCCGATTGGGGCGTTCGACCCCTTTTTTCGAAGCTGACTTGTGGATCAAGAATTTCTCTTTAGAATTCAGTTGAAGAATCATCCTTCTTCATGGTCAAAATAGTCCCGCAACATCTTCGTCTTCATGAAGTTGAGAAGAGCTTTGTATGACTCTTGGGAAGATTCATTCTTGGAGGCGAGTCTAAGGAGCATCTCTAGAGTTAGGCTCCGAACTCTCTTGGAAGAAGGCCGCTCAGGAGGTGAGCGGGAGGAGAGCATCACCAGGCTCTAAGAGAGAGCCATTTGGGAGGCAAGTTTGAGGAGCAACTCTAGGGGAGAGTTGAGCTCCGAACCCGTTTGGAAGAAGGCCATTGGGGAGGCTAGTGGGAGGAGGAGCATCACCAGGTTCTATGAGAGAGCCATTTGGGAGACAAGTTTGAGGAGCAACTCTAGGGGAGAATTAAGCTCCAAACTTACTTATTGCAAAATTTAGCCAGTAGTGAGAGTAGTATGAATGTTCATTTTGAGCTTCGAAACCGCATACTTGCATGCTGTGAGGGTAATTTCGAACCATAATTGTGAACTTCAAACTAGGTGTTACGGAGTTATTAACAAGTTGCAGGCGCAATTCCGAATGGTGAGCTACATCGCACTTGCTTGTTTGCAAGCGGGTAAAGCAGCGTCGAACCAGGTGTTGGACTCCAAACTTATTGTTTGGAGGTTTCGAAGAGTTGGAGGAGCAATTCCGAATGGTGAGCTGCTCCGCACTTGCTTGTTTGCAAGCGGCTAAAACAGTGTTGATCCAAGTGTTGGACTCCAAACTTGTTACTTGAGGGGGTTAACGAGTTGTAGGAGCAATTCCGAATGGTGAGCTGCTCCGCACTTACTTGTTTGCAAGCAACTAAAATGGCGTCGAACTAAGTGTTAGACTCCAAACTTGTTGCTTGAGGGGGTTAATGAGTTGTAGGAGCAATTCTAAATGGTGAGCTACTCCGCACTTGCTTGTTTACAAGCGTCTAAAGCGGCATCGAACCAAGAGTTTGGACTCCAAACCCGTCTTTTGAGCTTAGTGAGTTGTGGGAGGAGTCCTATAGGACAAGCTGGACTTCGAACTTATCATTTAACGAGTTGTAGATGTGACTCAAAGAGATAGAAATGAGGCAAATACAATAGTTTTCAATAAAAAAAGCTAAGTTTGTTGAAACAAACTAAGTGGCCAATTTAATAGGGCAAGCCATTATTACATGCTTTTGGCCGTGCTACAAGTATCGGCCTTATTGAAAACTGAAAACCTACTTCTACAATAGGGTGAAGACCTTTCGGGAGGAGTTTAATTCTCTCCCATTGGGCCTCCATGGATAAGGTGGAGGATGGCCCCAGGTTCGGAGTCTTGGAACTCAGTGGGCCTTTCGGTTTGCTTGTTGGCTCCTCGGGGTGCAGGATTAGCCTCGTCCTTTCTGACGAACTTAGCCAGGTGTCCCCGCTATATGAGTTCTTTGATCTCCTACTTAAGAGTCCGACAATCGTCCGTGTCGTGATCGTGGTCCCTATGAAAGCGGCACCACTTATCTTGTTCCTTTTCTTGCCAGGGGTATTCATTCGAGGGGGACTGCGGAGTAGCCCTTCCTTGTCCACCTCCATAAGAACTGCTGATATACTAGCATTGAGGGGGGTGAACTTCTCAAAATGAGGAGCTGGATGGCACTGGCCATTGTCGTCCTTCAGAAATTTCTGGAACCCTTCTTCGCTTGGGTTCTTCCGTTTGTTCCCAAAAGATGTCTCCTCTTGACTTGGGGGGTTGAGAGCCTCTTCCGCTCGGATGTACTTCTCACTTCTAAGTAGGAATTCTGAGAAGTCCCGAGGAGGCTTCTTGGCAAGGGACGCCTTGAGGTCGACATTATTGACGTTGCGCCTGAATGCTGCAGAGGCCACCGATTGGTTGAAAGAGGCAATAGATCGGGCTTCGGTGGTAAAGCACCGAACGTAATCTCTTAGGCATTCACCCTTTCTTTGGCTGAGGGCTAGCAAAAATGCACTTGTTTTCTCGACTCGGCGATTGCTAACGAAGTGGGTGAAGAAGGGCTCCTCAAATGAGAAGATGGAGGCTGGGGATAGACGGGAGTACAAATCTCGTGCTGGTCCCTTCAACGTTGCTGGGAAGGCATTGTAGAGGGGCGCATCCGAGGCTTGATGAATCATCATGAGAGTTTTAAAACTCTCGATATGATCGGTCGGGTCTGACTTCCCATTGTAGGATTCAAAGCGGGGCGGCCTAAAGGCTTCGGGGACCAATGCTTCCATGATGGCCCTGAAAAAGGAGGGTCTGCTTGGGCAGAACTTATTGGTCTGTTGTTCTTCTTCGGGATTGATCTTGTTGAGGCGCCTCTCCATCTCATGAAAATGGTGGTGGACCGAGTCATCCCTCCAGTCGGATCTAGTCAACCCTCGGGACACTTCGTCATGAGTGGCGGTATGGCGAGGGCTAGGTATACGCTGGTCATGACTAGGGGCACGGGGATGGCTAGACGCACGCTAATCCCGACTCGTGGCAATATTAAGAGCTTGCAGGATATCTTCTTTGAAGTTATAGAACTCGGCCCGAGTGACTGGTGCCCCTCAAGCTTGGTGGTCCCCTCGTTCAGCTCGGCTTATTGGAGTATGACTTCTCTGCCGATGACGTGGACGGGACTCTCTTCGCCTCCTTGGGGGAGGGGATCTTCTGGTCCTCGGTCTACGGAGGGTCAGGGCTCTCACGGCTCCTGGGCGCTCGGGTTGAGGGACTTCCTCAAGAGCTTGCCTCTCATTCAAGCGAGTCTGGAGGTCGACCCCCTGCTGACGGTTAATAATTACTTGACGGGAATCCTGCCCGGGAGGGCTTTAAGAAGCCATAGATTCAGTTTAAGGATTGTGAGCCGACACATGGTTATGAAGAGGGTGTTGGTTTGGACAACTTCGACGAGAGCCCCCCGGGGCAGCCCCTGGAGGGGCTAGCTGTGGAAGAGGCTGTTGAGGAAGAGGTGGTTCAAGCCGCGGTTGCTGAACTTGCTGGTCAATTTGACGAGGGAGATCACGGAGTGGAAGAGGAGGTGGAAGATTAGTGGTTCTTCGGCTAGACTCCACTACCTTCCCTTTTCCTTTTGGAGGCATGGCTGGAAACTAACTTCGCTGGCGAAGTAAGGTTGAATTGCTTTTTCTGTTTCCTACAGACGGTGCCAATCTGTTGCTGCTAATTTTGGTGTGAGAGCAAACAGACGAATTTGTGGATTCTTTTGGAAACAAATAAGGCAAATATGTTGACTTTTGGCCGGTGTTTGGCTGTTTCTCACTGTTGCCGTTAACCTGCAAAAAGTTCGATACACCGGGATAAATCCCGACGACGAACCCTCCGACGCTCAAGTCAGTAATCACAAAGATTATGAAAGAGCGATTTGTGGAAAAATATTGATTACCTTTTTTATGGTGGAGGTGAGGGGTATTTATAGTCGCCTTTAGAGACAGTTTAGAGATAATCACTTATCCCTATGTGCCGGTGTTTTTGGATAAGATGTAGAGCTTAAATCGTTTCATGATAAAGAATTTGGTTTAACCATCTCTTAGGGATAACCATGAATTTGAATAACTTTTTAAATGACCTGGGATGGTTTCTAATGGGTTGTCACCTTGACCCAGTAGGACAGATCCATTTTTGGGTTATTGAGCTTTGAAGAAAGACCCAATTCCCATTTTAGACCCGTTTGTAGTTAAAATTACCGTTTTACCCCTGAAAGCTTTAAGATTCGTGCCCGATTTGAACGATTCCGATTTGGTTCTATTTTTAGCCATATCACACTCTATGGTGCATAGTTCTTAACATGGACGACTACTTGAAAATGTGCGATTTAAGGAATATCATGCAAGGATATACGTTAAGATCTGTGTAATCCTAATCTCAAAGCTTACTTTATAGAGATTCTATAGTGCTTCTGTACTATACACTATTTAGGAGGTTTTTGGATTTTTTTTGACTGGTTAAAGGCAGGGTAAGTCCCTGCCTCACAAAAACTATTTTAATACTGACTAATTACAAGTCCAGAATACAAAACATGATCAAGATAGTTCAGCCTACATTAGCGGAATCCTTGATCATCAAGAGTAGCAAAATAAAGAAGTTATATAAAGATTGGACCTATAGCAGTGTCCCAAAAAAGCATACAGCATGCAAAATAACAAAATGAAACACCTCCAAGATAGTGCTTAGCCCGAGCAGCTGTCCTCCCCACTTTCGGCCTGATCAATCTGAATATGCGCTTGCTTGAGTAGAGTATCTTGAAGACCGGCCAGCTCAATCTCCCGTAACAGCGTCAACTTCTTCTTCTTGCTGTCAAGTCCATCTAGCCAGGATCGAAACCAAAATAATGCATTAGAAATAATTTGCTGTGGTTTCAAGAATTTAGAAGAAAAAATGCGCTCATTTCTAGCAAGCCAGATACTCCAACAGATTGAAATAGTGAGAAGATGCCAAGTGTGTCTGTGTGCTTGTGTTCCAAAATACCAAGAAGTAAAGCATTCATGCAAGTCATTAGGCAGGGAGTGTAAATGGAATAGTGTGGTGAAGTAATCCCAAGTGGGAATGGCCATAGGGCATGCAAAGAAAATATGGTAGGTCGTCTCAACAGGGCACGCACAAGCTGTGCATGTCGTGTCTCCTGACCATCCTTTAGATCGAAGAAATTCCTTTGAATTGAGTCTGTCCCAACTCATCAGCCAGATGAAGATCTTGCATTTCAAGGGGGCAGTTGAAGACCACATTGCCACATAATAGGGGGAGCGCAGGCCAGAGATGAAGAAGAAGTTGTAGGCTGATTTGATAGTGAAGGTTTCAATTGTTGTGAGTCGCTATGAAGGGTTATCAAATGAGTTGGAAGGCTGGTAATCTGCAATCATTTCTATTAGTCTCTATTTTTCTTCACGAATGGTGGGTGTGGAGATACATTTTAGCCGTGGTTGCCAGTGCCAGACGCCATTGATCCAAGTTCCCTGGGAGAGGACCTCAGCTTGAAAATTCCATGCTGCAGTAGTAAGAGAGGGACAGAGGGAGACTATGTTGTTGCCATTAATCCATCGTGACGTCCAGAATTTGATATGGTTTCCATTGCCTAGATTCCAGTTCACATTGATCAAAAATTGTTCCTTGAGATAGAATATCCCCTTCCAGAAGCTGGAAGCCGTTTGGGGACATGTAAAGCTGTTTGAATTGCTTCTATAATATAAGCTCCGCAGTGTTTGGCTAGCTAGCGAGTCTGAAGAAACTATGTTCCACTACCATTTCATGAGGAGGGCTTCATTAAAGACTTTCAAGTCTAGAACACCAAGTCCACCTTGTTGTTTGGGTTGGCAGATTGCCTTCCACTTCATACAAGCCACTCCTCTCACATCCGTGTCGGAGCCACTCCAAAAGAATCTACTGTGAATTTGATCAATTCTTTTGATCACCAAGAGAGGTAGTCTGAAGAAAGAGGCGAAGTATACTGGCAAGGCACTTGGAATAGCATTAATAAGTACTAACCTCCCCCCTCTAGATAGCATCTTGCCCTTCCACACCGAGAGTCTTCGCTCAATCTTTAGAATTAGTGGTTGCCAACTTCTTTTGCTAAGCTTTCCCCTGGAGAGTGGCATTCCAAGGTAGTTGAAAGGTAAGCGTTCGTCTTTACACTCTAGAATGGTCGAAAAGGCATGCAGCTTAGCCTTCGATTTTCCAAAGTATACGATCGAAGACTTTTTGAAGTTTATGGCTAGGCCAGATACATTGGCAAAGAGTTTCAGTGTCACCTTGAGGTTGAGTATCTCCTGTTCGTCTCCTCTGCAAAGGATTAAAGTATCATCGGCGAACTGAAGAACTGACAGATTTGCTAGGGAGCCTCTGATAGGTAGCTGGGAGAATACACCATTTTTGCGACCACTGAAGAGCATCTGAGCAAGCACATCAACAACTAAGATGAAGAGTATTGGCGAGAGAGGGTCCCCCTGCTTGATTCCTTGTTTGGAGTTGATTTGCTTTCCTCCCTCTCCGTTGATGATAACTGATGATTTTGCCGTTCTAAGGATCATATGAATCCACCTGCACTAAGCAGGACCAAATCCTCTGGAAATAAGAAGTTGGTCTAGAAATTCCCAGCTCACTGTGTTGAATGCTTTGGTAAAGTCTATCTTGAGCAAGAGTGTATCTGAGTTCCGTCTACTGCAGAGGTTGATAGCTTCATGAGCTACTAGAAAACAATTCACTATTGATTTTCCTTTAGGAAGGCACTTTGAGAGGACGACACAAGAGAGTGTAGGATCGGGCTGAGTCTGTTGGCTAGGATTTTGGTGAACATCTTGAATGAGCAGTTAAGCAAGCTGATAGGTCTGAAGTCCGTTACAGAGTTTGCTCCCTCACACTTGGGTATTAGTATAATGTTAGAGTAATTCACTCTGTCGAGGTCAGCGTCTCCCTTTTGCACCGACTGTAGCATGGCAAATAAATCTTCTTTGATGGTGTCCCAAAAAGTATGGTAGAAGCTCATGGAGAACCCATCGGGGCCAGGTGCCTTGTCACTACTCATATCAAAGACTGCCTTCCTAGTCTCCTCAATAGTGATCGGGTTGTCTAGGTGCTCCAAGTTGATTGCATTAGATGGATAAAGAGATGGCCAATCAATTCGAAAGTCAGACAGGGGGGCAGTGCCACAAATCTCCTGAAAATGGTTCTCAAAAGCGGTTCTGATCATAAGGGGAGAGGTTGTAAGAGTGTTATCAATTGTGGGGCTATGGATGAAGTTCTGCCGCCTTCTTCCATTCGCAATTGAGTGAAAGAATTTAGAGTTTGCATCACCTTCCCTAATCCGTTGCACTCGTGATCTCTGTCTCCAATAAACTACTTCTGCTTTGATTAGATTCTGGAGCTCAAGTTGAGTTGCTTTAAGGGAGTCAGCTGGCGTGGAGAGTTGCTCTGCGTCAATCTCCAACCTGAGCAACTTTTCCTGAAGATGCTTCTTTCAGGTGGGGATGTGGCCAAAGGTATCATTTCTCCATCTTCTAATTCGCCTCTTGAGAAGCTTTAGCTTGCATGTAAAGATGTCTACTAGATTGCCAAAACAAGAGAAGAGTTGCCACCATTCTTGAACCGCAGGAACAAAGGAGGAGTGTTCAAGCCAAGCTTTCTCAAATCTGAAGTACTGCACTTTATGTGGAATTACCTGAGTGTCGAGATTATGGGGCAGTGGTCAGACGAAAATCTGGGGAGGGGGTATTGTATGCAGTTGGGGAAGGAGAGTTCCCATGCAGTTGTGATCAAAAATCTGTCATGCCTGGCCATTGAGCGGGATGTTTGAAGATTAAACCAGGTGTATTTCCTGCCTGAGAGCGGTAGGTCAATGAGGGCCAGATCATGAATGAATTCTCGAAAACATCTCGTGTCCCTTGTTGAACCCCTACCACTGGACCTCTCAGTGTCTGAAATAGTGACATTGAAGTCCCCACACAGGACCCATGCATCTTCGAGGTGGCTTTGACGCTGTTGAATTTCATAAAAACAAAGTTCTTTATCTTCCAGGTCAAAGGGAGCATATACATTTGTAATCGACCAGGCTTCTTCTGAAGAGTGGTGCTTGAAGGATGCAGAGACTGAGAAAATATCAATGGCTGAGTAAGTGCAGTCAAAATTTTGGTCATTCCACCCTAAGTATGCCTCTACAGCTGTTAATAGAGTCAAGCTGAATCCAATTGGTGATAAGACTTCCTCCAATCGATGAGAGTTTGCGGGGGACCTGGATTTCTGAGTTTAGTCTCTTGCAGGCAGACAACCGATGGGGAGCAGCTGCGAATTCCTTCTTTTATAAGTGAGCATTTGTCAGGATTGCCCAACCCTCTCACATTCCAACTAGATATCTTCATAGAAAGAAATTGCATCAAAATTCACAAAACAGTAAAACAGAATTTGATCCTCAGAATCAGAGAAAAAGGGCATTTAAGCAGAATTGTCTAGTTGATCAGGTTGATCAACTAAAACATTCGGAGGGCCCTTTAAAGCGTGCACCGAGTGTGGCCCTTTAGCCTCCACTCCAATAGATTTAGCTACTTCTAAGATATCCTCATTTGATAGTAGTTCAAATGGATTAAGATGAGCATTTGTAAAAGCAACTGAAGAAGAGGTACTTGAGGTCTTTTTCTTGATGGTGGTGGACAGGTGCTTCATGAATGGCCTAGTGCTTTTGAGCTTGCCAGCCGGTATTGAGCACTTCAGCTTCTTGGAGGGCTCTTCATCAAAGCCTAGCGGGACAGAGATGAAGGAGCTTACAGCTTTGGGAACGGTTCTCCGGAGTAGGAAGCGAATGTGGAAGCTCTCACCTCGGACATTGCTAGTACCTGCTCTGAATACCACCTTCTCAGCAGCATGCAGATTACTCATTTCTTCTTGTACAAATTCCCTGAAGGCTCCTTCAACTGCTGGTTGAATCTTGGAGAAGAGTGAGAGTGGAAGGGTAACGACCTTTCCTTTCCAAAATATTTCACGCACTTTTTCATGCAAATCTCCATTGGTTGAGTCAGCCTGGATGTGCGGAGATTTGGTGGGACCATGCGAGATTGCCTTGTTGTTACTATCTGAGGATTCGGAGATCTGGACCACCTGGGGTGCCAGCTTGATAAGATTTGAATTTAGTGCGGGAACCTCCACAGATTGGGGAGCAGTTACTGGATTTGGCAAGATTCCTTTATTTAAGCTAGAATCCGCCAAATTAAGAACATTCAGGAAGATTTCCAAATTATCATCAGTTCGCGGGGATTGCGCATCTGTTGGGATCTTCTCCCTTGAATCACGGGGATTCAAATCAGCTTCCACTGCAGTCATAGCCGGAGATTTGCTGAGGGGGCCGCCTGCACCGGCATCGCTAAGGCCTTCCGGCGCCTTTGGATGCCAAAAGCTCGCACTTCCAGTACCATCTGAAGATCTCGCCATGGTGAAAAGTTGTACCTTGCCTGTCTGAACATCTTCAACCGCGATAGGATCTCCCAGGAGCAATATGGAGACTTCATGAACATGCTTCTCTAGACTCCATGGTGCAGTGTACCGGATGGTGGGAGTTTTTGGGATGAGCGTTAAGTCCTCCACCTCATTGAGAACTAATGTCTGGTCTCTGGCCTTCGCATCTTGCATTTCTCTGCTCAAAGTGATTAGTTTGCCAAAAGGAGTAATAAGGTGCTCAAGAGACTCACAGTTCCAAAAATGGAATGGCAGGAGGGGGAGATTTATCCAAATGAAGCATGACTTTGGTCACAGTCTGGCCCCATAGTCCATCGACCAGGGAGAGAAAGTAGCATTGAAGCCAGAGAATTGAAAAACCCCTTCAGCAATCATGCCTTCTGCTTCTGTGATAGTTGGAAATTGGAGATGATATACCCCATCGCTAACCCTCTGAAGGCTCCACCAACGCTCGTGCCTTCCCCAGGAGAAGTTGAAGGTGCTCTCTAGGTCCTTTGTGAAGGGGATCCGGCATGGGTTAATTAGGTGGAGGAATGCGCTTACATGCAACGCCGGCAATGCCTGTGAGATGGCGTTATTGTGGGGCAGGTCCACTTCTAACACGTCTCTCCGGTTATGGAGGGGGCAGTCATGCACTTTATGGCCAAATTTCCTACAGTTGAAACAGTGGACCCCTAGCTTTCGACACTCAGACGTCGCATGATCCCCTTCTCTGCATTTGAAACAACGATGCTCCATCTTCTTGGATCTGCGATTCTTTTGGTGGTGGAAAGGTGGGTTTTTTTGGATATGAGGCTGAGGGTTTGGGTTGGAAGAAGGGTTTGGGATGATGGGTGGGAGTTTGAGTGAGGGGTGAGATGACAGATTGATGGTTGGGTTTCGAGGAGAAGAGGGGTGGCGCGAGGATCGAAGGGGCATTTGGGTAGTGAAATGATGACCGGGGGGGGGGGGGGGGGGAGTCGAAGAGCCTGAGCGTAGGATTTGCTTCAGTTCCCAAGGAATGAAGGCAGTCTCTCTCCTCACCCCTCTCTCCATTTCTTTTTTGTAAAGGTTTTATCGATAATTAAATTTGTATTGTTAGGAGGTGTTTGGATTAATATACAAGTTAGAATATATGTAAAAAAATCTTCATTTAAAATTTTTCCCTCAAAAAACTGATCTTCGCTAATTTTGGTTGGTTGAATCTACTGAAAAATAATTTCCAAAATTTTTTTTTTGTTTAGTTGGAAGAAAGAGTATGTTGTAAAAAAATTTAAAAATGAAAGAGAATATAAAATAAAATGAACAATAATAATTAAATATGTGTTGGATGAGTTTTCTGTCGAGTTCAATACCCAACCCAAGATGCAAACAAGTAATAAAATCAAAGAAACACAAACAAATATAGTCAATACCATACAAACGCACGATAATTTTTATCGAGGTTCACCCAAGACAATAACTACTTTCCCGCACATAGTCACTCATGCGATTTCCACTAGAAAATATGTAGAAAAATGGGTTTACAATCACTTATGAACCCACCACCAAGGTGTAGGATTTTATCATCTTCTCCCTCTCTCTAGAACGGCTGCTAAATCTCTCTTTTTCACTTTGATTTACAATGGAATAACTTTAGAATTGTACACCAAACAATACATATAAGATTACAAAATATTTGATCTCAACAGTATATCGATTTTCCGAATCCGCACCGTTGTGGCCGACTGCGAAACAAGGCAGTCAACTGACAAATCTACAAAGTCGAATGCAGCTCTGGTTATTGCAGTCGAATATATTCAAGTGTAGTCCACTGCATCCTGCACTGCTGCTGCTTCGTCTTCGCTTGCAATCTCGATTCTTCTCCTTCTTCAAATTCTTCTTCAAATTCTTGTTTTTGTGTAATAGATCCACAAATCCTAACAGTTTTATGAGTTTTTCATCAAATTCCGCACGTTTTTAAGAGAAAACATTTAATCTCTGATGGAAAAGGTTTTCATTGCATTTTTTCTCCATCCAAACATAAAAAATAAGCAAGAAAAATCCGTTGAATATGTTACATCAATCCAAGCCCCGCTTAGCATGTTTTCAACAGGGAAACAATTCAATAGAGTTTGCACTATAGAAAATCATCCAGGAAAATATACAAGAATGCAGCGGTTAGCATTGGGATGCCTGCATTCTTTCAATCAAGTGACTACGTTTCTTTCATCGTATGATATCCCACTCAAGTTGCTTCATAGGATGTCTTGTTCCGGCTAGTTTGGTTGTATGAAATAATTTTTGGAATTCGAAGTTTTCCTTGTAAAATGAGAAATTTATCAATTCATTTCTGTATTTGTTTGTAAGTAGTAATATTCATAGGAACAAAAAAAATTTGTTTGGAAAAATTTGTAATAAAGCAAAGGATTATAACTAAAAATTAATAAAATAGTGAAAATTTAGATCATCCATTGATTCAATCAGTTCGATATGATAAAAGAAAGAGAAATGTATATTTTAGTTGCTGCAATGTTTTTCTTTCAAATTCGGAGCATTTTCCTAGGAAAAGAAATCCCTCATTCTTTACGCCTCCTAAGCAATGACATCATATTTAGAAGTAACAGATTTTGCACTTGCTTGCAAACAAATCATGGATTTGGTCAAAACCCCATTTTCCTTTCTTTTATCTTTACTTGCTTGTAATCAAACTACCCGTTCGCCAATGTAGGTTGGCACACTTGGGACCTTGGTAATAGCAACTAGGTGATGGCTATCTATTTATTTGTTTACTATTTTTTGAACAAGGCCGTATGGTTCAGGGCAGCACTTATCTCATATATATGTTAACCAAAATTTTCTGGTGCAAACGGAATTAAAATTTTTAACTTTTTACTTACCAATAAAGAAGTCAGGGCCGGCCCCATCTTGAGGCAAATGGGGTGGCCGCCTCAGACCTCTAAAATTTTCAATTTTAGGAGTTTCAAATTTGTATTCTTATCGTAAATATAAGAACGTATTTTGCGTGTAAAAAATTTATATTGTAATTAGAGTCCCTCAAAAATAATTATTTGGATTTTTTGTCTTGGGTCCCCGGAAACTCAGGACCGGCTCTGAATGAAACGTACATGTGGTGCTACACTAATCCATGGATAACTATTTAGAAAAGAGAATTACATTTTTTTTTTCCTTTTTTCATCAACTCAATAGGTTTTCTTGAAAATAATCCAAATTCAAAATGTGTGAATTCTTTTCAATTATTACAAACTAGTATTTTTAACATGCAATGCACCCGTTTTATAAGAGTTGGAGGATTTTTACATGCGATGTACGTGTTAAGAAATAGTTTTAGAGTTGGACGTACGTTGCACGTAATTTAAAAAAAATATTTCGAATTAAAATCTACATTTTGTATGTGCAATGCACGTGTTTATAAGTAGAATTTGTGTTTATGTACAACATATGCGTATGTTTAGTATTAAAAAATATTATAAAATTGTTTTACACGTGCGTTGCAGGTTTTATATCAATCCAAGCCCCGCTTAGCATGTTTTCAACAGGGAAACAATTCAATAGAGTTTGCACTATAGAAAATCGATCATCCAGGAAAATATACAAGAATGCAGCGGTTAGCATTGGGATGCCTGCATTCTTTCAATCAAGTGACTACGTTTCTTTCATCGTATGATATCCCACTCAAGTTGCTTCATAGGATGTCTTGTTCCGGCTAGTTTGGTTGTATGAAATAATTTTTGGAATTCGAAGTTTTCCTTGTAAAATGAGAAATTTATCAATTCATTTCTGTATTTGTTTGTAAGTAGTAATATTCATAGGAACAAAAAAAATTTGTTTGGAAAAATTTGTAATAAAGCAAAGGATTATAACTAAAAATTAATAAAATAATGAAAATTTAGATCATCCATAGATTCAATCAGTTCGATATGATAAAAGAAAGAGAAATGTATATTTTAGTTGCTGCAATGTTTTTCTTTCAAATTCGGAGCATTTTCCTAGGAAAAGAAATCCCTCATTCTTTACGCCTCCTAAGCAATGACATCATATTTAGAAGTAACAGATTTTGCACTTGCTTGCAAACAAATCATGGATTTGGTCAAAACCCCATTTTCCTTTCTTTTATCTTTACTTGCTTGTAATCAAACTACCCGTTCGCCAATGTAGGTTGGCACACTTGGGACCTTGGTAATAGCAACTAGGTGATGGCTATCTATTTATTTGTTTACTATTTTTTGAACAAGGCCGTATGGTTCAGGGCAGCACTTATCTCATATATATGTTAACCAAAATTTTCTGGTGCAAACGGAATTAAAATTTTTAACTTTTTACTTACCAATAAAGAAGTCAGGGCCGGCCCCATCTTGAGGCAAATGGGGTGGCCGCCTCAGACCTCTAAAATTTTCAATTTTAGGAGTTTCAAATTTGTATTCTTATCGTAAATATAAGAACGTATTTTGCGTGTAAAAAATTTATATTGTAATTAGAGTCCCTCAAAAATAATTATTTGGATTTTTTGTCTTGGGTCCCCAGAAACTCAGGACCGGCTCTGAAAGAAACGTACATGTGGTGCTACACTAATCCATGGATAACTATTTAGAAAAGAGAATTACATTTTTTTTTCCTTTTTTCATCAACTCAATAGGTTTTCTTGAAAATAATCCAAATTCAAAATGTGTGAATTCTTTTCAATTATTACAAACTAGTATTTTTAACATGCAATGCACCCGTTTTATAAGAGTTGGAGGATTTTTACATGCGATGTACGTGTTAAGAAATAGTTTTAGAGTTGGACGTACGTTGCACGTAATTTAAAAAAAATATTTCGAATTAAAATCTACATTTTGTATGTGCAATGCACGTGTTTATAAGTAGAATTTGTGTTTATGTACAACATATGCATATGTTTAGTATTAAAAAATATTATAAAATTGTTTTACACGTGCGTTGCAGGTTTTAAATAGGTGAATTTTTTTATTATTTGTTTTTATTGTAATTAATGAGAGAGTTGGAGTTGTACGTGTAACGTACGGGTTTGTAGGTTGACAAATAACAAATCCAACTCTCCCATTATAATATTAGAGATTAGAGATAATATTCTTTTTGCACCATCAAAAACAGGAAAGTCGTTATTCAGAAAGTTTTTTTTTTTTTTTTTTTTTTTACTTTTTTTTTTTGGCTTGTCCACATTTTAAATGATTTTGCTGAAAGTTTGGAGAAATATAAGGAACATAGGAAACCTTATTCCTTGTCATTACTATAGATGCTTGTTAAAAAACAAGTATAATTTATAGGTTCTCAATTAAGGCTATAAATTTGGGTGTATGGCGTTCATAGTTGTGCTGACTTTGTTCCATTCTTTCAAAATTTCAAACATATATTTTACATTGAATAAAGTGAATTAATAACCATGAGCCTTTTGGATATTTGCCAATGCGATTTGCATAAACTTCTACTACTGTAATCTCTAATATTATAATGGGAGAAGACCTTAGTGTCATTTGTCATTTTGTCATTCTACCAACATGTGTAATGCACGTACATAACTAATATAAAGAAAGTTTCCGGATCGAATCCTCCCTACGTCAGAGTTTTTATTTTTAATTTTTGAAATTATTAAAACGTACATCGCATGTGTAAATTACTAGTAAAGTGTAATTGTAAAGGTTGAGTCGATTCCAATGTAATTCTGAAGCCAGCTCTTTGCTTACTATTCAGGTTTTTTTATAAAGCGTGCATGTTCACGTACATATTCTATATGGGAAAAAGGGGTATGAGCTACTTGCTCATTTAGTAAATAAGCAATTGATGATGTGGCATGCATGTGATTGAAAATTCCTTAAAAAGATTAGTTGTCTAATGTATCACATGTATGTCACATAATCACTTACTCATTTACTAAATGAGCAAGTTGCTCATATCCTTTTACCCATTCTATATACTAGTCGAAAATATCTTAATCGTCAATTTGACGATTGTAGCAAAATAATGGTGATATATTGTAGGGTTATTTGACGATTGCAGACTAATTTGTGTTTATTGGCTAAAATTTTTTTAAAAACAAAAAGAAAAGATAGTGGGACCCTTACTAATACTAATTATTCCCCTACTCCTAGGTATCGCCTAACCTCATTAATCTAGATTAACTGATCTATCACTTTCTTGCATCCAAATCCAGTGACTAGAAAGTAGAGACAACTTCTCAATAATATAATTCAAGTTATTGAAGAATCTCGCAGTACTCTACCCCTTTGCTTGGACAGAATCCAATTCTGTGTCTACTGTACAGCAACAATCCAACACAACTGATTAGAGCATCTCTAACAGTTGGCCAAATTTCCAAAGTATAAAATTTTGATCAAAAATAAGCTTGATTCGTTGGCCAAAAACCTAAATTTTAGGTTTGAGATAAACAACGTCAGCCAAATGTGAGAGAAAAATGGCAAAAACCAAAATTTAAAAATCGGAATATCATATCCCGTTCGTTGACAAACCTTTTTTGTTTAATTAAATAGATCGGACGGAATATGATGATTTGTCAAAACAAAAAAAAAACGAAATCATACACCGTTCGAGAGATTCAATTCTCATTTCATTTTGTAAATCATATACATTAGTCCTATAGTCCATATTATGGGTCCATTAATTCTTTAGTTTAGATTTTTTTTTTTTCACGGAATGATCTCGTCTGATATTTTTTGAAATTTTAAAAAAAAAACGCTTCCACAGGAAATGATATTCCATCCGTTTTTTAAAAGCAAAATTTGGGATTTAGACGACTTCAACTCAATTCAAAATTTTCAATTCCTATATGCCAAATACCCCTATTTTAACTATTAACGACTAGATGTTCTAAGAGCATCGTAGTCGTTCCCAATATTTTCAAATTTTGAAAAAATAGGAACAATATCTGTCTATATTTGATAGACGATATAAAAATTTTCGGAATCAAAAGAATATCTTGCGTCCGTTCTAAAAAAAATTCTCCGATGCAAGATGAACTTGCGTGTATATGAAAAAAATTCTCGGACGCACAATGATCTTGCATCCATTCCATTTTTTTAATTAAAAAGTATCAAACACAAAATCATCATGCGTCTGACCAAATTAAAATAATAATAAAAAACACAAACGGCGATTGAACGCATGACATTATTGTGTCTAACCAAATAACAATCTCTACTACTATAATGGGAGAGCCCCTTAGTCAGGAACCCAAGTCAGTAACCCAACCCGTGCAACGCACGGGTTGGGTTACTTTGGTATATATTTTCGAAAGTGGACCTGTTTGGTAAATATTTTCGAAAGTGGACCTGTTTGGTAAATATTTTCGAAAGTGGATCAGTTTGGAAATTATTTTCTTTTTCATTATGGACTAACTTTGGTAAATATTTTAGAAAGTGGACCTGTTTTGTAAATATTTTCGAAAGTGGATCGGTTTGGATATTATTTTATTCTTACCCTTTTCATTATCCTTCAATTTTTTCCACGTGCACGTGTGCACGTGTCTTATACTAGTAATAATAAAGGGAAAGAATGCAAGATCATCTTGGGTCCTTGGAGATTTCCCCCATTTTGAAATTTTCTTTTCTATGGAATATGGCCTATAGGATTATTATCCATATGTAGTAAATTTAAGATTAGTGTAATTTTTTTGCGCAAGGGCTGATATGGAATGGGACTATAGGAATTGTTATGTGCATCTATGCATGCAATTTTTTTTTCACAAATGTGTTTAATACCAAGTTTTATTTATTTATTTATTTATTATTATTTGAGGAGATCAATGGCTGAGATTCAAGAAACAAAATATCATTCACCGTTCCTTCAAATTTCGAGTTTAACGACTACATGCCAAACTTAAAATTCCTATTTTTAAAAGCCAAATATAGAAAATTTGAGTTAGAACCACTACAAATGCTCTAACTAAAGCTAATTCCACTGATTGCGAAGGATTCCAATCCAGTGAATTAAGAAGCAAATAAATATATATACACATGAATGCTCCATTTGGCATTACTGTAGGTTAGCTGTGTTATAGACCAAAAGAGTTATGGATCAAGAGTGCGGTAGACATAAAAGTGTTTTATAGAAACCAGACTGTTCGGTAACAATAATTGTAAAACTTCTGTTCAAATGAGAAAAGTGTTTTTTTACTTAAATAACTGTTTGACATTTATTTTTTTTACCTTAGGTGGCACACTCCAATAGGTAGGGGATGATAGAGTATGTGGGAGAACTCTCCAATAGGAGTATGCCACCTAAGGTAGTGAAGAGAATGGTAGTGAAATTGGTAGTGGCTAAAGCATTACTCTTTATTTTTAGAACACTATGCGATGTTACAAAAAAAATCTCTAATATTAAAAATTAAAAACCTCTTGTTAAAGAATTTAAAATTTACGATGTACTTCTTTTTCAATTTTAATATTTCTAATTAATTATATAAATTTAATAATTATTTTTTCTATATTTTAATCACATAAGAAAATTAAAATATTGACTTTGACATGATGAATTGAATCTATGGATGCGTTTAAAACGATGCACCAGAAATTCTTATTTTAGGGTTGACAATAGGGAGAATGAGCCCGAAAGAGTGAGGATAGGGAGGAAAAAGAGACGAGAGGGGAGAAAGAGGGAGAGCGAACTTTCTCCATCTCCTCTTTTTGCGATGAAGAACAGAATGACGATAATGTTAGGAAATTGACGATCTTGTTGAGTCTTTGAACAATCAATGCAAACCAAGTAAAACTAGATCACACAAAGCACACAAAAATTGTTCCGGTCGGGACTTTCACCTTAATCCGATGGAGGAAGAACCGAGATATTATTTCAACTAGAGAAGATACAAGAATATTACAATTCTCACCACGACCCTCTATCAAGCCTACGTGGAACTTGGTTGTTGTTTACAATGGAGAAATCTCTCTCCTGCTTAGATGAATTACTCTCTTCTTTTATTCGACACCCAATAAAATCATATCGTTCTAAGAGTCGTTTACATTGTATTTATAGATCTGGAGAAACCGTAGTTTAGATATCTTGATACAATAGGCATCCGATATATACTGAAGAGATAAACATACAGACCTGTACGATCTAATCAAAAGACAAAATGGACTTCAATCGACTCAACAAACCCGCACCTAAAAAATCCATCAGCGCCGCGGACGGTCAACCGTACATAGTTGCGATCAACCACAACTCCCAGACCATCGACCGGAGAAGGTGACAGTCGACTGTGTCCCTTTCTCTATTGCTTCTCCTTCGCTTCGAACCCTCTGCTTGTATCATCATCTTCTCTTCACACCGGATAAGTATGTGTTGCTGCTAATTTTGGTGTGGGAGCAAACAGAAAGAATTTGTGGATTCTTGGAGAAAACGATAAAGCAAACCTGTTGACCTGTTGACCTTCACCAATGTGTTGACTTGGTCTCTTGCCGCTGCTGCGAACCTGCAAAAAGTGCGAGACACCGGGATGGATCCCGGCGACGCACCCTCCGACGCTCTTGTCAGTAATATGAATGATTAAGCAAGAACTTAAATTGGAAAAGTATTGATTACCTCTTAATGATAGTGGATGGGGGGTATTTATAGTCGCCTTTGGGATCATATTAGGAATGTAATCCCTAGAAACAGATTAGGAATGTAATCCCTAATTCCCACTGAAATGATAGATACGAATCAGGGCCGTTGATTAGAATTAATCAGAAACCCTAATCCTACCCTGTTGGACTGGGTTCGCTGGGGGTTGAAATCCGCACCCAGTTGAGATGGATCCGTTATGGGTTATTGGGCTTTAAATAAAGACCCAGTTTCCATTTCAGACCCGTTAGTAGGTGAAATTACCGTTTTACCCCAGAGCTTTAAGATTCGTGTCCGATTTGAATGGCCCCGATATAATCCCATTTTTAGCCATATCAAGAGCCCCACACTCCTGGAGACTGAGTTTTACAGTCTTCGAGGAGTAGTTTTGTTGTTCTAATGGCGTACGGGATTTTATCGGTGTTCTTAAGGGAGTTCGGATCTTGCTCGGGGTGTAACGGTGTTATTCTAGACCTATAAAATGCCCAAAAATATCCTCAAAATTTTCTGGATTTTTGGTGATTTTTTCAGATTTTTCTGAGTTTTTTCTCATTTTTTTGAAATTTTTATTCATTTTTCGAATTAAATAATAAATTATCGAAAATATTAATTAATTATTCTAATTAAATAATTATATTTTTCAGAATTTTAAAATAATTTTTCTGAATTAATAATTATTTTTAGAATTTTAATTAATTTTTTTCGATTTTTTAAATAATTAAAACAAATTAATTAATTAATTAATTAATTAAATATTACCTGGATACGTGGCGCATTTCTGGACGTCGATCGTGATCAGATGGCACGCATCGCAAAGCAGATCATGCTCTGGACACGTGGCGCGTTTCTGAGCTTCGATCATAATCAGATGTGCGTGCATCGCAAAGCAGATCACGTTCTGGGTACGTGGCGCGTTTCTGAGCGTCGATCATATCGTGATGCAAATTTTGAGAAGATTGGATGGCGCGTGTAGGTCGGTATGGTATTTTCTCCAATTTCAAGGCCGGTACCTCGTCCACTCGGCTCGGCACCTCGGTAATTGTCGAAGTATTGGTGTTGTCGCCACGTGGCGATGCCACGTGGCATTTTTTTTTTCCACCGCCATTTCTTCTCCTCTGCTTTCTCCTTCTTCTTCGTCTCCTCGTTCTCCGACTTCACCTCCATTTCCCTTCTCGTCTTCGACCGAAGCTTTCGACCCCACCTCGTCTTCGACCTAGGCCTCGACCCTCTCCGACCTCGCCTGGCGAGGAGCTCGACAGTGATAGGAGGAGTTCGGTTGTTGGAGCTCGATGCAGTGGAGGGGAGAGGTCGAGCTTCGACAATGGAGGAGTGTGGAGCTCGACGTCGTGGCAAACGTGGTGAAGCTCGGAGAGCGGAGGGCTCGGCGAACGAGGCGAGGGGTCGTTCGGCAAAGGAGAAGAGGAGCTCGACGTCTTCGGTGAACGTGGCAAAGCTCGGAGCTCGGCCTTGGAGGAGTTGGGTTCGAAGCTCTGAGTTGGAGGTGAGGAGCTTGGCGATGGGTTTGATGCTCATCATTGTTGGAGCTCGACGTAGTGGAGGGGAGAGGTCGAGCTTCGACAATGGAGGAGTGTTGCTCGACGAAAGGGAGTGGAGCTCGACATCGTGGCGAACGTGGCGAAGCTCTGAGAGCGGAGAGCTCGGCGACTCAGTAGAGAGGAGCTCGGAGTGGTGGTGTTTGGCGGCGTGGAGCTTGATGCTTCAGAGCTCGACGAAGGGGATGTCGGAGCTCGAGCTCGGCTGTCGTGAGGGGTCGGCAAGGAGAAGAACTTGAGCTTCGGCAAGGGAGGGGAGAGGTCGAGCTTTGACAATGGAGGAGTGTGGAGCTCGACGTCGTGGCAAACGTGGCGAAGCTCGGAGAGCGGAGGGCTCGGCGAACAAGGCGAGGGGTCATTCGGTGAAGGAGAAGATGAGTTTGACGTCTTCGGAATATGGCGAGCTTGGGGTGCTCGAAGCCTGTGATGGTTTGTTTTTATTTATTTATTTATTTATTTTTTTTTTTTTCCGGTTTGGGTTGTTGGTGGAAAATCTGGAGGAGAAGAAGGGAATGCTGAAGTGGGTTATGGGTTTGGATCCCTTAACGGGTTGACCCCAACCCTCGTGCTTTTTTCCCTTCTTTTTTTGTTCGGCAAATCCGAGCGCGAATTTTGAGGCGCATTTTTGCCACTTTGCACTTCATTAGTTCGGTAGCTCGGATTTCAGATCCGAGCTACGTGGCTCAATCTGGACGGTTGATCACGATCACGGTGCGAATCACGAGACAAGAGGCTCAAATTTCGAGAAAACGTTATCTTGTCGTTTTGTGGAGACGTGGTGAGATCTGAGCCATTCATCATGTTTGGACACGAATTTTGGGACAATCTTACGGTGAAACTGGCTCAGCGGCATTTTTCTTCATATGTGGAGGTCGGTACCTCGTCCACTCGGCTCGGTGACTCGGTAGTTCCCCCTCTGCCCATAGTAGCTCGGTAGCTCGGCATAGTGGAGGGGTCGGAGCTCGACGAGGAAGGGGGTCGGCATATGGAAGAGGTGAAGAGCTCCAAAGCTTGGTGTTGGATCCGCTTTTCCGTTGCTACGGAGGTCCGATCGGGGCGTGTGACCCCTCGTTTCAAAGCTAACTTGAAGATCTACAACTTCTCTTTAGGAGTGGGATGAAGATTTACCCTTCTTCATGGTCAAAATAGCCCCGCAACATCCTTGTCTTGATGAAGTTGAGGAGTGTTTTTGGTTTTGGGGATTTTTTGAAGAGGAGCTCCACTCCTAGGGGCGGAGAAGATGTGTTAGGAAGATCCTCGTAAGAGCCATGGGAAGATCCATTCTTTGAAGTGAGTGCAAGGAGCAACTCCATAGGAGAGTTTTGAGCTCCGAACTTGCTTAGAAGATGCCCGCTTTGGAGGTGAGCGGAACGAAGAGCTTGGCTCTAGGAGAGAGCGATTTGGAAGACGAGTTTGAGGAGCAACTCTAGGAGAGAGTTATGAGCTCCGAACTCGTGTAGAAAAGATCCACCTTAGAGGTAAGCGGAGTGAAGAGCTCGGCTCTAGGAGAGAGCCATCTGGAAGACAAGTTTGAGGAGCAACTCTAGGAGAGAGTTGTGAGCTCCGAACTCGTTGAGAAGAGGTCCGCTTTGGAGGTAAGCGGAGTGAAGAGCTCGGCTCTAGGAGAGAGCCATCTGGAAGACGAGTTTGAGGAGCAACTCTAGGAGAGAGTTGTGAGCTCCGAACTCGTTGAGAAGAGGTCCGCTTTGGAGGCGAGCGGAATGAAGAGCTCGGCTCTAAGAGAGAGCCATCTGGAAGACGAGTTTGAGGAGCAACTCTAGAAGAGAGTTATGCTCCGGGCTTGTTGAGAAGAGGTCCGCTTTGGAGGCGAGCGGAGTGAAGAGCTCGGCTCTGGGGGAGAGCCATCTGGGAGACGAGTTTGAGGAGCAACTCTAGGAGAGAGTTGTGAGCTCCGAACTCGCTGAGAAGAGGTCCGCTTTGGAGGTGAGCGGAGCGAAGAGCTCGGCTCTAGGAGAGAGCCATCTGGAAGACAAGTTTAAGGAGCAACTCTAGGGGAGAGTTGTGAGCTCCGAACTCGTTGAGAAGAGGTCCGTTATGGAGGCGAGCGGAGTGAAGAGCTCGGCTCTAGGAGAGAGCCATCTGGAAGACGAGTTTTAGGAGCAACTCCAGGGGAACGTTGTGAGCTCCGAACTCGTCGAGAAGAGGTCCGCCTTGGAGGCGAGCGAAGTGAAGAGCTCGGCTCTAGGAGAGAGCCATCTGGAAGACGAGTTTGAGGAGCAACTCTAGGGGAGAGTTGTGAGCTCCGAACTCGTCGAGAAGAGGTCCGCCTTAGAGGTTGAGCGGAGTGAAGAGCTCGGCTCTGGGGGAGAGTCATTTGGGAGACGAGTTTGAGGAGGAACTCTTGGGGAGAGTTGTGCTCCGAACTCATTGAGAAGAGGTCCGCCTTAGAGGCGAGCGGAGTGAAGAGCTCGGCTCTAGGAGAGAGCCATCTGGAAGACGAGTTTGAGGAGCAACTCTAGGGAAGAGTTGTGAGCTCCAAACTCGTAGAGAAGAGGTCCGCCTTGGAGGTGAGCGGAGTGAAGAGCTCGGCTCTTGGGGAGAGCCATTTGGGAGACGAGTTTGCGGAGGAACTCTTGGGGAGAGTTGTACTCCGAACTCGTTGAGAAGAGGTCCGCCTTGGAGGCGAACGGAGTGAAGAGCTCGGCTCTAGGAGAGAGCCATCTGGAAGACGATATTGAGGAGGAACTCTTGGGGAGAGTTGTACTCCGAACTCGTTGAGAAGAGGTCCGCCTTGGAGGCGAGCGGAGTGAAGAGTTCGGCTCTAGGAGAGAGCCATCTGGAAGACGAGTTTGAGGAGCAACTTTAGGGGAGAGTTGTGAGCTCCGAACTCGCTGAGAAGAGGTCCGCCTTGGAGGTGAGCGGAGTGAAGAGCTCGGCTCTGGGGGAGAGCCATTTAGGAGACGAGTTTGAGGAGGAACTCTTGGGGAGAGTTGTGCTCCGAACTCGTTGAGAAGAGGTCCGCCTTGGAGGCGAGCGGAGTGAAGAGCTCGGCTCTAGGAGAGAGCCATCTGGAAGACAAGTTTGAGGAGGAACTCTTGGGGAGAGTTGTGCTCCGAACTCGTTGAGAAGAGGTCCGCCTTGGAGGCGAGCGGAGTGAAGAGCTCGGCTCTAGGAGAGAGCCATCTGGAAGACGAGTTTGAGGAGCAACTCTAGGGGAGAGTTGTGAGCTCCGAACTCGTCGAGAAGAGGTCCGCCTTGGAGGTGAGCGGAGTGAAGAGCTCGGCTCTGGGGGAGAGCCATTTGGGAGACGAGTTTGAGGAGGAACTCTTGGAGAGAGTTGTGCTCCGAACTCGTTGAGAAGAGGTCCGCCTTGGAGGCGAGCGGAGTGAAGAGCTCGGCTCTAGGAGAGAGCCATCTGGAAGACGAGTTTGAGGAGCAATTGAGAGTTGTGAGCTCCGAACTCGTCGAGAAGTGGTCCGCCTTGGAGGTGAGCGGAGTGAAGAGATCGGCTTTGGGGGAGAGCCATTTGGGAGACGAGTTTGAAGAGGAACTCTTGGGGAGAGTTGTGCTCCGAACTCGTTAAGAAGAGGTCCGCCTTGGAGCCGAGCGGAGTGAAGAGTTCGGCTCTAGGAGAGAGCCATCTGGAAGACGAGTTTGAGGAGCAACTCTAGGGGAGAGTTGTGAGCTCCGAACTAGTTGAAAAGAGGTCCGCTTTGGAGGCGAGCGGAGTGAAGAGCTCGGCTCTAGGAGAGAGCCATTAGGGAGACGAGTCTGAGGAGGAACTGTAGGGGAGAGCTTCAGCTCCGAACTCGCTGTTTAAGTGAGAGAATCAACGGTTGTGGGAGCAGTTCCGAATGGCGAACCACTTCTAACTTGCTTAAGAGCAAGTTATTTGAAGCGGAATCGAGCCAAGTATTGGACTCCGAACTCGTTGTTTAAGAGAGTATCAACGGCTGTGGGAGCAGTTCCGAATGGCGAAGCACTTCTAACTTGCTGAAGAGCAAGTTATTTGAAGCGGAATCGAGCCAAGTGTTGGACTCCGAACTCATCGTTTAAGAGAGGACTAACGAGGTGTAGGAGCAATTCCGAATGGCGAACCACTTCTAACTCGCTGAAGGGCAAGTTATGAAGCGGAATCTAGCCAAGTGTTGGACTCCGAACTCGTTGTTAGAGCTTAGTGAGTTGCGGGAGCAGCCATGTAGAATAAGCTGGACTCCGAACTCACCATTTAACGAGTCGTAGATGTGACTCGAAGAGATAGAGAAGAGGCAAGAGCAATAATTTTCAATGAAAAATGTAAAGTTTTATTGAGATAAACTAAGTGGCTGCTTCAATAGGACGAGCCATTATTACATGCTATTGGCCGAGTTAAAAGCATTGGCCTTATTGAAAATCAAGATCCTACTTCTACAATAAGGTGAAGACCTCTTGGGAGGAGCTGAGTCTTGAAGCTCGGCGGGCCTTTCTGTTCGTTTGTTGGCTCCTCAGGGGGGAAGCTCGGCCCCCTCTTTTTGGACGAACTTGGTCAGGTGCCCCTGCTGTATGAGTTCTTCGATCTCCTCCTTGAGAGCCCGACAATCATCCGTGTCGTGGCCGTGGTCCCTGTGAAAGCGGCACCACTTATTTTTGTTCCTCTTCTTGCCAGGGGTATTCATTCTAGGGGGAGCGCGGAGTAGTCCTTCCTTGTCCACCTCCATAAGAACTTCTGATATATTAGCAATGAGGGGGGTGAACTTCTCAAAACGTGGAGTCGGACAACGCTGGCCATTACTATCCTTCTGGGATTTTTGGGACCCCTCTTCGCTCGTATTCTTCCGTTTGTTCCCGGAAGATGTCTCCTCAAGAGCAAGGGGGTTGAGAGCCTCTTCCGCCCGTATGTACTTCTCCACCCTAAGTAGGAGCTCTGAGAAGTCCCGAGGAGGTTTCTTGACCAGGGATGCCCTGAGGTTGGCATTAGTGACGTTGTGCTCGAATGCGGCAGAGGCTACTGACTGGTTGAGGGAGGAAATGGACCGGGTTTCGGCGGTAAAGCGTCGAACATAATCTCTTAGGCGTTCGCCCTTTTCTTGGTTGAGGGTCACCAGAGATACACTTGTTTTCTCAGCCCGGCGGCTACTCACGAAATGAGTAAGGAAGAGCCCTTCGAACTGATCGAATGAGAAGATGGAGGCCGGGGCGAGTCGAGAGTACCATTCTCTCGCAGACCCCTTCAGCGTGGTAGGAAAGATCTTGCAAAGGAGGGCGTCTGAAGCATGGTGGATCATCATGAGAGTTTTGAAACTCTCTATGTGATCTGCGGGGTCCGACTCCCCGGTATACATCTCGAAGTGAGGCGGCTTGAAGTTTTCTGGGATGGAGGCCTCCATGATGGTGCGGGAGAATGGAGGTCTGCTCGGGCGGAGGTTTATCGCCCGTTGCTCTTCTTTCTTGTCAATTCGGCCGAGGTGCCTCTCCATCTCGTAGAGATGGCGGTAGACTGAGTCTTCTCTTTGATCATATCTTGCCGAGCCCCGGGACTCATCTTCGTACGATGATGGACTAGGGCTGCGGCGATGGTAGCTTGGAGAAGGACGAGGACTGAGAGTGTGAAGGCTCCTAGCTGGCTCATGAGTAGGTGACCTCTGGTCGTTTTTTGGGGCGATATTGAGGGCCCTTAAGACTGTCGCTTCGAAGTCTTGAACATCTGTCCTTGTGACTGGTGCCTCTCCAGATTAGCGGTCCCTATGTGTGGCTCGACTTATTGAAGAATGAGTTCTCCGCTGATGACGCTGAGGAGACTCTCTTTGCCTCCTCAGGGGAGAGGATCTTCTAGTCCTCGATCGGCGGGGGGTCCGAATTCTTGAGGCCCCAGAGTGCTCGGGTTGATGGACTCCACCAAGGGCTCGTCATCCATTCAGGCGAGTTCTGAGGTCGACCCCCTTTTGACAGTTGGCAATAACTTGACGAAGATCCCGCTCGGGAGGGCTTTGAGAAGCCATGGATTCAACTGAAGGATTGGGACCCGCGACTTGGTCATGAGGAGGATGTTGCTTCAGACGACTCTGACGGGAGCCCCGCTGAGCAGCCCCCCGAGATCCTGGAGGGGCCTGTTGAGTAGGAGCACCTTGAACCGGAGGAGGGAGGGGAGGAAGAGAAGTGGTTCTTCGGTTGGAGACTGCTGCCTTCCCCTTCTGTTTTGGATGCATGGCTGGAAACTAGTATCGTTGATGAAGTTAGGTCAGGTTGCTTTTTCGATTCCCACAGACGGCGCCAATCTGTCGCTGCTAATTTTGGTGTGGGAGCAAACAGATAGAATTTGTGGATTCTTGGAGAAAATGATAAAGCAAACCTGTTGACCTGTTGACCTTCACCAATGTGTTGACTTGGTCTCTTGCCGCTACTGCGAACCTGCAAAAAGTACGAGACACCGGGATGGATCCCGGCAACACACCCTCAGACACTCTTGTCAGTAATCTGAATGATTAAGCAAGAACTTAAACTGGAAAACTATTAATTACCTCTTAATGATGGTGGATGGGGGGTATTTATAGTTGCCTTTGGGATCAGATTAGGAATGTAATCCCTAGAAACAGATTAGGAATGTAATCCCTAATTCCCAGTGAAAGGATAGATACGAATCAGGGCCGTTGATTAGAATTAATCAGAAACCCTAATCCTACCCTGCTGGACTGGGTTCGCTGCGGGTTGAAACCCGCACCCAGTTGAGATGGATCCATTTATGGGTTATTGGGCTTTAAATAAATACCCAGTTTCCATTTCAGACCCGTTAGTAGGTGAAATTACTATTTTACCCCTGAGCTTTAAGATTCGTGTCCGATTTGAACGGCTCCGATTTAATCCTATTTTTAGCCATATCAGTATGCAAGACATAAAACCCAACATACATGAAGATTATGGAAGCAAGAAATGAACTAATATGAATTATTTATGAGAAAAAAAAAATACAATGCGAAATATTTCTTCTTATTTGTTTCATAATCAAATTATTTATTTTGATATTTTTGTGTGATTTAGGGTTTCAATGATTTTTCCTTTTATAGTAAAGATTATGACATAGCATAGCCTTGAATATAAAATCTCTGTTTAAAAAAAAAATAGAATCTCAAAGCCTCAAGTTGGTATGTTGAAATTTTGGAGAGGAAACGAAGGTTTGGAATATCTCTTTGGCTCAAACGAATTTTTCAAAAAAAATTGTCAAACATCTATTAATTTTTAATCTAAACAATTTTTAGACTTTTGAAAGTGATTTTGGAAATAGAGCGCCTAAAATGTCAATTTCTAAATGAAATTTGTTCGCAAGTCCTTTGTCGTCCGAATGCTTATCGACTGGCCGGTACAGTGCAATTGTTGCCTTCTTTTATTTTTAAATTAGGACACCAATGTGTCCTATACCGTAGGTCTTCCTTCAAGAAAAGAATGTTGCAATTACTAAAAATTACTCAAATGTTATGTTCGATTCAGATGGATCTCCAATTTCCATGGTTTTTCAAGCCAAAAGGGACTCATATTCATTCTTACATACGACACAAAATATTCCAGATACTAATTAACCCAAATTCCAAGAACAAATACGAAAATAAAATTCGAATTGAGCTCCAATTGATCAACTGAACCAGTAGCTTGTAAATGAAGAAAAGATACTTTCATCTAGCAACTCTTAAAATATAGAATAAATTTTCAGAAATTTTATACATCCATTTGCATTATTTACAAGTAGTTGGATTCGGATTCAGTACTTGCTTGGAGTTTTTAATCTCAAGACCAAACGAAAACCATGGTTTTATATTCCAAGTACGGGCCTACATTTATCTTATCTGTGTGCTTAAGGGTGTTAATCCGCCCAAGGTTTGATCATGTGCTCAACGACTCATTTGAATCTCTAATGTGATGGCTAGCACGGTCACATTTACATGATATCCGGATCTGACCCGGACCCGGAGCCGGCATTGGACCGAAACCGACCATATCTATACGGGTCCGGGTCCGGATCTGGATCCGGATCCTAAAATAAGACCCGATGCACTAGTGGGTCTAGGTCCGGGTCCGCTCAAAATAGAACCTACCCTGATCCGGATCCGGACCCGCTAAAAAATACCCCATAAAATATGAAATTTGAATAATAGGATTATAAGGATATACATATAAAAGTAATTATTAAAGATAGATGTGTAAATATAGTATTTATTCATGTACTTACGTGCAAAAATTGTTAAAACCTTAGGGTATCAAAATGTAAAAATACTTAAGTGCAAATATTTATTCTCAACTACCGAATCCGATAGATAGATTTTTTTATCTAGGATCCGAATCTGGTTCTTACAAGTCCAATTCTGAGTCCAATTTTTAGACCCGTAAGATATTGAGTCTGGATCCGGGTAGTGGAGGATCCGATCCGATAAGACCTGATTCCAGCTCTGATGGCTTCTAATTGAAGCAATTATATTTATTAGATTACATTATAATTCAGCTGTTACACAGGAGGAAAAAAGTAGAGGAGAATATTCTGTATGGTGGCTGATGATGTAGATCAAAAGACGGGACAAGTGGGTAGAGACATACCAAATGAATTTGTACTAATTGGAATCTTGAGGTACCATACCCTTATTAACAAATTTCTATTTGTCTCCCAAAACAGTGATATTGGTTCCTACCAATGTGAATCTCATTCTAAGTTTCGCAGCAGTGACGTAGCCAGGATTTTTATTTAGGAGGTGCGATGCTTACTATTAAAAAATAATAAATTATAACAAATACACTTATATTTCTAAAAATATCATATATTAATACCAAATATCATAAACTATTACAATCACTAAATAGTCATTTTCTTTGACAATAAAATCCTTGGACACTTCATATTGTGTGCATCAGAGCAATGATTATTCATCAAAATCCTTGGACACTTCACTAAATGTCAGAATATTAGCCATCAAAGTAGTGATTATTCATCAAATGTAAATAAAATGCAAACTCACATTGTGTGCAGTGGATTAGTGTGTTTGACTTTAATTTTTAGAAGGTCATGGCTTCAACTCCCGTTGTCGTCAAATAATTTTTTATTTTGGTCATTTAAAAAAATAAAAGTAGAAACTAAATCCAATTTTGTTCCCAAAATTGAACAAAAATAAATTAAAACTTCAAAAAAAAAAGTATTAAAAGAAAATTTCAATTACCGGGACTTGAACCAAGTTCTCTTAGAGTGAGAGCCAATTACCCTAACCAACTAGACTACAACAGATTAGAAAATTGAAGTGTTATATTACCCTATTTATAAACTGCTTATGTAAATTCAAGGGGCGCAACCGAAAATCGAGGGGGCACAGCCGCACCCCCTCGGATCAAGGTAGCTACGCCCCTGTTTCGCAGCACATGCAAAATCACTCGCACGATTTAAGGGTGTTTGTTTACCAGTACCTAAAATTGATAATTTAATTTTAAAGAGTGAAAGTAAAATTAGTATTTTTCATTATTTTCTTGTTCGATATTTGTTAGTAAGAATCAAATGTAAAAATAATATTTTGCTCTTTTTTTTATTTGTTTGACAAGAAATAGAGTAAGAAATATAGAAATAAGTTTTTCCGAGTTAATTGATCACATTTTATGGTAAATTGATTTTTGTCATTTTTAATGTGAGTTGCCGTAAATTTAAAAAACTTTCAATCCTTTCAAACAGATAAAGCATTTTTAAATATGAAAAATAATGGAACTGCGAATGCTGATGTAGTTTGCTAGACGGAAGGAAAAAAAAAAAAAGTAAAATCTGTGTTTTTTTTTTTCTTCTATCAAACAAATGGCTCCTGGCCCAAAGCGAAAATTTTGCTGTACTGACCCACTTTTGAAAATTTTTGGCGCTCTAACCCAATTTCGAAAATAATTAGCGAACTGACTTAGTTTTGGACACGTCAGCAAAAATCATTATTGAAAAAAACGACATAGGTTATTTACATGCCGTTTTTCTCAATAACAGTATCTATTTTTAAAAAAAGTGTCATGCCGTTATTTGGAGTAACGGCGTAGATTATTTTGTTTTTCGACAGCTTAAAGTCTCCATTTAGAGAAAAAATTGTAAGTATGAAAACCATATAACAGATGTCGTTACTTATTATTCATCCTCTCTGATGAATAAGTTAATTTTGTATAAAAAAAATTTATAACGGATGCCGTTACTTGGAATAACGACATCAGTTATAAATTTTTTGTATAAAAAATTAACTTATTATTTATCCGCTCTGATGAATAAGTTAATATTTTATAAAAAAAATTTATAACTGATGTCGTTATTCCAAATAACGACATTAGTTATAAATTTTTTTATAAAAAATTAACTTATTATTCATCCTCCCTGAAATAAGTTAATTTTTATTTAAAAAAATTATAACTGATGCCGTTATTTCAAATAGCGGTATTAGTTATAAATTTTTTTATATAAAAAATTAACTTATTATTCATCCTCTCTGATGAATAAGTTAATTTTTTATTAAAAAAATTTATAACTGATGCCGTTATTCCAAATAACGACATCAGTATTGCGAATGCCGTTATTTGAAATAATGGCATATGTTATAAGGTTTTCATCCTTGCATTTTTTTTTCTAAATAGAGACTACAAGCCGTCGAAAAACAAAATAACCTATGCCGTTACTCCAAATAACGGCATGACACTTTTTTTTTAATATAAATACCGTTATTAGGAAAAACGGCATGTAAATAATCTATGTCGTTTTTTTCCAATAACGATTTTTGTTGACGTGTCCAAAACTGAATCAGTTCGCTAATTGTTTTTGAAAGTGGATCAGAGCGCCAAATATTTTTAAAAAGTGTGTCAGTACGGCAAAAAATTCACCCTAAGCATCCCATTCCATAATGTCTTCTGCACCATGGACTTTTCTTAGAAATCATACAAAGGTGCGTACCTTAAAGCATCCCACCACAGGACCTATACTGCAGTTGCAACAGAATAGTTGTGCATTATTTGGTGGTGACATGGACCCACGGCTTCGCGTGAAGTGATCACCTTCCTAACTTGGATCTTCACATTCTGTGGGCTGGTGCTACTGTCCCCTTGTTTTTCTCAACTTTTATATGGCTGGTAGTGCGGCTCCATAAATTCTTCCAAGGGTTTTCTTATAAAAAAATTTCTTGATGAGTTCATATGAAAACCATTACTCTATATAATCAAAACTAAAATATTTTATCACAATGTCTTAAAAAAAAACATCAAAGTCTATAAGCTATTACAACGATCCTTGGTGAGTTTTCATATTTTGAAATTGTTGCATGATAGCCTCATTATCAACAGCATCAAATATATCACGCAATTAACTTGTGGCCGAGATTTTAGATGGGTGTTCATATTTTAAGAATTGGATGTTCGTTGATATTTAGATTAGGTGTTGGAACTAATATTATTTAAAAAATTTGGATTAGGTGTTCGTTGACATTTAGATTAGGTGTTCGAACTAATATCCACTGGATGCTTTACTTACCTACCGCCTCTCAGAATTTCTTTACGAACTATATTCACTTATCTCTAATATCTCTAATATGATAATGGAAGAAAGCCTTAGAGTCATTTGTAAATCTACCAACAGTGGCGGGGTCAGGATTTCCATCCAGCGGGAGCGAAATCACAAAAACTAAACGAATAAAAAGTGAGCAGCAGAAGAAGGAGCGAGTCGGGTGGTGTGAGGAGCGGTTGTATGAACCTTTACTTGTGGGCCACGCTCAGGAGGAGCACTGCATAGACTTCCATTTAAAATATAAAAAATAACTGCACCTATACAAAGGGCCTACCCAAACTCAGGGGGAGCGGCTGCTCACCCTGGCTTGGGTGTGGCTCCGCCACTGTCTACCAACATGTACAATGCAGATACATAGGTTTCATGTTCGAGTCCTCCCTACGTCAGAGTTTTTATTTGTATTTTTTAAAATTATCAAAACGTGTATTGCACGTGTAAATTACTAGTCTCTAATATTATAATGGGAGAAGACATTAGTGTCATTTGTAAATCTACCAATATGTACAACATATGTACATAACTAATATAAAGGATGTTTACTTTTAAATTAAATTACTGGTACGAATTCACTAAAATCCCTACTAAAGAAGAGTGCAAAGCCCTAGTCTGAAATATGGAAAACCTAAAAGGCTCGAAGATGTTTACCAATACCCGGCCCAGGGCTATTCATTGGACAGCACCTTAATAAGATGAGCATCAACGTGCGCATGAAAGGTCACAAATCAGATCGCAAAAGATCCCCACAGATCTCTACAATCAGTAATATACCTTAACAAACAAAGAAGAAGAAAAAATTAACAACTCTTCTGCCGTTCACGTTGTGATCTCAACTCAAGAAGACAGCATACATACAGACGCTCCTCGTTCCAAGTATCAGAAACCAGTGACTGCAATTTTGCTTCTTGTGAATTGGAGCTGGGCCTGTTGGGCCAAGTAGAGAGAAAGAAAGATGCCCCCCCCCTTCTCTTCGTTGGGCTAGCTGCTGTCATTTGGGCTACAGTCAGAATTTTCAGGGCTGCAAGATTCCGAATGGATTTGAATCCTCGCCAGCAAATTAATTATTCACTGGAGAGGTCATGTACTCCATCTAGCAACACACATTCTTGTATCAAAAATAAATAGTTGAGATTAGATGGTTGAAATGTTGAATGAATATCTACAAATTACAGGTTGTCGGGGTACTGATTTATGCGACTATATATCAACAGAAATAAATGATGCACTGGGATAATATGAGGAATCTTTTATTAGTGGAGATTGAATCCTCCAAGATAATACGAGTGTATAGGAAGTTTTCTTTTACATCTGACAGTATACGAGAAAGAATTATATTAATTTATGAGTAAAAGGATCCTAGAGTAACTTGTTTATGTATGAAGTTCAGTTTCTGTTGCTACATTGGAATTACATCAACTTGTAGAACTGACACTCTTGCAACCAATTTTAGTTATAATAAAAAAAGTATCTTTTACCCAATTACAAATTGCAAAGTTAATTAGATTAAAGAAAGTAAAACTAATTTAGACTTGACAAAGAATTAAAATGACATTAATTAATGCTTCTAGGCTTGTAGTTGAATGGTTACTTGAAACCAAATATATGCACTTTGCAGTCTGCACTACCACAAAAAGGAAGAACACAACATCTATATGAATAAATTTTATAAGTATAATGCATTAATTCTCTAGCTGAATGGCTAGTTAAGGTCAAAGACATGCACTTTACACTCAGCTGTCAACCTGTTGTGTTAAGTTTGTAAATAATTAAACTTCGTTTGCCTACATCTTCGCCCCACCCAATACCCCCCAAAAAACATAAAAATCACTCTCCGCACACACATGTTTCCATATTTTCAGGAGTATCGGTATTTTTTGGCTATTTAGCACCAACAGAATTAGGATGGTGTTAGGATTACCTGGATCTAATACACAAGAACAAGGGGATCAAAGAAAGAGAAGAACAGAGCAGGCAGCAGGCAGCAACAGCATGTCGGTCGACTACATTAAATTGCAGTCAACTGCAACTAGACTGCAACTGGACGAACTGCTCTTGACTTGAGAGCAGCTCAACTGCCTTGTGGCGCAATCTTCCAAAACCTATAGGATGGCTCTATGACTTCTCTCGTCTCTCAACCAATCGACTGCAACTTTGTGCAGTCGACCGCAACAGCACCGGATTCATCTTCTAGCGACTTTGCACTGTCAGTTAAGAACCATGAGAGAAGCAATAATAGAGGGAGGTTGGAAAACAGAAATCACAGGTTAAGTCTAGAGCAGAAGGTGGCAAGGTGGATGTTGGCATTATCATAAGTCAGGATACAAGAGAGATCAATGCAAAGAGTACAAGAAAAAGCAAGACGAGTCACAAGGAGCCAATATGGTAAGCAACGAATTTCCCTTAGAATGTATATATTTATTTGATGGGATTGATATGGTGCAAGATGATTGGTTTATAGATTCAAGCGCTTCTTTTCATTTTACCCTCATGAGGATACTTTTGAGAACTATATGATATATGATTTTGGTTCAATCGCAATTGGGAATGGGCAAAGATGCCCAGCTATTCGAAAAGGCACAATTACAATGAATGACTCATAGTAGTGGGAAACTTGTCTTGCATGAAGCAAGGCACATTCCAGGTTTGCAGAAAAATTTGATCTCAACCAGCAAATTGGATACAGAGGAACTCGCGACAACATTTGAACATGGAGAGTGGAAGATTACATGTATTAGGTTAGTGGCAAAAGAAAAACGTGTTGATATGTTGTACTTACTCGGAGGATGTAATTCAGGTGATATCTACAGTATTAGTAGGTTGTGGCATATCATGTTGGGACATCTTGCTGAGAAATGTCTTAATCAACTGAGTTCGAGAGATCTCTTTCCAGGACTAAAGAAGGAAGGTTGAAATGGATTTCAAATGAGTGTACATAAGAAGAAGCTTGGAATGTTAGTGTTGGTACATACAGATATGTAGGGTCCGACTCAGGAATTCTCTTATGGTGGTAAGAGATACTTTGTTTTTTTTTTGAGTTAAAAGGTGGAATAAGGCCACCCTGTTTTATTAATAAGAGGTTAATAAAACAACCCCGACGTACCGGGAGAAAACAAAAGTACAATGCAGGAAGAAATGAAAGAGAACAAACATACTCCCCCAACAAACCCTGGGGGGTGGGTCTAACTACACAAATCTCAAACAACCAAAGAGTACAGTAGGCTAGTACAAAACACAAATTGGCATACACTCATAACTGGTGAAGCCAGTCCCTCAGTCCAGCGTCGGCCCGAACTCTACCTCCTCATCGTCATACTCCTCTACCTGGAAAACTCTGGCTATCCTTCCTCTTGCCCCCGTGACCGCAGCTGTAGTCCAAAAAGAGATGAGATGCATGATGTGAGTCAAGTTACCAGAAATACTTTTACATGAAGCACGAAAATAAAAATTATTTCTGTCAAGCCATAACACCCAAGTTATTGCCGCAATTGCGATGTACCACGCATCCTTCATATCATGGCGAATCGAGGCAAATTTGGTACCAATCCACAAATCCTCATATTCGCAGGGGTATTCGCCTATTCCTAAGGCTCGGAGAACCTCAACCATAGTTGCCTTACTTCTAGGGCAGTGAATGAAGAAGTGATCTAGATCTTCCACATGCACATCGCAGAAACCACAGTTGGTCGCCACCTGTGGTTGTCTTTTGGCAAAGTTTTGCCTAGTGAGGATAGCATTATTGAGCACTAGCCATAAGAAAACTCTGACTTTAAGGGAAGTTTTCGCCTTCCACAATACCTGTGCCCAGCTGGGTCTACATCCTCAAAAGTGGATCCGATGATACAGAGATCTAACCGAGAAAACTCCCTTGCTCTCGAGTCCCCATCGCATCTGATCTGGGCCTTGGGCGCACCTTGCGCCTGTCCATGTGATGTGTGTTTGCATGTCAAGCAATTGCTGGCGTAGATCTGGGATGAGCGTTCCTCGGAACGCCGGTTTCCAACATCCCCTTTTCCAACCCTCGGCTACGGACATATTCGGTCGACTCGACCTCTCATACAGCTCTGGGAACGTGTCCTTCAGGGTATGGGCACCACACCACCTATCCCACCAGAATCTGGTGGACCGGCCATTGCCGATAATCGACGTAACTGCTGAATTAAAGGGGCTGCTAGCCTTGGTAATCCCTTTCTAGAGTCGCGAAACTTTAGCCCCTACTCGGAAGCCAAAGCTTCTCGTGCCTTTTCCCCTTAGATAAGGTTGAATGAAGTCCTGCCAACCTTCCCCACTGTTATGGAATACCTTCTACCACCATTTTCCCAGCAAGGCGAGGTTCATATCTCTGAGGTCGATGATGCCTAGCCCTCCATGCTTCTTCTTCATGCAAGCGATACTCCATTTGAGGTGGTAACCTCCTTTATTCGAATCTGTCCCCTTCCATAGGAATCGTTTTCGAATCCGGTCAATCCTATGGATCACCCATTTTGGAAGCTCAAAAAAAGACATGTAGTAAATTGGCAGGTTAGACAATACGGAGTTGATGAGTATCACTCTGCCCCCGAGAGATAGCGATTTACCTTTCCAACCAGACAGTCTGTCCTCCACCCTGTCTATGATAGGCAGCCAGTCCGCTTTAGATAATTTCCCTGGTCTGAGTGGTAGCCCTAGGTATTTGATAGGGAAGCCACTCGTCATACAGTTCAAAATAGTAGCATGTTCCCCTGCTTCAGCATCGGATAGGAAAATTGGAGTCAGCGCACTCTTGTGAAAATTAATCCTGAGGCCTGACCAGGCCTCAAAACAGTATAGGATCCCTTTAAAGCAGACTGTTTCTCGTCTAGACCCATTACCAAAGAGTAGGGTGTCATCTGCGTATTGCAGGATCGAACACCCTTGAGTAGACATGGAACTGGCCGCCGGTGTGATCCAGCCTTTTCCTGGCAATTCTCCAGCATACCCCTCAGTACATCCGCTACGATAGTAAACAGAAGTGGTGATAGCGGGTCCCCTTGTTTGAGTCCCTTCCTGCAAGGGAACGGCTGCCTCGGCCGTCCATTCACTGATATGGCCGTTTTGCTAGTCTGCAAGCACTACCTGATCCAGCAGATCCATTTATTCCTAAAGCCCCTTTCCCTGAGAGCTTCCAGCAAGCACTCCCAATCGACCGAGTCATAAGCTTTCTCAAAGTCCAGCTTAAACAGGAAGTTCTTAGAGTTGGTCGTATGGCAGCGGTGGATAACTTGTTCTGCCGTTGCCATACAATCTAGGATATTTCTGTCCTTAATGAAGCCCGACTGAGATTTGTTGATAAGGCTGTCCATAATACTCCCTAGGCAGATAGCTAGGATTTTCGTAATAATCTTTGCCGTGCAATTAATGAGACTGATCGGTCTAAAATCGCCCACTTTCGTCGACTCCTCCGGTTTGGGTATCAGGACGACTTCCGCAAAATTAAACATACCTAATTTGAGCTTATTGTTAAAGAAGTCATCCAGCAATGCCATATAGTCCCTTTTGATTTCTTCCCAAAAATTTGGAAGAACATCATTGGAAAATCGTTTGGCCCTGGCGACTTGTCAGCTCCCATGTGACTAATAGCCTTTTTAACTTCCTCCTCCGAGAAAGGAGACTCCAGGCAGATAGCGAAGGCGCTGACTCGATCTGGTAAGTCTGCTAGAAATCATTCCTGAGTGGGACCCGAAAGTCATTCTTCTTTCCCAAGAGGTCCTTGTAGTATCCTTGGAAGGTTGTGGAAATCACTTGTTCATCATGTACTGTCCCCGAGCTTGTTTCTAAGGATAAAATATGATTGGACCTGCGTCTTGCACTTGCCACTCGGTGGAAGAAAGCCGTGTTTCCGTCTCCCTCTTTGAGCCACGAAATTCTAGATCTTTGTTGCCATTTAATTTCTTCCAGCTTATAGAGATTGGCAATGTTCTCACGGAGCTCCAGAAGTCTATTTCTTTCCTCCTGTGACAGGTCGCTCGATTCCTCCATTCTTTCTAGTTCATCAATTCCTTCCAAAAAGGAATCTTTTGCCCGCCAGATGATCGAGAACCTAGATCGGTTCCATTTTCGTAGGCACTTTCTTAATCTGCAGATTTTTTCACACCATCGGCCCGCAGCATCTGTGCCAGTCACTGGGAGCGCCCAGTTTTCCATCACCAGGTGGTGAAACCTCTGAATCTCCAGCCAGGCCTTCTCAAATCTGAATTTTCTATGTCTTTGTGCACCGTGTACCCCAGTGTCCAGAAGGATTGGAGTATGATCTGACATGGGTCTAGGGATCGATCTAGCAGTTGCTAGGGGAACTTAGCCTCCCAATCCATCGATACGAGTATCATGTCCAGTTTTGCCATAATCGGAGCAGACTGCATGTTAGACCACGTAAATAGTCTATCATTATTAGGGATATCTATCAGCTCTAGATCCATTATCACCCTATTGAACTCTGCTCTATGCATGTCGCTGGAACCTCTACCCTTGTGTTCGAACGCAAATCGGGTAATATTGAAGTCCCCCCTGACAATCCAGGCCCCCGGCCAACGGAGTCGAATATTGACCAGTTCTTACCAAAAGGCGTCACGCTCTGAAGCCACGTTCGGCCCATAAACAACTGTGATAGTATGCAAATACTTATCAGATCGTCGTTCCGGCCATGTAGTCAGGGAGAATGTCCTATTATAAACCTCGAAACAAGTGAGCAGGTCCGAGTTGAAGGCAATGGCAATTCCCCTTGAGGCTCCCGCGGACGGGCGTAAAACCCATTCCTTGATTCTGTTCCCCCTATTCTCTTGAGTATGGACCTGTGTATAAGTTTGGTCTCCTGAAGCCCAACCACTTCTGCCTTGGACTTAGCGATAACGTCCCTAACCATATCTCTTTTACCTTTATCCCCCAGACCCCGGACATTCCAGAATAGCATATTCATTGGGGAACAGTGTCCGAGATGACAGAGTGTGAGGGACTCGGGCGGGTTTCGCCCTCAGAGACCGTTATCCCCCTAGAGTTGGATCCTAGTTTCTTATGAACACTAGATTTAGCCCTCTCAGTTTTCCAACCCCTCATTTTGTTGAGAAGTAATGCCTTGCGTTCTTTATCACAAACTTCCAAACCATAGGTCATAGCTAATAGAAAAACTTCAGAGTCTGACATGAAATTTAAAATATTAGCAAGAAAAATTTTGTACCTCCATGGTCATGTTTAGCCGCTTTGGCGGCTGCAGCTATCTCCAAAAAGTCATCCAAGGACTCCGCATGAGCCCTCTTAGGTGACTGCTGCACCCTAAAACCAACAGTCCTTTGAGACGATGCAGTGCTGAATCGTAGGGCCGACTCTGGCAAAGTGGATAGCACCATCTCTGGCGAAAACTCCTTTTGTGTATCAGCAATAAAATCTGAGTCCTCTGAATCCCCGTCTATAAATGAGAAGTCAACGTCCAAGTTCAGACGCCCTTCTAGGTCCTCCTCACTATCAGCATGCTGATTTTGAAATTGAGGAGAGGCCTCTCTAACTGTGGACTCCTCATTGGGCCCACCGACAGTTGACTCAATAATAATAATAGCGTTGTTTTCCGTCGCGGTCCCCTCATTGGGCCCGCTATCCGTCCGACAATTTTCCTGATTGTTCGAGATTGTAGACAAACAAGTTCCAAGAGCAATAGGGTTCGCTTTGGGCCCCTCGATGGGCCCATTAGCATTAATAAGTGTAGTACCCAACAGTGGACATTCGCTGGACACGTTTAATAGCCTTCCCCTATCTCCGCGCTCCACATAACCACGAGAATCCAAAGCTATTTCTCGAAAGTGCTGCACGTGGGGGGTGAGCTTACCCCTCTCGCCAGCTGGCGCTTCGTGATAGGAGGGGGTCGTGGTAGCGTCATATGCTTCGAGTCCCGATGAAAGCTTCGATACCAACGAAGCATTTGAAAAACCTTTGAACTCCAAAACAAGATCATTTCTCTTCTTGCCTTTATCTTTTTCCCTAAAATCGTCATTGTCTTCTTCCCTAAAATCGTCCAACTTCAAAGTTGAAACTTTGATACCTACTCCCTCATCTTCAATCTGGGGCTCCTCTGGGGTCTTTCCTCTGTTGTTGGGCAGATCCGAAGCCTTTACTTTCCCCAGATTAACCTCTGGTTCTTGTCGCCCTAGCTTCAGAGCAGCCTCTTTTTCTTTTGTTTCGTTACCGTATTTGGGCACCCTTACTCTCTGAGCGCCAGATGACCCTCTCTACTCTTCACCCCTTGAGTTTTCCACTCTGGTCGCTCCCTCCTGTCTCCCCAGCTCCAAAGCAGCTTCTTTTTTACTTTCTGGTACTTTCCACACCTTCTCTACCCACTCTCCGGTCGAAAGGGCTTTCTCGCTTGGCTTCTTCCCCAAGCCTGCACTATCCCTCACCAACTCCTATCCCGAAACCTGCATGCTATTCCGGAGTTGGTATTTGCTATTTTGGGGGCCTGTTGGTCCTGTCCCTCTACTCTGCTCCACAGTCTGTACCTCTACACTGGCATGCAGCTTTCGATTGCCATTTTGGGTAGTCTGCTGTGTTTCCTTTGTCTGGTCTAGCCCTGATGCTGTGAAGCTTACTAGATCGGGGATATGATCTTCATGGCCGTTGGATCCTCTGGTCTGGCTGCGAGCTCGACCACCGGTGTCCCGCCCTGATCTCAGTCTCTCTGATCCCCCAGCCCTGGCCTCTTGAGGCGCTGCCATCTCTCTTGCCGCCTTGATGACCTCTCGATGGGCCCTCTCCACTTCATGACTCCCATCTATCGAGAGCTCCCAAGTTGGCGACGCAACGTCCCTGTAACTCCGACCGTCTGTGAGAGCGGTAGTAGGCGTGTGGGGTGTGATGGAGGAAGGGTCTGTATCACTATCTGCGCTCTTATCAAGAACAAAGCGAATGAGGTAAGAGTCCTCATAGGAAAATACTTTGGCAAATCGCGGCATCAAGGTTATGTCTTTACTTCCGAGGAGTATTCTTGCTGATACAATTTGCGATCGACGGACAGTTTTCTCGTCGATCTCTTCCACCGTGCCAAAGTCGGAGACCAACTCTTGCAAGGCATCCTTCTTCCAAAAGTGTAAGGGTACATTGTGGATCCATACCCAGTATCTCTCCCCTTAAGGCTTCTCGGCACCGAAGCTTGGTGTCCATGCTTTGAAATCCATCCGAAAGTGTCCAAAATCCACCGTAGTAAAGCCAGTGATCCCTACCATGTTTTGTGGTGAGGGGAAAGAGATCAAAAATTGAAGGGGGCACATACGCTTGACAACCCAGCCACGGTCCGCCTTCATTGGCCAACGCGCATTCAGCGCTTGGAGTACGTGGGCCTCCGATGGTCTACCTGCCGTCACCCTTGCTATTGCGCACCATTGACGAAGCCAGGCTTCTTCCTTTTTGATGGTAGCGAGACTGTTAGCTAGCTTTATCGGTGCTGGGTTGTCAGGTGACCTTCCCCTGACTACTCGTCTCTCTTCGTCGTCGTTGGTAGTGATGACGTTTGTGCAATTGTACGACATATGGCCCCACATTATACATCTCAAGCATCTAACTTCTTTGGTGCACTCTGCTCAAAAGTGCCCCAACTCACCGCAGTTGAAACACGGTAACGGTTTGCGCTTTCCCTTTCTCTGTTACTTCTTGAGTACCGTTGGTGTTGGCGGTGGTGATCTGGATTTTCTTTTCCACTTGTGAGCTACTTCCTGCCACTTTTCATCGTCTGCCCCAACTGGCGGTAGATCATCGCTCTCCCCTGGTTCCTTATTTGGGCCCCTTCTTTGGGCCCATTTGGCGTTGGACCTTGGGGGGTCGACGGTCAGCCGCCTTGGCGGTAGTTGGTGGGAGTTGCGTAGGGGGGGAACTGGGGGTTGTAGTTGGTGTTGCTTGTTGGGTTTCATTGGTGGTGTAGTCGCATTAGGAGGTTGGAGTTGGTGTATTGTATCAGTTGGTTTGGGCGGAGAGGTGGAGTACCTTTGCTGTTGGTGATTGTGGTGATGTTGGTAAGGATCCCAATATTGCATTCTCTGTTGTGTGCGTTGGTGAGAGTAGTGAGTTGTATCCCTGTAGCTCCTTTCTCTATTTTTTTTCTAAGAGTCCCTGAGATTGTCTTTTTGGTAAACCACCGTGTTGTAGCGCTCTTGGACGTGATGCTGGCTCAAAGTTGGGGTTCTCTTACGCCGTGACTGGTCTGTAAGGGGACCCCCTCTTTGGGCCCTCCCTTCCACTGGTCGCTCAACAGCGGGGCGATGATGAACGGAGCCACTCCCCTCCCGCCATGGCTGCGCATTTCGATGTGCCCGCGGAGGGGAGAGTGTAACGCCCCGAATTTCTAATATAATAATTTAGAAAAATACGTGGCACAATCCCAACAATCCACTTCAATGTAACAATAAACACAACCAACACCACTAAAATCTTCAACTTTATTACAACAACTTTTACAAATCACAGCGGAATTCAAACAACTCAAACAATATTTTCTGTCATTTACAACTCAAATTATATCAAAACTGCTTTTTTACAATTTTACACAAAACTCTTATAAATCCATTTATCTCAAAAATGCCTCAAGCATCCAAACCTCCAAACTCTAAGCAACAACCTGCAACATGTGATGTTAGAGATGATCCCTAACCCCCAAAACTAAAGGGGTTAGCCATAAATGGTGTGAGTGACATAAAATCAAACAATATAATTTAATCATAAAACATAAAGTCATCGACATCATGTATTAACCACAAAGATAGATAATGAAGAATAGCAAAGATGTAAAGCATGAAAACATCATAGAATGAAAACAACAAGTGCATCTAGTCTAAAGGTCAAGTGTAGGAAAACTGGAATACACATCCATAAAACCAAGTCAAGAAAATACAATTTCTATATGCGGACTCACTAATGCATACTTGTCGAAGTCTATGCATCCCATTCTACATAGGTTCGGTGCAAGCCCTTAACGTCTCCACTTCATATGGGTTCAATCCCCGCTATGCGACTAATCTTAACACGATGACTACTACGAGATAAAGATAAACTGTGAGAATTAGCCCATGCTTGATAATTCCGAAGATGGATCCCTCATCTCAGGTGTTTTACCTGGATAATTCCGGAGATCATCCCTCATCTAAACATTGACACATCATCACATGAATACCCCATGTGCGTCGCCTCGACTTCGATAATTCCGGAGTTCAATCCCGCATCTCAAGCACCACTTGGATATTTCCGGAGATATATCTCTCATCTCAGGGAATTTACCTGGATAATTCCGGAGATAAATCCCTCATCTCAAGAAAGTTACTTGGATAATTCAGGAGATCAAATCTCTCATCTAAAGCCGTATTGAGGTGCATAACTCATGTTCCCGTTCATCATATCGCCACTAGTGCCTGTCCTTATTATATTGTGGGTTATTTAATTACTCAACAAAATCTCCTAGAGTCGGTGTACCCTACCGGGATAACTCAAAACTGAATAACTGAATATGCCTCAACGGGCCTCAACAAAATAACTTAACAAATATCTCAACACCGGTATACTAGAGTCACCTACCTCTAGAGACTCAAACTCAAAGGGTCTAAACAAATTCCACTAAACAAAAGTGGCTCAACTGAACATCTTAAAACCAAATATTGAACTGAATATCTCAAAATCAAATACTGAACTGAAGATCAATTATAGACTGAATTATCTGAAAACTAATCATTCGAAGTAACACTAAAGTTTACACAGATCCTTCAGTACCAGTCGACTTATACAGTGGTAAGTCGACTGTCCAGAGGACTATGTCCAAAATTTCACAAAGATAAACTAAGTCATATCAGTCGACCTCAGAGGTCACCAGTCGACTGCATACAGGCTAAGTCGACTGTCCCGAAAGGACTGAACAAATTTCACACAATCGAATTCTCAGTGAACCAGTCGACTGCACAAAGGCCAAGTCGACTGTCCAGAAAGAACTGAACAAATTTTACTAAGAAGGTTCTCAGCAGACCAGTCGACTGACAGAAGTCTAAGTCGACTGTCCCGAACAATTTTCAAAGGTCTGAAGGTACAGCAGTAGAGACGTACCAGTCGACTGCTTAGTAGGCCAGTCGACTGTCGGCCTACAGTTTTCATATTTTAGGTCTAAATACAAAAATCCAAACTGGAGCTTCTAAAGATTCATTGTTCATAAAAGATAGTTGTTCTCAGGCAAAATAATCAACCTCAAATAAACTCCATTAAGGATACCTCACCCAATCATCCAAATGTCGAAATTTAATTCTCACGATCCATAATCACTAATCTTTCAATTAGGGTTTCTCAAAACTAATTTCTTTCACAACTATGATCAAAATCTGATTTGTATACTCTAGACCCAGATATTCACCATCCGATCCCAACCATGATCAATTCTTAACATGTTTTCTAACATATAATCTCATAACTCAAGATCTACTCAATTTCCACAAGTTTCTCAACATGGTTCAACAATAACAATGGTTTACATACATACCACAATATAAGATCCATATCATTCATATACAAAACAAGCAAACGTTGTCATTCACATAATTCAAAACAAACGATTTCATAACACTCACAAAATCAAACAATAACACAAACAATGTCACTCACCTTTGGTTTTAGAAGAATCCACGAAAAGTCTTCCTTTTGCTAGATCCAAAAATCCTCCTCCCGATCACCAAGAAAATAATATTTTAATAAATCTGGAGTTGTGCAGCGAATGACGGCTGCACACCCTCTTTTATACAGGCCGGGGTTGAAAGGAATTAGGGTTTTGAAGTACTTTTGCAAAATAGTCTTTTTTCCAATTTATTACTCACATAAATAACCTTTCTTAGTCAAAATAAGTTAAATAAATCAAAACTAAATAAAATCCTTTTACCACTAAGTTTTCCAACAACCCAGCACTGCCCAGAGATAAGAAAATCCCGGATTTACACTCAGGGTGGCAATTTTGCACAAAAGCCCTCCCTTTTGCAATATTTGCAAATACCTCATAAAATATTCATAAAAATCCAGAAAAATCCGAAATAATATATGGTAATACATATTATAGTTTCCAATAAAAATATTTGACTTTTACCTTCCAGAAAAACATTTGCACAAAGATCCAACATAAATTCTATATTTGCAAAAACACCCTTTTTGACTAAATCTTCACCAAATCGATTTTAAATAAATTTCAAATATATTTAAATTCAAATGATGACCATGGAGAACCAAAATATCAGTAAAAACGAATTTTCATAGTTTATTTAAGATCCAAACGTCTTTTTACATAAAAGCCCCTCTCTTTCGAGATATTTGTAAAAATAGTTTCTTTATTCAGAAAAATCCCAAAATTTAGAATACACTCCATAATAAGTATGAGAACTTATTAGAAATATAAAATTGTATTTTTACACCAAAATTATTTGCACGTGTTTCGCACGTGTAAAAAAGATAAATCTTTTAGAAAATATTTATTAAATTTCCAGTAAATCGTTTTAATTCATTTTCAAATATTTTAAAATAATATTTGAAAATACGGGGTTCTACATCACTCCCTCCTTAGAAGAGTTCTGTCCTCAGAACTACTGCTAATGGAGTCCAAACAAACACATCAAGAAGGAATGAAAACTTATGGATAGAAATATAATTTAAAGAAATACAGTCACACAAGGGAATGCATTTCAACAAAAATGTACAACATACAGACAAATCACCATCATGCAAAGAATTCAGAAAATCAAACTTTCGCTGTGCAACTCTGCCAACTGCCGCCGGAAGCCATGCTGCCACAACTACTGAACTCCTGCATCCAACTCTAACCTTCCACATTTGTTCCAAGAATCAGTGGCCACTCCCTCCTTAAAAAGGACATGACTAAGGATAACCACCTCAAGACCTTGCCTGAAAACACCTTAAATTCCACACTAAGACTAATAAGATTTGGGCGACACAATTGCATGCAAGAAAACAGTATTAATAAAACTTTGGTCTTTATTTCATTAATCCAAATAAATTTTGTTACATGAAGAAAATACTCAATCTTCAATTATTCCAAATAGAAGTTTTATTTAATACAAAAGAATGAATTTCCAAGTTCTTGCACACACGAGTCCATCCTCATCAGTCAATGCGGACTCTCGCCCCTTCCTCAGATCCTTTCTTTTCCTTGCATTCTCTTTCTTCAGCTGTGGACAGATTTGTCGAATATGCCCTTCTTGACCACAATGAAAACAAGTTTGCTTCGCCAACTTCGAACATGCTGATCTGTAATGACTTGCTTGCTTGCAGTAAAAACAAGTCACTTCCTTAGTTGCCGGGGCCTTCTGCACTGGATTGCTGAGCGTGATTTGCTTTGCCGACTTCGGACATGCTGACCTGTAATGACCTGCCTCCTTGCAGAAATAACAGGTCACCTCCCGAGTTGTAGGTGCCATCGGCACTGGGTCACTGAACTTGACCTGCTTCGCTGGGGATTCCTTCCCTTCCTGATCTGATGCTGACCTCCTCCTCTTGAGAGACTCGTCCTGCTTGGTGGGATCAGTGTTAATGAACACCTGTCCAATCCTATAATCCCGTTCCTGGTTCCGAATTTGCGCCAAATTAACTGCCATCAACGCATCCAGAGTCTGATGCACCTTGGCGAATTCAGCCTCAGGGTCAATTCCTGTTCCTCGAGAACTACCAGATCCGTCCTCATTGTTGTCCTCGTTCCTGGGTCGGGATGCAACCATACTGATCACTACAAAACGAGGGTAAGGTTAGAACATCACACACACATTTCACATTCACATCTCATGGCAACACCTCAACCATACTCCAAACCATAACTTAGACCACATGTAGTTGATGTATCCAATCTTAACACAAACCCAAAATTTGGTAAATATGAGTGGAGTAAAATCAACCATACTAGTTCAAATTGCATGAAAACGTATAGTGTAATTCGTATAAATAAAATGTCATAAAAGAAGTATCTCTTACCATTAGTTTCATTATATATGTAAAATTCTTGAAATATCAATTAGCAATAAGTAAGAGAAATAGTCGAAAATGAGAACTGTTCGATCAGAAAAACTTGTTAAACACATATTACTTGAATAGAATGGTCATGACAAAGTGAAAATCTCAAAAGGACAAGATTAAGAAAGAATAAAATAAAGACGTACAGAATAATAGTGGTGAAAGAAATTTATAAGAGTAAGAAGAAACGGAATGAAATACATGCCGAAGCACCAATACAATTGTGAATGAGAAAATACATATGTAGTGTAGCAAATTTACACAATAAATATATTATAAAATATATATACCATAGTGTAGGGATTAAACAAAGGTAACATGATATACATAGCAAGTATGTTGAAATATGTGGTACATATATAGGAATTTGTAGGAAGTACATGTAGTATTCAAGAATGTAATGATAATAAATTTTAAGCCAAAATATAAGTAGTGGGTACACATAGTATACTCGAAAAGTATGAAGTAATAAATTTAATAAGTACCTTTTAAATAGTGGAAAGAAATTATAACAAAAGCGGTCAACTGTAGGTAATAATAATGGCATCGAATATATGGTGCAAAACATAATTAATAATAAAGATTTAAATGTGTAGAAAACATATCATATTTATATGAGTAAAATATTGCAATCAAGTTTAAATGCTCCAAAATAGATAATACAAAATAATGGAAAATATGGTGTTGAAAAATCCAAGTATATATAATAAATTGAAAGTAAATATGCAAAACAAATTTATAGTATAGCAAAACAGTAATGAAGGGAAATAGAAGTAGCAATAATATCTTAACATGTAGTAATTCAAAACTTTAATGTAATATATAGAAGTAATATCAAAGTATACGAGTAACGGAAAAAGTGCATGAAAGTAAGATAAATAAGACGTCAAGAAAGAAATGGGTAAGAGTCGCAAAATAAATAAGCTTGTGAAATGCTAAAGGATGCACTATTGAATTACAGCAAAAGTTGCCAAATAATAACTTGGACAAAAGAATAAGAAGTAAAAACCAATAGCAAGGTCAAAGAAACAGTTTTAAAAGAAAACAAGACGATTGGTAAAAGTTTAATGTTTGCACTCATGAATAGAAATATTATAAACTCGGTTGGAGATATAGAAAAAGAAATAAATTCAGTTGTTGGCAATAGAGAAAACCGAAAAAATAAGTTAGGTTAATTTCACAAAAGTTATTTGGTAAGGAAACAAATGTAAAACAGTAAGAGTGATAGAATTCAAGAGTGAGCACAAAATTGAGGTGCACAAAATATACAAGCGAGCAAATAATTAAAAGATTCTAACGGAAAATAATTAAATTTTATAACTAGGAATAAATAAACAAATGAAAATTTCATTGGCGAAAATCATATAATCCAGAAATTATATACAGTGGGTAAGAAAGCAAAACATATAGTAGATCATGAATAAGTAAAATAGAAATTATATAAGTTGAAAGGGTAACACCTTACATAAATATCAAATACACAAAGCGAACAAAACATGCCAAGAATAGCTAGTGAGAAAATATTTGCTTTATACGAAAATAATCAATACACTTGCGATAAAGAGATCTCATTCAAGTCCAATCATACAAATAGCCTAAATCTCATTACAGGTCTTCATGACCAAACAATCAAATCACACACATCAGATGTCCACCAGGGTACTCACACTTCTAATGTCCACCTAGGTACTCACGCTCTAGTGTCCACACCTAGGTTGGTTTTCATACTATGTCTATTATTACTATTGAAGCATGCTTTGATACCAAACTGTAGCGCCCCGAATTTCTAATATAATAATTTAGAAAAATACGTGGCACAATCCCAGCAATCCACTTCAATGTAACAATAAACACAACCAATACCACTAAAATCTTCAACTTTATTACAACAACTTTTACAAATCACAGCGGAATTCAAACAACTCAAACAATATTTTCTGTCATTTCAACTCAAATTATATCAAAACTGCTTTTTTACAATTTTACACAAAACTCTTATAAATCCATTTATCTCAAAAATGCCTCAAGCATCCAAACCTCCAAACTCTAAGCAACAACCTGCAACATGTGAGGTTAGAGATGATCCCTAACCCCTAAAACTAAAGGGGTTAGCCATAAATGGTGTGAGTGACATAAAATCAAACAATATAATTTAATCATAAAACATAAAGTCATCGACATCATGTATTAACCACAAAGATAGATAATGAAGAATAGCAAAGATGTAAAGCATGAAAACATCATAGAATGAAAACAACAAGTGCATCTAGTCTAAAGGTCAAGTGTAGGAAAACTGGAATACACATCCATAAAACCAAGTCAAGAAAATACAATTTCTATATGCGGACTCTCTAATGCATACTTGTCGAAGTCTATGCATCCCATTCTACATAGGTTCGGTGCAAGCCCTTAACGTCTCCACTTCATATGGGTTCAATCCCCGCTATGCGACTAATCTTAACACGATGACTACTACGAGATAAAGATAAACTGTGAGAATTAGCCCATGCTTGATAATTCCGGAGATGGATCCCTCATCTCAGGCATTTTACCTGGATAATTCTGGAGATCATCCCTCATCTAAACATTGACACATCATCACATGAATACCCCATGTGCGTCGCCTCGACTTCGATAATTCCGGAGTTCAATCCCGCATCTCAAGCACCACTTGGATATTTCCGGAGATATATCTCTCATCTCAGGGAATTTACCTGGATAATTCCGGAGATAAATCCCTCATCTCAAGAAAGTTACTTGGATAATTCAGGAGATCAAATCTCTCATCTAAAGCCGTATTGAGGTGCATAACTCATGTTCCCGTTCATCATATCGCCACTAGTGCCTGTCCTTATTATATTGTGGGTTATTTAATTACTCAACAAAATCTCCTAGAGTCACTGTACCCTACCGGGATAACTCAAAACTGAATAACTGAATATGCCTCAACGGGCCTCAACAAAATAACTTAACAAATATCTCAACACCGGTATACTAGAGTCACCTACCTCTAGAGACTCAAACTCAAAGGGTCTAAACAAATTCCACTAAACAAAAGTGGCTCAACTGAACATCTTAAAACCAAATATTGAACTGAATATCTCAAAATCAAATACTGAACTGAAGATCAATTATAGACTGAATTATCTGAAAACTAATCATTCGAAGTAACACTAAAGTTTACACAGATCCTTCAGTACCAGTCGACTTATACAGTGCTATTAAGAGCTGGGAAGCTGAATGCCTTATCGGGAGCCGGAGCTAACAGCCATCCGATCTGAATTGATTCAGATCAAATGGCTGAGATTAGATCCCGTTCTCCATCTGTTTTGTTGAGGGTAAAATGGTCATTTGGCCCCCTCTCCTTATCTTTTGGCATGTTGGATCTCAACTCAAATCCCGCTCTCTATTCGATCGTAAGAAACCCTTCTCCTTCTTCGACGAAACCCTCAACCCTTCTCCTTCTTCGATCAAATCCCGCTCTCTCTATTCGATCCCGCGCTCTTCTCCTTCTCCGTCGTAAGAAACCCTAGCCGCGCTCTCCTTCAAATTTCTCTCGAGCTCTCCTTCTTCGATGAAACCCTAATCGATCTGAGAGAAACCCCATTCTCCTTCTACGATTTCAAATTTCTTGGATTCGGTCACTCTCTTCGACGAGAAACCCTAGCCCATCTCATCCGCTGGTCGAATGGCTGTCTCTTTCTCTCTCTCTCTGCGATCGTAGATCCAAATCACCATTAGGGATGCGAGGCGGTCTCTCTCTCTTCGACATCAAACCCAGCTTCTGATCAGGGTTTCGATTCATCATCGATTCGAATAGAAACCCTAGCAACCCCCAATCATTCTTACCAGGTATTCTCAGTTTCAAATTACATTTCGTTTTCTTCTTTCAAGTTTCACTATGAAAAATTGAGTCAATATGGCCTCTACTGTTGCCAATTGTTGTTCATTCTTCATTATCGACCATACACATTTGTTGGATTTGGGAATGGATATATAGTATGTCTAATTAGAAAGTTCTATTTGGATGTGCTTGTATTGAACAATGAGACTACTTATGGTCTAAAATAGGGTCGTGGGGGTTGTTTTTTTAATGCTGTATGTGAGCTGCTCAAATTCTTTGTTTCTGGAGCTTTGATGGGTTTTCTTTGTTTTGATTAATGCTTTGATGGGTTTGTTGTTTTGGGGTTGAAAATAGATCTGGGTTCGAAATTTTTTGGTGTTTGAGATGTTGGGTTGTTATGGGTATGTTTAGATCTATTGAATATGATGTGTTTTTTAGATGGATCTCTAAGATCTGCATCAAAGAAGTGGAAAATGAATAAATGAGTTCGAAGTTTATCTTAAGTCTATTAAGTGCTCAGAAGCTGAATGCCTTTTCGGGAGCTGTGCTCCTTTAACATGCACCTTTGACATTGTTTTTACGGGATATTAAAGTGGCAATTGTTGTTTTTCTGAGCCGGCATGAATTTTTTATTCCGAGTGAAAGAGATAATGTTTTCTGTTGCACTTATTCTGAGCCTACAAGTTTTAACCATGTTCAACATACACTCTCCAGGAACATTCAACATACGTACTTGAATTTTCTTCTATTTGATGAATCTTTTGGTGCAGGAATCGAAGAGAAAGAACGAGATGTTCGTTAGCGCCGAACATATGATACTTGAAGCTATGTTTCTGCATGAAGTGGGCTTACTCCGAGCTGAAAAAATTTGGGTACTTCATGATGTGCACGCGACAATATTTGATTCTTCAAGCTCTGTACACATTTGTTCTGAGATTACACAATTTTGATACTTCATGATCTGTATACGATTGTTGTGAGCTGAAATAATTTGTATACTTCATGCTCTGATTGTATTAGCTCTGGGCTGGGGAAAAAATGATACTTCATGTTATGTCTGTGTTGGTTATGAGCATTACAAATTTTGCATGCTACATGCTCTGTCTGTGTTTGTTCCCAACTTACAAATTTTGCTTGCTTCATGATCTGTCTGTGTCTGTACTGGGCTGATAAAATTTTTATACTTCATGCTCTATACATCATGATCTGTTTGTGGTTGTTCTGGGCTGATAAAATTTGTATACTACATGCTCGAATTGTGTTTGATCTGGTCTGGCAAAAATTTGAGACTTCAAGTTCTGTTTGTGTTTGTTTATGAGTATTACAAATTTTGCCACTTCATGTGCTGCTTGTGCTTGTTCTTGGCTGCCAAAATTTTTATACTTCATGCTCTATTTGTGTTTGCTCTGGTCTGGCAAAAATTTGAGACTTCAAGTTCTGTCTGTGTTGTTTATGAGCATTACAAATTTTGCCACTTCATGCTCTGCCTGTGCTTGTTCTTGGCTGCCAAAATTTTTATACTTCATGCTCTATTTGTGTTTGCTCAGGTATGGCAAAAATTTGAGACTTCAAGTTCTGTCTGTGTTGTTTATGAGCATTACAAATTTTGCCACTTCATGCTCTGCCTGTGCTTGTTCTTGGCTGCCAAAATTTTTATACTTCATGCTCTATTTGTGTTTGCTCAGGTCTGGCAAAAATTTGAGACTTCAAGTTCTGTCTGTGTTTGTTTTGATCCTGCAAATTTTGCACACTACATGCTCTGTCTGTGTTGCTTCTCAGCTTACAAATTTTGTAAAATTTGTTACTTCAAGCTTTGTCTGTCTTAGTTCAGACCTTACAAAATTTAGGTACATGATGCTCGGTTTGTGGTACTTCTGAGCATGAAAATCAATTGGACACGCCATGCTACGTAATACACCCAAAAAAACACAGAATTACAATCATTACATTAAGACAATAATGAACTGACAATTTGGAAAAAATTGGATCTTCATAGAATTGCAAAGTAATAGTTCGCAAATGTTGTACAGCATAAGAAATATTAATTTACAGCATAGTACATTGTTTAATAAATTTCAAGTACATGACAAAATTTAGATAATTTGCTCCGAATATCAAATTTTCCCGTACTGCAGTCTTCAATCGCTCCAAAATGCACTTCATGCTGAAATCTACCTGAAATCAAAAGTAAACTGAAATTATTGAACATGGAGAAGACAAAGACAATAAAAACAGATAGTCGATTCCGCAGACGAAAAAATTTCAAGTAAATATTGTAGGCTCAGGAAAACAGAGGTTGAACATGAAGTTCAAAAATCATGAAGTGTTAAATTTTTCTCCTCGATCAGAACCAACACCAAAAAAGCATGAAGTATGACAAAATTTGTAAGCTTAGAGCTAACACAAACAGAGCATGTAGTATGCAAAATTTGTAATGCTCATAAACAACACAAATAGAGCATGAAGTCTCAAATTTTTACCAGACCAGAGCAAACACAAATAGAGCATGAAGTATAAAAATTTTAGCAGCCAAGAACAAGCACAGGCAGAGCATGAAGTGGCAAATTTTGTAATGCTCATAAACAACACAGACAGAACATGAAGTCTCAAATTTTTGCCAGACCAGAGCAAACACAAATAGAGCATGAAGTATAAAAATTTTGGCAGCCAAGAACAAGCACAGGCAGCGCATGAAGTGGCAAAATTTGTAATGCTCATAAACAAACACAGACAGAACTTGAAGTCTCAAATTTTTGCCAGACCAAATCAAACACAATTCGAGCATGTAGTATACAAATTTTATCAGCCCAGAACAACCACAAACAGATCATGATGTATAGAGCATGAAGTATAAAAATTTTATCAGCCCAGTACAGACACAGACAGATCATGAAGCAAGCAAAATTTGTAAGTTGGGAACAAACACAGACAGAGCATGTAGCATGCAAAATTTGTAATGCTCATAACCAACACAGACATAACATGAAGTATCATTTTTTCCCCAGCCCAGAGCTAATACAATCAGAGCATGAAGTATACAAATTATTTCAGCTCACAACAATCGTATACAGATCATGAAGTATCAAAATTGTATAATCTCAGAACAAATGTGTACAGAGCTTGAAGAATCAAATATTGTCGCGTGCACATCATGAAGTACCCAAATTTTTTCAGCTTGGAGTAAGCCCACTTCATGCAGAAACATAGCTTCAAGTATCATATGTTCGGCGCTAACGAACATCTCGTTCTTTCTCTTCGATTCCTGCACCAAAAGATTCATCAAATAGAAGAAAATTCAAGTACGTATGTTGAATGTTCCTGGAGAGTGCATGTTGAACATGGTTAAAACTTGTAGGCTCAGAATAAGTGCAACAGAAAATATTATCTCTTTCACTCGGAATAAAAAATTCATGCCGGCTCAGAAAAACAACAATTGCCACTTTAATATCCCGTAAAAACAATGTCAAAGGTGCATTGTTAAAGGAGCACAGCTCCCGAAAAGGCATTCAGCTTCTGAGCACTTAATAGACTTAAGATAAACTTCGAACTCATTTATTCATTTTCCACTTCTTTGATGCAGATCTTAGAGATCCATCTAAAAAACACATCATATTCAATAGATCTAAACATACCCATTACAACACAACATCTCAAACACCAAAAAATTTCGAACCCAGATCTATTTTCAACCCCAAAACAACAAACCCATCAAAGCATTAATCAAAACAAAGAAAACCCATCAAAGCTCCAGAAACAAAGAATTTGAGCAGCTCACATACAGCATTAAAATAACAACCCCCACGACCCTATTTTAGACCATAAGTAGTCTCATTGTTCAATACAAGCACATCCAAATAGAACTTTCTAATTAGACATACTATATATCCATTCCCAAATCCAACAAATGTGTATGGTCGATAATGAAGAATGAACAACAATTGGCAACAGTAGAGGCCATATTGACTCAATTTTTCATAGTGAAACTTGAAAAAAGAAAACGAAATGTAATTTGAAACTGAGAATACCTGGTAAGAATGATTGGGGGCTGCTAGGGTTTCTATTCGAATCGATGATGAATCGAAACCCTGATCGGAAGCTGGGTTTGACGTCGAAGAGAGAGAGACCGCCTCGCATCCCTAATGGTGATTTGGATCTACGATCGCAGAGAGAGAGAGAAAGAGACATCCATTCGACCAGCGGATGAGATGGGCTAGGGTTTCTTGTCGAAGAGAGTGACCGAATCCAAGAAATTTGAAATCGTAGAAGGAGAATGGGGTTTCTCTCAGATCGATTAGGGTTTCATCGAAGAAGGAGAGCTCGAGAGAAATTCGAAGGAGAGCGCGGCTAGGGTTTCTTACGACGGAGAAGGAGAAGAGCGCGGGATCGAATAGAGAGAGCGAGATTTGATCGAAGAAGGAGAAGGGTTGAGGGTTTCATCGAAGAAGGAGAAGGGTTTCTTACGATCGAATAGAGAGCGGGATTTGAGTTGAGATCCAATGTGCCAAAAGATAAGGAGAGGGGGCCAAATGACCATTTTACCCTCAACAAAACAGATGGAGAACGGGATCTGATCTCAGCCATTCGATCTGAATCAATTCAGATCGGATGGCTGTTAGCTCCAGCTCCCGATAAGGCATTCAGCTTCCCAGCTCTTAATAGCATTACTCATATAATATATATTTACTGATCCTATATATATGTATAGTGTTGGTGACATCTATTTTCAAATGAGAAGATTACAGTAGTTCATTTCATAGTTTCACCGAAAAAACATACAAGCTTTGAAAAAATTTGTTGTCGACATGGACAATCGAAAGCTGGCAATTCTACTCTAAGAAGCGTCGTGAAGATTTTTACCGAAATTTCAGTAAAGATTTGAAGTCAAACGGAGCTTCCTATAACGTTCAATCTGATTGTGACAAGAAAAGAGTCTCCTTCAATGTAGCTAGCATCATAATAGCAATCAGATGAATAACCTTTATTCATCACAAAAGCAGCATAAACCTCACTCATCATGCATTTTGATTTGTGCATATCTTGGTTAACTTGTTCAAGTATTTGAGCATGATCCCTTAATTATTTATTTTTATTATTATTATTATTATAAACATGACTCTCTAATTTCAAAAAGTTTTTATTAACGCGGATAGAATCATAAGACTTCAGCCAAATTAAATAAATAAATAGGGTCTAATTTCAAGAAGTTAAAAGTAAAAACAAGTTATTTAGAATTTTAGACTGATTGACGGGAGACTCCATTTTTTTCCAAACTTAGCTCTCTTTAGAGCATCCACAGTCGTTTGCTATACTTGCCAATTTCTCATATTTTGAGAAAGTCAATGCTGCAATCGTTTCTTATTTTTTCATAAAATGGCAAAGTAAGTTTCTACAGTTCGTTCTCATAAATGAGAAACGAAATTGCGATTCTCAAATTATAGCCGTCCCAATTTTTTTTAAATTGTTTAATCGGATCAGACGAAACATGTTGTTTCGTCTAATTTTTTTTTAATGATCACGGTACAACATGTACCGTCTGGAAAAAAAAAAGTCAAAATCAAAAATGTCTCAAACGAGACATGTTGACCCATTTCAAGCCTTTTGGGCTTGGACGGAACAACATGTCCCATCCCACCTAGGTTTTAGGATTAGGTTAGTGTAATTGTTAGGTTAGTGTAGAATTAAGTAGGTTTTAGAATATATTTTATTATTTAATTTGTTTAATTAACCTATTTTAATATCTAATCGTTAATTAATTAAATAGAAGAAGGAAAACAAAAAACAAAAAAAACAAAGACGGACGAAACAACATGTACACTTTTTCTCAAATTTTAGTAAATTATCGCTGCACAAGAAATTCTCATTTACTATTTTTATTTGTCATTTTGCCATATTTTTAGCAAATAGTTGTGGATGCTCTTATAATGTAATATTCCTTCATGTGCCCATTAGAATTTGATATCGTTGTGATATACAACTACTAGTATGATACTACGATAATTAATGCGGTATTATAGCGAAGAAATAACCCACCCTTGGTACTACGTACCAATTCCTTAATTTATAATGGCATCCCTCGTAAGAAAACAATACAAAACAAAAACATGCAATGCCACATATATATACATATAATTTTTCTAAATAAACCTTCCAAAAATCATTCGGGTGTTCTACCTAACAGTTTGGTAGGAGAAAGACCACGACTGAACCTTTGCAAAGTCGATCAAGTCCATGGAAAGGCTATTGTTAGAATTAGGATGGATAGAACCATTTTATTGATTGATTAAACTGAGTACAATATGTTTGCTATATATAGGAGAGATGGAAAAACTAAACCAATACATTATTCGATATGGGACTAAACTAATATCTCTCATAATATCTAACATAATATCTAACACGTCCTCTCAAACTCAAGTTGGTTTAAACAACATGAGTTTAGTGTTAGAACCCAATTTTATAAATATGAAAAAACCCAACAGCAATTGCGAAGAATTGAAATACAGAAAATGAAAACAGGAAACGAAAGAATTTGCACATAGTCGAGATTGAGAATCTCTCTCCTTAAAGCAGAATTCACCCCGTAGTGTGACGGTGGCTGGCGAATTGCTTCCCAGGATACAACTGTACCTTCTCTGAAGAGCAGCACCCTTACTTCAGAGATTCAGCGAACTCCTGTCTGTGATATACTCTCAGTTGACTCAGAGGAGAAGAAGAGGAAGAAGAAGAATAAAACTCTGACTGTGTAAAAGACTCTGTCTGGATTCAGTAGTCTTTTATAAAAGAAGATGGAGACTGGAGACTCTTCAGAGGCCCATTACTCTGTAGCAGCAGAGTAATGGAGACTCTTCAGATTCATAACTGGTGAGCCATTACTCTGCTGTTACAGAGTAATGGTACCAGTTACTGAATCTGAAAAGCCTTATCAGTTCAGTAGGGAAAAGTTTTTGTCTGGGCAAAAAAAATTTTAAGCCAGAGCCAGAGCCAGACTGGGCCGGGCGCGCGCGCGCGCGTGTATGTGTTTGTCATTTTGGCTAAGTCCTCTCTCCACTACACGTTAGTGGTAACCCCCGGGCCATTCCATTTAGTCCAGTTTTTTAGTATATATACTAGAAAAAATCTTTTCCAATTTTCGATATGGGACTATCCATTTTCTCAAAGTTGCCAAGTTAGTACATTTCAAGTACCCAACTTTGGACCAACATTTCTCATTCATACGGAATTCGTTTTTGGCAAGTGAGTACACCACGGAATAGTACTCGTTAAGAGGATTGCAATCCACTCATTTTCCCGCGCCGCCGGTAGCCGGAGCCTGCCAGAATCCAACCCGAAAAACTACAAAAATTAATTCCAAAAATCCCCCACATGAATGGAAATTACCAGACTATGTAATCCAGACACGACAGAAAAACTCTGAGAGTACAATTGAAAAATCACTGCATCAAGAATGGTTATAATTTTTCAACTTTGAACCACCCTTAGTAAGTAGCTATCGGATTCACTTGACCAGGTAGTGATCATGATGTCTTGAACTACCCGGGCTTTGATGTGAACCTAGACAATAACTATCACACAGTTTCATCTCCTCACAGAACTAAGTTCTCTTGTTGTGTTCATTTTGGCCTTGAACATCCCTGGTTAATCGTGAGTGAACTTGGAGAATGTAGCCTCTCTTCATTCTCCTAGAAACTGCTACATTTCACACTCACAAAGTGATTGCCCATAAAGAGTATCATGCTATACCACACTTTTATTTCAAAGCTATGTAAATTATTAAAAGCCAAGCTTATCCTACTCTTTGCATGCAGCAATGTTTTATCATCGTAAGAGTGAGTATGAGATTTTAATCTCTCAGTGCTCCCGTCGATTCAACAAGATTTAGTTGTCCCTTTGAACCTAGATCTTGGGATTTCCAATTCCCAGGTAGGGTTTCCATCAAGTATCCTCTTTCGTCATAGCCTTTAAACCCATTCTTCTTGATGATCGCATAACCTGCTCTCGCGACAGACCTTTAGTAAATGGATCCGCTAGGTTGTCGGCCGATTTTATATATTCTATAGAGATTACTCCATTTGAGAGCTTTTGTCTAATGGTTTTGTGTCGCCTTCTGATATGACGAGACTTACCATTATACATACAACTCAGTACCCGTGCTATAGCCGATTGGCTATCACAGTCTACACATAAAGTAAGCACTGGTTTTTCCCATATAGGAATATCCTCTAAAAAGTTTCGAAGCCATTCTGCTTCCTCTGCTGCTTTGTCCAAAGCAATAAACTCAGATTCCATGGTGGATCTGGCCAATAGCGTTTGTTTAGAGAATTCCCATGACACAGCTGCATCACCAAGTGTGAAGACATATCCACTTGTGGATTTTGAGTTCTTAGAGTCCGATATTCAGTTTAGCCTTCTAGTACTGCTGGATATCTGGTGTAATGCAGTCCATAACTCTAATTATGTCGTAAGTAGTTCAAAACTCTAGTTATTCCTTTCCAGTGACTTCGTCCTGGATTACTCGTGTAGCGGCTCAGTACATTTACCGAATGTGCTAGGTCCGGTCTTATACAATTTGTTAAGTACATCAGACTACCGATTACACATGCATATTCTAATTGTGATATGCTTTCACCTGTGTTTTTGAATAAGTGAAGACTGGGATCCACAGGACTTTTGGCAGTTCCATTCGAGTAATTCTTGAACCTTTCTAGGACTTTCTCAGCATAATAAGCTTGAGACAAAGTAATTCCCTCAGACGTTTTGGAAACTTTGATTCCCAGTATGATATCTGCAACTCCCAAGTCTTTCATATCAAACTTGCCACTAAGCATGCTCTTAGTTTGTTTGATAATGTCATTATTGCTTCCAATAATGAGCATGTCATCTACATACAGACACACCAGAATGTATCCATTTGAAGTATCTTTAAATACACTTATCACATTCATTTATTTTGAAGCCATTTGACATCATAACATTATTAAATTTTGCATGCCACTGCTTTGGAGTTTGTTTCAGTCCGTACAGGGATTTTACAAGCCTGCATACTTTGTTTTCCTGTCCAGGAATAACGTAACCCTCAGGTTGTTTCATGTATATCTCTTCTTCTAAGTCCCCATTTAGAAATGCAGTTTTAACATCCATTTGATATATTTTCAGGTTACGTAGAGCTGCAATAGCTACGAACATTCTTATAGAAGTTATTCTTGTAACTGAGGAATATGTATCAAAGAAATCTAGGCCTTCCTTTTGCCTAAATCCTTGTACCACAAGTTTTGCCTTATGCTTCTCTTTTGAACCGTCTAGTTTCAATTTTTGTTTGAAAATCCATTTGCATCCTAGAGCTTTACATCCAGAAGGCAAGTCGACTAACTCCCATGTATGATTTTACATAATGGAGTCTATTTTACTTTTGATTGCTTCCTTCCACATAGGAGCATCAGGCATAGACATGGCTTCCTTGAAAGTTTTGGGCTCATTCTCTAACAGAAAGTCCGTTACAAAGTCAGGACCAAATAATTTTGATGTTCGAGCCCGTTTACTTCGTCTAGGCTCATCAGTATCATGTTCTGGTTCATCAACCGAAGTGCTTGCATTCCCTTGTTCACGTGTACGTTTGGGGTACGTAGTATCCTTGCACGGAAACACGTGTTCAAAGAAGGAAGCATTCCTTGATTCCATTATTGTATTCACATGGATATCCGGTATATCTGATTTGTATACCAAGAACCAATATGCACTACTGTTGTGTGCATAGCCTATGAATATGCAATCAATCGTCTTAGGTCCGATGGTGACCTGTTTCGGGTTAGGTACTGCCACTTTTGCTAGACATCCCTACACTTTGAGGTATTTATACGAAGGTAAGTTACTTTTCCACGGTTCGTATGGTGTCTTGTCAATTTTCTTGTGAGGTATTTTATTGAGAATGTAGTTGGCAGTCAGCAACGATTCCCCCCACATATTTTGGGGTAAGCCATAATTCAACAACAAGGCATTCATCATCTTCTTTAGAGTTCGGTTCTTGCGCTCGGCAGTACTGTTTGATTCAGGTGAGTAAGGAGCAGTTGTCTGATGAACTATTCCATGTTCTGAGCAGAACATATTAAATGGTGCATCATATTCTCCTTCTCTATCACTCCTAACGATTTTAATCCTTTTGCCAAGTTGATTCTCAACCTCAAGTTTATATTCTTTGAATTTATCCAAAGCCTCATTTTTGCTATGCAACAAGTATACATAACAAAATTTTGTGCAATCGTCCATGAATATCACAAAGTACTTTTTGCCACCTCTGGTTTGCACATATTTTAAATCACACAGATCTGTGTGAATTAGGCCTAGAGTTTCTATGTTTCTTTCTACTGAACGTGATGGAGTTTTAGTGAGTTTGGCCTCCGTGCAAACTTCACATTTTTCGGAGTTATCTACCTTAAATTTGGTAGCAAATTCATGTTAATTAATCAACACAAAGAATTGACATTAACATGGCCTAGTCTTTCATGCCAAACAGAAGAAGACTCAACAACATAGGCAATAGGAGTTATTTCATTAACATTGGGAACAGCAGGAACAATAGTTTTAGGGATGACTGTCATTACATTAAATTTGAACAGTCCATCCTTTACATATCCTTTACCCAAGTATATCTCATTCTTAGACAACACAAAGTTATCAGAAACAAGAACAACCTTAAACCCATTCTTGTTTAGCAAGGAACCCGATATCAAGTTCTTTCTAATATCTGGAACATGCAGCACATTTGTGAGTGTTAGTTCTTTGCCTGAAGTCATTTTCAGCACCATCTTTCCTGTTCCTGCAATTTTGAAGGTGGAAGAGTTTTCCATGAACAGCTGTTCATCTTTGTTGCATTTCTGGTATGAAGTGAACATTTCATTGTCCGAGCATATATGCTTGGTGGCCCCAGTATCGTACCACCATTCACGAGGGTTGCTCCCCACAAGATTTACTTCTGATACTACAGCACAGAGGTCCAGGTCAAAGAGACCAGTGGACAAGTTCTCAGCTATGTGTGCGTGGGATTTTTCATTCCCTTTTACATGTCCTGTTTCTGAACGATTACTGTTCTTACTACGGCACTCAGAAATTTTGTACCCCATCTTACCACACTTGTGGCATTTCCCAGCAAACCTCTTTGCAAGAGATTTTTTGTTTGAGGCCTGTGGCAGAAATTTTCTCTTCTTGCCCTTCTGTTCGTGCTCCACCACGTTGGCCTTTTCTATGGACTGATTTCCATAGGACCTGTCAGTCTTGCGATTCTCCTCTTCGATCCGCAACCTGACATTTAGGTTTTCAAGAGATATCTTCTTTTGCTTGTGTTTGAGATAGTTCTTGAAGTCTTTCCATCCAGGTGGAAGTTTTTCGATGAACGATGCAACCTAGAATGGTTCGCACAGCGTCATGTTCTCTGCAGTAATGTCGTGCATTATAACCTACAGTTCTTGGACTTGACTCACAACAATTTTGGAGTCAATCATCTTGTAGTCCAGAAATTTGCCGACTACAAACTTCTTGGACCCGGCGTCTTCTGTTTTGTACTTCTTTTCCAAGGACCCCCACAGGAGTTTGGACGTCTTGAAGACACAGTAGACGTTGTACAGGGGTTCTAGTTCCTACATAGGTAGTCGCCCTGAGTTCACGCATCAACTGCAGCAATGGAGTGTAAATCCATTGGTGCCAGCATTGGGGCAGATTCAGTGAGGAATCTGTCCAGCTTCAATGTGGTAAGGTAGAACTGCATCTTCCCTTACCACTTTTTGAATCCAGTTCCATTGAACTTCTCCGGTTTTTCACTCACGGTTATGTGCGTGGGCAGAACGACCGAATGTGCCACAACCGATTGTGCAGTCACATTTTGGGTCACCGGTGTTTCAATACTGATAAGCCCACTGGCAATATCACTTTGTGTGTTCTCCATGTTCTTATCTGAATAGTTTGAAACAGAACATGTTAGTTGTTTTTTTTTCGAATAGATAACAGCACCTGTAAATGAAACTTCACAAAAACTGTTAGAATCAGTGAGGAAAAAATTCTGCTTTAAGATTGTTAGAACCCAATTTTATAAATATGAAAAAACCCAATAGCAATTGCGAAGAACTGAAATACAGGAAACGAAAGAATTTGCACAGAGTCGAGATTGAGAATCTCTCTCCTTAAAGCAGAATTCGCCCCGTAGTGTGACGGTGGCTGGCGAATTGCTACCCAGGATACAACTGTACCTTCTCTGAAGAGCAGCACCCTTGCTTTAGAGATTCAGCGAACTGCTGTCTGTGATGTACACTCAGTTGACTCAGAGGAGAAGAAGAGGAAGAAGAAGAATAACACTCTGACTGTGTAAAAGACTCTGTCTGGATTCAGTAGTCTTTTATAAAAGAAGATGGAGACTGGAGACTCTTTAGAGGCCCATTACTCTGTATCAGCAGAGTAATGGAGACTCTTCAGATTCATAACTGGTGAGCCATTACTCTGCTGTTACAGAGTAATGGTACCAGTTACTGAATCTGAAAAGCCTTATCAGTTCAGTAGGGGAAAAGTTTTTGTCGGGGCAAAAAAAATTTAAGCCAAAGCCGGGCCAGGCCGGGCGCGCGCGCGCACGCGTGTGTGTGTTTGTCATTTTGGCTAAGTCCTCTTTCCACTACACATTAGTAGTAATCCCCGGGCCACGCCCTTTAGTCCAGTTTTTTAGTATATATACTAGAAAAAATCTTTCCCAATTTCCGATATGGGACTATCCATTTTCTCCAAGTTGCCAAGTTAGTACATTTCAAGTACCCAACTTTGGACCAACATTTCTCATTCGTACGGAATTCGTTTTTGGCAAGTGAGTACACCACGGAATAGTATTCGTTGAGAGGATCGCAATCCACTCATTTTCTGGCGCCTGCCGATGGTCGGAGCCTGCCGAAATCCGGCCCGAAAAACTGTAAAAATTAATTCCAACATTTAGAATATTGACGATGTTCATGTGGCAGGAACGGTAAATTGTGATTCAGAAACGGCGATCAAGTAGATGGCACAGGAAATGTGCTCGATGATGCATGTGTTGGGATTTCACCTCAGGCTTGAGAATAGTAGTAGTAGTAGTAGTGGAAGGAAGTAATGGTGGCGCACGGTTGGGATCTCCATATCCCGAACTGTGGTGGGATCTCACCTGACCCCTGACTTGAGGCGTAGTAGTAGTGGAAGGAAGTGGCGCACTGTTGAGATCTCCATATCCCGAACTGTGGTGGGATCTCCATATCCCAAACTGTGATGGGATCTTATCCCTCATGACTTGAGACATAGTAGTATAATTTTTTTGAAGAAAAGGTGGAATATGGCCACCCTGTTTCATTAATAAGTGGTTAATAAAACAAACTCAGAGTACTGAGCCAATTACAAGGTCCTACAAGACGTAGTAGTATGTTGTAGTGGCGCACTGTTGGCATATGTTGGGATCTCATCCCCGAATTGAAAAGTAGAAGTACTATGTTGTAGTTGCGCATTGTTGGCACATGATGTTGGAATCTCACCCCCGACATGAGAATTGTAGTAGTGTTGGGATCTGGAATGATGTTGGGATCTCCCCATCTCAAACTCACAATGGATTAACGTGTGAATTTGTGGCAGAAGCTGAAGCTGAAGGACCTGCAAGAAAGTTTTTTTTTGGGGGGGGGGGGGGGGGGGTGGAGGAATGGGTTGGAGTTTCAAAATATTGGGTTTGGGTAGTATAGATTTAGTTTTGGGTCGGGTTTATTTTTGAATCTGGTTAGGGTTTCGGGTTTTGGGTATGAGGAAAGATAACAAAGGGGATATGGAAGGGGGGGCTGCTAGGGTTTGGAAGCGAGGTAGGTGCCAGCTAGGGTTTCGGCGATGAGGAGGTGGGTGCAGCGAAGATGGCAGGGACGCCAGAGATGAGAAGGCGGTTGAGGGCGGCGGGGCAGTCAAGGTTGTAGGCGGCTGCCAAGTGGTCAATGGAAGGGATGGCGTCACGGAAGGAGGATGAGAGGGTCTTGAACTGGGTGATGAGTTTGAGACACTTTGGTAGGTGTTAGGGGTTCGAATTTGGATGGCTGGATGGGGTGTCGTAGTCGGGAAGTCAGGTGTTGCCGCAATTGGGGATTTTGATGATGGTGCTGTAGTCTGTAACGACGAGGTGGATGACGCTGGAGATGAGGAGGGTAAGGAAGCCGACGATCTAGGTGTTGCTGCTCGAGGGGATTGATGGTGGAGGTGCATCAAAGGGGATGCATCAAAGTAGAAGGAAGGAGTCGCCAGAGTTTGTTTGAGTTCGGGAGGAAGTGTTGTTGCCGAAGTTGTTGTCGAAGTTGTTGGTGTAGCTGCTTGTTGTTGTTGGGTTAGGGTTTAGAGATTAGGAATTGATTAGAGATGGCGAATGATTTTTGTTATTGGGGGAGATCAGGGTTTTGGGATTTGATTGTGAGAGGAAGAAAGATGTCGGGAGGTGGAGTGATTCTGATGAAGACGAGAACCATTCCACCTCGATACCAATGATCAATTTAGTAACAGCCTTATAGGACTATATACTATGATACCATGTTAGAATTATGGATGAAAAGAATTACTTTATTGATTGATTAAACTGAGTACATTATGTCTCATGTATATAGGAGAGAATGGAATACTAAACCCTAATACATTATTCGATATGGGACTAAACTAATATCTCTCATAATATCTAACAGCTATCCTCAGCCTTATGTACTACTTGAGCAATTTATATTTTAGCGCTATTCTGGATTGAGAGATTAGTTCTGTATCTGAATACCAAACCCATTGTAAGAAATTCCACCTGAAAAAGCTAGCTTGTTGCTACTTGAAAAGCTTTGTGTCTTGGTTTATATTTTTCAGGTGGTCAAAGTGGCAAGACGGCTATAGACGGTTGAGGTTCGGAAGGATTTGGGAGATCTCATGCACGGGTTCTTCATATTTTAACTGGAAAGAGAAAAGGTTAAGGCAATGATCGAGTTACTTCCCATGGAGGTGATGCTTCTTTTCTGTAGGCATCAATGCTCGACCAGTCGAATATGGGCACATATATGCTAAGTGTTACAAATTTGTTGGTCGAATATGGGCATATGTTAGAGTTTACAAATCTTTTTGATGGCGAGGGTGGAGGAATTGGCCTATATATGTAAATGTGTATGTACATTGTTAGAATAAGATATGGATTCTAATTTCGCCTTGTGCAGTATCTTTTGAAGTCATAGAATAGGACTTTAGATGAAAGCAAATTATAGTACTGAGCTGGTAAAAGAAAATTATGACTGCAATAAAAGGAGATGCCAAATTGTGCCTGACATATCATTTCATGAAAGTAAAATGTGAGAAACTTTAAACAGCAGATTTAGACAGCTTGATGTTCAATAAGAGGAAAGAAAGTATCATACTTATTAAGAGGCAGGTTTCTCTTATAGAGTAGTTTTAATTACTTTGTAGGATTCCCTATGACTATTGGCACCATTCATTTTGTTCTTTCAATAGAGAGAAGAAAAGAGCAGAGTTAATTTGTTTTTCTTTTAGTGTTGCGACAAAAAAACTATTCTATAATTCTTCAAGAGTTTGCTTATTTTAGAGAATTGAGAGAGAAGAATCTCTCAAATCAACATTTCAAACGTCAACCGAATGTGGAGTCTCGTTGCGGGTTCTGCCATGCTATCCTAGAGACTAGAAACCACCTTTTTCTACAATGTTCTAGGAGCAAAGCGGTACTGGTGGAGGTACTCAGTGCCCTGGGGACGAATCAGTACCCTAGTGTGTACGAGAACTTGTGGGTAGGTTCAAAAGTTGCTACTGAGAGAAGAACTATGAGAGAAACGTGGTATATCGCTATCGCCGCAATAACCTGGGTTCTTTAGCTAGACAGGAATAATTTTATTTTCGCAGAACTTGTAATAATATTTCTGGTAATTTGACTCATATTATGCATTTCATTTCATTTTGGGCTAATATGGCCGCAGCAGGTTCCAGGGCGAGGATAGCGAGCGTATTCCAGGTTGAAGATTTTGATGATGATGAAGTCGAGATCGGTCCGACGATCGACTGACAGCCAGCTTGGCCTTTTACTGTTGGTAGAATAGATACCCACTGCCCCAGGGTTTGTTAGGGGAATATGATGTATTTTGTTTAGACGCATGTATGTTGCGACCATTCTGGTATTCTTTTGTCTAAATCTGCCTCTTAATAAGTATGATACTGGCTCAGACAGACAGCTTGATGTTGCGGATATTATTTTGTTTAGACGCATGATTGGGGTGGAGGTTATGTACTTTTGTTATGATTGTATGATCTTGTATTTGGCTCAGTACTCTGAGTTTGTTTTATTAATCCCTTATTAATGAAACAGGGTGGCCATACTCCACCTTTTCTTCAAAAAAAAAACATTTCAAACGTCTTTTTTTTTATAATAAAAATGACTATTGTCATCGTTTCATTAATGGGAATTTAATGAAACAGAGTAGTATCAGTTACATAATCCGATCAAGTTACATTAAAAACATCAAGCATCACTACCAAACGATGCTTGGACAATCTGATAAGAGAAAACCAAAATACAACAAGAAAGAGCCAATCTTCAATAATAGCCGTCGAACCCCGCTCTTTAGCCCACCGAAGTTGTATTACTCCTCTTCCATTCTCAGCTTCTTCCTTAGCCCCGCATTGCCTGCCCAAACATGAATAAAACTAAATATTTTATGCATAAGTACAGGAAATCTTTGATTGCAGTTACGAAAATATAGATTATTTCGATCTAGCCATAAGCCCCATATAGTTCCTGCAACCGCAATATCCCATGCCTCTCTATCCTCTTTTCGAATGCTCCCCCCCCCCCCCCCCCCCCCCCCTTCCTAACTCCCAAGCTTCAGAAAAAGAGCCTGGACTATTTAAACACCCAAACCCTAGGCAAATGACTTCCCATGCTAGTGCAGCCTTATGACATTTGAAAAAAATGTGTTGAGTGTCCTCATCACAGTTGTTACATCTTATGCATGCCCCTTCAATCTACATGCCTCGCTTCTGTAGGTTGATTTTCGATAAGATTGCATAATTCATGACCAACCACATGAATGCCTTAATCTTCAAGGGCACCTGAATAGTCCAAATAATATGACCATCCTTGCATCTGGCTCCTCCATCATTTAGCTTCCTGTATAGGGATGATATGGAGAAGTTTCCATCTGGTTCTAGGCTCCATGTTCTTCCATCTTCTGTGCCCCGAGCTAGCCTTCCTTTCGTTCTAGTGTAGTTCATTAGACTGTGTAGTTGTATGACTCCCTCCTGAGTTAGTTCACCCCGGGTGTGAATTTTGATCCTGTCTTGCCTCCAAACCTCCGACACTAAAGAGTCTACCCTCACCGTGCTCCTAGCCGCTTCTGGAAACATACTTTGCAAGGTATTGTTACCACACCATTTATCCTTCCAGAATTTTGTTCCCTTTCCATCTCCAATAGTGCAAGTGGTGTTTGTGTGATATATATCTCCAACCCTCGCCACCCCCTTCCACAAATACGATGTTCTTCCATATACTCTTCTTCCTCCATATCTCACTTTCTTCCTTTTACGATAGTTTTGGAATGATTTGCACCACCAAGTATTTCGCCTCCTGCTCATTTTCCACCACCACTTACTGAGGAGCGCCCTATTCATATCCTGGAGATCAATAATTCCAAGACCCCCAAATTCTTTTCTTTTGAATACTCTACCCCATTTAACCAAATGTAATCCCTTTCCGGTTTCATCTGATCCTTTCTAAAGGAATCTTCTCCTACATCGATCGATTTTTTTGAGTACCCATTTCGGTAGCTCATAAATCAACATTAGATACATTAGTAGGCTACTAAGAACTGAGTTGATAAGTGTGATCCTCCCCCCAAAAGAAAGTGATTCACCTTTCCAACCTGCCAGCCTCTTTTCCACCTTCTCTATAAGGGGTTCCCAATCCTCTTTAAGTAGTTTCCCCGGTCTGATAGGTGTTCCAAGGTAAGTGAGTGGGTAACTCGCCATTTCACATCCAAGCATGGCTTTGATGGAAGTTATCGGAGTCGATAAATTATTGTAAAGAGGTATGACACAACTCTTGGACACATTTCAAACGTCTTTTCTCATGCGACAATTTGGGGTAAGTTTGAAATACATATTTAAGAACATATTTGAGCAATTTATATCCATGTAGCATTTATATCTAAACAAATTATATCCCTCGGAACTTCGGAGCTAGATTTTGAGTGAATGCGGATATCGTGACACAATAATACCACTCTTTAAAAAAACCATTTCTCTAAAATTTTATTATATATTGGATTTCAGATCTAAATGTTAAGCAGCTAAGCATATGATTTCTAGAATACCTAATTGTCGGGCAAAAAGCTCATGGTTGCGCCCACCAAGAAAAAGTGCAAAATCCATATGAAAAAGTGAAAACCGGTATTAAAAAAAAGTTGAGAAAATAATTAGTTGTTTTTTTTCTTCATTCACTGCTTGTAAAAAAAAAAATCTTTCTTTCTTTTTTGTAGTGATAAAGATAGATTTGAAGCCTCAACAAAATCGACAAAGAAAAAAAGATAGCCCCATATCCAGTTCATATTTTCTACATGGAAAATGGCATTTGAATTCAGGTATTGACAAATCCAATCGTTCTTCTTTCTTTATCATTAACAGTGGGGCAAGAGTCCCTCCACGTTCCACTAATAAGAAGTTAACGAAACATAAAACCAAGAATAAGAAGTATGATATTCATGTCACCAAACAGGCTATATCATGATACCCTTCTCCCCCAAAAAAGATAACTCATCCCTATACAAGAGGAGTTTTCTGCCCAAAACAAAAACCTACTTACATATATGCCAACCAATTGGTGCAAGACTGCTCCGACTGTACTAAAATCCCCCAAAAAACCACATACCCGTGTATGTGGCCAGCCATTCATCCACTCATGCCGATCACTCGCCATCCTGTGTCTTCATCCTATCCTCAGAATCTGCCTCGTATGTGGAGGTAGTGACATCTACATACATCTTCTTAACCCTTTTTAGGAATCTTCTTGAGTAATCTCAGTACATGCAGTTTGTGATCAGAAGACACCCAATCTATTATAGCTCTAACTGCAGAGAAATAATTCACACACACACACACACACACACACACAAATAAAATTAAAATTAAAAATTAAAAAACCTGCAGGGAAATGAAAAAACCCTCATCCACTAGCCATTTCTAACTTCTAATAACACGAAAGATTTAACGACTTGTTGAGTTTCTCTCTCCAGAAATTCTAGAGAGAAAAACTCCACACAAAAAACCCCACAAAAAGAAACCCTAGATTTGAGAAAGGTTGGAGGGGGCGACAACAAGGGTTCGTCGCCCCCTTCCCCACCAATGCCTCTCCTGGTTATCCAATACCCACTGACACTTCTCCTACTCAATCCCCATCTTTTAAGACAACAACGGCTCCTCCCACCGTCACCTCTTCTGCTGACGCTTGCGAGGTGTTGGCGAGCTCCTATGGCGAGAAGCTTGCGGTGGCGGAATGATCATATCCACCAGCCATGTCTTCCACCTCGACCCACTGGCACGTCTCTCCTGCCGACCAACTAGTCACTGAGCACCATGAGGCTCTTCACCTTGACGACGAATCTGTGGAGCTAGTGGCGGCGGCTCCCTTGTCTCTCTGGCAACGTTCATTACAGCATCTGGCAGCGGCGGTGGTGGTGCTCCAACCACCGCGCCACTGTCGACTCTTCCCCCCTTCACCTCCACCATCCCGACCGGCATTAAAACTCAGCAATCCACGTTGGAATTTTGTTGTGTGATTTGATTGTGTGTTGGGGATTTAATTGTGTGTGTGTTGATTGTGCAGAGGAGAGAGTGTGTGAGATGGAACGAGTTTGCTCTTCATTGCTCCCTCTTTGACTGTGTATTGATTAGGATTGAGGGAGAAGATTGGAACCGCCCACGAATGACGACGGCACACTTTGATATAGCTGTGGAGCTTCCTTCCCCGATGACCACAACCATCGAGACAGCACCACTCCTTTCCCCTCATCATTGACCCTGACATCTGCAACCCCAGCGCCAGTCGTGGCAAGATGAGAAGACGATCTTCATTTGTTGTGGTTTGGTTTGGGCGTTTTGGTTGGGAGAGAGAGAGAGAGAGAAAAAAAAACGAGATGTTGTCTTTCACTACTCTACTTTGGTGTATGTCTGCGTGTGTGAAAAATCACCGAGAGAGCAAGAGTGTGAGAGAGATGAAGGTAACCTCCTCACAGCTCTCTTTGGCTATAGTTTTACTTGAGATGAGTGAGAGTGTTATTTGCAAAATTTTAGGAGAGGAGAAGGCTGAATTCAGCGGATGACAAAATCCCACCTAACTTGGTTGAGGTAGGTCTGAGCGTTTCATTGAGGCGGTGCACGAAACTAAATTGACGTACATAAAATTATGATGGGCAGAGCTTTGTAATTGAGCCCAAGATGAGGTCCATTACAATAATTGAGGATATAGTACACAAGATAGGACCGGTTTGACCTTTTCGATAGTGTAATGAAGACTATCGGGTTGGTCAACCCACCCTCTGGAATTGTTGGATGAATCTCTTGTTGTTTGTACTAGTTTATAATTTGGCCCAGTACCCTATGTTTATTTTGTTATTTTCTAATTAATGAAACAAGATAGCCATATTCCACCTCTTTCTTCAAAAAAAATTCCAAAAGTTATAATAATTAAATATTGTTAGGGATGTGTATAACATTTTGAAGTATCATTTGCTAGAGAAAAAAAACTTATATCTACACAAAATATATATATATTTGCACTGCCGGAATCGGCCGAATGAAAAATGCTCTATAAGACACTTTATCATGGCATAGTATACATCACTAGGAGAACCATCCGCAACAAAGTAAAAAAAATTAATTATTGTGTCTTGCACTAAGAAGTGTGTCAAACAACTTATCACAACGGTGTTATTGTATTATTCATGTATCACTAGCCATGACAACACCTCTGTTGTCAATGATGGTTGCAGCAATGATGTCGTTCAAAAAAATAACCCCTCTGTTATTCATGTATCACTAGCCAGGACAACACCTCTGTTGTCAATGATGGTTGCAGCAATGATGTCCTTCAAAAAAATAATACCAAAGATTCAACTCTGAATTTCTTTCTTTCTCCAACAATAAATGGCATCAAATTTCTTGGAAAAACAAAATATACACTCTTTTACTTTCATGAACCTACTATCCAGAATTACAAGCCAGTGACAATCAGCCCTCAGCCCTGCCAGTAAGCATAAACCTCTTCCATTTCACTCAGGATCGTGGTGAACAATTGAAGTCAATTTACAGGTGTATACTTCACTTTTGTGTATTTCTGACTCTCGCTATCACACAGTCAGTAACCGATAAAAAGCAGTAGATCCCAGACTCTGTATTTACATGGGTTCCATGTCTACTGTAATTTTTGCCCTGAAACTGTAGCCTTCAAGACCAAGACCACATGCTAATTTTGGCAATTCCTTCGATGCAGTAATTGACATCATATGGAAACTATACTTACCTCAATATATGAAGGCAAAGAAGAGAATTAAGAGCTCTTCTGCTGTTGTGATCTCAGAAAGATAGCATACAGAAGCTCATTCCAAGTATCAGGGATGCCGGGCAAGCACCAGTGACTGCAATCTTGCTTGTGAATTGGAGCTGGGCTTGATGGGCCAAGATAGTAGAGAGAAAGATGCCCATCTCTTCGTTGGGCTGTCAATTGGGTCACATTCAGAACTTCCAGGGCTGCTAATGGAGCATGGGGAGGTTTTCGGAGTGTCATATTGCTGAATGGATTCAGAAAATGTGACCATGTTTTTGTCGATATCTGTGAAGAGACCAATTCGGGAAGAGTCTCCCTGTGACAGTTACCTCCAGTTTTCCAGTCACCACCCCTGCGGCAATAAAGAAAATGGAGCAATTTGAGCGCAAGATTCTGAATGGTGACAAATGTCATCACATGAGTCACCTTAAGTAAAGTTTCAGGCATATCCGGAAAGTTAACCCAAAGTTTAATTAGTATCATGTGTTTTTAGCTGAATTGTATGGGATATTTTTTGGGTTCATCCAATATACAATTAGAATCGATGAAATTCTTGGCCAATTAATGTAAGTTTCACCTTTTTTAGGGGGGAAAAAAGAAGAAATAAAACAGAAAAGAAAAGGGAGGAAGAAAAAGACACATGTCGGCTTGACGTTGGCTAAAAACAAGAGCACAGAAAGTGAGGCCTAAGAAAATTATTTTTTATAATGTATACATAACTCAACACAAACCTTCTAGATATTAAATGCAACACATGCCAACAACTAAAATAGGGCAGCACTTTAAATCAAGGATCAACAAATTGTCTATGATTTAAGTTTCAAAAACCTCAAACTTTCAGTTTCTGCTGGTTTCTATAATTCTAGAAGTTCTAATTCCAATTTAGATTTTCCATCTTCAATGTATTAATAAAGTTGCTTTTAAGAAGTTCGGCATATAAATTAAAGCTAGCAAACTTATTTCAGGACTATGGCAACTGACAACTGTATCAATAGTTAATCCAAAGACCAGTAACTTCCGAATTTCCGAATTTCCAGTTCCTCGACAAGATTTCCTGATTTTAGCAGTGAATTATACAACAGCCACTAAATAATGGTTTGAGAATTCATTTTTATTTTCAGTTTCGGCCTAAATTAAATTTAACAGTTTCAACTACTTTCTACATATTTAGAAGATTTAGTTATAAATTGTAGAAGATTTAGTCATAAGTTTCCATTGAATAAGGTGGTGAACAGGGTGATCCACTTAATTATTTGCATGGTGAACTGCAATTGGAATTTGGTAAGGATGAAGGTCTAGTGAGATAAATATATCATTAAGGGGGTACTGATTTTTTTGTCACTCAAATGATGCACCTGTTCAAACAATAGATGGAATAATATAAGGAATGTTTTTATAGAGGATGGGTCCTCCAAGTAAATTGATTAGGGAGTTTTACGCAATTAACTGTCTCAAGATAAATTGATAAAAAGATATGCATTGTACATCTGCAAGTACACCCGAAAGAGTTTTATCAATTTACAAATAACTTGTTTATGTATGAAGATAAAATTCAGTTTCTTTTGCTATATTGAAATTACATCAAATGATGATACTTTTCATATTGGTGATTTCTAGTGCATTGTTTGTTCAAAGAGAAGACTCTAAAAAGGTAGATGGATTGCACAAGACAAATACCGATGTGATGGATATGTCTGAGCCTATGCATAATTTCCGTTTGTTAAATCTCACAATATCATAAAAATGGTTCATGGGTTCTCTATTTATGGAAATAAGGAACTAGGGGGCAAAAATTTTAAGAAATGGCCTGACACTCCTGCAACCAATTTGGGTTATGATAAAAGAGTTTCTTTTAAGTTGAACAAGTATTAAAAAAAACGATACAGGCAGATAGAGAAGGCATAAGAGGGAGAATCACTGTTTTATATGGAGTTTCACTTGGTAAAAAATAAATAACTCTTCAGCTTTGATAGCCTTAAATGTGTCATCCCATTGGATATTATGATAAAGTCGTAGTACACTTTATGCATCCACAATTTTCAAAATTCTCTGGAATAAAGTTTAAATTTTCTTCAACAACATTCTTAGAACCCTTGAATGGAAGAATGAGACTAAAAGCAGGAAATATAATCCAAGAGTGAAACACATCATAGTAATAAGAAACAGAAAGATTGCTGGAAAAAATTTTGACCTAACAAAGAACACACCTCACACTGTTAAGAGAGAACTTCAAAATTTAAAACCAGGAAACCAAATAGAAATGCAGACAAACCTGAAATGCACCGGAGCATATGTGCGAAAGATGACCTCAGTTCTACTTGTATTAACTTCTTTGTTGATCCAATCAAATAAGGTCCCGATTGCCTTGTAATATGCACTTTCCACACTCATTTCCATTTTCACCTCATCTCCCACTTGAAAATAGCACCCACTGAATTGCAAATCAAATAAATATACCAAAAATCAACATGGACAAAATAATTTATTTGAAAAAAAAAAACTGTGATGTACAACATATACAAATCAGCGCAAGGAACATATTCATGACAGATAAGTGAACAATACACAGATGCAATTTCTACTTCATGTTAAATTGGCAAATATAATTGGATTAAACTTTAAAGAAGTTGAAATAATTAGGACTTGACTTTGATAAAACGACACCCCCATTAAAGAAAGTTGAAATAATTAGACTTGACTAAGAATCAATAAAATGTCATGTATACATTTGCAACTTTTACTTAACGATAAATTGGCAAACATATTTAGATTGAAGAAATATGAAATAATTAAAACTTGAGAAAGAATTAGAATGACATTGCAATAAACAGGTACCAATACATACATGAATTAAAAATGACTCAACTCCCTCTCACACAGAGTTGCAAATCTTACTGACAGAATGGCAAACATAGTTTGATTTAAGAAGGTTGGAATTTGCAATTCTTAGTTACTGATAATTTGGCAAACATAGTTGGAGAAAAGAATGTAGGAATAATTAGAACTTGACTAAGAATTGCAAAATGACATTAAAAGAAACAAGCACAAATATAAATTATATAAAAAATTTAAAAATCCACATGGCAATTTATGGATGTCAGTCATGGAAAATTAGTCAATACAAGGCATGAAGCTTGTCAGCAAGCTATAAAAGGACACATTAGGATTGGGAGAAACTTTATTGGTTTAATTTTTTTAAAAACACGCACGGAAGCAGGTTAATAGGTTTCCCTAAAAACCAGCCACTCTCCCTTGGATTGATGAACTATGCAGGAGGACTTTGTATGTGCACCACCTTGAATCCAAGGGATGAGAGAGGTGACTTTACGCAAAGCCCAAATTAACAGGATTAATCTACGGTTTGTAGTAGAGTTGTTTGTTACCTCTCTAATAAATAGAAAGAAAGGAAAAAAATCTGCAAATATACGATACTTTATATCAGATAGACAAGCATTCAAACCTCGAGCCCAGTTTAGAATCTCTATATCAATTAGTTGTCAAAAAGTTCGATAATCTAGAATAAAGATAGGGCGATTGAGAAATCTGATAGCTAAATATAGGTTCTGCATTTATAACAACCAGAGACGCAGCCAGAATAAATTACTAACTTAACGATTTATACTTAGTATAAAAATTAAATAGGAAAATTAAAGAAGTTACACTAAAGAAAAATGTACAATTTTGTTATATATATGTAGCTTTCCATATGGTTAACCGATAATAATTTATTCATGTTCTCAGTAATATCTAACATAGCTGAGAAAGAGATTAAATTAATAGATTCTCAACAACATATATACTACTAGTATATATGCTAATTGTTAACTAGATATGAAACGGATCTAAGCAAATAAAAAAAAGTATCAAAGCAGCTTTAGGTCAAGGGAATAATGAAGTGGGGGGGACTAAATTTTTTAGTGAGGGATGGGGGTGGAAAAATTAAATTTTAAAGAGGGGTTTAGTAAAAAAAAAAACAGGGGAGCATGAGCCACCCCCAGCCCCCAGGTGGCTCCGTCCCTGATAACAACTTATTTTAGTGTGTCTGCCAGTGTAAATGTTTGTGTGCATATATAATTACCTTCTGATGGTCTTCTCATAATTCCACCAGTGGGCAGAGTTGAAAATCAGCACATCTGCATCCCTCCATTTGTATGACATCCAATCTATGGAATCCAATTTAAGTGTCATCTTTACTTTTTCTGGAACGCCAGCTGGGGCTCGGCTCTGGGTTACCAAAAAGGGGCTCCGGTAATACTCTACAGTGCAGTTGTAATCCACGAACATGAAAATCAAGAAGCCCCTGTGCTTTGTTATGGGGCTTCCATTTACTTCATAGATTGATTTCTTATCAGGAACAGCTGATGAAAGCATGCAGAGGAGTGACTCCCACTGGTTGCGTCCAATAGAATCTCCCACAAATACCACGCGTCGGTTTCGCAGTTTCTCAAGCATCTTCTTAGCATCAAATCTTATAAGTATAAAATTGAAATATTTCAACATATAGAACTTCATAATTCTCTTAAATGGCACGCAAATGACAAAGATTATTATCAAACATCAAACTGATTTTTTTTTTTTAATGAAATGAAAGACCTTATGAGTATTTTTTGGGTGACAACACCATGCATGACTTAAATTGGTAGCACACATACGCAAAATACATGCTCATAATTCTTTGAGGACAAGAGTGACATGTCCCCTGCTCTCGCATTGGTTTATCATACAAAGAATTTTGGATACATTCACGGGAGTGTTTTCATTTATATAGCCTCTTCCATTACAACTCAAAAAATAGCTTTATGACACAGCATTTTGTCATATGGCGTCACCTTTCATTTATCCCTTTGTGCATTGCATCATACAAGCCTCTTTCATCCTATTGTTTTTAGGGGGAAAAATACATAAAACAAGCAGACACTACAAATTGGGCAACATCATCATGCATTTGAGAAATGGGTAGGGCGCGCATAATGGCTAATTCAACCAATAATTATAAAGAGATAACACATAAAAGCATTAGTATTTTGCAAGAACAAACAGTAATTACTAATACACACAGTTATTAACACAAGTAGGTAACAAACAAATCCTACAAAATCTTTCAAGCTTTTTCTACAATTCTACCATCAAGCCAAGTTTAAAGAAATTCAAATGTGCCAAATTCTTAACTTCTGTCAACAACAAGAAACCCATAACAACCTATTCATGCACCACTCTTGCTCACTTCAAAATCAAGAAACCCAACAAAAGTTATGGGTATTTTAGCGCAATCCTAATATATAAAGAACTCATAAAACCTATTCATGCTCTTCTCACTTCCAAATCAAAAAACCCATTAATCCAATCACATTACTTACTAATTATTATATAACCGATCATTCCATAACAAAAACATAAGAATCAACGGAACGAGACATACCTCGGCAAATTGCAATGGGAAGGCTGCCACCTCCACTTCTCGTAAAACCGATCCGGCCGTCCATTCTCCGTGCACCTAAACCCCTCATCCAAAAACGCACAGTCCTTGGAATCATACAACGGGTACCTCTCATCCCAAACCCACTTCCCTTCGAACAAATCACACTCACCGTCCCCTAATATAAAACTACTCCTCACTGTCCCCAACCCCCACCCGTTGTAGGCCCCACCGACCCCATTGCCGCCCATCCCGAACCTCCTGCTCCCATTATTAAGGTAGAAGAAGAAGAAGAAGAAGAAGAAGACCAAAAGGATCAAGAAAAAAGCAGCTGTAAGCGTGAAGAACCCCAGGACCCTAACCCCCTCAAAGGGCTTGAACCTCCTCACCGGGGATTTGGGGCTCGATTCAGAAGATGATATCACCATCTCCAAAATCAAGAAAGCAAGCAAGCAAACAAAGTAAAGCAACAAGAAAAAAGCTCCCCTTTTTATGCCCCAAAATTGGAAGAGAAAGGCTAGGGATTGGAAAGGGGAAAGGTAGAGTGAGGGTAGGGGAAAGGTAGAGAAGGGGAAGGTGATTGATTTGAGGTGCAAGTAAAGAAGAAGAGAGGAAGAAGAAGAAGAGAACCATTAATGAGCCATTCTCATTCTCTCTCTCTCTCTCCTTTTCTATGCGATTAATAAAAAAAATTATTTTTTTATTTTTGTTATTTTTGTAATTTCCCTCTTCGTTTTTGAAAATGACTTTTGGGGGGTGGTTTAAAAAGAGGAGGTGGGGGTGATAAGAACGAGGGACACGTGGCGGTCTGTGGGCATTGAAGTGGAGAATTTACGTAACCGTATGATTAAAAATGATTATACTGATATCGATGTTATTTTAATACTATTCATTTTTATGATGGATCATTATGGGTTGGGGCGCATGAGTCGACGTTGGTGCGGTATGAAGCAGTGGTAGTAATTATTATTATATTATTATTATTTTATTCGGGTGGTTTCCAGTTTATGTACACCTAGGCTAGTATTTGCACCCGCGTAAAGTGACTTTGAAACTCGTTTTAAGGATAAAATATAGAGATGCATCATGCACGTGCGTTGGCTGCCTGCCTACATTGCTGGCCCAAAATTAAATAATCTCACTTTGTTTTTGTTTTATCAATCATTTTATCAAGTTTATTTTCTTTGTTTTTCCGTCAATTATGTTGCTATATATCATATGACTAGGTTTGCCCGTTGACACGTGCCTACGGCACGTCTTCGGAACGGTGCACCTTGTTTAATCATAGAAAATAGTTTTGGAGGTCCAGCAAATTAATTGAAGTAGCAAACATATTATATGAGAAACTTTTTGGGGGTCTAGCAAAAAACATATTATATGATTTTTTTGATTTTTTAAAATTATTTTTAAAGTTTTTAAAATTTAAATTTTTTTAGTTTTTTTAGTTTTTTAAATTTTTGAAATTTTCATTTTCTTAATTTTTTAAATAGAAGAGGGAGGGAGGGAGGGAGGGAGGGAGAGAGAGAGAGAGAAAATAATTAAATAAATATAGGAGTTGTTTTGGGTGGGGATTTAAATTTGAGTTTTGGGGGAAACTTTTGGGAGGGAAAATATGTTTTGTAAGGTTAGATCTGGGCCTTTAATTTTTGGGGAGATTGAAGGAGAGCCACTTGATAGCTTTCTTTGTGTTTTATTATATAGATATGATGAGATATAAGATGATTAGGTGATTCAACCTTCAACGAATCGAATATTAAATGGTTTAATTATATCTCGTGGGGATGTATATATGGACTATATAATTAAATCGAGTGGAAGCTTACTTCTCCTTCTGTGATTTTACTGATTTTACTTCTTCAACACAAAAAATCTCATGTCCACACCTAGTGTCCACTTAGATGTATTCTTATACCATGTTTAACATTGCTATTAAACATGCTATAATATCAATTTTTATAGCGTCCCGAATTTTCAATAAATAAAACCAAAAATATGTGGCCCAAATTTTCAGCATCAACTTCAATTGTAATAGTAAACATAGTAAAAGCACAGGAAATTTTTCAGACTTTTATTACATCATTTCTTTTACAAAGCATAGCGGAATAATTAATACCTTGAATTTACAATTTCTCTTTACAGTCAATCTTTTTACAAGTTATGCTTAAACATCAACACATGCTCTCAACTCCATGCAAGGTGCCTACATGTAAAACGTGAGGTTAGAGATAACCCTAACCGCCAAAACTACAGGGGTTAGTCATAACGGTGTGAGTGACATGCAAAAAAAAATACAACTTAAATGAGACATGAAGAAAGAAATTACAGTCAACATACTAATGCAGTAATAACAAACAAAGTATGAAATAATAATGAATGAGACATAAATCATCGAGTGAAACTAGGCTAGGTGTCAAGCGTGAGAAAGCAGGAAATAAACATGCATAAAAACAATGTCAAGAAAACCCATATGTGCATGATGAAAACTAATGCACACTTGTCGAATCTATGCTCCCCACTCTACATAGATCCGGTGTAAGCCCTTATCGTTCTCCACATGATAGGGTTCAATCTCACGCTATGCAACTAACCTACTACGATGACTACTACGAGATTTAGATATTCTGTGAGTATCTAGCCCATGCCCTGATAATTCCGGAGGTCGATCCCTATCCATAATTCCGGAGACTATTTTACTGACACCTGGGAATCTTCGAGAATACCCCACACCGCAAGTTATGGTACCTCATTACACGGATACCCCATGAGCGTCACCTCGACCCCGATAATTTCGGAGATCAATCCCACACCGCAGGTAATTCCGGAGACTATTTCACTCACACCTCGATAATTCCAGGGACTATCTCACACCGCAAATCATATTGAGGTCCATAACTCATGTTTGCACTTATTTCATCATATCACCATCTAGTGCATGTCCTTATCTTTTTAAGTTCAAATAATTAACTATAGTTCTTCTAGAGTTGGTGTACTCTGCCGGACTTAACTCAATTAAATCAACATCAAGATTGCCAAATGGCCAAAATCCATAAAATCTCATCTGCCGGGTCACAAGGGTCCCACTCAAACTCAAGAGACTCGCACTCAAAGTACAATACAAATCTTTCATTAAATCTCCCAAAATTCAAATTAACTCATTCGTATTAGGAAACTTCTTCAAATCAAGCCAAATCCAAATTCGTCTGATTACTCACAAATCCCAAGTACAAAAATCCGAGATCAAATCACTCGGATAACTGAGATTTACATTTTGGAAGTCATAGAAAATCGCAAAACATCATTCTCTTGAAATCTGTAAATATTCCACTTTCGGAAGCCGTAGAAGTATGAATTAAATTCTATTATAGATTGAAAATATAATTCTCTATAAAATACAGCAATCTGTAGCAAACTTCATTTGTAACAGTAAATCAATAATTCATAGTTCGAAGAAATAATCGTTCAAGAATAACCGCAATAACTCAACAAAACAGTGCAAAACAGCAATGTCGGTCAACCGACATTGCAGTTCAAAACCCCACCGTCGACTGGCCCAATTAAATGGCCAAAATTCCTACTTGACAGTCGACCGACATCCTAGTTCAACAAGCGGGCGGTCGACTGATAAGTGGTAAACAGCATCTTCAAATTTCATGCATCTCACAACTGACACGAGCATTTAAATCTCCAAATACATGAGTTCAAGTGATTAAAAATCCTGAGATTTCAATTATTCTAGGCCAAACAATATAGTGCATAAGTCAATCCAAGTCCCCAACAATTTCTTAAATGAAGCAATTTTCCAAATAAAACCATCATAATCAGGCACATCTACATAAGTGTATATCTGTATATATATGAATAAGTAAAACTAACAAGAAACCATGGTATGTGAGCGGTATATTGTTCAATTCATTCTCAGTTCCAGTATAGGTCAGAATCCAATCGAAATTTCACAAAATCCAAAACCCAAGTTTCGGCATGCACATTGATAGACCCGAAAAAGAAAAAAAACAAAGTCCAATTAAAACATATAAAAATTTGATGGAAGAAGCAATTTCTAAGTAAAAACATCATAATCAGGAAAATCTGTATGTGGATGTGTGTGTGTGTGTGTGTGTGTGTGTTTGTGTGTGTGTGTGATTGAAAGAAAAAAAATAACCCATCACATATGAGTGGCATGTAGTACCACTGATCTCAGTCCTAGTATTCATCTAGTTCAATGAAATCCAACTCGGAATAATCTCAAAATTTCCAATTAGCAAGTTTTCGGCCTGTACATGACAGACCCGAAAACAAAGTTCACTTAAAGCATATAAAAAAATTGATCTTTTAATCCAAAGCCTCTCTTGCAGTTCATCAAAAACCACTATGTATTTGGTAGATCAATATGCCCTTGTTTATATACTTCTACAACAATTATTGGTCAAGTTCTACTCACCGAACATCAAAACAGATCCTACCTATACCACATTAGTAAAGAAGCCATCTTTATTTACTCATATGCATCATACATCACACAGATCTCAATTTACATGATCAAATCAGCGAGATATAAGGAAAACAACACATTCATGAGTACTACTAACTCTCTAACATCTTAGATCATCTATACAGTAAATTTCATCCATAAAATTGCATATTCGTTCATGAAGAAACCTTGTTTTACATTCATTCATCAAGTTTATTTACCTTATCGACGTACAATCTTCTAGCATAAATCCTACTAGATAAATCATCACATTCAACATGTATAGAACAACCAATGATAAAACATATCACTCACCTCAATGAAGAATCAACCGAAAATAATAAAGAGAATAAGAAAAAACTCCTTCCTTGCAAAATCCAAGATCCTAGCTTTAAAATTCCAAGAAATCAATAATAAAATACTCCTTTTGTTTTGTGCAGCAAGAAAACGACTGCTGCTCTGCCTATATAAGCCGAGTACTTCTTTTTAGGGTTTTTTGAGAAGATTTGCATATATATATATTTGGAGAAAATCTTTACATATATGTAGATTGTTATTTGAAGCAACTAATATAACCAAATAAGATGTGATTTGAATCCCCCAAATCTCTCCCTGGTCTAGCCGATCTCAACTTCAGCCCAAAAATCTTCCTTTTCGAAAATTTGCCTCCAAGTGGCATTTTTGCAAAAAGACCTACTTTAGAAATATTTGCGAAAATACCAATAATCATTATAAAAATCCAGAAAAATGGAAATTAATATTCACTAACAAATATTAGGTCTTCTAATTAAAAATTTTGACTTTGCGTTTCTCAAGAAAATATTCCCACGTATTTTTCACGTGCAAAAAGGTAATTTTCAGAAAAAATTTATTAAATCAAAAAAAGATCACTTTAATTCATTTATTAACTCAAAAGCATTATTATAAAAAAAATCTAGGGTGTTACAAGGTCTCCCAAGTGATACCTTCTGGCATATACCGACTCGAAGACCTGGGGGCAGGGTAGTTAAGAGGCCCTGGAATGCGGAGCACCTTGTCAAGTTCCAAGAGGGAACATAAGGGGGAGCCTACTGCTGTAATCGGCGCTACATGCCAATTCCCCTGTAAACAGACATGAAATAAATGCAGGAGATTTTGTTTTGGCAAGTCAAAGTTTGTCGGCTATATTCTTAACCTCCCACCTACGAGAAATTTCTCAACCTCTCACGTCCTCGCCGCTCGGCTTGAACTTCGACCACGTACGAGAAATTTCTCAATCTTTCATGTCCTCGCCGCTCGGCTTGAACTTCGACCACGTACGAGAAATTCCTCGATCTCTCACGTCCTCGCCGCTCTGCTTGAACTTCAACCACCTACAAGATATTTCTCAATCTATCATGTCCTCGCCGTTCGGCTTGGACTTCGAACACCTACCAGAGATTTCTCAATTTCTCACGTCCTCGCCGCTCGGCTTGGACTTCGACCACCTACGAGAGATTTCTCAATCTCTCGCGTCCTCGCCGCTCGACTTGGATTTCGACCACCTACGAACGATTTCTCAATCTCTCACATCCTCGCCACTCAGCTTGAACTTCAGCCACCTACGAGAGATTCTCAATCTCTCATGTCCTCGTCGCTCGGCTTGGACCCCAAAAATCTAGGAGAGTCGCACTCATGCTGCACGATTCGGACTGATGGACACAAAAAATCCACAAGAAGCCAATTCACTAATATTTTTCTTATTATTATTACAACTAACAGAAGTGTATCGATACAATCGGCGAGACTTTGTTACATCGCTCACAAACGACCTAAGGCTCCTACGCAGGAGCCACAGGATTGGTACGGACCAGTTCAAGGCCGGCCGAATGAGTTTGTTCCTTTGCAAGATCTCTTGGGGTCGCTAAGGTAGAAACACCCGCAACGGAGCTCTGGGCGTCATCTGGCCGTGCGGGCCCCATCCGCAGGGTCGGTAACGAGACACCGGTAGAAAGGCAAGTGCCCCCGGAAGAAACAGATCAGGATTCTGACTTCCCGAGTATTATCTTGGACCATTGTATCTCTAACTCTTTCTCCACAATAACCTCACGGAGGAAAGATTCGGACAACGGTCGCTGGGCAGAATTACTAGACATCGAAAACACAACCTCCGCACTTCCCAAGTCGCGATTGGCTATCAACCCCTTCAAGCGTGCCAATTCCAAGCAAAGTCCCTTCGACTTATCCACAAAGTATTGAACAGCCGCCTCTCGATCGCAAGCCTCTTTACGATGTCGGATCAGTGCAGACTCTAAGGCCGTGACCTTAACCCCTAAGTTGCGCCATCTCGGCAAGACGAGGGCCTACCCCAAAGGGCGCATCCATCTGACAGAGACAAAAGAAACATCATTCCGAGCCCAATATACTTGGCTAAATTCAGAAAATCTCACAAGGCAGACTATGCCTCAAAAATCCAAGTAAAAAGGTTTGGCCAAAATATAATTTTCGTAACCCAAAAATTTTATACAAAGGTGCGGTGGCCAGCCGGTGTTCGGCAATTACGAAATACAAAGAAGAAAGAGAGGCAAAAGAAAATACAAGGGCTATTGTTCAGAAGATGGGCGAACCTCTTTGTCGGCAGCAGTTTCAGCTTCAAGGTCGGCCGCGGCAACGTCTTCATCACCACCACCTCCGGGATTCAGCGGATGGTCGGGCAGCTTCATGTCATAATTGAACTCGTCAAGCTGCAACTCGGGGTGGTAGTACTTGACGTGCTCGATTGCCCAGGTGTAAACCTCGTCGTGAGCCTCGATGACCTTGTATATGCTGGCCTGCTTGATCTTATTTGTCTCACGGGCGGCCACCTTCTTTAATTCACCCTCATTTTTCATGCTGGCGTCGGCTTGGGAAGCTAGTTCGGCCTGAAGGGCTAGATTACGGGACTCGGCCACCATCATCTATAACTTAAGGTCCTTCATCTCTCGCTCATAGCGTTAAGCGTTCCTCAACTCCCTTTTTAGCTCCTGGTGATGCAGCTTCATCACCTGGGTAGCCGCCATGCATGCCTACAGCCGAGGGAAAAAGACTTGGACGAAAAAAATAGCAACCAAAGTATAAGAGAATCAGAGCGGAACAAAGGTTACTTGCACGCTCGCCTGAGCCCACTTCATATAGCTGGACTCAATGGTTTCACACTCCATGGCCTGCCGATTTCAAGGCGGGGCGAGTTTCTAGACCACTTCGATCGCCACGGTACCCTCGGACAGGATATCGGCGCCCCGAATGGCCCAATCAGGGGCCCACGGTCGGAGCCCCACGCTGCCCATGACCTCCTGGGCCTCTAGATTGATGGGAGGGAGGCCACTCCTCAAAACCCCAATAACCTTCTGGTTGCTTGAGCTTGGGGCCGCCTCGGAGAAGTCGGGAGTGTCGGGGAACGCCCGAGTCTTTAGTCTCTTCAGCATCGGGTTACAAGGTTCTTTGGAACCCCCTTGGGAAGTGACCTTCCTCTGTTTCTCCTGTTCGACCCGATCAACCCTCTTCTTCTTCAACATGACCCTCATCGCGAAAATCTCTGCGGTTTCCATATCAGCAAAAGAAAGAGAAGTATATAAGACGAAGGAAAAAACTTGAATGAAAAGTAAACGAAAGACATACTAAAAGGAATGAGGCTTAGTCCGATCCGAGCTAGATGCCTCTCCGTCACATTCGGTCAACCGATGTTGTTTCTCGCACATATTCGATTAACCTCTGCCCACTCCTCTGCCGTCAGATCGGCCTTTCGGGGGCTCTTAAAGTTGGGCTTGCAGAAATTCCACTTCGTAAGTATCACCCAGAGTGTCTGACTCTGAACGACAAAGTATTTTCCCTTCCACCCCTTTATCGAGTCCGGGTGGCTATGGACGACCTTCTTCCCTTGGCGGGGCGAAATATAGTAAATCCCTTCATACATGCCCGATGAGCTGATACCCAAAACAGCTCGGAAGTACTTCAACCTTAGGGGCACGCCCCTCTCCTTACAAAGCAGCATGAAGCACACAAGCTGCTTCCAAGAGTTTGACCCGTATTGTATCGGACTCAACGACGCCCATGACAAAACCTTCTGGATGAATGGGTGGATAGGCAGGCGCAAGACCGAGCTGAATGCATCCACAGGAAACACGTAGAAGCAGGGCGCTAAGTTATCCGTGGGGCAGAGCCCGGGGCTGGGGATTAACAACTTATACTCATGACCTATGAAGTAGCTAGCTCGGATGACTGGAAGATCGTCCAAGGTCAAAACAGTTGGCGTTCTATCCATGGAGATCTTCGTTTGACCGAAAGAAGATGGTTGCACCCCATACCGGACTAATCCCTCGATGTCATCCGGATACATTCTAATTAAGCTTGGCTACCGAAGGAATGGAACTTCGAGCTGATTTTTGAACACGAGGACCCTTCAGGAGGGGGAGGCGTCGCCAAAGGTGCCAGATTGGGGTCCTCTGCCAAGGGGTTGACCTCAACTACCTCGTCTTCCTCCACTCCCTCAATTACTTCGTCCTCCTCCACTCCACCAACTACTTCCACGTCGTCACCCTCCTCCTCCATGTGCACACTCCCTTCTGAGTCACTCAATTCCACTATGAAAGTCTTTCTGCTGTAGAGCAGATGGACGTCGTAAACCGTCTCCCTTGTCTCCCAAGATGTGGAGTCAGAGAGACACGGATCATCGCACTGAACCTATGTAGAGGCTGACGAACCAGACTGAGCCATCGACATAATGAAATTACTAACCTATTTAAATTGCTGGAATGTTTGCCGAAAAGGTCACCGCCGGTGACTGTACTGTGCTAAAGAGAAAAACTTGGGGACTTAGAGAGAGATAGCTAAAGTGAAAAATGTAGGGGGGGTTATATATTGAACCCAACGACTCATCGATTTTCGCAAATCATGCAACTCCTCGAATTACGTAAATATGATGTCAGCATCGCACGCGTCACTACAGGTATGGCCCACATGTAGCGCAATTCCACTTGAAGTCCAATTAATCTCCAAGTCCAAAATGCTCGAGCCACGGCATACACTTCGAGCCCGCCAACAAAGAAACAAGCTTTTGGACAGTCACGGAGACTCCTGGTTCAACGCTCGACATGGGTCTCGAGCGAGCAGTCAGCTTTCTTACTAAAAGTACCTCAAAGCAAGGCCACCAGGCTCGATGCTCGGCAAGTGCCTCGAGCACACAGCCAACTTTCTAACTGAAAGCACCTCAAAGCAGGGCCACCTGGCTTGATGCTCGGCATGTGCCTCGAGCAGGTAGCCAACTTTCTCACTGAAAGCACCTCAAAGCAAGGCCAACTGGCTCGACGCTCGGCACATGCCTCGAATAAGCAGCCAGCCTTCTCTCAGAACCACGAAACTCGGCACGTGCCCCGAGCAGGCACACAGCTTTCTCTCAAAAAGCACCCGACTCTAAGCACTCGGCACCGCCCTAAGCGAGCTACTGGCCTGATGCTCGAAGCGCTCGGAACCGACCCTGAGAGAGCTACCGGAGCAGCGCTCAAAGCGGTCGACATCGATCCCGAAAGAGCTACTGGCTCAGAGCTCGGCATGTGTCTCGAGCAGGCACGCAGCTTTCTCGCAGAAAGTGCCTCGCTCGTAGTGCTCGGCACCGACCCCGAGCGAACAATTGGCTCGGAGCTCGGTACGTGCCTCGAGGAGGCACACAACTTTCTCTCAGAAATCATCTTGCTCGTAGCGCTCGGCACCAAGCCCGAGCGAGCTATTGGCACGGAGCTCGGCGCGTGCCTCGAGCAGGCACACAACTTTCTCTCAGAAAGTGCCTCGCTCGAAGCACTCGACACTGACCCCCCAAGCTCGGCGCTCAGCACCGACCCCCCAAACTCGGCTCTCGGCACCAACCCCCCAAGCTCAGCACTCGGCTAAGACATCGACCAAGCCATACACCACACTAGGCTCGGCCTCGACCCCAAACACTTGCTTCGGGGGCGTACTATCTCATATTCGCAAACACTCTCCTCTGATCTTCTCACAAGAACGGACTACTCCTCGACGGCTGGTGCACACAACCCTCCAGGAGTGGGGGGCTTATGATGTGAGTATAAGTGGTGGGGCACAATCAGGGCCGTCGGATCTCCTTGATATTCGCTCATCTCAGATCATCAGGTCAAAAAGTTCAACGGGCCTTCTACAACTTTAGGCCCACAGACAAACGGGTCCAATTCGGCCCATTAGGGTTAGATATGTTAGGTTTTGTGAGAAATTAACAATTGGGAATTAGGGTTTATCTCTATATCTAAGTTGCTTGAGATATTCACCCTAGGTATCAAGATTGGAATACCTAGACTGCTATCACAAGCCAGTATTTATCTCTAAATACCGGTTTGGGTATCGGGTTATAAGCCCACAAACTCGCGTTCCAATATCCAATCAATTGTACGTTCAATACACGTGTTACTCATATGCACATGTAATATTTATATAGAGAGAATATATACCAATATATCCAACAAGATACCCGTTTACTCTGCCTATAAATACCAGGCACCCTCCTCCTTAAGAAAGGTAATATCAAAATCCTAACCTGAACCCTATCTTTCACTACCATCCAGTAACTGACTAGATCGTCTGAGTGCCTGTCTTCGGAATTTCTCCTGGTGTTTCTAGGCCTTTTACAGGTGTCTGGTCGTCCAGCCACCTCCTGCCAACCTGCAGAAACAGACTCGATCTGTGGCTGAAATCTGTCACTTCTACTACACAAAAATACAAGAACTCACATATGTTGCCCTCGAACCGAAAACAAGCAGCATCGATAATGAAAGACAGTGATAAAATCGCTTGATTTATGTAAAAGGTTTAAAAGGATTATCTCACTATCAAACAATTTAAAGAGAAATTATGGATGCCATACAATTTGGCATGTATAATTGATGAAACGTTGAATGAGTGCACTCTTCCTTTTCCATTTCTCTGTCCTTTTTTCTTCTTTTTGGATTATTTTGACAAAATAGACTAATCATGGTCCACACTACGTACCATCTAGTATCTATGAGTACTTAAGGCTGGTTTCCATTTTTCCACAATTATATACAACATAAGATTAGGAATCACCAGTTTAATATTATGCGCCTCATGATAAGCACAAGAAAAGGGGGAAAAACAGAGGTCATAAATGCAACTAAAAAAATATGCATGATATAGATGCAGATAATCCATTACTAGTATAATGCACGTGCAATGCACGCCTAAAAATTAAATGAATTGTAGTACTAATGACAATTGGATCTTATTTTCAGGCTGAGCAATTATTTATTACTACTATCAAATAAAATTTAACATTAGTATAATGCACGTGCGATGCACGCCTCCAAAAAGGTTTAGCCATCAAATTAAATGAATTGTGTAAAATAAAATAAATTGTAAAGCATTTAACCACCAAAATATCAAACTATCTCAAAAAAAAATTCTGAATAAGTTTTACACTGACTTAAAATTTGATGTACATTCAAAACTTTTACAGCTGAATTAGAGGGTCTTTATATTGCAGTGTTGTTGTCATGCCTGCAAAATACTTGCTAGTTTGTGGAAAAATCTATCATAACTTAGAGATTGCTTGCTCCATGTAATAATCTGTGAATTGTATTTATAAACTATCTATTGTGTTGCCTAAAATATCCTAATAGGTAGGGTAACAAAGAAACATACAGTGCAAGAAACTCGGAAATGCATTGGAACTGGCTGCATTCTGACCGATGTAAAGATTTTGCTTTGATTGGAGAAAGAAACTGTTTCATACATTGGACTCCATAGATAGCCTGCACATAATTCACAGTGGGAATTGTGTCAGAATTTAGATATGTCATCGTAATGTTGGTGTTTGATGTATGAATAATATGTGAGAAAATGAAAGGCACTCACCAGCTGTTAGTTTCTTGAACAAAGATCTGAGTTACAAAAAGATAAGAGTATATATCAATTAACTAATGTCTTTGAACTGAACACTACTAATGAATGATATATATCACATACGAACTAAACATGCAGTTTCTGAAATTGTGTGCAATGGTTACTAAAATTTCCTCACTTCCTTCCTGAGTGGATGTCCTCGTTAACTCATTTATAGAAAATGATCTATTATGACAATTAATAATAAAACTGTCGAAATAGGTAATCTTTAATTACAACTGACTGAAAACATGCATATATATATCCTTGTTTCTTATTTAATTTGCATTAAGCTCATATCCTAATTTCTTTCCAGGTATATTTCCGACTACAGCGCGCTGGCTGGCCTATTTCCATGATAGACCCCAAGTGGTGAACAGAACAGCAGCCTGAATAAACACAGCCAAAATAAAATTTCATTGTCATCTATACAGTTCTGTTTTGCAGTTTTGGTAGTTTTTCTTTCAAAAATCATGAAACTATCCAGAATCATTTCAAATATATTAAATTTTACAAAGAAAAATAAATCGATATACCATGTATAAGTGTATAACAACAAATGAAAATGATATAAGAACATCATTAATGCACTATGCCCAGATACAACGAAGTTGTTAAATAGGACATAGCATAATATAGTGTTACTAACATAGGCTATAAAGAAAAAATGTCATCTATTGTGTGTTTGCACTATGGCAAAGCACACTAAGCCATTGTGTTACACAATGCATGCAGCAGAGTTTTTTGAGGTACAAAGCATTTCAAGGCTGGTGGATTGTTTAGGTCTATTTTAACTCCAATCCTGAATTGAATTTAGTTCAAAATTCAAACTTCTTTTGCCAAAATCCTTGATGGAAAGGGTAACTGACTTACATTTAGTTCACTCGTTGAATCCCAAGTATAAAATAGCCCCATCGTCAATTTTGAGAAGAAACCACACTGTTGTATCACCTTCAATTCAGAAGAAACCACACTGTTGTATGATTGTATCATGACAATCCTCATCTGGGTCATAGTAGTTGGCTGCCGAAAATATGCTATCCTTGCCGCTTGCCCCAGTCGGAAGAATCAATTCGGTACAACTCTGCATCAATTTAAGTAACATTAATATTTTCTCGTGTGATCCTAATTCATGAAAGAAAGTTATGCTACATGTTCTGCTAATTCTTCCAAATATGAGCATTACTATGCTTTATTTCTTCTTACTTGCCAAGACCAAGCTTCGACGCCAATATCACCATTAGTGTCTAGAGTAGGATCACAGCATTTGGAAGTTCCCCTAAAAAAATAATTTACGTTCATCGCTCCATACAGCTTTGCAAATGTATCATTGCCTGTAGCAGGATTATCAATTGCCTCACATATATGCAATGATATTTCATAAATGAGTTGTGGATCAGCTCATAAACAACAATTTTTTTTACTATTCATCGCTATAGTTAAGCTCACCTTTTAAATATGAAATGCAGGTAACGGGCTGAGAAAATATTTCATCTACCAAATGTTCCCTTAACTGGGAAAAATTGCAATTTTAAAGGAAAAACCTTATAAACATAAAAAAGAAACATGGGTATTATCTTGAATTAGAGATGTAACATGGGTTTGATCGTCTCAGCATTTTTTCTTGAGGCAGGATGTCTGACTGAAATTTGAAGGGGGAAATATTTTATTTCATTTCATTAATATTCCTACTGTATGATCAACATGCGAGTTAGAAAATATAAGAAACGGGATAAAGATAGCGACAAAGAAGACACTGGAGTCGATCAATTTTTCATTAAAAATATAAATTTTAAGCCAACTTTATCTAATAATGACTACATATGTGAGCTAGCAGTACAAATAGAAGTCCTCACCTTTTTGGCCATATCTTTTTTTATCACTAAGCACATACCTGTATCAAAAAGAGGAGGGTACAGTTAGCACAACAATCTTGATCAATAATTCTAGTATGCTTAAAATGGCTCAAAGGCTATATAACACGTGCAAAGGGACTATCTCATGAATTCAGATTTAGAATAATTACATATAAAGAAGGCAACAGGTTCATTTTTGTTTAATTCATCATATAAGGAACAATGACCGCAAATATAGATCTATAAAATTCTCATTCAAACTCCACAAAAATATATAAACCCTGGTTATCCGTAGCTGTAACGCCCCGAATCCCAAATACACTGAATGCGAGATGTTCTACAGGATCTTTCCGCTTCTTTTAGTACAATTTTACAAGGAAATTTAAACTTTTCACTTTACATCAGAGTTTACATCAATATTACACTTACATTGCACAGCAGAAGTAAAATTTACAACAATGAAATAAATATACAACAATCATGAAGTAATCTTTAAGCATTGATTCCTCTTTAATCTTTATCAAGCCATTTACCTGCATATAATACTGTGGATACGTCAGTTTATTCAACCGACGATCATTATACACGGCCATCCTCTCTATACCGGAAATAGTATAACTTAATTTTTCATATTTAGCAAACACCAACTTGTCACATTTCAAATTAAAGGGACTACCCTATTGATGTCGTGTTGTGATTGTGCACTTAGTCTTTAATGCATTTATTTATATTACATGACACTAATGCGCACTTGTTCGGATTCTATGCATCCCATACTACATAGGTCCGAGGGCAAGTCCTTAATCGTTCTTCATCTTTGTAGGGTTCAATCCCTCGTTATGTCTTAATCTACTACTGTAATTACGGTAGGTATCTTAGATGATCTATGAGTACAAGCTCGTGTACAGAAAATTCTGGAGGGGAATCCCACGCACTGACACGACGCATCGAGCAGGCAACCTATGGACAATTCAGCCTCACTTCATGGCACACGATCCACTTGCAGTCACCAAACATCCCACAAGCGTCGCCACCGGGACGATAATTCTGGAGTAGTGCCCACGCCATGTCTTGACGCATCAAGCAGGCAGCCTGTGGATCACTCTCACACCGCCACTCCGATGGCCCTCATACTCGTGTTTTTCTCCTACTTCAATCACATCTCCACTATGTACTAATCCTTAGTTTCTTTTATCAAAATCATGAACAAAAATCGAAGCTCTAGAGTTAGCCTCTCCACTAAACCGGACTTATTCATTCATTTCAACATGACCAACCTTGGTCTTTCTTTTCAAATTTCATTTCATTTCATTTCATTTCCAATGCCGGGGGAGACTTAGCTACTCTTTTATTTCAATTCCAATTCACAATTTTCACATTGAGCACTTATAACTCATAAAATTCATATTCATAACCAACGGATTTCTTTTTCATTAACATGATCTCTAATTCATTCATTAATCCATAATCATACATGAACTCATACACTTCATCAATTAATAATTTCACATTTGAAACTCACATCACTAATGAATATTCACCTTTCACATATTTCTTTTTTTTTTCTTTCCACATTATTCTCAAGTGAGAATAAATTGCATTATGTCACACAACAAAGTTTTTTTGCCAAATCATCTTCTAACACTTCATTTCACTTATTCTTATAAGTTATAATTTTCACAAAGTATATAATCTAGAACCATAGTTCTATTTATGCCTTTTATTCACAAATCATGGTTTATTTCATTCAAATAATCCCCAAATTATTTTTATAAAGTTCCCTACATTTTTAGGAGAATAACCATATTTTTTTTACAATTTTTGGACACTTAAAAACCCAAAAAAAAAACATTTTTTCATTCTTGCCGATAGCAAGAATCGAACCCAACACCTTAAGAACACAGCCGACAACCCCAGCCGCTAGGCTGTATGCGCCAAGCGCTATGAAGAGGGGGCAAAGGGTATTTGTTACTCTCTGTCGGTGATTTATATGTTTACAAAAAATGTGAGATAATATATGCGGCTACAGGGATTCGAACTGATCAACACAGAGAACCCAACCGCACCGTAGGACCACTTGAGCTACGCGCTCAGTTGTCATAAGTATAATTTCAGTTCCATTTAACTTATGCTCTCTGTTATTTAGAACATTTCGATGTTCAACTAGCTTTCGTTTCATTTTGCTCTCATCAAAATATACTGTATAACTCCAGATTAATTCTCCCTCACATAATTTATATATCAGTGTGAGCAAAATAATTTTTGTAATAATAAAAACATATTTTCAAACCATTCATTCAAATTATACATTCTAACACTACTATTATTCTCTTTTTGATGTTTCTTCGTATTGTAGTATTCTAATTTTTTTTGTCACTACATTTCACATTAATCCACTGATTTTAGTCATTTATCTACATACAACTCATATTTGAATTTATTCATACCCATATCACCACAAAGGATCTATTTAATACATGAAATGGTAAAACTCAAACTACTAACTTTGTGTATAGTTCTTAATAGTAATAAATGTGGTTTTCATTAATCAATCTATGCTTCCAATCAATTCACATACATCACAATTTGTAGAACCACATATCAATTTGCATATTCACATCTCAATCATTCAAGAAATCATTTTTCCCAATTAAAGTGTGCTCTTCTTAATCATTTTCATGCTTCAAATTTCTAATTAAACTAGCATGCAATTCTACTTTAGAAATAGGAAAACTTTTACCCACAACTCAATTTTAATAATAAAACCACATACAAGTTATTCATTAACATTCCAATCAATTTATAGACTAACTTTCCAATAAAAAATGTATTCTTATTAGTATTTTTCATGCATCATTTCTCAATATAATACTAGCATCATTCCTAATTAGAAATAAGGAAAATTAAACCCACCTTGTATGGAGAGAAACAAACACAATAGCAACAAAGTCCTTTGCAAATGAATGCACCTCCTCCTAGACGCGCACACACAAGCTCCAAAAAAACACCACCGAAAGTTCCCACTTGAATAGCCGGCCTTCTCCTTCTCCTCCTTGATGGAAATGCAAGCACAAACCCACTCACAACTCAATCTTTTTAACTCACAACTATTACTAGATAATGCTATTAGACTATAGATTTGGAAGGGAATATTAAGCACAAAATAACTAGCCATGGGAGGGGATATTTATTCTAAAAATCAACTAGAATGGAGGGCTAGGATTAGTTGGTTGGTTGTAGGATGGAAGGCTAGGATGAGAGTAGGAGTTACAATAACTACCCACATCTAAATAACCACCACCATGATCACCATTAAACTTTTTGAATTCCCTCCAAAAATGTCCACAACCGGCCACAAAGAAGGCATGCCTTTTTCACGTGTACGTGTAGTGCACGTGCATGCAACTAGGCCAAAAATTGTGCATTAAATTTTGTATAAAAATAAAATAATCTTTTAAATTGTATTCTACATGACAAGTTGTGTAAAAATATAGTCCATGGGCTTTAGTTTATGGGCCAAAATAGTTACTTTAAAATAAAATCAATAAATTACATTTTGGGCTTTTAAGAAAAAGGCTTTAAAATAAGGCTTTCTATCTATTTAAAGAAAAGGACTTTTGTATAAAATAATTAGAAAACACACATTTAAATATTTATACACATCACAATAAAAATAATTATAAGATTTAATTCAACCAAAATATTGCACGTGCGCACTACGTGCAAAAATAAATAATTTTTCATTAATTGAAAAATCAGGGCATTACAGTAGCAGTAAAAAAGATCGGGTTTTTACCATTCGGGCTCGCTCTCCCTTCTCCTCGGTCGCCTCATCTTTGAAAAGCCTCTGCACACAAAACCATTCGCCGATCAGCAAAACGGGAAAAGTTCAGATCTAAAAGTTATCATTTGAAAATGAAAAAAAAAGGATGAAGAAAGAGAGGGTGGATCTTTACCGCCATTAGCGGAGCGGGAGTTGAGCTTCACACTAAGCGATGAAGAGAATCGATGGAGATCAAGGGATGACCTTCGTCTTCGTCTTCGTCTTCGTCTTCGTCTTCGTCGTCTATTTGGGGAGGGTAGGATTTTAAGTGAAACCCTAGAAAACCCTAGAATGAACGTTCTCGTTTCGCAGTGCGGAGCAGAGGAATCGACGCCGAGGGGACTGCGGAGCGGAGGAATCGATGGGGGGGGATGAGGGGAGAGAGATGCAGTGGGGGTTTTGAGAGAGAGGGAGAGGAATCGACGGGAGGGGTTTTTTTTGTTTTTGATAGAGTAAGTTTGATTTGGGTGAAAATTACGGTTGTGACCTTCTTTTGTGTATGGTTCAGGGATAAAATTTGACAAATTTAACCCTACATTATTTTTTAGGTGTGTTATGTATATGAGGGCATTGATATGGCTAAAAATGGGGTTAAATCGGAACCGTCCAGATTGGGAACGAATCTTGAAGCTCAGGGGTAAAACAGTAATTTCGCATATAGATGGATCCGAAGCGGGCACTGGATCTCCCCTTCACAGATCCAATAACCCGCGAAACGGATCCACTCCAGCTGGGTACGGGTCCCAATCCAAGACAAACCCAGACCAGCAAGAGAAAATCAGGGTCACTGATTTGACTAAATCAACGGGCCTGATTTGCAGTTATCCTCTCACCGGGAATCAGGGATCAGTTTCCTAAACTAATTATGAGGATTTTACTCCTAACGGTTTCACATGAAATCAGGTCCCTAATCAGACTCCCATGGCGACTATAAATACCTCCTACCTACCACTGTGACCAGGTAATCACTCTTTTGACAACTTAAGCTCTTTCTTAATCATCACTGGTTACTGACAAGAGCGTCGGAGGGTGCATCGTCGGGATCAACTCCGGTGTATCGCACTTCCTTGCTAGTGAGCGGCGGGAGTTAGCAGCCCAATTCTGACGAACAGGCTTGGATCCGCTATTCAGGTTTTTCCACGAACTCACAAATCTCATCTGTTTACCCCCACACCAGATTCAGCGGTAACAGATTGGTGCCGACTGTGGGAAACCATACGAATAGCAGCCTCTCCTCTTCCCGTCGACTAGCTCTTCTCCAGCCATGCCTCCAAGAAAGGTCAGATCTAGGGGGTCCAACCGTAGACCCAACCCCACCGATCAACAAGAGAAAGTCCCCGTGCATCCTGCTCCGCAGCCCGAACAACTTCCTCCCCCGATCCAAGACCATTTCCAACAGGGCCAGTCCCCACTTTTGAATCAACAACCCCCTAATGGTCCCACTGGTCTGAACCAGCGGAGGCAGAAACAACCTCTCCACCCAGACCATGTCTCAGTACACAATGCCTCCTCAGATTCTATGGCCTCCCATAATCCCCGAGCTTCCGACCTCCGCAACACCGTTCTGAATCGGCAGAAGGATGAGGACCTTCGCAACCGCCTAGATGAGAAGCGGGCCCGAGAGGGAGTCTCCCGCCAACATCAAGGTGAGCGATCTCCTCATCGCCGAGATGGCAGGAGGTCTCCGGACCGAAGAGGACGGGGGGAATCTCCCGAGCATCGTAGGAGGAGGCCACATTCCCCTGCTGGTCGACATCATCCGAGGAACGATGAGGCACCCATCACTCGTGCCGAGTTCCAACAATTCCAGGCAACGGTGTTGCAGGCCTTCAACCTTCGCCCCAACAACAACAATGCCCAAAGGGTTCCAACACCCCCACGGATCCCAAGTCCTCGCCGCCGATACATAAGTCCTCCCCCGGCTCCTAGTCACCAGCAACACCATCATAGTCCTCAACGATCCCTGGACTATCGACGCCGTAGTCCCCGCTCCCCTTCCTTTGAAGAAGAGTCCAGGAGATCGTTTGACTACCACCGGAGGGACGATGCCCTCTACTGCCGTCTCCACGAAATGGAGAGGCGCCTCGGGCTAATGGACAAGGAGGAGGAGTCGAGAGGAAGGACCGTCCGCCCCAACAGACCCCCCTTCTCTCGGACTATCATGGAGGCTCCCATCCCAAGGGGTTTCAAGCCTCCGCAGTTTAAAACGTACTTGGGGGAGTCGGACCCTGTTGATCATGTCGAGAGCTTCAAGACCTTGATGCTAATCCACCAAGCTTCCGACGCCATGCTTTGCAAAACTTTCCCCGCCACTCTCAAGGGTTCGGCGTGGGAATGGTACTCCCGGCTCGCTCCCTCTTCCATCTTCTCTTTTAAGCAGTTCAAAACGCTTTTCATAACCCACTTTGTGAGTAGCAGACGAACGGAGAAGACCAACCTTTCTCTACTCCACCTTCGACAGGAGAGGGGAGAAAAGTTGAGGGACTATGTGAGGAGATTTACTGCGGAGGTCAGGTCCATCGCCTCCCTCGACCAATCTGTGGCGACCGTCGCATTCCAATCCAACGTCCTCAACTCCAACCTTCGGTCGTCCCTCGCCAAAAAGCCCCCGCACAACTTCGCCGACCTTCTCCTTAGATGCGAGAAATATATTCGGGCGGAGGAGGCCGAGTGCCTCCCGGGTTTCGGAGGATCTGCTTCCGGGTCAAAGAGAAAGACAACGGAAGAGGAAAGGGCCAAGAAGCTACAGAAGGATAATAACGGTCAGCACCGTCCTCCTCCCAGGTTCGAGAAGTTTACTCCCCTCACTACAAATGTCTCCACCATCCTGATGGAAGTCGAGAAGGAGGGAGTTATACCTCCCGCTCCGAGGATGAACACCCTGGCCAAGAAGAGGAACAAGGAGAAGTGGTGCCGTTACCACCGGGATCATGGCCACGACACCAACGACTGCCGGGCGCTGAAGAACGAAATAGAGGCCCTCATCCAGAGGGGTCAGTTGGCTAAGTTTGTAAGAACAAATAATCGGGAAGATCGCACCACTCCTCCGCCTCGGGGGGCTAACAAGCGCTCCGAGCGACGCAATGAAACCCCCGAGTTCGAGGAAGAACGCGTTCTGCACCTTATCCACGGAGGCTCCATGGGGGGCTCTTCCAACTCCTCTCGGAAGGCCTTCGTCCGAGAGGTCAATTCAGTTCACGGCGCCCCTCCCCCCAAAGGCCTCGGCGTTCCAGTAACCTTCTCTGATGAAGACCTCGAGGGGGTCCGAACTCCCCACTGCAACACACTTGTTATCGACCTCCGCATGGCGAACTTCAAAGTGCAGAGGATCCTGGTAGACAATGGGAGCTCCGTGAACATCCTCTTCCTCTCGGCCTTCCGAGGGCTGCAACTATCCCGGGATCGCCTCAAACCGGCCGGCTACACGCTCCACGGGTTTACGGAGGTACCAGTAACTGTCGAAGGGGTTATCACCCTGGACGTAACTGCTGGGAAGACCCCTACCACCCGGACAGAGCCGATGGACTTTATGGTCGTCGATGTCCCGGCTGCATACAATGTCATCTTGGGCCGACCTGGCCTAGCTGCCCTGGAAGCCGTTTCTTCGGCGTACCACCTCAAGATGAAGTTCCCCACCCGGGCGGGAGTGGGAGAAGTCAGGGGCAGCCAAGAGACGGCTCAGAAGTGATACATGACTTCCACTGGGGGTCCGGTGCTCTCCCTCGAGACTTTAGAGATCCCCGAGCCGAACGTCCGACCAACGTCCGAGCCGGCGGACGAATTGGAAGAAGTGCTCTTCTCGGATGAGGACCCGAGTCGAAAGTTCCTCATCAGCAAGTCCCTGCCGACTGCCCTATGTTCCGACTTGGTGCAGTGCATCCGGAAGAACCGCGACCTATTTGCTTGGTCCGCTGCGGATATGCCCGGGATTTCCGAGGAGCTTCTAGTGCACCGCCTCAGCATCGAACCGGGGTGCAGACCGGTTCAGCAGAAGAGGCGTAAATTCGCCCCCGAGCGACAACAAGCCATCAAGGAGGAGGTGGACAAGCTCCTAAAAGCTCGGTTCATCCAGAGGGATTGAAGCAAATCCTGAAAAAATTAAAGCCATACTGGACATGGCCCCACCCCGGAACGTCAAGGAAGTACAGAAGCTTACGGATCGCCTCGCCGCTATTGGCCGATTCCTTTCGAAGTCTGTGGAAAAGTGTCTCCCCTTCTTCAAGGCTCTCAGGGGGGCCAAGGGTTTCGAATGGGGCCAACTGCAACAGGAGTCGTTCAACCAACTGAAGACCTACTTGGTGAACCCTCCCCTGCTCAGCAAGCCCGTTCCAGGGGAAACCCTCTTCATCTACTTAGATGCTTCCGAGCAGACCCTAAGTGCTGTTTTGGTGAGGGAAGAAGACCGGGCTCAGAGGCCCATTTACTATGTGAGCAAGGTGCTTCGGGACGCCGAGCTCCGCTACCCGAAGGTAGAAAAGATGGCCTATGCCCTGGATATGGAAGCAAGGAAGCTCCGCCCATACTTTCAGTTCCACTCGGTTGTGGTCCTCACCGACCAACCGCTGAAGCAGGTCCTCCACAAGCCGGAAACCTCGGGCCGGCTTATGAAATGGTCCATTGAGCTGAGCCAACACGACATCTCCTACCAGCCCCGGACTGCGATCAAAGCTCAAGCCCTCGCGGACTTCATCGTTGAGACCACCATTCCCGACGTCAGCCATGTCCCGAACGGACCCCCTATTTGGACGGTTTTTGTGGACGGTTCCTCCTGCAACGAGGGAAGCGGCGCCGGTATCATCCTGACCGGCCCAGATGACTTCATCCTCCAGTATGCCCTCCGCATGAATTTTAAGGCCTCAAACAACGAAGCAGAGTATGAGGCACTAATCGCTGGCCTCGGACTTGCCCGAAGTGCCGGGGCGCAGCGCCTCCGAATCCATAGTGACTCTCAGCTGGTTGTGAACCAAGTCTTGGGCGATTACGAGGCACGAGACGAACGGATGGTGAAGTACCTCGCCAATGTCCGAACCCTCATGGCCCGGTTCGAAGAGGCACTCATCCAACGAATCCCTCGAGAAGAGAATTCACAAGTCGACGCCCTCTCCAAGTTGGCCTCATCCTCCCTCCAAGGTCTCGAGCAAACCGTCTTGATCGAGGTCCTCTTGAAACCGAGCATAGAAGATGAGACCCTCGACTCAGTGGAGTCATTGCTGGTCCTACTGCAAGATAATTGGATGAAACCGTTAGTGGAATTCCTAAGGGACGGGCTCCTCCCCGAGGACCAGAAGGGAGCGCGCCGAGTAAGAACCAGGGCCGAGTGGTACGTCCTGGTCGAGGGGATCTTGTACAAGCGCTCCTTCTCACAGATAGACGGCCGACCATACCTGAGATGCCTTTCCCCGGAGCAAGCCGACTATGCCTTACGGGATCTCCATGAAGGCATCAGCAGGGCACATTCAGGATCTAGGTCCTTAGCTCGGAAAGCTCTGAATTACGGATACTTCTGGCCGACTCTCCTCCAAGACGCCGAGCGACACGTTCGGCAGTGTGGCTCTTGCCAGAGACATTCTAACATTCGTCGCCTCCCCCAAGCTAACCTCGCCTCCCTATCAAGTCCTATCCCCTTCGCAAAGTGGGGAATGGATTTACTAGGGCCATTTTTCCTAGCTCCGGGCCAGTTCAAGTTCTTGGTCGTAGCCATCGACTACTTTTCGAAGTGGATTAAGGCCGAGCCCCTAGCCACTATCACCGAGAACAAGGTGCTTCAATTCTTTTGGAGGAACGTCATCTGCCGATTCGGCGTCCCCCGTGTCCTCGTAACAGACAACGGGACTCAGTTTACCGGGGCCGCGTTCCGAGCTCTATGTGAAGATCTTGCCATCCAACAACGCTTCTCCTCCGTCTCCCACCCGCAGTCGAATGGCCAGGCAGAGAACGCTAACCGGCAGATCCTCTCTGGCATCAAGAAGAGACTGGACAGGTGTTCGAAAGGCTTATGGGTCGACCAGCTCCCTAACGTGCTGTGGAACTACCGCACCAACAAACGGACCCCCACAAGAGAGTCCCTGTTCAACCTCACTTATGGGTCCGAGGCAGTGATACCTCTCAAAGTCGGAATACCTTCTCCTCGCCGCGCAGCCTACAACGAGGAACAGAACGCCAGAGACCTCCGGGCGAACTTAGACCTGGTGGACGAACTGAGGGAAAGAGCGTCGATCCGCCAACAGAACTACTGGAGGAGGATTGAGTTGGCGTACAACAAGAAAGTCCGACCCACCGATCTCAAGGAGGGCGACTTGGTCCTCAGAAAACTAGCCATCTCCTTCTCCAATCAGAAGAGCAAACTAGCTCTGAATTGGGAAGGACCTTACAAGATCGCAAGGGTAGTTTGGCCCGGAGCTTATCGTCTAGAAGACCTTGAAGGCAGGGAGATTCCGAGGACCTGGAATGCCGACCACCTTTTAAAATACCAAGAAAGCGCCCCGGAGCCTCTCTGAGTATCACAGGGTGTCGAACCGTTCCTCTCCTCTAACTTGTAATTCCTCTCTTAAGTTGCCATATGTAAAAACGGCTCGCCGTCAGTTATTAATAAAGAATGCTTTTTCGTACTTATAAAATTGCTTGCATCTCTCCACCTTTATTCTTTATTCAATCAATGGTTCGGAGTCCAATACCTGGCTCGACTCTACTCCGCAAGCGCGCTTCTAAGCGAGCTAGGAGTGGGTCGCCATTCGGAATTGCTCCCACGACCGTTGAACTCTAACGATGGTTCCGGAGTCCAACACTTGGCTCGATTCTACTCCGCAAGCGTGCTTCTAAGCGAGCTAGGAGTGGATCGCCATTCGGAATTGCTCCCACGACGGTTGAACTCTAACGATGGTTTCGGAGTCCAACACTTGGCTCGATTCTACTCCGCAAGCGCGCTTCTAAGCGAGCTAGGAGTGGGTCGCCATTCGGAATTGCTCCTACGACCGTTGAACTCTAACGATGGTTCCGGAGTCCAACACTTGGCTCGATTCTACTCCGCAAGCACGCTTCTAAGCGAGCTAGGAGTGGATCGTCATTCGGAATTGCTCCCACGACCGTTGAACTCTAACGATGGTTCCGGAGTCCAACACTTGGCTCGATTCTGCTCCGCAAGCTCACTTCTAAGCGGGCTAGGAGTGGGTCGCCATTCGGAATTGCTCCCACGACCGTTGAACTCTCACGATGATCGGCGAGCCCACCATTGGGTAAGGCTCGACTCATCTCGCAACTTCGCAAGTAGAGGAGACCGAAGCGCTGCTCGGCACCACTGGCCGAACGCTCTTGTCGCCGAACTGCGAACGAGCAAGAGGCAGGCTCGGAGCGCGCCACGTCGCTCGAACAGCCGAGCTCCTAGACCCCCGGTCGGCTAACCGAGCAAGTGCCCATCTGAGCCCAAAAACAGAGAAAAGTCACTTTTCCCTCAACATTCGTGTAAGATCTCGATCAGACGGCCCAGATCTTGCCAGCGTCACTAAACGACAATATAGCGTTTTCTTGGGAACTGAGCCGTCTCGAGATTCGTGCCATCATCCAACGGCCCAGATCTTGCCAACGTCGCTAAACGACAAGATAGTGTTTTCTTGGGAACTGAGCCGTATCGAGATTCGTGCCAAAATCCAACGGCTCAGATCGCGCCACGGCGCCGAACCGCGAACGAGAAAGGGGCCGGCTCGGGGACCTCGGCACGATGAACATAGTCACAAACGAAACGACAACATGAGGCTACAAAGGACGTGCTAGTTCGAGAAAGAAATGTTATTAATAATTGGGACACGGTACAAAGCGACTCTTCCATACAACAAGGTTACAAGGCCTTAAAGAACAAAAGTTACAATGCCGACCCACTACACTTGGTTTTTAAAAAAAATCATCAATGTCCCGTTCAGTCGTCAGTTTGGCAACCTCGGCCGCCAGTCCCTCTCCCTCCGTCCGAAGCTCCGCCTCTACAGTCTGCAAGTGACGGATCTCAGAGAGCAGATCGTCCCTTTCGGCTATTATTTTCGACAAATTGTGCTGAACGCACTGGATCCGAAGGGCGTTGCTAAAGGCGGTCGGCGAATCTTCATCCTCTCCTATAGGGGTCATCTCGGCGATCCTGCTCTCCAGACGCCGGATCTCGACGTCTCGCGGACCTAGGATGAGCTGAAGGTGGTCCCGCTCGCTTTCGGCTCGGCGCAATCCCAGCTCGACTTCATAGAGCCGCTCTCGGCACCTCGCCGAGCACAACCTCGTCACCCCCGAGCCAGCCTCGGTTCGAGCGTGGTCATCCGAGCGATTGGGGTCGGCGTCTTGAGCTACCACCACGAGCTGAAAAGAGGAAGAGACGAACAACAAAATTTCAAACATTGCCGAAGTCCGACACTTCAAGAATTTTCAAAACAAACTTTCAGACTTTTATTCAAATAAAGTAGTTCTACATACAACTAGACCGACGCTACAACAGAGTTTACAATAACTTAAAGGAACATAAGACAACTTGTTTAGTGCCTCTTCGGAAGGGGTACGCTTCGGTTCAAGGAAACGCGGGGGCGGCGACGCCTAACCCCCGAGCTCGATTCCAAACCAGCAAAGCGAGATCCCCCTTCGCCGCTAACTCCAACTGTGGCGCCGACCGAGGCACCGCTAGACGAGACAGCTACACTACTCTGAGCGTCAGCAGGACTCCGCCTCGCCGCAGGCAAACGAGTCGCAAGTTCGTAGAAAATAATCCCTCTCTCGCTCTCTTCGCGAGTACACGATGTACTACGAACGTTGGCCCTCTCAGGCAGAGGCTTGAGCGACGCGACCTCTTCCTCCAGCTCGATAATCCTATCTCTCAGAGCATCATCCCTTGTCAACATCTTCAAACGAGGAGGTCTTGACGAGCCCGCGACATTGGCACTATCGGTCGCAAGACGTCGATAATGGGTGACCTCGATCCCCCTATCTATCGTAATCCTCCTAAGCTTGTCGACCTCGGCCAACAACTTTTGGCGCTCGGATGACAACTTCTCCAACTCGGAACCTAGCTTCCCTTCTTCCCCCGAGTGTTCTTTCTCCGTTAGCTCCAAGTGACGAATCTCGGCCAAGAGCTCGTTATTCTTTTGCTCGACGACGGAAAGCTCCCTACGAAGCCGCTCAATCTCACCTTCGGGACAAGGAGCTTGGGTTTGCTTCTGTAGTTGCTTCAACTCGCAACAATACCCCCTCACAGCTGCCTTTATCTCTTCCAGCTTTAAGAACATATAAAACCGCCTCTCTCGGCTATGGGAAAGCTCTCGCTTCGTTTTGGTCAGTTCCTTACGAAGGTGCGAAACCTCCGTGATCGGACCAAACTTCACCTGAAAAGCAGAGATAAATCCGACGCCCAACACTTGGAGAATTTTACGACTAATCAAACACAAAATCCGGGGCCTAACACTTGGAGAATGTTTGGCCAAACAAAAAGTGTTTTCATTCAAAACTCAAAAAAGCGTTACAAGAGTGGTGGTCAGTCCGCAGTTAGGCTTACACAAAAAAAAAGACTAAAGACGCAACCAAGTCAGGGGTCGACCTTTTTGTCGCTCGGAACCTCCGACCCCTCGACGACTCCTATGTCCTCGTCCTCATCGCCGTCCTCGGAGCTGTCCTCCTCTTCATCCTCGGCCTCGGTCTCGCCCGTGCCCTCAACACCATCGACCGGTCCCTCGGGGCTGAGCATTGCCGAGGGAAGCTCCTCCCCCCCCTCCACGGGGTCGTAGAAGTGGTAAGAGGATGTGTCGAACCCCGGGTTCCGAGCGGCGATATGAAGCAGGGCTCGGCCGTACGCGTCCTCCATGTTCTTAAACATGTGCTGCTCGGCCTCTTGCTCGACAGCCCTCTTCGCCTTCGCCACCTTCGACTGGTGCTTGGCCATGATCTTCTCAGTCTTCTTCCGAGCTCTCTCCGCCTCCGACCGAGCTTTCTCCGCCTCCGACCGAGCCTTGGCCAGCTCCTCCTTCAGCTCGGCATTCTCCTTCTCCGAGGCCTCGAGCTTGGCTGTCTCGTCCGTCGTCCGCTGCATAGCTTCGGCCAGCTTCGCCTCCAACCCTGCCACCTCGGCACCGTGCTTTGCCGAGAGGAGTTGCTCGGCTTCCAACAGCTTCACAGCTTTCGCACGCTCCGACCTCTCCCGGTCGCTCAGCGCCGTCAGCTCCTGTTCTTTGCTCGCGAACTCCTCGAGCAAAAAGTTGAAGTGGCAGAGGGTCTGAAAAGAGAACAAACAGTTAGAATCCGGACTTAAAAGCTTAGAAACTTTCGAATAAATGCTTCAAGAAGGAAGTGTCCGGTCTACTTATCGACATTGTGTTCCGAGCAATCTGCATCGTGGCGTCCCCTACCTCCCTGGACTTAAGCGCCGCTCGGTCCTTCGGGGTCGGCAGGTGCTTCACCACCTGCATGCAAATGTTGCCGTCCCCTAAGAAACTGTCGACCTTCATTACTTGCCAGTCGGGGACGAAGATCTGCTTGTGCTCCTCGGTCAGAATCTTCTCCGCTTCGGCAGTGAGGAGCGGAACTTGCAGGGATAACACCTTGCTCACGTTGAACGCGCCGCTCGACGAGCCAGGAGCATCCATCGTCTCCGGTTGAGTCGGCGCATCTGAGACAGGAGGATCGGAGGCCGCGACCTTGTCTTGCTCGGGATCGGCATCCGGGAGCACGACAACCTGCAGGTCGGCGGTCTTCGGGACCGAAGGTATCTTCGGCGCTCGGCCGCCCTGAGGTTCTGTCGAGGGTCTCTTCTTCTTCTTCGCCTCCCGCTCCCTATCCGCCTTGGCCTTCGCCATCAACGCCCTATAGTCCATTTTGGAGGATTCTGCACAAGCCAAATGAAAAAACTTAGAAAAATTTTCAAGAACTTCAAGCAAAAAGTAAAAATACCAGAAGCGTACTGGGTCGATCGGACTGAGACCCCCTCGGAACAAAGCCTCCTCGGTAATGTCTTTCCAACTTAGCATCGGCAGGCCGAGGAGTTTCTTGAGGACTTCCGTCTCCTCGTAACTCAGCACCGGCTCCTTCTTCGCTCGCTTGGGAAGGCCTTCCCTCGACCAAGCTATCGGAATTGCCCAGGGTGCGGGAGCTCGGACAATGAAATACTTCTCCTTCCAATGCTTGATCAAGTCCGGGTTCTCGATCAACTTCACGCCTGTCCGCGGCGAAAGGTAGAACCTCTGCTCATTCCTGTTCGACTGACAAGGGCGATAGAGGCTCCGAAGGAGGAACAAACTTGGCTCGGCGCCGATCTCTTGACACTGAAGAACAAACGCCAAAACATGCCTCCAAGTGTTCGGCATCAGCTGGGCTGGGCACAGGCCGTACCAATTGAGGACCTCGGCAATGAACGGATGCAGAGGAAAGCGAAGCCCGGCGGCCAAGGAGTCGACCGGAAAAATGCACGCATCAGCCAAAGACGACGTGCAGGCTCGAAAATTGGGCCCCGGGAGAAGCAGCCCATACTCGGCAGGAATCTGGAATTCAGTCCGGATCCGATGCAAATCAGCCTCTGTAAGAACCGAAATGATATGGTCCACCTCGGACAACTCTCTCGGCTCGTTCTCCTCTACCGACTTGGCGGTGCCCTGGGTCACCTTCTCCAGCATCTCTTCGGAATAGCTCCGAACACCCCCCACGCTCGACAGAACGATTGGCTGCCGGCCGAACTCCCCCGCCGTCTTCGGCTGCTCTATGATCGTAACCACTCCCTTACCCTTCTGGGACTTCGCCACAACCTCCTGGAGTGGCTCGGCGGCCTCGCCACTCTTGCTCAGCCGAACAACAGTCTGCACGGTCGGCTCCACCACCTCCTTTCCTTTACCCGCTCGGCTGACGACTTGGTCCGAGGCGGGGGTCTCATCCGAAGAAGTAATCTTAACCATTTTTTTTCTAAAGAGAAAGGAGAGAGACTGACCTTGAAGTGACTGTTATGGTCGGAAAAGTTTACCGGAGCAAAGAAACGCCTTGCCGCGACAGCTAGCAGCACCACCTAGGAGCTAAAAACTTCGATGGTGAAAAGTAAAAACTTGAGAGAGAAAGTAAAAGTGAATAATGAGATTTGGGGTGGAGGAGTGAAGATTTATAGTAAAAGAAAAAGTCTCTTGGGCTTCCTAACGTAAGGGCGCGACTCTTGGCCTGCTCTTGAAACGTTACAAAAGCCCAAATGACTTTGTGACCGAGCAGCAACTGTTGGCGAAAAGACAAAACATTTCGATACAAGTCAAGTAGCTCGGCACACACGGGATCAAAATCCGAGCGACGTGCAATCCGGCCCCAACATCAGAGGGCCCGGTCGGCTAACCGAGCAAGTGCCCATCCGAGCCCCAAAACGGAGAAAATTCATTTTTCCCTCAACATTCGTGTAAGATCTCGATCAGACGGCCCAGATCTTGCCAGCGCCGCTAAACGACAAGATAGTGTTTTCTTGGGAACTGAGCCGTCTTGAGATTCGTGCCACCATCCAACGGCCCAGATCTTGCCAGCGTCGCTAAACGACAAGATAGCATTTTCTTGGGGACTGGAACCGTCTCGAGATTCGTTCCGCCATCCAATGGCTCAGATCGCGCCACATCGCCCGGACAAAGCACTTCGGACCGGACACCCCGCATCTGTCCTAGGAAGCAAGAGAAAATTTGGATTAAAAGTTTTAAGGCACCGCCCTCGGCGAGCCCCCCGGGCCCCAGGACTCGGTCGGTTCCCCTCTCACCCGTGAGCAACTCGAGGCTTATGGCCTCGAAAGCCGAAACCACGAATCGTTCAAGGGTGGGAGAAAAACCACCATCGCGTGGGGCCCGGTCAGAAAGCGGATCGGCACACCTCCCATCTCTAGCTCCTTCGGGCTGACAACCATCAGAAGCCGTCAGCCCGGAAGGAAGACAGAAATCGGAGGAGACCCATCCTTCCGAAGCACCTTGTCCCCCGGGTCCGGACTCCGGTCGTCATCACTTCTGCCCTGATCCCCCCTGACCCTGACATCCGCACCGGGGCCGTCAGAATCAGGAGAAGATCATGGCGGAAGAATGACCACCCATCGGACGCTCTCAGGGTTAGAATTTTTCAAAAAACAGGCATCCGCCCAAGGCAGACACCTCTGATGGCTAAAAATCAACATTGCTGTGACTAAAACTACAAGGGGAGCGGGGTATTTATAACCTCTCCCCAAGGACCGACCATTATGACCCTCGGGAGGCCAAGCGATGGAAGCCCAGCGGTCACGCCTAGGGAGCTAAAATGCCACGCATTAATTAGAGGACACCATTCTTAATGACCCCGGGAAGTTGGAACGCCGCACAAATCCTGGGGCGCCATTAATGCTCTTAGGAACTGAACCGTCTCGAGATTCGTTCTGCCATCTAACGGCCCAGATCGCGCCACCACGCTCGGACTGCCGAACCCTTAGACCTCCGGTCGGCTAACCGAGCAAGTGCCCACCCGAGCCCCAAAACGGAGAAAATTCACTTTCTCCTCAACATTCGTGTAAGATCTCGATCAGACGGCTCAGATCTTGCCACTATCGCTAAACGACAAGATAGTGTTTTCTTGGGAACTGGGCCCGGCTCGAGATTCGTGCCATCATCCAACGGCTCAGATCGCGCCACGTCGCTCGAACAGCCGAACCCTCAGACCTCCGATCGGCTAACCAAGCAAGTGCCCATCCTAGCCCCAAAACGGAGAAAATTCACTTTCTCCTCAACATTCGTGTAAGATCTCGATCAGACGGCCCAGATCTTGCCAGCGACGCTAAACGACAAGATAGCGTTTTCTTGGGAACTGAGCCTGTCTCGAGATTCGTGCCACCATCCAACGGCTCAGATCGTGCCACGTCGCTCGGACAGCCGAACCCTCAGACCTCCGGTCGGCTAACCGAGCAAGTGCCCATCCGAGCCCCAAAACGGAGAAAATTCACTTTCTCCTCAACATTCGTGTAAGATCTCGATCAGACGGCCCAGATCTTGCCAGCGACGCTAAACGACAAGATAGTGTTTTCTTGGGAACTGGTCCAGTCTCGAGATTCGTGCCACCATCCAACGGCTCAATCGCGCCACGTCACTCGAACAGCCGAACCCTTATACCCCCGGTCGGCTAACTGAGCAAGTGCCCATCTAAGCTCCAAAATAGAGAAAAAAGCCGCCGAACGACCACGACCGTTGGATCTTCTAGAAATTCGCGCCCCTGGTGATGAACGGTCCAGATCGTGCCACGTGCGCTAAACGACAAGATAGCATTTTCTTGGGAACTGAGCCTGTCTCGAGATTCGTGCCACCATCCAACGGCTCAGATCGCGCCACGTCGCTTGGACAGCCGAACCCTCAGACCCCCGGTCGGCCAACCGAGCAAGTGCCCATCCGAGCTCCAAAAGCGAGAAAATGGCTGCCGAGGGACTACAACCGCCAGATCTCTCAGAAATTCGCGCTCGCCAGAGATCAACGGTCCATATCAAACCACGCCATAAATAGGTATTAAAAATCATTTTTTATTTATTTTAATCGTTTTATTTATTTAAAAATTGCAAAAAAATTGCTAAAAATTCGGGAAAATTAACTAAAAATTCTAGAAAATAATTATAAATTCGGGAAAATATTTTTGAGCCCCTGAACGAACAATTATTGCTTAGAATGTACTGTTAAGGCCCCCGAACGATTGGTTATCACATCGCAAAATTAAATAAATAATCAGAAAAAATAGATAAAAACCGTCGAATATTCAACAAGACTTCGGAACAGCTTATAGTTTCAAAAATCACCTCACTACCCCCTTCGAGATTCAAAACCCTCCATTCGGACTCCGATACAACTCCACTAGCCACTGAAACAGTTATACTACTCCTCAAAGGCCGATCACACTCAGTCTTTAGGAGTGGGGGGCTCGTGATATGGCTAAAAATGGGGTTAAATCGGAACCATCCAGATTGGGAACGAATCTTGAAGCTCAGGGGTAAAACGGTAATTTCGCATATAGATGGACCCGAAGCGGGCACTGGATCTCCCCTTCACAGATCCAATAACCCGCGAAACGGATCCACTCCAGCTGGGTACGGGTCCCGACCCAAGACAAATCCAGACCAGTAAGAGAAAATCAGGGTCACCGATTTGACTAAATCAACGGGCCTGATTTGCAGTTATCCTCTCACCGGGAATCAGGGATCAGTTTCCTAAACTAATTATGAAGATTTTACTCCTAGCGGTTTCACAGGAAATCAGGTCCCTAATCAGACTCCCATGGCGACTATAAATACCTCCTACCTACCACTGTGACCAGGTAATCACTCTTTTGACAACTTAAGCTCTTTCTTAATCATCACTAGTTACTGACAAGAGCGTCGGAGGGTGCGTCGCCGAGATCAACCCCAGTGTATCGTACTTCCTTGCAGGTGAGCGGCGGGAGTCAGCAGCCCAATTCTGACGAACAGACTTGGATCCACTATTCAGGTTTTTCCACGAACTCACAAATCTCATCTGTTTACCCCCACACCAGATTCAGCGGTAACAGGCATGATAGTAAAAAGCCGCTAAAATAGGACTTTGCTTAATAATAGTATAGATGTATTAACACATTGAAAAATTAAGGCATGGAACACAAATTATATAAGAGACACTGTAATTTCAAGTAAGCAACCTATAATTAATGATCAGATTAAAACTAAAAGATACTGAACTCCCAAAATAGGCACCAAACTATTTTGAGTTTTTTTTTCCCCTTCATTTGCTGCTGTTGTTGCAGTGGGTGAGCATTATGGTGTCCACGTCGAATTGTCGAAACAGTGGTGCAACTGAGTCCGCAGAATTTAACTTGGTGGGGCCCGCACGGATTCAGTCTTGCCCACCCGTGAGGGCCATGACCCAAACTCCCTCCAATTCCAACAAGGGCTTTAAAAGGCCAAAAGAGCCAAACATTCTGTTGGTAAAAGACGAAGTTATAACTTAGATTGTCCCGCTACTATCATTTGTTGGGATTGGTGAATTCAATACACAAGATAAGGGGTTGATGGAGATCATAAAAGCGCAGCAGCAATTGACAAGTCTACTATGGATAGATGCAGTCGACTGTCATGCTGAAACTGCACTCAAAATAAAAAGCAGTCGACTGTCATGAGGATAGTCAACCGAGTTTTCTCTCTATTTGCTTGGGTTGATTTACAGTCGACCGCCTCTTCTCGCAGTCGGCCACAACGGCACTGATCATTTACGGTTGAGATATATTATATTGTAATCTTACATATATGTATGGTGTACGATTATTAAAATTGTGTGAGACTTATTCTAATAGATAAAGAGAGTTCTAACCACCAGTCTTTAGAGAAGGATAATAAAATAAAGCCTACATTGGTGGTGAAATTTTGAGTCATTGCATTGGAGATGACCATCGAAAAAAATATCATGTGTGTTGTATGTGATTGCCATTTGTTTGATTTTATCTCTACTATCAGTGCATTTTTTATGCAGGTGACTGGTACAACTTACTGTAAGAAAGCCCATTATAAACTTGCATTCATTTTCATTGGGTCACTCACCTAAAATCTCACGTGGGTTCTGGCTGATCTCTACATGGGCTTATAGTACCTCTGAAATACATTTAAGGGAACTTGAAGTAGATAATATCTTTGTCGATTCAAGCATTGACTAGGGATATCATCTCTACTATTATATAATTCAAGAGTTAAAATTGTGTAAACTATGCATAAGAGCATCCACAGTGGTTTATTATTATTATTATTTTTACATAAGATGATGACTCAGTCATCATTTCATTAATGATAATTAACGAAACAAGCATATAATAATACATAGTCAGCCCGAAGACTAGTCATACATAACAGAACTCCAAAATAAAGTCTACAACCACAATAATCTACTGAAGACAACAAAATGAAGTGCAACAAGAAGACCAAAAGCTCCCATCTGACTCTGAAGGCCTGAGAGTAGCCTCAACCGCGAAACAACTACTCCTCCTCCTCCTCCGATCGGAATCTCTTCTTGGACCCGAGGTGCTCTGTCCATTCATGAATAAAGAGGTAAATTTTATGCAACAAAACAGATAATCTATGTTTAATATTATGAAAACACAGGTCGTTGCGGTCTAGCCATAGGGTTCCAAATCGTAGAGGCGACAGCGATATCCCAATCTATCCTATCCTCCTTTCTAATCCTGTTGGTTCTAATAAAACCCCAGACCTCCAATCCCGACCCCGGACAGTCGAAGACTCCAAATCTAGGACCTATCATCTTCCATATCAATCTAGCCCTAGGACAATTAAAAAATGATGTGGTTTGTATCCTCGTCATGAATATGACATCTAGTACAAGCAACATTTACCGTAATTCCACGTTTTGCCAAATTAACTTTTGACAATATGACATCATTTTCCACCAACCAAAGGAAAACTTTCACTTTCATCGGGGCGTTATTGTGCCAAATGATGTCAGCAATCACGCTTCTTCTTCCTCCATCGTTTAGCCTTTTATAAAGTGAAGAGACAGTGAATATGTTACTTGGATCTAATAACCATCGTCTTTCATCTTCAGCCTCCTGAGAATACTTCCCTTCTATACAAATGAAGTTGTTAAGCATCTGGAGTTGGTTGATTGATTCTTGATCTAAGATATCGTTGACCTCTAACCTCAGCCTATTGTTGCACCACACATCACTGACCAATGTGTCAGTGTTTATGACTGCTTTTGCTGCCGACGGAAATAATCCCATCAAAGTGTTATCTCTGCACCATTTATCCTTCCAGAATCTTATATTCTTGCCATTCCCTATCCTACAGATGGTATTGCTGTGGAAGATATCTCCCGTTTTGGCTACCCCCTTCCATAGGAAGGAATTCCTGCAGTATATGGTTTTTCCCCCATATCTAAATTTCCTCCTCGACTGATACTTAATGAACGATTTACACCACCAGTTGTTGCGCCTGTTAGCAAGCTTCCACCACCATTTACTAAGCATTTTTTTATTCATATCTCTGAGATTGACGATACCCAGACCTCCGAACTCTTTCCTTTTGCATACTCTCCCCCAACTTATAAGATTGATCCCTTTTCCTCCCTCATTAGCTCCTTTCCACGGGAATCTCCTTCTACATTTGTCAATCCTGTTGATTACCCAAGTAGGTAATTCGTAGATTGACATTAGGTACACGGGAATGCTGTTAATAACTGAGTTGAGAAGAGTAATCCTTCCTCCTCGCGAAAGCAAGCTCCCTTTCCACCCAGCTAATCTTTTCTCAATTTTTTCTATTAGGGGCTGCCAATCGTCCCTTGTTAGTGTTCCCGGTCTAATGGGAACCCCTAAATAGATTAAGGGAAAGTCACCCTTCTTGCACCCTAACGATTGCTGGATAGAGCTTATAGGAATGGAACAATTGTCGCTGAGCGGAATAATACAACTCTTGTTTAGATTGACCTTCATTCCCGACCAAGCCTTAAAGCACTTCAATATGGTCCCCATTGCCATGATATCGTCATTTGACACAGAGCTGAACAGAAGGGTGTTATCAGCATACTGAAGGATTGAAATAGCTTCCGGTATACCTTTTATTTTGATGCCTTGAAAGACGTTCTTTCTTCTGCCGTTTGCAATCATTTCTGCCATCGGCCACAATGGCAAATAATAGCAAAGAGAGTGAATCTCCTTGTCTTAATCCCCTTTTGCATTAGATTTCTTTCCCCAACACTCCATTAATAGTAATAAATGATTTTCCTCCTCTAGTACACTGATGAATCCATTTTCTCCACCTGTCCCCAAATCCTTTTAGAAGTAGCACCTCATCCACACAATCCCATTCGACAGTATCGTACGCATTTTGAAAGTCCACTTTGAATAGAAAGCCATCTGTTTTATCTTTGTGTCCTCTGAAGACAACTTCGTGGCGGAGGCTACACTATCCATGATGTCTCTTCCTCTAATAAAACCACTCTTCGCCTCACCCACAATATCATTTAACAGTGGTCCTAGCCTGTTGGCCAATACTTTTGAGGTGATTTTAAAAGACCCATTCAGTAAGCTGATGGGCCTCATGTCTCTGACCTCCTTCCCTTCAGCTTTCTTAGGGATTAAACCAATATTTGCATAGTTTAGCCTGTCCAATTCAGCATCCCCATTGAAGAATTTGTTAACGATGCACATGAAATCTGCTTTAATAACTTTCCAATATAAGCAATAGAAGAACAGCGGAAATCTGTCCGGACCCGGTGCCTTGTCCTGCCCGAGACTCTTGATAGCAGCTAGAACTTCATCTTCAGTAAACTTACTCTGGATACAATCGCTTCCATCCAACCTTGTTGCTGACCATGTCTCCTGATTCAAATTACATCTATGAACCCTTTTTTTGCCTAACAGCTCCTTGTAACTCTCATTTATATGCTGCATTATTCTTTCTTCGTTTTCACACCAAACTCCTTCCACCTGAAGCCCAGAAATGTTGTTACGTTGTCGTCTTCCATTAGCAATCCTATGAAAGAATTTAGTGTTAGCATCTCCTTCCTCTAGCCATTGAATCCTAGAGCGTTGTCTCCAGTATGGCTCCTCCATATTACCAAGTTGTATCAACTCTTTTCTATTCTTATGTAACTCTTCGAATTCTACCTTTAATAGATCTCGTTCCTCCTCTATGATTTCAAGCTCGCTGATCCTCCCTCCAATTTCATCTTTCAAACTTTTAATCTGTCCAAATTCCATCTTAGCCCACTGTTTCAATCTATTTCTTAATCTCCTAATCTTTTCATTCCAGCATCCAACCGCAGTTGTCGATGACGTGTTTGCATTCCAGGAATCCTCGATTACTCTACGGCTCCCTTCACATAGATTCCAAGCTTTCTCAAATCTAAACTGAAATTTATTCTTCCTCCCTCCTTCTCCACAATCCAAGGAGAGCGGAGTGTGATCTGATGTGAATCTGATGAGTGCCTTGATCTGAGCCAAAGGAAATTTATCCTCCCACTCGAAAGTGACAAATATTCTATCCAATTTCTCCAATGTTGGAACGGCCTGCATGTTTGAACATGTGAATCTCCTATTCCTCGCCTCGATCTCCAATAACTCTAAATCATTGATGACTGTGTTGAACTGTTCTCTGTCATTTATAGATGCTCCTCTTACTCTGTGCTCATGTTGAAATCTGGTAATGTTGAAGTTCCCTCCTAAAACCCATGGACCCCTACATCTACTTCTAACATCCCTAAGCTCGTTCCAAAATGAGCTCCTTTGATTCGACTCGTAGGGGCCGTACACTGAAGTCACCGTATGCACCCAGTTATCACTATGACGTCTGATGATCACCGTAACCGAAAACCCTCCTATATCCTCTATAATCTCAAACAATGTAGGGTCGACTCTTATAGCAGTGCCTCCAGAGAACCCTCTAGAAGGTTTGAACCTCCAATCTAGCGACCTAATCCCCTTAATGCTTTGAAACTCTTCCCTAGAAGGACATTCCACCCTAGTCTCCTGAAAGGCACAAATACATGGCTTGCTCCTACTGATAGTATCACTAATAAGCCTCTTTTTTATTTCTGACGCATCCCCCTAACATTCCAAAATATGTATAACATAACGACCAATGAACTCGCCCCCTATACTCTATCTACCAAACTGGACCTCCGTATTACCCTACCCTTTGATAAATCTCCCCTCTGATGATGTTAACGTTGTATAATTGCTCTTCTCTATTGGAACCCATAGCTAGACCGTAAAGACTAGCAAAATAAATGAGTGAATCATCATTTAATAAATAAATTTGTTGAGGAGCTACCTCGGCATGCCGACACTGGTTCCTTTGTCTTTGCCGCCGCCTTAATCAAATCTTCTTCACTCGGCCCATTTGTTCCCCATTTATCCATCTGCCTTTTGATTTTTCGTTGGTATTCTACCGTTTGCCTGGAGATACTAGCCCTCTCAATTTCCCCCAAACCGTCTCTTGCCAACTCTCGAACCTGCGCAGCCCACCTTTCGTGTTCAGAGTCATACAAACTTCCTCCACTAGGAATACCATCTAATGCCTCTATCTCCCGTCCGCTGGATCGATGTGTGCTTTAGAGACCCTCTACTCAACTATATGCTCCACGTTATTTTCCCCCAAATTCTCCTCTATGCCCCTGTGTCAAACGTCTTCCCCTCAATAAACTCCATAAGCTCTCCCTCTTCCTGGTTAGTTTGGATATGTTTTTGTTCTCCCAACCCTCTGTCCATCTCAACCAACGCTTTACCCTTCGACCCAGATTGTTGAAGTGGGAAATTGGCTGCTTTGCTCATGCAAGTGTTCGGCCCAAGAGAGTTCAAGTGTGGCCCAGTATGAGTGAATAGCCCATTACGCGCCAATGCTTCCAAGGCATTTTGAATTGATTCCTGTAGATCTTCTTTTGATAAAACCTAGGGTCATAAGAAGCATCCCTATTATCCGTATTAAATGAAGTTTTCAGAATACCAGGTTTACAGCTAAGCATCGTTGTACAAACATCCACATCACCTTTCTGAGGTGTCTTGTCGCTGTCAATCACTTTTGCTTTTCCCCTCACGCTACAGAGTTGGCGTCTTCGAAGAAACATCTTTCCCATCATCACCCAACATCTCAATAATCAATGGACGATTGAGATTAGTCCCATACTCATCCAATGCCTTAGGCTTAACAGCTCTGATCCTGAAAGATTGGCGGTCAAGATCTTTTACCCTCTCATCCAACGGTCTCTGGTCGTCGTCTTCCTTCAGCCGCAATGAATTTTTCCTCCCATCCGAATATTCTTCAGCCTCCCCTCTCGACACCTTTCCAAAATAGATACTTTTTTTTCTCTACGATCAACAAGACATCGTAGAACTCTCCCTCAACCTCAGCTTGGATCATGGAAGGGATCTCTGCGATCTTTTCAAAACCGACTCTAATACGAGCGAATTCTCTCTGCTCTTGGGTTGTTGTACCTCTGTCGACCTCTACAAGAACACCGAACCCGCGAACCAAGTTTTGAAACCCTGAACGAAGCCAACAATGAAATGGGAAATTGAAGAGAGGAGTCCAAGTCGTTGGCATCTCGCTAACCTTCAGCGCTCCAAACTTCGGAGACCATTGTGAGAATGTCACGTAAAACTCATCTGTTCCCATTCCCCTTTTGTCAAGGAACTCCTTCAATCTAACTTCGTCGTGATAGTGGATGAAAAATACATTGCCATTGAGGCATTGAACCCTCCACGATAGGTTAGGAACTGCTGTCGTATTATCTACTAACAAGCTCTCTATCTCCTCACCCGATGGGTTCCCACTCTGCACCTTGATTACTACACACATACGAAACCTCCTCTCAAAGTCCGCCATCAACGGAGTAGGAGTAATGAAAGCTTTGGTCTTCGTCCTTCCCCCCCGCGAAACTCTCTTGCTTTTTGCTGCTGATAGACTTAGCAAGCGACGTCCCTTAAACAGCTGCAATTGTCTTCGCCACTAGGCGCTTGGTGTTTGGGCAATCTTTGGAGATATGACTGAAGCGACGGCAAGCATAGCAAAACCAGTCGTTGATGCATCTCGTGATCGTATGCCCCCTTTGCACACACTTATGACATTGCTGCCCTGAGCCGGCCGATTCCGAGCCCTCCCTAGCCTGGCGCTTCTCCGCTTTGATTATTTTACGGGGACAATCAAGAACCCATTCGCCCTCGTCGTCATTTTTCGTTCTCCTTTTAGTAGGCTCCGGTAAGGCCTTTCTTGGATGACTCAGGGCTGGCGAAGCTTTCCTGTCCAACCCTCTAGCCACCTCAGAGTAGGTCCTGCGTTGCCGTTCTGCACGATGTCGCCCTTCCTCGTTCGAGCTTGAAGATCTCGTCCTCGACACCTTCACTCTAACCCTTTCATCTCCAAGCCTACTCTTCTCTCTCGCCATCCTTATATGGGATGAACGATGAGTCTTCTGTAACGAGCAGCTTCTCGATCTATTCAAGTCGTCGTAGAACGCTCTCTCCTCTTCCCCTTTGCTCTCGTACCTCTCCGAGATCTCCTCTCTCCTACGCTTGGCCATGGCGAGCTCTTCTTCTCCCGCTGAGTACTTGCACTGGCTTGAGTTGTGGTGTCTCCGCTGTGTGAAGCTCTGAGAGTCTTTCATGCCTTTTTTTAGAGAGAGAGCGAGCCATTTCTTCTTATAATCCAGAAGTAGGTCAAGAGGTAGGGAGTTGAAACTTCATAATTCTTATTGCAGCATCAAGGCCTTTCCTAGCGGTTTATTATTTTGACATTTTTGTCATTTTTAAGTAAATGATGCTCTGCAACAGTTTGCTATTTTGCTGTTTTTTGACAAAATAGCTACAGTAGAATGTTATATTTGTCAAATGATTAGGCAAAATGCATATTATAAAGGACGAATCGTCTGTAATATTTTATAATATTTTTAATCCATTGGACAAAACATCATGTTTCGTTCAATGGAAATAGAGGAACTTTTTTATTTAAAAAAAACCGGAAAGAAAAAATTTTCTATATGTTTGGTCAATAAATTTAAAATATTTAATAAGTTAATTAATTAATTTATTAGTTAGCTAGTTAATTATAATTAGTTGAATAATTAGCTCATTTAATAATGAGTTAGTGGGATTTAATTAAACATTAATCAGCAAAATGTCCCTCATGTTTTTTTTGCAAAGAAGTTCGGACAAGAGGGCAAAAAAATTTCTCCCGCTTTGATGAAACATGATGTTTCGTCTACACACACACACACACACACACACACACACACACACACACACACACATATATATATATATATATATATATGGGTTTTGCTCCATTGAAAATGGGTCCGTTTTCAATGGGTTGGAAAACACCAATCTCCATCGTCCGATCGATCTTGATCTTGATCAGCGGATCAGATCAAGATCCGCTTAAGTCTCCCTTTAACGTTCCCAAAAGCGGAGGGGTATTTTCGTCACTTCACGCCAAAAAACGTTTGGGACTTAGCGTTTTTTTGGTGTGGAGTTTTTTTTTGTCGAAAAATTCACTTTGGCCGTTGTTGGAAACAACGGCCTACGGCCTAGGTTGTTTTTTTTTTATAAAAACAACATACCTTGGCCGTTGTTTCCAACAACGGCCTAGGTATGTACAAGTGTTTTTCCAAACACTTGTACATACTCATATCTTCATCTCCCTATTTTCGTCACAAGCACTATCTCTCTTTCTCTCGAGCTCCCGAAACCCATCCCCAAATCCTAGTTCACTCTCCCAATTCCTTGGCATCGATTTCTTTGTCTTCTCGATCTCTGCCCCTTGTGGAAAGCTCCCTATCTCTCTCTTCCTCTCCCGAATATAGCAAACCCTAACTTCACATCCAAATTCCCAAATCAACTAAATCCTAGCACAAATTGTTTTTCTTTGTCTACAACAGTGTGCAGCGGCTTCTCACATCTTCGCCCACTCTCTATCTCTCTCTTTGGACCAGGTATTTTCTTAATCCCAATTTACTATAATGAACTCTATGAATTTATTGATTTTTTTTTCCAATTTTGGAGTTGGATTTTTTTGTATTATGCATAGTAGTCTAGTCTATAATTTAGAGAGTCTATAATTAGCTCTGATTATGTATGTTGTATACATTTTGTTGATATTTTCGTAGATATAGTGCTAGTTGTAGTGGTGGAATATAGGAGAAGAAAAAAAAAAACGAGATGAAAAAATTCGGAGTTGTACGAGTAGGTCGGACTCGCCGCGTAGAAGGTAACGGATCTTGTAAAGGCAATTTCCGTCTCACGATTTGTGAGATACGTCCTTTTATCATTTTAATTCAATACAACGGATATAAAGTGATACACGGTCGTATCTTTCAAACCGAGAGTCAAAACACACCTCTGCAAGTTCCGCTGGCTCGTGTTTGGTGTGCCAGAGTTAACGCCCAAATATAGGAAATTTTTCTTCTCATTTTTGTTGTTTTGACGCGTATATAAAAAATCTTTAATCCACCTCGAAATTTGTGGAATACATTATGAGGTGAAAATAGCTTAAACAAAGTCCAAATAAAACAAAACTTTGCGAGTAGGTTGGTCTCGCCACTCATAAGTCATACCAACCTGTACATGCGAGTTCCGACCTGTGGTTTGCGAGATACGTCAATGTATCGCTTTCCGCTCAGTTTTCAATAGTGAAACCGATACACGGCCGTATCTTTCAAACCGTGGTTCGGAACTCCCATGTACCAGTTGCGTTGGCTTGTGTGCGGGGAGCCCGACCCAAAGTCCAATTTTTGGATTTTTTGCATCTCGTTTATGTTGTTTTTACGCATATATGAAAAAACTTCAATATACCTCGAAATTTTTTTAGTACGGTCGCAATACAAAAATGCTTAAACGAAGTCGAAAAAATTCGAAACGGTGCACGTAGGTTTAAGTGTAGTTGATGTTGTTGTTATTAATTTCTAATAGTCAATTATAGTTGGTGATTTTGGCGATTGTAGATATGAATTTATTTGGAGAGTGTATGTGATGGCAAAGTGTTTGGAATTTGGTTTAATTTTTATGTGTAGCAGCTTTAGCTACTTCGTACAAATGTAGACTATTATTATTTTTTTAATAATAATCTAAGGTAACAGGACTAAGGTTGGAGGATTTGTCTTGCACTCTGACTTGTTGGCTTTAAAAATAGCAACAAGTCAGAGAGCAGCTCCACTTTATTGTTTATATCCTAGGCCGTTGTCTCAGACAATGAGACAACGGCCTAAGTTGTAGGACAAAAATATAGACAATTTGTCTTGCTCTCTGACTTGTTGGCTTTAAAAATAGCAACAAGTCAGAGAGCAGCTCCAATTTATTGTTTATACCCTAGGCCATTGTCTCAGACAACGGCCTAAGTTGTAGGACAAAAATATAGACAATTTGTCTTGCTCTCTGACTTGTTGGCTTTAAAAATAGCAACAAGTCAAAGAGCAACTCCAATTTATTGTTTATACCCCCCTGAGTTGTTGGACAAAAATATAGACAATTTGTCTTGCTCTCTGACTTGTTGGCTTTAAAAATAGTAACAAGTCAGAGAGCAGCTCCAATTTATTGTTTATACCCTAGGCCGTTGTCGGAGACAACGGCCTAAGTTGTAGGACAAAAATATAGACAATTTGTCTTGCTCTCTGACTTGTTGGTGTTAAAAATAGCAACAAGTCAGAGAGCATCCCAACTTTATTAGAAATACCCTAGGCCGTTGTTTCCGGCAGCGGCCTAAGTTGTAGGCCAAAAAGATAGACAATTTGTCTTGCTCTCTGACCCCTTAGGCCGTTGTCTCCAACAACGGCCTAGGTAGTGGACCATAAAAATACACAATTTGGGATGCTCTCGACTTGTTGGTATTAAAAATAGCAACTGGTCAGAGAGCCCCCCCAATATAATGTTTATACCCTTGGCCGTTGTCTCCAACAACGGCCTAGGTAGTAAGCCAAAAATTAATTGGTTGTTTGCTCTTTTCAATTTTCTCTTTACTCTTTACGAACAATCTCTGTGAAACTTTATACAAAAGACAGATAAGAACTTAGCTTGTATAACAGTTTTATATTTTTATATTTTTTAATTTGACTACACCTAACTAACCACTACATAATCATGATGTTTTAATATGTACAGAACACCCCAGAGAATATTAAGCTAAACTATATCATTCGTTAGGGGTTAGGGTTAGGGTTAGTGCTAACGGGGGTTAAGGGTAAGGTTAGGGTACGCGGAGGTTAGTGGTTTGGTTAGGGTTATTGTAGGGGTTTGGTCAGGATTATATATAGTTGGAAGTTGATAGGTAGTAAGTTTCCAGTAAGGAGTTTATAAATATTTAAGTTCTATCATTAATCACCTGTGTCTCTCCACTCTTTACGTACATTGTCTTCTGAACTCTACAAAATAGACGTTCATATTTATGTTTTTTTTGTTTATATTTTTTATTTATTTCCATTTCTAGCCACGTAACTAACGAATATAAAATCGATACCCACAAACGAATATAAAAACTAACCCAACTTAATTGGTATTTTGTTTCTTTTGTCTTTATTGAATAATAATATATAATCTTCAAAATCCTCGTACGTTGTTTACAATGAAGACGTTACTGAAGACATTCTCCTGACATGCAACTGGGAAGAATTCTACAAGATTAGGAAGAAGAGGTGTGATCACATGTAGTAGAACAAGTTCATTATGGAAAAAATCAATAAGGTAAAACCCCACATGTATGGGAAAAACCACATGTAGCACCCTGACTTGTGGATAATTATTGCAGACACTTCAATATGGGAAAAACCTAAACTACATCATCACATGTATCTCCCCACATGTACCCTATATATGGGAAAAACCACATGTGGAAACCCACATGTAGTTTTCCCATCTATTGCACTCTTCCGGAAACACCCTCCTAAAATACAAAAATCCATCTCCGAATATCAAAAATATCCAATAATTATGATGAACAAGAAGAAATCAAAAATAAAAAAGATTTGGTTCGCTTTTGAGCGGTGAGTAATCCGATCAAACTACTTGGCCATCAAGAACTGAATCTGATTATTTTCGGGAAAAAACGGTCTAAATAGGGACCATCATGTATTAGGAAACCGTAACAAAAAACCACATGTATATTTGACCACATGTATAAACCAATGTGAAGAGTATTCCAAAAAGGTTCAAAGATTACTCTAAAATACTACTGCCAACTGTTGCTTCTGTGGGAATTTTGGATGTGGAATCTCGTCGTGAAGTAATTGTGTGCAGTTTTTCGAGACACTTTGAAAGGTGGAAGTAATGGGCAAATAAAAAAATATACCTATACGATATACAAGTGTAGATTATCTATTTTTGGTATAAATTTCCACAGAGACTGTGCGTAAAGAGTAAAGAGAATATTGTAAAAATCCCAAAAATTTCATACCTAGACTGTTATTAAAGACAACGGCTTAAGGCATTCATATAAAGGGGTCCTTCATGACTTTTTCCGTTTTAAAAGTATTAAGCTAAAACCTATGCCGTTGTTGGAGACAACGGCCTAAGATATTTACTATAACCTAGGCCGTTGTCAACAACGGCCTAGGTAGTAGGCCAAAAAGAGATAAATTGGGGTGTTCTCGACATGGCTAGGGTTAGGGTTAGGGTTAGGGTTAGTGTATTCAGTTTGGTAATTAGTGTTAACGGGGGTTAAGGGTAGGATTAGGTTTAGCGGGGGTTAGGGGTTTGGTTAGGGTTATTGTAGGGTTAAGGTTATTGCAAGGAAGACATTTGCGGTAAGATTTTGTTTTGGTTTATCATTAATTTGCGGTAGTTGGGAGTTGACAGGTAATAAGTTTCCAGTAAAGAGTTTATAGATATTCTGTATATAACCAATAAAAATCAATAAAACATGATATGTAGGTTAGGGTTAGGGTTAATGTAGGGTTGGGGTTATTGTAAGGTTAGCAGAGTAGGGTTAAGAATTAGGGTTAGGGTTATCGTAGGGTTAGCACAACGCAAGACTAGGCACATTTGTAATGTAGCTCAGAGTAAGACTAGGCACATTTAGCTGCTTGAATCATCTGATTCTTCTTTGATTTAGGATAACACCCGTCTACTATTATTGAAACAAAAAACCCCTAACCCTAACCTTAACCTTGACCTTATACTTGTAAACCTACCCCTTTAAATTTTTTGGAATATTTTTTAAGCATATTACCTTTTATAATTTTATGTTGGTTAGATAGAGCAAAAAAATTATAACGTAATTATAAACAATATATACGCATATATCATCTGTCTTTCGTGTAGAGTTCCAGAGAGACTGTTCGTAAAGACAGATAGTTCTTATTTTTATTTTTTAAAAAATTTTCCGCAATCTAGGGTGTAGGCCGTTGTCTCCATCAAAGAAGTGGTGCTGTCTTCTAAGCCAAGTGACCACCAGAAGCCAGCAGACTTTCAACATACACCTAAGTGGGAAAAAAGCACCAAGCTAAACAAGCATAACTCAATCTCAAAGCAGAACTCAACACCCGCCTACTATTATTGCAGACACTTCAATATGGGAAATACCTAAAGTACATAACCACATGTAGATCCCCACATGTAGCCTATATATGGGAAAAACCATATGTACATCCCCACATGTAAACCCATATAATAAAAAACCCCTAACCCTAACCTTAACCCTAACCTTATACATGTAAACGTACTCCTTTATATATTTTTGAATAATTTCTAAACATATTACCTTTGTAATTTTATATTGTTTAGATAGACCGGAAAAATTGTAATGTAATAAAAAATTATAAACAATATATACGCGTAAATCATCTGCCTTTCGTGTAGAGTTCCAGATAGACTGTTCGTAAAGACAGATAAAATTTATTTTATTTTTTGTAAAAAAATTTCCCCAAAATGGATGATTATGAATTATTTTTTATCATTTTTTTACATATTTAACCACCATGATTATATATTGGTTTGAAAGGTGGTAGTAATCGGCTCTTAAAAAAATATAGCGGAAAGATATACAAGTGTAGATCATCTGTCTTTGATATAAATTTTCACAGAGACTGTACGTAAAGAGTAAAGAGAAAATTATAAAAACACCAAAAACATCATACGTAGGTCGTTGTTACAAACAACGGCTTAAGGCATTGAATTAAAGGGGTCCTCCATGACTTTTTCCTCTTTTCAAGTATTAAGGTACAACTTAGGCCGTTGTCTCCAACAACGACCTAAGGTATTTATAATAAATGGGGTTGCTCTCTGACTTGTTGCTCTTTTTGTTTTCTCCAAGTCAGAGAGCACCCCCAAAATCACAACTTTTAGACTATGACCTAGGCCGTTGTCTTCAGGTATTTATAAGAAATGGGGTTGCTCTCTGACTTGTTGCTCCTTTTGTCTTCTCCAAGTCAGAGAGCACCCCTAAAATCACAACTTTTAGACTATGACCTAGGTCGTTGTTGAAGACAACGGCCTAAGGTATTTATAAGAAATGGGGTTGCTCTCTGACTTGTTGCTCCTTTTGTCTTCTCCAAGTCAGAGAGCACCCCCAAAATCACAACTTTTTGACTATAACCTAGTGTAATGCCCCGATTTTATTTATGAAAATTACTTATTTATTTTGCACGTAGTATGCACGTGCAATTTTCGTAATATGAAATCTTATAATTATTTTCCTTATGAATGATGAGTGTATGAATATATATATGTATATGTGTTCTTTAAATTATTTTTTATAAAAGGCCCTTTTGTTTCAAACAAACTTAAGACCAAAATCTAATTTAGTTATTTTGTAAAAACTAATATTTTGGCCCATCAATGTAAGCCCATTAATTAATTGTTTGAGTAACAACTTGTGAGGTAAAACTTTTTTTTAAAGATTATTTTTATAAAAATGTATAGTGTACAAGTTTTTATTATGGAGACTAGAATAGCACGTGCATGCAACATGGTGTGCATTGCACACTATTCTTCTTTGGCCGGTTTTGGAGAAGTGGGTATCATGCATGGGTGGTTACCTAGTTGTGGGTAGTTACTACAACTCCTACTCTCATCCTAACCCTCCATCTCATAACCATCTACTAAATCCTAGCCCTCCATTTCACCCAAGAATTTAGTATAAATACCCCCCTCACTCATTTGTTTCTTTTACACTAAGAATTTCACTTATAAGAGAGACATATTGTAAGAGAGTTGAGAGTGAGTATTTTGGAGGCCGATCATCACTACAGAGGGAGCTTCGGTGCTGAGCAAGGAGCAAGGAGTCGTGCATCGCATTAAGAAGCTTTACGGGATTCGTTATTTCGTCAACAAGGTGGGTGTTTCTCATGACTTCTATAATAGAATTCATGTTAGAATTGAGATTGAATTGTGTATGTATGTGTAAACTGAAGTGATAGAATGATTGCTTAATTGAAATCTTTCATGCTATATGTAATGTGAAGGATTGATAAAGAACTAATGATATTTAGAAAACTGGAAATGACCTGTACAGTCGACCGATTTTAGGAGCAGTCAACTGGTACGATGAATATAGATTATGTACAGATTGAAATTCCATGAAATGATGTATTTTAAATCCTGATTTGCTAACATGCTAAGTTTGGAATTGGTATTTATCTCCGTAGACAAGTAATACAAGTGTATGATTAAAATTGTATTTAGATGAAAGAAAATACTAGTTGTGCGAAATTTACACTTAATTGAAAACTATGTTGTGATGTTAATAAACAGATAAGAATCACATGTTTGTGCTGACAATGAACATATTGTAGTGTGACAAAAGTGCTGTGTGTTAATTGAAGAACAGAAGGGAGAGATGATCCCCTAATTTGAAAATTAACCCTGTTTCAGTCGACCAAATGTATGTAACAGTCGACTGCCCCGTAAATAATATTTAGATTTTGAACGCTGCGGTACAGCCGACTAGCCATGTGCAGCAGTCGACTCTTCCGAGCAGTTTATTGAAGAATTCTATTTGGCTGAACAAGTCAACTGGATAAGTTCTAAGTCGACTGTCCAGATCAATTTTTGACATCTTAGCAATTCTATGATTTGTTTTGTGAATCTTATGTTGAACATTGGTTGTGACAGTTTAGAGGAAGTAAACTCTATCTGTCTTTGCATGAATCTATACTTGAAATGAAGCAAATCATCTTTTTTTGAATTTATGAAAGTTGTGTGAATGTGAAAGTTATGAACATGGAAAAGGAAAATCTATTGAGAGTATGAAAATGAACTCATGAGCTGGAAATGCTCAATCTTTGGAAATTGTGAATTGAAATTGGAACAAAAGAATAGCTAAGTCTCCCACCGGCAATTGGAAATAAATGAAATGAAATTTGAAAAGAAAGACCAAGGTTGGTCATGTTGAATAAATAATTAGGTCCGGTTTAGTGGAAAGGCTAACTCTGGAGCTTTGATTTTGTTCATGATTCTAATAAAATAAGGACTAGATACATAGTGAAGATGTGATGAAAGTAAGAGAAAAACATTGAGTATGAGGCCATTGGATTGGCGGCGAGAGAGTATCCCAGGATGTCCCATGATGAGTCATGATAGGGCGTGGATACTGCTCCAGAGTACCGTCCCGGTGGCGACGCTCGTGGGGTGTTTGACGACTACGGGTGGTGTCATATCTATGGTAGGAGCTGAATTACCACAGGATGCCTGCATGATGAGTCATGTGTCAGTGCGTTGGGATTCCCTCCAGGGCACCTAGACATGAGTTCGTATGTCAAAAAACATCTAGGATACTTATCATAGTTACAGTAGTAGATTAAGTCATGACGAGGGATTGAACCCTACAAGATGAAGTACGATTAAGGGCTTGCCCTCGGACTTATGTAGTATGGGATGCATAGAATCTGAACAAGTGCGCATTAGTGTCATTTAACATAATAACTGCATTAAGGACTAAGTGCACAACCACCACATGACATCAACAGGATAGTCCCTTTTAGTTTTGATCTGTGAACAAGTTTGTGATTTGTTAAGAAATGAGAATCGTTATACTGTTTCTGGCATAGAGAGGATGGCCATGTATAATTATCGTCGGTTGAATAAACTGACGTATCCACAGTTTTATATGCAGGATAATTGACTTGGTAAAGGTTAAAGGAGAACCGATGCTCAAAGATTATTTATTGTTGTATCTTTTATATAATGTTGTAATTGTTTCCGCTGTCATTATTTGTAAATTATTGATGTATATGCTTTCGCTGTAAAATGCAAAGTGTAAAATCTCATGTAACTCTGGTGTGATATGGAAAGTTTTAATTCCTTGTAAAATTGTACCGAATGAGACGCAAAGATCCTGTGGAAATCTCGAATTCAGTTGTATTTGGAATTCGGGGTGGTACACCTAGGCCGTTGAGGTATTTATAAGAAATGGAGTTGCTCTCTGACTTGTTGCTCCTTTTGTCTTCTCCAAGTCAGAGAGCACCCCCAAAATCACAACTTTTAGACTATGACCTAGGAGACAACGGCCTAAGGTATTTATAAGAAATGGGGTTGCTCTTTGACTTGTTGCTCCTTTTCTCTTCTCCAAGTCAGAGAGCACCTCCAAAATCACAACTTTTTGACTATAACCTAGGCCGTTGTCTCCAACAACGGCCTAAGGTATTTATAAGAAATGGGGTTGCTCTCTGACTTGTTGCTCCTTTTATCTTCTCCAAGTCAGAGAGCACCCCCAAAATCACAACTTTTTGACTATAACCTAGGTCATTGTCTCTAATAACGGCCTAAGGTATTTATAAGAAATGGGGTTGCTCTCTGACTTGTTGCTCCTTTTGTCTTCAACAAGTCAGAGAACACCCCCAAAATCACAACTTTTTTACTATAACTTAGGCCGTTGTCTTCAACAACGGCCTAAGGTATATATAAGAAATGGGATTGTTCTCTGACTTGTTGCTCCTTTTCTCTTCTCCAAGTCAGAGAGCACCCACCAAATCACCACTTTTTTTGAGGTTATCTTAGGCCGTTGTCTCCAACAACGGCCTAAGTTTATCATGTACATATTGTTTTGCTCTGTGGCTTGTTGTTCTTTTTAAACTAGTTATATTGGATAAAAAACCAAATTCATGAAATAACTGATGCCGTTGTCTCCAACAACGACCTTGGTTTAAAAAAAATATATATATATTTACAAATACAGGTACAGCTACAGCTGATACAATTGAGTTACAAACCAACATTTGCGTACAACAACAATATTAACAAACGACACAAACAAACGACACTTAAGTCTCGAGAACATTTACAGTTACCAATCAAAGGTAATTAACCAAGTTGCATAAAGAGTTATAAATATACCGAACAATTACATTTTAAAAATTACAATTCACAGTGGATCGTCATATCTCGACTCAGAACCGTCTTCTTCGGAAGGAATTACTTCTTGCCTTCGTTGAAAGATTAGGTTTAGTTAGTAAGAAACTCATTTGCCACAAATAAAGTATAATAAATTTAAACGAGTGACAAACATAAAAATTACGAGTCATACCCCTCAAATAAAATTGGACAATTTCTTGAATCATGATTCATTTGGACAATGCCGCATCTTCGGCACCTTCTCGGTTTTTTTATGCAGAGTTGCTCTCTAATCGGCCTCAATCTTTTGGCGCGAGGCCTTAACTTTGTCGTGCACTGCTGTGGGTCACTAATGCGTGTAGGTATGTGTCCACTCTCTTGATCATGAGGTTGTGCACTACCATGCGGTTGTGAACTACCTCCAGGTTCGACACTATCATGTGGTTGTGAGGCCTGTTCCGATTGTTCACCTAATCCGGGTTGTAGCCGAGAAACCCCGTCAATGATCTTCTACAAATTCTCCAACGTGTATTTGTAACTCTCATTGGAGGAACAACCGAGATCGATAATTTGTTTTGCATGGTACCTCAACTCACAATATCGAGAAGCAAAATTCTCGGTATTGGGTTCGGTTGGAACTGATGTGTAACTTCTTATCATCACATCCCTAGTCCATCTTCTTTTAATATATACATCCGGGAGGGATGTGTGATGGCAGAAACAAAGTACAGCTAAAATATGCCTGCAAGGAATGACAACAAATTCGAACAAGTGACATGCACACGTAATAATTCCATTGATTTTGGATAATTGAAGAAGGCAAGCCGGTTCTAATTCTCCATAGACTATCACATGGAAGGTTGAACTATCCGGTGTCTCAAGATCGGCAACAAATGTCACATTGTACATGAAGCTTTTTGTGACTTCATCTTGGAATTTGCAAAATATTTTCAAAGTATATGTTTTTGCCATTTGTGCCTCCAAAGCCCATTCGCTCTTCAACTTCGGTCTCTTCTCACGGTTACGATGATCTTCTTTCAATTCATCGTGTCTTTGCCTTCCCAAAAAAGGTCGAAGATGACGTCAAATTCATGTAGGGAATATTTTTTTCTGTATGATGCTTCAGAGCAGAATGTGCGGACTTAACCCGTTGGCTACTCAACATGTCGGCCCAAAAAGAATCTTTAGCGTAGATGGATGCCCAACTTTCACGGATATCGAATATATCGTTCAACCATTTGTTACTCTCTAATCCGTATTGGGAAATCAAAATATTCGACTTTTCTACAAATTCATGTATATATTCGGAATTGTAGATTACATTCTTCAAGGACTCCCTAAACTTGTCGACATCGAAACCAAGATGAACCTCCTGGGGTAACTTATCCAGAATGTGCCAAATACAAAAACGATGCCGAGTCTGGGGGAAAACTTTCTTAACTGCGGCGGCGGTCCCACGGTCTTGATCGGTGACAATACCGGATGGAGCACGATTCATAACCCCTAACCACTTTTCAAAGAACCATTCAAACGAAGAGGCCGTCTCATTTGGAATGAACCCACCTCCTAAGAAAGTTGATTGCCAATGTTGATTCACTCCAACAAACGGAACAAATAACATTCCGTAACGGTTCGTATTGTACGTGGCATCAAAGCAAACTACATCGCCAAATTCTTCATAGTTCATCCTACAAATACCATTTACCCACATACAATGTGACAACCGCCCTTCGGGATCGACTTGAATGTCATAAAAAAATGAAGGATCCGTCTGTTTCTTAGATTCGAAAAAATTAATTAGCATTGTAGAATCGTGTCCTTTCAATGCTTCTTGCGAATCTCTAACTAAATTTCTAACATCTTTTTCTGTGAATCCTACTTGATCATGACCACCACTAGCACTTTCGAAGAAGAGCATTTGTCGACATATTTGGATATTAGCTTGGTTCATTTGATCTATAATCCTTTTGTCCGTATTTGACACGGACCTGTTCCGGGGCAAAAGGTGCCTTCTACCGGGTGAGGTGAATTCGTGATTGTGTTCTTCGTGAAATGAATACACCACCCATGTATTACTTGTTTCGTTCAATTTTACACGAACGCAAGCCTTGCAACCCGTTCTACTGGTTGTTCCACGTCTACCATCACTATGTTGACCCGGCGACGACCTAGCTTTATTACAAAGATATGATTTATCTACTTCCATTCCCCCCTTTAATTTATTTCCACCCTTACGCATTGCAAAACCCCCACAACGAGCATATGAAGAATAAAAATTCTCGGCCTCAACTAAAGTGGAAAATGTCATACCTAACTTTGGTTTCAGATGGTCTTCGACTATCGGCATGGAATCAGTGATTGGTTCTACCCGCACAAAATTATCGCCGGCAGCAGAACTCTCCGTATCGTTGTTCATCTGCAGTAAAAATATATTATTGGTCAATTAATAACACATTATATATAAAATAGCTTGTTAACAAACGACTGCGATACATATACATACGAAGCAAAATAAGTCACAACACGTCAAAAACGACGTCATATAAATACAAAACTCTTCTATTGTCTCCGGCTTGCCGTGCACAAGGTAACAGAACTTCTACAAGTAAATTCCGATCCACTGTTTGCAAAATAAGGCCGTGTCTAGCTCGCATTCTCCTCATTCTTGAACTGAGGTTGTTGTTTGATATATGGTACAAATCCGCACAAACGAGATCAAAAAATTCCTAAACTTTCGGAGTTGGACGGCGGCAAAACAGATGAGCCAACCAAATTTGTAGAGGTCAATTTCGACTCACGGAATGCAAAATACACCGATGTATTGCTTTCACTCACGGGAATGAATTGAAAGCGATACACGGCCGTACACTGCAAACCGTGAATCCGAACACACTTCTATGAATTGCGTTGGGTTGTGTATGGCGTGTCCGATGTACTCGCAATGTTGCATAATTTTTTTTCCGCTTTGTGCGCTATTACTAACATCGAACAACAAACAACAACAACTAATACAACATCTACTTCCCCAATCAAACTAGAATTACCTACTCTATAAAAACCTACGCATAATATTGCAATTGTACACTGAAACATGGGTGAAAAATTTCCAATGAATTAGCCTAGTTAGAACTACTCAAGTGGTAACAAATTAGTACCTTCAACACTATCGGTGTTCGGGAGGCCGCAAAGTTGCTGCTGTAGAGAAAGGAAGGAGAGTAAGGGTTTGGCTAATTTAGGGGGATTAGGGTTTTAGGGTTGAATAGATTTTGTATGGGTTAGGGTTTGTTTGTAATTGGGATCTCCAAAGGAAGAGGTCTAGAGACTGAGAATAGGGGGAGATTCGGTGAAAAGCAACGATCAAGAGAGATTTAGGGTTTTCAGTTCGATAGAGAGACAGTTCCGATTGGGGAATTGGGTTTATCAAACTCAACTAGCGAGAGAGAGTTGTGAGGGAGATGAAGATCTGAGTATGTACAAGTGTTTGGAAAAACACTTGTACATAGTTAAGCCGTTGTTCCATACAACGGCCTAAGTTGAATTTATTTTTTAAAAAAACAACCTAGGCCGTTGTCTGTGACAACGGCCTAAGTACAATTTTTTTCAAAAAATAAAATTCAAACAACCTAGGCCGTTGTTTCAAACAACGGCCTAAGTGAATTTTTCGACCAAAAAAAACTCCACGCCAAAAAATGCTAAGTCCCAAACGTTTTTTGGCGTGAAGTGACGAAAATACCCTTCCGCTTTTGGGAACGTTAGTGGGAGACTTAAGCGGATCTTGATCTGATCCGCTGATCAAGATCAAGATCGATCGGACGGTGGAGATTGGTGTTTTCCAACCCATTGAAAACGGACCCATTTTCAATGATGCAAAACCCTATATATATATATATATATATATATATATATATATATATATATATATATATATATATATTGTTACCGCTGAATCTGGTGTGGGGATAAACAGATAGAATTTGTGGGTTCGTGGAAAAACCTGAATAGCGAGTCCAAACCTGTTCGTCGGAGTTGGGATGCCGACTCCCGCCGTACACCTGCAAGGAAAGTGCGAAACACCGGGGTTGATCCCAGCGACACACCCTCCGACGCTCTTGTCAGTAACCAGTGATGATTAAAAAAGAGCTTAAGTTGGCAAAAGAGTGATTAACCTGTGACAGTGGTAGGTGGGGGGTATTTATAGTCGCCGTTGGGATCAGATTAGGAATGTGATTCCTGTGATCTGATAAGGCGTAAAATCCTCGTAATCAGATTAGGAATATAATCCCTTAATTCCCTGTGAGAGGATAGTCGCGAATCAGGCCCGTTGATTTGGTTCAATCAGAGACCCTAATTCTATCCTGTCGGACTGGGTTTGTATCGGGTCGGGGCCCATACCCAGTTGAGGTGGATCCGTTCGCGGGTTATTGGATCTGTGAGACGGAGACCCAGTACCCGCTTCGGACCCGTTAGTAGGTGAAATTACCATTTTACCCCTGAGCTTTAAGATTCGTCTCTGATGTGAACGGTCCCGATTTAATCCTATTTTTAGCCATATCACGAGCCCCCCACTCCTAGAGACAGATTTTTTCAGTCTTTGAGGAGTAGTTTTACTGTTCTAATGGCCAACGAGATTTTATCGGTGTTCTTAAGGGAGTTTTGGATCTTGCTTGAGGTGTAACGGTGTTATTCTGGGCTTGTAAAATGCCCAAAAATATTTTCAGAATTTTCTGGATTTTTGGTGATTTTTCTGAATTTTTTCTCATTTTTTTGATTTTTTTTTTCATTTTTTGAATTAAATAATTAATTATCAAAAATATTAATTAATTATTCTAATTTAATAATTATTTTTCCAGAATTTTATAATAATTTTTCTGAATTAATAATTATTTTTAGAATTTTTAATTAATTTTTTCCGATTTTTTAAATATTTTTTCGAAATTTTTAAATAATTAAAACAATTAAATAAATAAATTAATTAATTAAATATTACCTGACACGTGGTGCGATCTGTGCCGTCGGATCCCGGCACGAATCTCGAGGAGGCGCGTTTTCCAAAAAATCGTTATCTTGTCGTTTAGCGCACGTGGTGCGATCTGGACCGTCCATCATCAGAAGCGCAAATTTCTGGAAGATCTAACGGCCGTAGTCGCTCGGTGGCTTTTTTCTCCGTTTGTGGAGCTCGGATGGGGACTTGCTCGGCAGTCCGACCGGGCACGTGGCAAACAAAAATTTTTTTTTTTTTCTTTCTTCCTGTTCATCCCTGCTCTTTCTCCTTCTTCTTCTTACCTTCGTTCTTCTTCGCCTCGTCTCTACTGCCTCGCCTCCAAACCGTCCATCTATCCGGCTTCGTATGGCGAGGAGGTCGACGACAAGGGGAATAGAGCTCGGCGACGTGGAGCCCGAAGGAGAGATCGGAGCTTCGGAGGAGAGTTTGTTGACGGAGTGTCGACGAAGGTGGGTTTCGACGAAGAGTAGAGTTCGGCGAGAGAAGGCGGTGAGCTCGACAGTCTTCGGCGGAGCTCGCTTGACGGAGCCGACGGAGCTCATGTCGGTGGCGTTCGGAGCTCGTCATTGGGCTTGTAGCTCGGATCCGAGGAGAGCTTCGACGAAGGTGCTCGGCCATGGAGGTGGTGAGCTCGTCAGTGGTCGGCGTAGCTCGCTCGAGGGAGCCGACCGAGCTCATGACGGTGGCGTTCGGAGCTCGTCATTGGGCTCGTAGCTCAGATCCGAGGAGAGCTTCGACGAAGGTGCTCGGCCATGGAGGTGGTGAGCTCATCAGTGGTCGGCGTAGCTCGCTCGAGGGAGCCGACGGAGCTCATGACGGTGGCGTTCGGAGCTCGTCATTGGGTTCGGAGCTCGGAGCCAAGGATAGCTTCGACGAAGTAGCTCGACCATGGAGGTGGTGGAGTTCGTCGGAGCTTGATAATGGGTTAAGCTCGGTATGGGCCGAGGTGGATCGCAGCGTTGGTGAGCTCGACCTGGGCATCGGCTCCTTGCTCGAGGGGGAGCTAGATGCCTTGGAGTTCGGCAGCGAGCTTTTGAATAAGATGGGTTCGGCTCGACGACGGAGGGAGCTTGGCGAGAGTGAGAGCACGAATGTGGTCGTCGGAGCTCGACCTCGCCATATTCCGAAGCTCGAGCTCGTGTGAAGTCGAGGTGGAGCTTCGAGCTCCGTCGATGGCTCGGCGATGGAGGTTCAACGACAGAGCTTGAGCGCTGTCTTGGAGTTCGGAGGATGAGGTGAATGTTGGCCATGGCGACGCTCGAGATGAGGGAGGAGCTAGGAGTTTGGAGCTTCCTGTTGGGTTTGTTTCGCATGGGTGCTCGGTGAGTTTTTCTTTTGTGCTGTTTTGGTGGGAGATTGGAAGAGAAGAAGAAGAAGTAGGAGAAGCTGTTTATGGGGTTCGGGTTTTCGGGTTCGGATCCCCTTAACGGGTCCGAACCCGCCCCCCCCCCCCCCATCCTTTTTTTTCCTTGCTGCTCGGCAGATGCGTCTTGTTCGGCAGATCCGAGCACGGATTTTAAGGTGCATTATTGCCACTTTGCAGCTCGGTAGGACAGTAGCTTGAATGGTAGATCCGAGCTACGTGGCTCGATCTGGACGGTTGATCACGATCGTGGTGCGAATCTCGAGACGGGCTCAGTTCCCAAGAAAACACTATCTTATCGTCTAGCGACGCTGGCAAGATCTGGGCCGTCTGATCGAGATCTTACACGAATGTTGAGGGAAAAGTGATTTTTTTCTGTTTTGGGGCTCGTATGGGCACTTGCTCGGTTAGCCGACCAAGCTCTTTGATGTTGGGGCTCGGATGGGAAGAGCTCGGATTTGATTTTGACAGTTGCTCGGGTTCGGTTCGGATTTCCGAGCTATTCGGCGCAGCTGTATTGAGATCCACTTTCCTGGTGCTACGGAGGTCCGATCGGGGCGTGCGACCCCTCGTTTCGAAGCTAATTCGAAGATCTACAACTTCTCTTTAGGAGTGGGATGAAGATTCACCCTCCTTCATGGTCAAAATAGCCCCGCAACATCCTTATCTTCATGAAGTTGAGGAGTGTTTTGGTCTCGGGGATTTTGGCAGAGGAGCTCCACTCCTAGGGGCGGAGAAGATGTGCCAGGAAGACCCTTGTGCTAGGAAGACCCTTGTAAGATGTGCTAGGAAGACCCTTGCAAGATGTGCTAGGAAGACCCTTGTGCTAGGAAGACCCTAGGGGCGAAGAAGGGGCGCAAGCGGTTCGGATCGCTAGTCGCTCGGCTCGGAATACCGAGCGACGTGGAGTGATCTGAGCCGCTGGATCTCAGCACGGATCTCGAGGCGGGCATAGTTTCCAAGAAAACACTATCTTGTCGTTTAGTGCTGCTGGAGCGATCTGAGTCGTTGATCTCAGCGCGGATCTCGAGGCGGGCACAGTCTCCAAGAAAACACTATCTTGTCGTTTAGTGCTGCTGGAGCGATCTGAGCCGTTTGATTGAAATCTTACGCGAATGTTGAGGGAAAAGTGATTTTTCTCCGTTTTGTGGCTCGGATGGGCACTTGCTCAGTTAGCCGACCGGGCTCTGTGATGTTGGGGCCGGATCGGCACTTGCTCGGCATCCGAGCGGAGGGAAGAGCTCGGCTCTGGAAGAGAGTTATTTGTCAGACAAGTGTGAGGAGGAACTCTAGGAGAGAGTTGTGCGCCAAACTTGTCGAGGAGAGGTCCGTCTTGGAGGCGAGCGGAGTGAAGAGCTCGGATCGGGAAGAGAGCTATTTGTGAGACAAGTGTGAGGAGGAACTCTAGGAGAGAGTTGCGCTCCAAACTTGTCGAGGAGAGGTCCGTCTTGGAGGCGAGCGGAGTGAAGAACTCGGCTCTGGAAGAGAGCCATTTGGGAGACGAGTTTGAGGAGCAACTCTAGGAGAGAGTTGTGAGCTCCGAACTCGTTGAGAGGAGGTTCGCCTTGGAGATGAGCGGAGCGAAGAGCTCGGCTCTGGAAGAGAGCCATTTGGGAGATAAGTTTGAGGAGCAACTCTAGGAGAGGGTTGTGAGCTCCGAACTCGTTGAGAGGAGGTCCGCCTTGGAAATGAGCGGAGCGAAGAGCTCGGCTCTGGAAGAGAGCCATTTGGGAGATGAGTTTGAGGAGCAACTCTAGGAGAGAGTTGTGAGCTCCGAACTCGTTGAGAAGAGGTCCGCTTCGGAGGCGAGCGGAGTGAAGAGCTCGGCTCTGGAAGAGAGCCATTTGTAAGACGAGTGTGAGGAGCAACTCTAGGGGAGAGCTTTAGCTCTGAACTCGCTGCTTATGTGAGAGAATCAACGGTTGTGGGAGCAATTCCGAATGGCGACCCACTTCTAACTCGCTGAAGAGCAAGTTATTTGAAGAGGAATCGAGCCAAGTGTTGGACTCCGAACCATCGGTGGAGGTATTCAACGGTTGTGGGAGCAATTCCGAATGGCGAACCACTTCTAACCCGCTGAAGAGCAGGTTATTTGAAGAGGAGTCGAGCCAAGTGTTGGACTCCGAACCATCGGTAGAGTTATTCAACGGTTGTGGGAGCAATTCCGAATGGCGAACCACTTCTAACCCGCTGAAGAGCAAGTTATTTGAAGAGGAATCGAGCCAAGTGTTGGACTCCGAACCATCGGTGGAGGTATTCAATGGTTGTGGGAGCAATTCCGAATGGCGAACCACTTCTAACCCACTGAAGAGCAGGTTATTTGAAGAGGAGTCGAGCCAAGTGTTGGACTCCGAACCATCGGTAGAGTTATTCAACGGTTGTGGGAGCAATTCCGAATGGCGAACCACTTCGAACCCGCTGAAGAGCAGGTTATTTGAAGAGGAATCGAGCCAAGTGTTGGACTCCGAACCATCGGTAGAGTTATTCAACGGCTGTGGGAGCAATTCCGAATGGCGAACCACTTCTAACCCGCTGAAGAGCGAGTTATTTGAAGAGGAGTCGAGCCAAGTGTTGGACTCCGAACTCGTTGTTTAAGGTTAGTAAGTTGCGGGAGCAGCCATGTAGAAGAAGCTGGACTTCGAACCCACCATTTAAGAGAGAAGCAAGAGCAATAATTTTCAATGAAAAGATGTAAAGTTTGAAATAAACTAAGTGGCCGCTTCAATAGGGCCAGCCATTATTACATGCTATCGGCCGGGTTACAAGCATCGGCCTTATTGAAAATCAGGATCCTACTTCTACAATAAGGTGAAGACCTCTTGGGAGGAGCTGGGAGATTCTAAGTCTTAAAGCTCGGCGGGCCCTTCGGTTCGTTTGTTGGCTCCTCAGGGGGGGAGCTTGGCCCCCTCTTTTTAGACGAACTTGGTCAGGTGCCCCCGCTATATGAGTTCTTCGATCTCCTCCTTCAGAGCCCGACAATCTTCCGTGTCGTGGCTGTGGTCCCTGTGAAAGCGGCACCACTTATCCTTGTTCCTCTTCTTGCCAGGTGTATTCATTCTCGGGGGAGCGCGGAGGACCCCTTCCCTGTCCACCTCCAGAAGAACTTCTGATATATTGGCAATGAGGGGGGTGAACTTCTCAAACCGAGGAGTCGGGCGACGCTGTCCATTGCCGTCCTTCTGGGATTTTTGGGAGCCCTCTTCGCTTGTGCTCTTCCGTTTGTTCCCGGAAGATGTCTCCTCAAAGCCCGGGAGATTCTCGGCTTCTTCGGCCCGAATGTACTTCTCGCTCCTAAGAAGGAGGTCGGCGAAATTATGTGGGGGCTTGTTGGCAAGGGAGGAGCGAAGGCTAGAGTTGAGGACGTTCGATTGGAAGGCGGCCGCTGCAACAGGCTGGTCAAGGGAAGCAATGGATCTCACTTCTGCAGTGAACCTCCTCACATAGTCTCTCAACTTCTCTCCCTTCTCCTGGCGGAGCTGGAGTAACGAGATGTTAGTCTTCTCCGTGCGTCTGCTACTCACAAAATGAGTGATGAAGAGGCTCTCGAATTGCTCGAAGGAGAATATGGAAGACGGGGCGAGGCGGGAGTACCGAGCCAAACCCTTAAGAGTGGCGGGGAAGGTTTTGCACAGCAAAGCATCGAAAGCTTGGTGGATTAGCATGAGGGTCTTAAAGCTTTCGATGTGGTCCACGGGGTCCGACTCCCCCGAGTAGGTTTCGAACTTCGGGGGTTCGAAACCTCTTGGGATAGGAGCTTCCATGATGGTCCGGGAGAAGGGAGGTCTGCTCGGGCGGATGATCCTGCCTCTTAACTCCTCATCCTTGTCTATTCGGCCGATGCGCCTCTCCATCTCGTGGAGACGGCGGTAGAGAGCATCGTCCCTTCGACGATAGTCAAACGAGCCTCTGGACTCGTCTTCATAGGAAGGGGAGCGACGACGGTAGCTCTGGGAGCGGCGAGGGCTAGGCATGCGCTGTTGGTTGCTAGGAGCCGGAGGAGGAGTTATGGACCGATGGTGAGGACTTTGGACCCGTGGAGGGATAGGAACCCTCTGAGCGTTGTTATTGTTGGGTCGGAGGTTGAGGGCTTGCAATGCCGTTGCTTGGAACTGCTGGAACTCGGCACGGGTGATGGGTGCCTCATCGTTCCTCGGATGTTGTCGACCGACAGGGGAATGAGGTCTTCTCCTATGGTGTTCGGGGGACTCTTTCATCCTTCTTTGGGTAGGGGACCTTCTGTAGTCTCGGCGGTGAGGAGATCGCTCATCCGAACGCTGTTGACGGGAGGCTCCCTCTCGGGCCCGCTTTTCGTCCAAACGGCAGCGAAGATCCTCATCCTTCTACCGATTGAGGACGCTATTTCGAAGGTCGGGGGCCTGAGGACTGTGGGAGGCGTAAGAGTCCGTAGAGGCATTGTGTATCGAGATGCGGTCCTGATGGAGAGGTTGCTTTTGCTTCTGCGGGTTAGGACCAGCGGGACCGTTAGGGGATTGCTGATTCAGAAGAGGAGGCTGGTCCTGTTGGAAATGGTCCGCAGCCGGAGGAGGAAGTTGCCCCTGCTGCGGAGCGGGATGGACGGGGACTTCCTACTGTTGATCAACAGGGTTGGGTCCACGGTTGGACCCCCTGGATCTTACTTTTCTAGGAGGAATGGCTGGAGAAGAGCTAGTCGACGAGGAAGAGGCGGGGGCTATTCGTATGGGTTCCCACAGACGGCGCCAATCTGTTACCGTTGAATCTGGTGTGGGGGTAAACAGATAGAATTTGTGGGTTCATGGAAAAACCTGAATAGCGAGTCCAAACCTGTTCGTCGGAGTTGGGAAGCCGACTCCCGCCGTACACCTGCAAGGAAAGTGCGAAATACCGGGGTTGATCCCGGCGACGCACCCTCCGACGCTCTTGTCAGTAACCAGTGATGATTAAAAAAGAGCTTAAGTTGGCAAAAGAGTGATTAGCCTGTGACAGTGGTAGGTGGGGGATATTTATAGTCGCCGTTGGGATCAGATTAGGAATGTGATTCCTGTGATCTGATAAGGCATAAAATCCTCGTAATCAGATTAGGAATGTAATCCCTTAATTCCCGGTGAGAGGATAGTCGCGAATCAGGCCCGTTGATTTGGTTCAATCAGAGACCCTAATTCTATCCTGTCGGATTGGGTTTGTATCGGGTCGGGACCCGTACCCAGTTGAGGTGGATCTGTTCGCGGGTTATTGGATCTGTGAGAAGGAGACCCAGTACCCGCTTCGGACCCGTTAGTAGGTGAAATTACCGTTTTACCCCTGAGCTTCAAGATTCGTCTCCGATGTGAACGGTCCCGATTTAATCCTATTTTTAGCCATATCATACACACACACACACACACACACACACACACACACACAAGATCAGCCAAAAAAATAATATTTTTTTTTTGTTCGGACGAAACATCGTGCTTCGTCCGTTTGATTTTTCCTCTACTTTGTTATTTTTTAGCATTTCACCTACTGCAACAAACATCGCCTTTGCTATTGAAAACGGGTCTAGTTTTCACGGGTTGAAAAACACCAATCTGAGCCGTTGGATCGCTCATGATCATGATCAGCGGCTCAGATCGAGCTCCCTATAACCCGTTTCAATTGATCAGCGGAGGGTTATTTTGGAAATTTCGTCCCAAATAACCCTCCGCCACTTAAGTGATATAGGGTGATGGGCAGAGGCGATCTGAGCCGCTGATCACGATCAAAAGTGATCCAACGGCTCAGATTGGTGTTTTCCAACCCGTGAAAACAAACTCGTTTTCAATGGAGCATTCCCCTACACACACACACACACACACACACACACACACACACACACACAAAAGATTAGCCAAAAAAATATATATATATTTTTTCGGACGAAACATCGTGCTTCGTCCGTTTGATTTTTCCTCTACCTTGCTATTTTTAAGCATTTCACCCACTGCAACAAACATCGCCTTTGCTATTGCCATTTTTTAGCATGCACTGCTATGGATGCTCTAAACTAACTCAATGTATGTACAACTCAACCACTCATTTTTAAGATGGAGTTATATTAATCATCAATATACTCAATTGTTGTCGGTTACCATAGTACCCTTCAAATATATTTACAATGTAATTTATTTACAATTATTGTCGGTTAATAACAAAACCCACAGAATCGACCAACCACCAAAATCAATTGTCTCTCTCTTTCTCTCCCTTCGCCAAATCAATCGCCACTCCCTCGATCATCGTCTTCCTGTCAAACCCTATCCCGTCTTACTCGCTATCGCCACCCCGTATCCTCAACTCACCAGCCCCAAAAATTGATCGTCTCTCTCTCTATCTCTTCATCCACCGAATCGATTGTCTCACCCTCGATCATCTTTCTCTTCTCAAACCCTAGTCCGACCTCTCGCTTTCGCCACCAAGTCTCTTTAACTCCGACATTAAATCATAGTGATTGTCGATGGCATCGAAGTCGCTGATGACATGGTTAGGGTTAGGGTTTGATCGATGACATCCATGGTAAAAACCTCAAGCTCGCACTCAAATCTCCCATTATTCAGGTAATCTCATTCCTCTCATCTTCCTCTTCAAATTGGCGTTTTGCCACCTTTATTAGATGCGATTTGATATATTGGTGTTGGGTTGGGCTTGATTGGATGATTAGGGTTGTATGGGCTTGATTTGATGATTATGATTATGATTTGGGTTGGTTTGGGCTAGCTTGGGGAAATTATGGGCGAGACTGGTCGATTTTTAGGGTTTTGGTTTGGGATTGTGATCTATAATACTATAATTCAACAACTAGTGTTACTCTGTGCAAATTGCACAATCTACAACAGTTTTGAGGGACCCGTACAATCATATAGTATTCCAAAAAAGTGAGAGAGAATTGAGAGAAACTTATGAATATCATTCATACCATAATTACTGAAATCTTCATTATCATCCTCATATAAGCAAATAGTTTAGAGAATCACTGCCAAACCATAATGTTACCCAATTGAATATTACTAAAGCTAGAAATGCATGCAATGAAAAGTTGTCGCAAATTCAATTATATGTTAACAGGTATATTACAACATCAGTAACATTTAGTAAATAGGTTATACATTGTAAACCATGTATTATAGCACATGTTATAGGGTAGATGATAGACTAAGAAAATCATAGAAAATAATTTTATAAATTGTGTTTGCTTAAAAATCTAATTCTAAGCTGGGGGATGATTGTGGGTTTGGAAAGAGACGTGAGACTTTGTGAGATTGAGAAAGTGGGAGTAGAAAAGAATGTGTTTCAGGAATTGAGGTTTTTATTTTGTTTTGATTTTTTAATAAAATCGTGCGCAGTGCACATATTAGTTAAAATAGGAATCCATACTTTTCCTCTTCTTTCTCTATTTCAAAATAGAGAAAGAAGAGAGGGTGTAGACTCTCTATCCTATTAGACCATCTCCAATGCTAGTCATCTTTCAATTTTAGCCAAAATAGTTAATATAAAGACAAAAATATGCTCCAACGGGACTAGCCAAACCACGCGCCAAAATAGATTTCTAATATTCACTTGCCAGATCTGGCGAGTATGTACCACTCGCTAAACTTCTTCCCAAAACCACAAAGTTGCGAAGTTGCGAAATTGCGAAATCAATCACGAAAATTGCGAAATCAATCGTGAAAATTGCAAAATCAATAGTGAAAATTGCGAAATTAATCGCAAAAATTGCAAAATCAATCGCAAAAATTGCGGAATCACAACATTTATATTTTTGTTGGAGCAGAATCGCGAAAATCAATCGCAAAAATTGCGAAATTTTATTTTTGGGCTTGGAACTTTTATTTTGTATTGAGCTTTTTTATGGGCTTTTATTTTATATTTTTATTTTATTTAATTTTGGACTTTAAATTATTAATGGTTATTCAAAATAGATAACATGGTTGGAGTGGAGACTTTTTTCGCTAGCTAAATTATCCATTTGTTATCCATTTTGGCTATTTTAGTTAGCCAAAATAGCTAACGTGGTTGGAGATGCTCTTAGTATAAGATATATATATATATATATAATTGGAGTTGTGTTATTTATAGACTAAGAGCATCTCCAATCGTTTGCTCTTTTGCCAAAATGACAAAAACAAAAAAAACAAAACAAATGAGAGCTGCAATCATTTTTGCCAAATTTTAGCAAACGATAAACAGTAGCTTGCCAAATTTGATAAACGAATTTGACAAATGCCAAATATAATATTTTTAAAAAATAAATTAAATGCGTTGGATGAAACATGTTTCGTCCACTATTATTATTATTATTATTATTATTATTATTATTATTATTATTATTATTATTATTATTATTTTACTGTTTTAATGATCGGACAGAACATGTTGTTACGTCCTTAAAAAAACGAAAACGAATGATGAAAAAAGCTCCCGAATGATATTTTTGTAGTTTAACTTATTACAGATAGACATCACTAACGTATATGTGAAATTTTTAAACACTTTTTTGGAGTTTCATGTAATTTTATGAGTCTCTCAAAATTATTTTTATCTGTGCTGTCTGCATAAGGGCATACTATACTAGTACAATATATTATGCTAAGGCCGCTTTTGATCCAAGGATTTTTCTCTATTTTATTTAATTTTTAAAAAAAGCAAATGTAAGAGGCAATCCTTCTTTCCTTGCTCATCCAAAATTTAAACTGGAATCATACTCTTTTAATCAAACATAGCAATATTGTATAGAAGTTATTATTAGATGATTTTTTTTTTTTGATAAAAAGATGACTAAGTCATCGCTCCATTAAAGAGAAATTAACGAAAATACATAGTAAGCCCGAAGGCGAACAACATCAAGGTCCAGCTGAGTATGAACTACAGCCTGAACAAAGAACAAAATACATCCAAATAGTGAAACATCAACTAAACCAAAAACTGCTAAGCAGTTACCCCCCCGCTTGAGAGCTACTCCTCCTCTCCCAATTGCATCTTCTTCCTAGATCTGAGAAGCCCTGTCCATTCAAAAGAATAGAATTGAATTTTATGCATCTGAAAAGAAAGTCTATGATTAACGCTATTGAAGCAATAGTCGTTACGGTCTAGCCAAAGGTTCCACATAATTGAAGCCACCAATAAATCCCAATCTATTCTTACTTCCTTTCTAATCCTGTTAGATCTAATGTCCCCCCAGACCTCAGCACTAGAACCTGGGCACTGTAAACCCCGTACGCTTGACCCAGTTTCCCCCAGACCCATCTCACTCTGAGACAATTGAAAAAAATGTGATTCGTATCCTCTTCGTGAGTTAGACATCTATTACAGGTTACGCTGTCCATAATTCCCCGTTTCCTCAAATTCACTTTCAACAGAATCGCATCATTCTCTACCAACCACAGAAAGACTTTCACTTTAGAAGGAACGCTGATGCCCCATATGACCTCCGATACTCCGTTTCTTAATCCTCCATCATTCAGCCGTTTGTATAGTGAGGATACCGAAAACTTGAGATTTGCCTCCAGGGTCCACCATCTTTCATCTTCCGACTGTTGTGTGTAATTTCCTTCTATACCTATGAAATTGTTGACCAGTTGGAGTTGGCAAATAGATTCCTGATCTAGAGAATCCTTGACTTCTAATCTCAATCTATTGTTCTTCCAGACGTCGTACACAAGGGTGTCAATGCTTAGTACTGCATCTGCAGCCGCTGGGAACAATCCCATCAACGAGTTATTACCATTCCACTTGTCTTTCCAAAATATGGTATTCTTGCCATTCTTAACCCTACATAGGGTGCTGCTATGAAATACCTCGCCAGTCTTGTAAACCCCTTTCCAAAAGCACGATTTCCTACTGTGGATTCCCTTACCCCCATATCTGAACTTCTTCCTTGCGCGATAATTGGTTAGAGACCTACACCACCAATTATTACGTCGGATAGCCAACTTCCACCACCACTTACTTAGGAGGGCCGTATTCATATCTCTAAGGTTAATGATGCCCAAACCGCCGAACTCTTTTCTTTTGCAAACCCTCCCCCAGCTGATGAGATAGATCCCTTTACCCCCCTCATTTGCACCTTTCCATAGAAATCTCCTTCTACATTTGTCTATCTTGTGAATTACCCATACCGGTAATTCGTAAATAGACATGAGGTAGATCGGGATGTTGTTGATGACTGAGTTCAGCAAAGTGATCCTGCTCCCCAGTGTTAAAAATCTCCCCTTCCAGCCGGCAAGTCTTTTCTCGATCCTGTCAATTAGGGGTTGCCAGTCCTCCCTAATAAGCTTCCCTGGCCTAATCGGAATCCCTAGATATGTTAGCGGAAACTCTCCCTTATTGTATCATAGCATTTGTTTGTAATAGGGACAGAGCAAATGTCGCTGAGTTGGATGACATAACTCTTATTGAAGTTGACCTTCATGTCCGACCATGCCTCGAAGCACTTCAAGATTGATCCCATAGCTATGATGTCCTCCTTCGATGCTGATCCAAACAGTAAAGTATCATCAGCGTACTGAAGGATAGAAATAGGGTCTGAAAATCCTTTGATTCTTATGCCGAAGTTAGCCCTCTCCTTTCTGCCATTAGCTATCATCTCCGCGAGCCCGTCTGCTACAATAGCAAATAACAACGACGACAGCGCGTCCCCTTGTCTAAGTCCGCTCTTGCAGCTGATCTCTTTTCCTTGTGCCCCGTTAACAATGAGGAACGATTTACCTTCTCTAATGCACCGATAGATCCCTTTCCTCCACCTTTCTTCGAATCCTTTCAGTAGCAGTGCCTCGTCAACTGAATCCCATTCAACCGAGTCATATGCCTTTTGAAAGTCCACTTTAAAAAGAAAGCCATCAGTTTTGTCTTTTCGCCCTCTGAAAACAATTTCATGCACCGAGGCAATGCTATCCATAATGTCCCGTCCTTTAATAAAGCCACTCTGCGACTCCCCAATGATATCCTTTAGATGTGGCCCCAGTCTATTAGCCAATACCTTGGTTATGATCTTAAAGGAACCATTGAGTAGAATGATTGGTCTCAAGTCTCCAACCTCTTTCACCTCAGATTTCTTTGGAATCAGAACAATATTCGCATACTTTAGTTTATCCAAATCTACCTCCCCCTTATAAAAGTCCTGGACAATGCGCATAAAGTCCCCTTTGATGATTTTCCAATAAAGTTTGTAGAAGAATAACGGGAATCCGTCTGGACCAGGCGCCCTATCCTGCCCCAGACTGTAGATAGCAGAAACAACTTCCTCTTCACGGAAGCTGCTTTCGATGCTATCACAACCGTTAATCCTGAATTCCATCCACATGTTCTGATTCAGCGAACACCTATGCTCTCTTCTCTTACCTAGCAACTCCTTAAATTTCTCATCGATGTGTAGCTTGATTCTATCCTCGTTCTCACACCAAACTCCATCCACCATCAGCCCAGAGATGTGGTTGTTACGCCTTCTTCCATTGGCAATCCTATGGAAAAATTTGGTGTTGGCATTCCCCTTCTTCAACCACTGAATTCTGGAGCGTTGCTTCCAATAATATTCCTCCATCTTTTCAATTTGAAGTATATCCTGTCTCTTCCTATATAGCTCGTCAAATTCGCTCCCTATTAAGTCTCTTTCCTCCTCTATGAGTTCTAAATGCTCTATCCTCTCCCCTATTTCCTCTTTGAGTCTTTGGTTGTGACCGAATTCCGATCTGGCCCACTGTTTCAACTTTAATCTTAATCTCCTGATCTTTTGAATCCAACAACCCACCGCTGAGTCAGACATAGTCGGCACATTCCAGCACTCCTCGATAATCTTCAGCATGCCTTCGCACAACGTCCATGACTTCTCAAATCTAAATTGATGTCTGCTCCTTCTTTCTCCTACTCCTCAATCCAAGGAAAGCGATGTGTGATCTGAAGTGAACCTGATCATTGCTTTGGCCCTAGCTAATGAAATTTGTCTTCCCACTCAGTGGACACTAAAATTCTGTCTAATTTTGCCACAGTGGGGGCAGCTTGTAAGTTTGACCATGTGTATTTCCTATTCGTAGGGTCGATTTCCACTAACTCAAGAGCATTGATAAATGCGTTGAACTGCTCCCTATCTCCCCGGGACGCTCCTCTACCAAGGTGTTCATGTTGAAATCTTGTAATGTTGAAATCACCTCCCACCACCCACGGACCCCTACATCTTCCTCTAATGCTCCTAAGTTCGTCCCAGAACAAACTACTTTGAGCGGACTCGTAAGGACCGTATACAGTAGTAACCGTATGAATCCAACTATCAGCTTGTCTTCTGTTTGTAATCGTAATCGAGAATATCCCCGCGATTTCGTCAGTAATCTCAAACAGTCTAGGATCTACCCCGATAGCTATACCTCCTGAAAACCCTCTCAAAGGTTTAAACCTCCATTCAAAAGCTCCTATTCCTTTAATGTTCTGAAACTCTTCCGTGGTCAGAAATTCTACCCTAGTTTCCTGAAATGCGGAGATGGTCGGCCTGTACCTAATGATAATATCACTAATAAGCCTCTTTTTTGATTTCTGTCTCATCCCCCAAACATTCCAAAAGATGTATAACATAGATAACTATTAACTCAAACACCTATACTCTAGACTCCACTGCTTCTCTCTACTTAATCTATTTGTCTCTGACTCTCCCCTCTAATAATATTCACTCGAAACAATTGCTCCTCTCTATTGGAACCCATAGCTAGACCGTAGAGACTAGCAAAATATATAAGCGAATCATCATTTAAAAGATTTAATACTGAGAAATCAACGGAAGAGTTACCTTGACAAGCAGAAGTTGGCTCTCTAGTCTTTGCCGCAGCTCTAATCAAGTCCTCTTCACTTGGTCCACTTGAGCCCCATTCGTCCATCTGCCTTTTGCTTTTCCTCTGATAATCTACATGATATTTGATCGCACCAGCTCCGTCGCTCTCCCCTACACCACCCCCTGCCAACTCTCTAACTTGTTTTGCCCATTTTTCGTGCTCTGAGTCATATGCACTTTCGCCGCTTTGAAGGCCATGTAAAGCTCCTATCATACCGTTCAATGTCCCCAAATCAACCGCATTAGCATTCTGCTCTAAGGAGAGCTCCGAATCTACCTCGACATCGTAGGTCTGATCATCAATACCTTCCAAAGGTACCATCTCCTTGTTCGAATTTTCACCTATATCCTCTTCGCCATCAATATTCCCCACTGCCGTAAAAGCCTGCTGAGGTCCAAGCCCAAGTGGTGCCCTTGCAGGTCCAATTCCCTCTTCATTAATAAGGCTCTCAGGATTGGGCCTTGGGTTGTTAACGTCTTGAATCGTGGGCTCTTGAATTAGAGTCGTAGCGGGAAGGCCCACATCATCCACCCCCTTAAAATTCGTCTTTTGAAAATGAGCGCCAACTGCTCCTCTGCACGCGAGCTCTTCTATGGCCCTTTGGATAGAAGCCTGAAAATCGTCCTTAGACAACAACACAAAACCTGGATCTTCCCTGGAAATCCGCTCAGTCGCTTCGAAATCCACACTTGAAGCGATCTTCAGGATCCCTGGCTTTCGTAGACTATGGGTTTAACCACTGTACTTTCTTCCTGAGCACACTTCCCATCGTGCCGCTAAGGTGCCACATCTCCCATCGTAGGCTCCTTCGATCCCGCGAGCCGTACTCTAGTTTGAATTGCAGCATCGAGATTGGATCCATACTCATCTGTGATATAGATTGAATCCTGAACCTTGAGGCGGGATGAACGACCACAATCTTGTGTTGCAAGATCGGACGGTCCACCTTCATCATCTACCTTCGTCCTCTTCCAATCCAGCCCTTTATTTCTATCATCTGATCGCTCCTCTTCCTCCAGAGTCGAAACCTTCCCAAAGGATACATTCTTCTTCTTCTCGACGATAACTTTAACATCGTAAAATTCGCCCTCGAACTCCGCTTGTACCATCGATGGAATGTCTGAGAAATTCTCGCAACCTACCCTGATACGCGCGAATTCCCTCCTCGCCTGAGTAATAGTGCTTTTGTCGACTTTCTGGAGGAGACTGAATGATCGAACTAGATTTTGGAACCCCGAACGAAGCCAACAGTGGTATGGGAAATTGAACAATCGAAGCCATATGGAAGGCATCTTGTTCGCCTTAAGAGCTCCATATTTGCGCAACCATTGGGAAAATGTAATGAAGAAATTGTCTGAACCCATGCCTTTTTTATTAAGAACTTCGTTCAACCTGGCCTCGTCGTGACAGTAGACGAAGAAGACGCTGATATTGAGGCGCTGAACTCGCCATTGGAGCGTCTGCGATGGGGTAATGTTGGCGTAGAGCAAGCTCTCGATATCCTCCGCTAATGGGTTCCCGCTTTGCACTTTGATTGCACAGCACATACGAAAACGACGCTCGAATTCTGCCATTAAAGGAGTAGGAGTAATAATCACCTTAATCATCGCTCTGCCCCCCGCATAGCTCTCTTGCGTTTTACTACTGTTAGATTTGATCGGCAATATAGCTCTTGGAGCTGTAGACGAAGGTGTCGGCGCTCTCTTCGAACTGGGACAATCTCTGGAGATATGACCTGATCTGCAACATGCATAACAGAACCATTGATTGGTACAATGCGAGATTGTGTGCCCCCATTGTGCACATTTATGACACTGCTGGCCAGAACCAATCGACGCCGACTCCTCCCTAACCTGTCTCTTCTCAACCTTTATCAGTTTGCGAGAGCGCACAAGAAGCCACTCTCCATCATCGTCATTCTTGGTGTTCCTAGTCTTCTCCGGTGGGGAGCTCCATTTTGAGCTGACTCTAACCGACGAAACCTTCCTCGCAGACCCCTTGGCAACTTCTACATACGTTGGACGCTTACGCTCTGATTGAACCCTATCGTCTTCTCTATCCAACGAGCCATCTCTCTTCAACTTTCCCTTATCTCTTGCCTCATCTCCTCTGTGAGCTTCACTCATCTTCCCTCTATGGGAGGAATGGTGAGCTCTGTGGACTGAGCGACCTCTCGATCTATTCGAGTTGTCGTAATCCCTTCTAACATCTTGCTTTCTCCACACGCTCCTCTCCAAAGCTTCTTCTCTCCATCTTTTAGCCATGTTCCTATCTGGCTCTTGCTCTGCTGGCTTGGGAAATCTCTGGTTGAAGTTGTTTTGGTGGATGCTGTTGTAGCGGTGAGAAGTTTTTTGTGGGGAAATGTCTCGCTCTTCTCTCACACCTCTCATCTCTATCTTTCAGTATAGAAATATTTCAGTAAAAGAGTACTATTAGATGATTTTTTTCAAAAATAATTTTGTTATTTTCTAAATTTTAAAAAAATTATATACATCTCAAATATAGAATGCATGCTACAATACGAATAAATCGCAGATGGTTATAAAGAAAACTCAATCCCAAATCACTCATGCACTTATAAAACTTATCTCCTATTAAATAAGTCTCAAAGTCAATCACAATAAATAAATCCTGTGTTCTACTTTTATCTGATTTTTATTTATTTTTTTCTTAAAAAATTATCTTCCACAAAATTATTTTAAGTTGCGTCTTATAAAATAATATAAACAATAAACAAAGAAAATAGAGACAAGAGGGAAGAAGATTATTCTCATTCATAATATTTTCATCTCTTTTACAAATGATTCACCCAATGACATATTTATAGGCTTACAAAGAATATAAAGAGACAATTACATAATTATTACATATGAATAAATATGAATGAATGCAATGTGGTGGTGGAGAATGTGGAAAGAGTAGGGGGAAGTTCAATAGACAATTCACACTTAATTTATTAATAATACTCCCCCTTGAATGTCTATTGAATGTAAATAAGAATATGCCTCGTTAAAACCTTACTAGGTAAAACCCAAATGGGAAAAACCCTAGTGAAGGAAAAAGAGTACATAATCTTTAACAATGATATGCAATGAAGATGCTACCTCGTTAAAAACCTTACCAAGAAAACCCAGTGGGACAAAACTTTGTGAAGGAAAAAAGAGTGTAGCGCATATCATCTCTCCCCCTGACGAGATCATCTGATTAGGACTTTTAAAAGTCATATCTCGAATCTCGATCAATTCTACCATCCTTTTCAAAAGTTGAGGTGATAGAGTCATAGCGAGCAATCTTCTGGATTGTCGCTTGATTCTATTTGGTTAACAATGATTTCACCTTTTTAATTGAAACATGAGTGAAGAAAAATTCTGGTGAAATATGTTTCGGCTGATCGCCTTTGATGTAACCCTCCTTTTATTGAGCTTTAAAGCTGTATTATCTTCAAATAACGTTGTGAGTACTTCTTGATCAATTGAGGATGACACGTTCTCCAAATATATTAAGAAGTTAAACCGATCAAACAAACACATCTATGCCTTGCCTCGCATGGAGCCAATATCTCTTGATTGATATATGGCTTTATAATGATATGATAAATACTCAGTCCAATGACTTCGAGTTGGTGAGGACTTCATCTTACTAGTAAACCAACTTTCAAATGTTTAATTTGAAAAACCTGAAAACAAAAATGATGACAAAACAAGAAATTTGCTTATCCAAGGTCTTTTCGTCTTAAGATATTTCTTTAAACATTGCACGGCTTGTACAACTCTTCAGGAGTTCCAACAGACTTCGATCTTGAATATTTAATAAATATATGTGAGCTTATATGACCATTATTATGGTCCCCTTTATCGAAAACTCACTAAGATGGTTATATCACATTTGTTCCGATTGTTTTAATCCATACAAAGCTTTGTTTAACTTAACTGAGTAAATTTTCCCGGGAATTATCATTATGTGCTTCTGGCACTTTTAAATCCTTCAGGGATTTTCATATATATATATATCATGGTCTAACGAACCATACAAATAGGCCGTGACCACATCCATGAGGCGCATTTCAAGTCTTTCATGCACTGCCAGACATATCAAATATCGAAATGTTATTGCATCCACCACAGGAGAATATGTCTTTTCATAATCAACACCAGGCATCTGGGTAAAACATTGTGCCACTGTAGCGCCCCGATTTCCAATACTGGGAAACCGTGACACGAGCCAAGATCTTTTCTTCAATTAGTCACAATACACAGAAAAACAGGGGAATTTAAAACTTTTTATTCGACACTCAATACATTACAAGTCTGAACATTATACAACTGCAATGCATTACAATAGTGTTACAATAATACCTTTACATTTCCAAGTATTACAACCTTCAACATCTTACATCAGAGTACAAGGAATGAAGAACAACACTTGGTAACTCTCACTTGAGTACTTCTCAACTGATAGATAATCAGTACATATACTGCAGCGGAACTAAACATAACACTGACTCCTTGCTTTCCTTGCCTTGAGTCCTCCTGCATCTCGCACCTGTACTTCTACTATCCAGTACCTATTGAAGTGGGGACATCAGTATTCACTGACGCTTAAAGGCTGATCATATAGCAGCGAATCTCCCAAACAATATACAAAATATAGCAATGGTGTTGGTGTAGTTTAAGTGTTCGTGAGTGCTAGGACTAAACTCTAATGCGATATTTAAAATAGAACTAGGATACTCCTATTCAGCAAGTCTCCGAAAACAACATGCAGCCCATACTACATGCACCCCATCTCAAACCGTTTCTTCATATATAGGGATTTTAACTCGCGTTATGAATTCTAATTGTACACAACCTGTTCCTGACATCTACACGTGGCTAATGAGGTTGCAGATGTGGTCAAGTCCCACTAATGCAGTTCGCCAGTGGTGTCTATGTTCGCCACTGCGACCCGGCTAACCGGACCTCTCTCAAAACAGACGAACCCAATGTATCGGGCGTTATTCCAAAATCAACTATAGGGTTTCGCAAGCGCAGGGTAGCGCGAAGCCTACCCTGTGGCACCCTCTGGGGTTTCGCAAGCGTAGGACTGCACAATGCATCCTGTGGCACCCCAGCCACGGTAGTTCAGGAATTAACAGCGCGAGATACGCAACCCGTGTCCTCAACTTGTGAGACGGCACCGTACGTATCCCTTTGACGGGAAGGTAGAACTAGGACGCTTCCTATTCTAATGTCAGCAAGTCTCCGAAAGCAACATGCAGCCCATACTACATGCGACTCCATCTCAAGCCGTTTCTCCATATATAGGGATTTAACCCGCGTTATAAACTTCTAATTGTACACAACCTGTTCCTGACAATACTCCATGACTCTGTGAGGTTGCAGAAGGGGTCAAGTCCCCCCCCATGCAGTCTGCTTATGGTGTCTCCGTTTTCCACTACTACCCGGCATGCCGGACCTCACTCGATCCCAGTATATCGGGCCTCATTCCAAAATCAAACTATAGGGTTTCGCAAGCGCAGGATAGCTCGAAGCCTACCCTGTGGCACCTTCTGGGGTCTAGCAAGCGCAGGACTGCACCATGCATCCTGTGGCACCCCAGCCACGGTATTTCAGGAATTAACAGAGCGAGATACGCAACCCGTGCTCCCAACTTGTGAGACGCCACCGTACGTATCCCTTTGACGGGAAGGTACAACCCAATGTCACCACCTAAGGCCTCCCTCAAGGGACAAGTTGGTCGTAAGGTGCCCCCTACAACCAACTCCTCTATCTTCGGCAAGGGTCTGAGCAAAATGACCTTCATAAGTCACTACCCTAATGATGTCCCTGACTCGACCATCCTAGGGACGGTAATATTATAACATAACATGCTAGGCCTTAAATTAGGCTTCGCAAGACAACTCCACTAGGCTGCTCAACCTAGACTTACCAGAACCCCTCAGGATCCGGTTCGTGGCTCATCGATCCAAGACTTCGACCGTGCGAATATACATGCAAGTCGCTACCCTATGTCTTGATGGTCGATAGCCCTTAGGGTGGTAATATCACCCTAGACGAGCACAACAAACTGTGTACTAGCTAACAAGCTATACACGAGTAACAACCACATACGAGCCCAATAAGCTACGTATGAAACAATGACTACCTACGAGCCAGGCAGGCCTCGTAGAAGACAACAACGTACATACCAGCCAAATAAGCCGCGTATGAGACCAACAGCTACGCACGGGCCGGTCGAGCCGCGTACGAGACAACAACCTTCATACGAGCCAAATAAGCTACGTATGAGACTCACAGCTACGTACGGGCCAGTCGAGCCGCGTACGAGACAACAACCTTCATACGAGCCAAATAAGCTACGTATGAGACTCACAGCTACGTACGGGCCAGTCGAGCCGCGTACGAGACAACAACCTTATGCAAACAACCATACAGGTAATCAATCTTAAAAGCAACCAAACGTGCTTACTAGCAAACTCGATCTTCTATTATTAGAAGCAACAGAAGAATCTACTAATAGTCTATGGTCGGTATTCTACTAAGGAAGAACCGAATGCGACATAACAGCCTTTATCGACTAACTATTACTAGTGGTCTTCCCAATCTTTATTACTTCAACCTATAGTGCCTTAAGCATGGCATACAATTGCGAGCATTTTCCTACAACAATCTAATTATAAAACAGAACCACTCACCATCACACTCCTAAGTACGAATATGATTACGCTTGTGCTTACATCGAGCTTAAGCATAAAAATCACTACGACCTAGACATGAAGTCCACTATCATGACTAATCACCACAACCCAAGCATGGGTATATAACTAGTATGAACATACAACATTCCAAGTTATAGTAGGTATTCTAACACTAACCCTACAACATTCTAAGCATGTATTGAACTTTAGCATGGTATAGGACATAACATAAAATCACTACAACTAACCATGGGTAGTTTCGTTAATCTAAGCATGAATATCATAGTAACATGAGTATTCATTTAATCTGGCATGGTATACAACTTAATTAAAACTAGTATGGCATACAACTTAATTAAAACTAGTATGGCATACAACTTTCTTGCCATTAGCTAGCATGGCATAGATCTTACTTACAATTAAAACTAGCATGGTATATCACTTACCTACAATTAAACTAGCATGGTAAGTAAATTTATCATGGATCCTACAACATCCTAAGCATAATAAAATTAATCCAAGCATGGTAGGAAACTCTTAGATTGAATCCTACAACATTCTAAGCATAAATGAGTCGATCTAAACATGGTAGGAAACTCTTAGAATGAATCCTACAATATTCTAAGCACAATTAAATTAATCTAAACATGGTAGGAAACTTTTAGAAAGAATCCTACAACATTCTAAGCATAAGGCATGATAGGAAAATTTAGAATGAATCCTATGACATGTATGTCATTCCTACATGTGATAGGCAATTTTAGCATTAATCCTACAACATTCTAAGCACCATTAAGCATGCTAGATATTTTTAGAAGAAATCCTACAACATTCTAAGCATCATTAAGCATGCTAGATATTTTTTAGAAGAAATCCTACAACATTCTAAGCATCATTAAGCGTGCTAGATATTTTTAGAAGAAATCCTACAACATTCTAAGCTTCATTAAGCATGCTAGATATTTTTAGAAGAAATCCTACAACATTCTAAGCATCATTGAGCATGCTAGATATTTTTAGAAGAAATCCTACAACATTATAAGCATCATTAAGCATGCTAGATATTTTTAGAAGAAATCCTACAATATTCTAAGCATCATTGAGCATGCTAGATATTTTTTAGAAGAAATCCTACAACATTCTAAGCATCATTAAGCATGCTAGATATTTTTAGAAGAAATCCTACAACATTCTAAGCATCATTAAGCATGCTAGATATTTTTAGAATAAATCCTACAACATTCTAAGCATCATTAAGCATGCTAGATATTTTTAGAAGAAATCCTACAACTATCTAAGCATCATTAAGCATGCTAGATATTTTTAGAAGAAATCCTACAACTATCTAAGCATCATTAAGCATGCTAGATATTTTTAGAAGAAATCCTACAACATTCTAAGCATCATTGAGCATGCTAGATATTTTTAGAAGAAATCCTACAACATTCTAAGCATCATTAAGCATGCTAGATATTTTTAGAAGAAATCCTACAACATTCTAAGCATATCTAAATTAATCTAATATAATCTTAGCATGGTAGTTACTTTATGAACACAAAATAAACATCTACAACTATCTACTACTACTACTACTCCATTTTAATCAAAAACATAACACACAACTATCTACCACTACTACTACTTCATTTAATCAACATACTACTTTATTTTAACATGCTACTACTTAGTTGCCTATTGGTCTTTATTATCACTAGTGATAAAAGAAAAGATCATTTTTATTTTATTTTATTCTACAACTAGTGAATAATAAGGATCTTTTTATTTTCTACAACTAGTGCTTAATAAAAGAAAGATCTTTTTATTATTTCTACAACTAGTGATTAATAAAAGAAAAGATCTCTTTTTATTTTCTACAACTAGTGGTTAACAAAAGAAAAGATCTTTTTATTTTCTACAACTAGTGGTTAACAAAAGAAAAGATCTTTTTATTTTCTACAACTAGTGATTAACAAAAGAAAGAAAATTACAATAGAACATATGCTTATTATTATTAGTCCAAGTTCAATCAAAGTCCTACAACCAACAATAGTTGTAAAAATGTTCATATGCTTATGTATACCAAGTCCTACAAGTCCTACAACCCCCAATCGGTTGTATGTTCAATGTCATATGCAATATGTCTTTTTAGTCCAACAATCATACATAAACAACAACCACAATAATAAAGGTTTGATCTTTACATGCTTAGTAGTTACTACTACTACTTTCTTTCTTTTATTTATCATTCAAAACACAACAACACACCCATCAAAACAAAAGAAAACAAAACAAGAAGATGAGAAGAAGAAGTCAAACAACAAAACAAACAAACAAACAAACAAACAAACAACCAAAGAAACAATGGAGAACCCACCCACCTTAGTTTCTATTGGAAGGACTTGCTTGCTAGCCTTCTCCTTCCCCTAGCTTTTAGGATCTCCTAGGAAAACCCTACAATAAAAACTCTCTTTGTTAGTATGAGACTATCTCTCTTTCTTTTCCTTTCCTTTCTTTCTTTCTTTTTGTTTTCTAAAATGAGAGAAGGAGGAGAAGGAGGGGGTATTTATAGGAGGGGATAGGAGGGGGAAAGTGCAAATATGCACACACACTTGCAAAAAAACCCCAAGTAAGGGTTGAGGCCGGCCATACCCCTAGGGGAAGTAGGGGTGAGGTGGAGGAGGTGTTATGTGGTGGAGGTGTGATGTGGGAGAGATATTTTCTAGTAATCTCCTTAATCCCTTATGTCTTTGTAACCCTAGGTTTAACCTCCTAATCAAACCCTAACCATCCCTACTAGGTTTTGTCATAGCAAAATAAGTGTTGTCCAAAATACACAACACACAATTCGTATAATGCACTAATCGACATACTACTCGTACGTGCGCATATATGTCCGTATACCGAAAAATCTTCGCATAATCCGCATAAAAATAATTAAATCTTGGAAATAATAATAAAATAAATTTTATTATCAGTTCGGAAGATCGCGGTATCAATTCGATACAATACGGATGTATACTGACCGATATCTGGATACAGATAATGTCTATGGACAAACCGGATGAAAATCACCAAAATATTCTAATTTTGGAATTAAAATAAAATAGTAATAAAATAATAATAAAATAATAATTTATATATGGTAATATCCGTCCGGGATATTACAGCGACAAGTCGTGCTTTATATCTAGTAATCTCATTTCGTTCATTTCTTTTTCATACAAATACCCATTTATAGCTTACTGGTTTGATCTCTTTTGGTGTTCGAACTACAGGTCCAAAAACTCCTCGTTTTTCAAACGAGTCTAATTCAGACTTAATTGCCTCTTTCCATTTTGGCCAATCATTTCTATTTCTACACTCTTCCACAGAGGTAGGTTCATGATCCTCGTTTTCATTTATGATATTGTGCACTATATTATATACAAAAATATTGTCGACAATTATATTATTCCGGTCCCATCTTATTCCCACAATGACATAGTTAATCGAGATCTCTTCATTTTCATTAATTTCAGGTACCTGATTCTCTTCATTATTAACTATGTCAATGGTCTCTTCTGGAAAGACATCATCGATTTGACAATCATGGTTATTTGCTCCTTTTCTTTTTCGAGGATGTTTATCTTTGGAACCAAGTGGTCTACCACGCTTCAGGCGTGCCTTAGACTCACTAGCAATTATAGGTTGTCCTTTAGGGACATCAATTTTGACAGGAGTATTTACAACTGGAATATGAGATTTTGTTACTCTTTTGTGGTCAGTAAATGCGTTTGGCAGTTGATTTGCAATACCTTGCAAATGAATTATCCTTTGAATTTCTAATTCACTTTCTTTTGTTCGAGGATCTAAACTTTTCAATGATAATTCATTCCATGAAATCTCTTTTTCCAACTGTTTATTATCTCCCCCTAATGTTGGTGTAGAACCCCGTATTTTCAAATATTATTTTTATATTTGAAAATGAATTTAAATTGATTTTTGGAGATTTAATGAATATTTTCAGAAAAAAATTTTATCTTTTGTACACGTGCAAATGCTTTTTGAGAAGTTTGAAAATTTAGCTTTCCATATGAAAAATCATTATTCAATATTTGAGATTTATTTAGTATTTTTTCAGATTTTTCTGAAATTAATTGGAACTATTTGCAATTTTTGAGAAAAGGACCTTTTTGCAAATTTGACATTTTTAGGGGTTAAAGTGCAAAATGTATATTCTGGACGTTTTGAACAGTATTGGTTGAGATTTAGAATTTATATTTTTCTTTTAAATCCAAATTTAAATGAATTTTGATTGAATTTCCAAGGATAGAACTATATATGTAAGTTGTATTTTGGAAGGGTTTATTTTGCAAAAGTGTGGGTAAAACCCTAAACCTAATGCCGGATATTTAAAGGATTTTTCTCCAGCCGTCATTACTAAAATACAGAATTTTTTGGAGATTTATTTTGGTGGAGAAAGGAGTTTTTGGATCTAGCAAAAGGAAGACTTTTTCGTGGACTTTTCTCAATTCAAGGTGAGTGATATAAAAATTGTTTTGTTGTTTGATTCATGTGAGTGACATCGTGTGTTTTGTTTTTGTTTGTGAATGATATAAACCCGTCTTGTTGTTGATCTATGTATGCGAGTGGCAATGTTGTTTGATTTGATGTTGTGAATGATTAGATCTTGTATTGTGGTATGAATCATGTGAATAATTGTGGATGGAATAGTAGATCTTTATTATTAAAATTGTGTTTCTAAAAAGCATGTTAAGATTTGAGTATGAATACCTGGACATTGAATTTATAAATCAGATTTTGATTTAGATTTGTGAAAGAAATTTAGTCTGGTAAAACCCTAATGAAAGAATTTGTGATTTAGAACATGAGAACTTGAATTTTCACATACTTGATGTTTTGAATAATATATATATACACGATGAGGATTTGTTGAGATTTATCATTTTTCCTGAATACGAACTATTTTCATAAACGATGAATCTTTAGAAAACTCCAGTTTTGATTTTGTAATCAGACCTAAATTGTGAAAACTGTAGGCCGACAGTCGACTGGCCTACTGTACAGTCGACTGGTACGAGCCTGCTACTGTATTTTAGAATCCTTAGAAAGTCGTTCTGGACAGTCGACCTAGCTCGTGGGCAGTCGACTGGTTCACTGAGAAATTTATTTTGTAAAATTATTTCAGTCCTTTCTGGGCAGTCGACCTATGACTCCTTTAAGTCGACTTATATACTTAGAATATTTTTGAGAAAATTATTGGAATTTACCTCGGGTAAGTCGACTGATTCTCTTCTAAGTCAACTTATATGACTTAGTTTATTTTTGTAAAATTTTGGATAATTGTCCTCTGGACAGTCGACTTACTACTGTATAAGTCGACTGGTACTGAAGGATCTTTGTAAACTTTAGTGCTATTTCGAATGATTGGTTTTTCAGATAATTCAGTCTATACTTGACATTCAGTTCAGTATTTGATTAAGCATTTGACTTTGAGATATTCAGTTAAGTATTTGATTTGAGACATTCAGTTGAGCCACTTTGTTTAGTGGAACTTTGCTTTAGACATTTGAGTTGAGTCTCTAGAGGTGTGTGACCCTAGTATACCGGTGTTGAGTTATTTTGTTGAGGCTCATTGAGGCATTTCAGTTATTTAGTTTTGAATTTAGGCCGGTAGGGTACACCGCTCTAGGAGATTCATTAAGTAACTAATTAACCCAAAAATGATAAGGACAGGCACTAGTGGTGATATGATGAACGGGAACATGAGTCAAGAACCTCAGTATGGCTTCCGGTGTGGGATTTAATCTCCGGAATTATCACAGTAGATTATTAGTGGTGTGGGATATGTCTCCGGAATTATCACAGTCTTGTGGTGTGGGACAATCTCCGGAATTATCACGGTAGCTACTTGTGGTGTGGGATTGATCTCCAGAATTATCGGAGTCGAGGTGAAGCACATGTGGTATTCGTGTGGTGACGTGTCAATGTTTCGGTGTGGGATGATCTCCGGAATTATTCAGGTGAAATATCTTGGGTGTGGGATCCATCTCCGGAATTATCGGGCATGAGATACTATCCATAGTTTATCTTTATCTCGTAGTAGTCAACGTGTTAGGATTAGTTTCATAACGCGGGGATTAAACCCTATGAAGAGAAGACGTTAAGGGCTTGCACCGAACCTATGTAGAATGGGATGCATAGACTTCGACAAGTACGCATTAGAGAGTCTGCATTTAGAATCTGTGGTTCTAGGCTTGGTTTTATGCACGTGATTTCCTGTTTTCTACACCTGACACTTAGCTTAGTGCCACTTGATGTTTTATGTTACCTGTCATTTCGTACTTCCCATATTCTTATTTAGTACCTGTTGTTTAAGAATTTATGAGGTATGATCTTTTATGTTGTTTGTTTGTTTTTATGTTACTCACACCATTTATGGCTGACCCCTTTAGTTTGGGGGTTAGGGATCATCTCTAGCCTCATATGTTGCAGGTTGTTGCTTAGAGTTGGAGATTGGATGCTTAAGTTGGTTTTGAGAAAAGTGATTTAATAAGAGTTTTGTGCAAGATTGTAATAGCAGATTTGAGTTAGTTCTGTGTTGTAAATGAAAAGAAAACATTGTTTGAGTTGTTTTGAATTCCGCTGTGATTTGTAAAAGTTTGTTGTAATAAATGTTGAAAAATTTAGTGGTGTTGGTTGTGTTTAATATTATATTGAAGTGGATCGCTGGGATTGTACCACGTATTTTCTAAGATATCTTATTAGAAATTCGGGGCGCTACAATTGGGAATAGTGATTCATCAAAGTGACAATCTGCAAACCTTGCAGTAAACAAATCTCCAGTCGGTTCAATATACTTGATTATAGATGGAGATTCATACCCAACATATATTCCCGTCCTCCTTTGAGATCCCATTTTTGTGCGTTGCGGTGGATTAATTGGGACATATACCGTACATCTGAAAATTCGTAAATGGAAAATATTTGGTTCCTGACCATGAACCAATTATAAGGGAGAATTATCATTATAACTGGTTGGCCGGATGCGTATAAGTTGTGCTGCATGTAAAACAGCATGTCCCCAGGCCCAAACGGGGAGATTTGATTTCATAAGCATTGGTCTAGCAATCCATTGGATCCGTTTTATAAATGATTCTGCCAAATCATTTTGAGTGTGAACATAGGCTACTGGATGTTTCACTTTTATCCCAATTGACATACAATAATTCATAAAAGATTGGGATGTAAATTCACCAGCATTATCAAAACGAATTGTTTTTATCGGATAATCAGAAAAATGTGCCCGCAACCGAATTATTTGTGCAAGTAATCTTGCAAAAGCCAAATTACGAGATGATAATAAATACACATGTGACCATCGAGTTGATGCGTCAATTAGAACCATAAAATACCAAAACGGTCCACACGGGGGATGAATCGGATCACATATATCACCATGAATTCGTTCTAAAAAAGATAGTGATTCGTTCTTTATTTTGGCTGGTGAGGGCCTTGTAATTAACTTTCCTTTGGAACAAGCAACACAAGAAAATTCATGGGATTGAAAAATCTTTTGGTTTTTCAATGAATGGCCACATGATTTCTCGATAATTTTCCGTATCATTGTTGAACAGGGATGACCTAACCGATCATGCCAAACCTTAAATATATCTGTAAACTTCTGGTTTACAGTATCAGTAAACTTCATATTTAGTGTATTATATGATTCAACCATTCTTATAGTTGTATAATACAATCCAGATGAGAAAGCTGGTAATTTTTTTAACACACATTTTTTGCCCATCATATTTGAGGTAATGCAAAGATATTCAATACCTCTTTCATTCATAGTCTCAATATGATATCCATTTAGACGAATATCTTTAAAACTTAATAAGTTTCTTTGAGACTTAGGCGAAAATAATGCATTTTCAATTATGAATTTTGTGCCTTCTGGCATTATAAAATTTGCTCTTACGGAGCCTTCAATTATCTTTGCACAGCCTGATATGGTATTAACATGTGCTTGATCATTTCTCATATTAGAAAAATATTTTTTATCTTTAACAATGGTGTGTGTAGTAGCACTGTCTGCAAGACATATATCTCCAACTTGGATCTTGGATTGATACATATTCATAATCTTGGATCATAATCAATTAATGAGAGGTCCAAATATATATATTTTTTAAAAGCCCATGGATTTTACCTAGTGATTAAATGTTGACACAGATAAGGTAAACTTTCCTTGGTAGCCTTATTCCTACTAGGCCATGGGATTTATGATAGCCTTGTTCTCCTTGGATCAAATGCCCTTCGATCCACGTAAACTTTGGACCATAAACAACAAAATGCCTATATTAGAAATATTAATTACTAATTGTTTCACTTTCAGATATGGATTGATTAAAGGAGCATTCAAACTATTCAATTTTTTTTCAAATCTTCAGGACATGATAACAACCGTCAAGATAATTTTCCTTCTCCAACTCCTAATACTATTTGACAAAATAGCCCACTCCATTGCTCCTTGGGTTAATGAGCTTTACTCCATGATCAATTAGGAAGAACCTTCTGTTATGCATCATTCCAGATATTACAGCAAACCCCTCATTCATAATTTTTCTTCTGGGAAAAATGCAACAAATTACATATTTTAACCAGGTTGAATTCTGCTCGTAAAATCAGATAAATCTTTCATGTAACCTTCACAACATTATATTTATTTACAACTAACTTCATTTAGAAGATGGATGGCTTTGGAAAGGTGGTTACTACTGTTACTTTTTCATTGATTGTCGTATTGAGTCAATCAGTAGTGTGATAGTAGATTTAGATATATGATATTAGATTTGAGTCAAGTTTATAGCTTACACCCTGAGTCCCTGACACAACTAGTGTGCATCTATAACAGGGGATGAGGACGGTGAAAAAAAAAAACATGCTGACAGCTGGACAAAACTGAAAGTTCTCCCACAACATGAGGGAACAAGAATATATACCAAAGCTCTTTACAATGCAGTATGAGCATCTAGAAGGTTATGCAAATTGGGAAAACAACCACAAACAAATAAAATTTTCATATACAGGAGGCACTTAGTTAAAGTTTAAACTCCTACCTAATAAGAATATGCTTGAGATATGATGAAGCAATGGTGAGATATAAGCATTTAATTTCATTAAGGCTATAGACTAGGTAGACCAAGAAGGTATTATTTTCAAGATTTCTAATTTCACACAACCATATAAATTTATATAATATTGGTATGTGCTTCATCATATCTCAAATGTGAGAATATATATTATAGAGTGTGTATGGTAATAATGTCTTCAAGACATTTGTCTCAACTTGAATCTTGAATTTATACATATAAAAAAAAATAAAAAAAATAAACAAACTTGTAAAGCAATATATCAAACATATATGATAATATTAAACTTAAATAAACAGAATATTATCATAACTCATAACAGACATGAAAAACAAAAATAAAACTTATAAATAAAGTAACTTGAAATGATAAATCATTTTGATCACTTCTGGTGATCTTGATTTTTTTTATTTTTATTTTTTTAATCTTCAGGATAGTATATTTATCACTTCTAGTGATTATCACTTCCATCTTCAGAATGGACAGAGAAATATGCCACCTTTAAGTGTATCATATCATTGAGGTTATGACCATCAGTTAATTCTTTCCTTTATTCTTTAATGATTCTTGATATAGATCAACAAAATATATTATCGTATTACAGGTACGCGACCAATGGTCTTGCATCATACGCCAATGATGGATTGTTTATACATTTTATTTTATTTTCATTATCCAAGTCCACATCTATGGCCACGATGATGGGTACCCTCATGGCTAAAATCACTAGAACAATTATATAGTATCACATTCACTTCGGAGAATGGAGCATGTCTAATATATAAGACGAAATCGTCATTTTTCCATACATTTATAGTTAGTCACAGTTATGCATATTTAGATCTACAGGATCGTCGTCAATTTATACTCATTGTATTGTTATTATACAAACAATATTTTCTTCATTTCGAGAGATCTTCGGGATCTTTAATTTTTGATATATCAAATTCTCACATAATTCCTTTTGCTAGATGAACAACATTTTATTTAAATTTCAAGAGATCTTTAGGATCATTGATTTTGATACAATCATCTTTCACTCCTTCATGGAGATTGTGACAAAAGAAAATTATAGCTTTCGTATGATCTCATTTCGATGCTTCTTTGAATCCATCAATTGTCTCTTTGAGACTTTCGGTATTCAAATGAATTTCAACATTCAAAACTCATGACAAGTAATTCTTGTCGGTTATTATCAAGAGCTTTGAAAAATACGAACATAATGAAATTATATGCATAATTAGAAATAAAAAAGACGAGATCAAAATATAACTTTTCTGATACACAAGATCCATAAAAAATGGCGAGTGTAGAGCATACTAAGTTATATTGATCTTAAGGAAATGATCAAAAGTAAAAAAATAATAAGATGAACTCGAGATTAACATACTTACATATATAAGACCAAACATTTGTCTTTTTCTTCGGATGAACTTGAGACTCGAAAGACAGAGACTCGTGCTGATAACGTCTTATAAAATAATATAAACAATAAACAAAGGAAACAGAGACAAGAGGGAAGAAGATTATTCTCATTCATAATATTTTCATCTCTTTTACAAATGATTCACCCAATGACCTATTTATATGTTTACAAAGAATATAAAGAGACAATTACATAATTATTACATATGAATAAATATGAATGAATGCAATGTGATGATGGAGAATGTGAAAAGAGTGGAGGGAAGTTCAATAGACAATTCACACTTAATTTATTTATAACACTGGGGTCTATTAATTATCAAAAAAAAAACACTCGGGTCTATTTTCAGAATTTTCCTACTTTTTAGAAAAAAAGCCGGAAAAAGTGAGAACCCTTTTACCTGTAAAATCCTGCGTGTCAATTGCCGTTTCACCCCCTTATCCGTCGTTCCTGTTTTTCCTCCTTTGACCAACTTCCCTAATCTCCTCCTACAAATAAATACCCTCTTCCCTTTTTTCACCACCCAAATTTGACCCTCGTATCTTTCTCAATGGTCTAAATATCCCTCTCCCCCAAATTCGCTCCCGACCCAAACCCTAGTTTCTGCCTTCTTCTTCTTCATCATCATCATCTTCTTGAAATCTCCTTAAAATTCGCGAAATTGGAGTGACTTAGGGTTCCAATCCGAGGGCATCGACCATGCAATCGGTGCTCGTCGTCGTCGTCCTCTTCACTCGATCGATGGCGAGCAAATCTTTTTTGGACCTCTCGATTCTTGATTCCAGTAGTAGTAGTAGTAGTATAAATTGTATGAAGAAGCTTGAGAAGTGGAATCGTCGTGGTAATCTTAGCTAACATCGGGCTTCCCCTTCTTTAGGGTTTCGCTTGCGTGCCCTAGTTATTCTCCCTTTATTCTTTTTTTCCCTCTCTCTCTCTCTCTCTCCCTCTCTCTCTCTCTCTCTCTCTCTCTCTGTTTGTTAAGATTGGTTGAATTGAGGTTTGGACGAGAAGTAATTTGGGCGACTACTTGTTAAGGTATTAAATTTGTATTTTTTTTTTAAATATTTCGATTCGCAATTTCAAATTTGAAATTTGCTCATAAAAGCACTTCTTTGTATGCGATTGATTAGTTACTATTGTAGTAAGGGCCTAATATCTCTACTATTTTAATGGGAGAGTTGGGGTTGTAAACAAACAAACCCTATCTGAGTAAACACGTGCAATATACGGCAAACTAAATCCACCAAACATATCCGTGTGATGCATGTGCAGCTCCTAAAAAAAAGAATATTTTAGCAAATGCCCCCATTTAAAATGTGAAAATTAGCATATACCCCCACTATTTTTAAAAACTAAGAAATACTCCTATTTCTAATATTATAATGGGAGAAGACCTTAGTGTCATTTGTAAATGTTTTGTCAATCTACCAACCCGTGCAATACACGTGCATAACTATTATAAAGGAGGTTCTAAGTTCAAATCCAGATTATGTCTAAATTTTTATTTTAAAAAACTATATTTATTAAGACGTGCATCGCACGTGCAAATTACTAGTTGTATTTTAATGGGAAAAGGTTGGTTTTTTTTAATTTTTTTATTCCCCCTCCTTCCGATGACGATGAATGAAGGTTAGTTACATGAATTATATTTATCCAGATATAGTATTAACATATCCTGTTAGAGCATTTGTAGTCATTTTTTAAAAAAAATTTTGGGTATAGCAATTTGAGGAGGTTGGCGCAATCATTGAACCCAAAATTTGGGTTTTTTATTAAAAAAAAGGAGGGGGACGGATTATTAATTTTTTATTTAAAAAAAAAAAACAAGTGTCAGACTGAAGATTTTTTTTAAAAATAATTAAATCTTAATAAAACTTTAATAAAATCAAAATTAAATAATTTAAAAAAAAGTGTCGGACGAAATTTCATATTTCGTCTTACAATTTTTTGCGCGAAAAAAGCCACGGACGAATTTTCATCTTTTGTCTCCTCTATTTTGCAAAATGCCATATCGCTTGCCAAATATAGCAGACTATTGTTCCACTCCGACTCAAAATTTTGGGTTTTTGGCAAGCGACTGCGGAGGGTTTTTGGCTAAATTTTGCAAAATTTTGGTTTTTATACGACTACGCATGGCACGATCTTGGGTGTGCCTTGTTTTAACTACAATCTCATCCTTAAATTTTATTAATTACCACCAGTTTAACCTCGATCAAAGAAATAGCTCTTAAATTTATACAAACACACTGACATTCATTCTTATTGTATTGTAGCTCTTAATTTTGGCTCTCCATCTTAACTCGAATTACATGCGTGATAGCAGAATACAGTAGAACAACTTGTTTACTTTGGCTATTGAGCTTTGAGTCTATGGACACCATCCTTAATTTCACCGTCAGTATCATAAATGATTGTAGTTACGATGAATCTTAAACTCTTAAATATTTCTCTACATTCTTAAACTAACAATTATTCTTGATGTGAAGTACGAAGCTGTTACCAAAGTCACATTCTAGTCGTTTATGTCTTCATTATACCAGTGAAACCCTTTATCCCAAATGTTTAGGGTTGACTACACTGATGATTTTTCTCCACCTAGATTTCTTAAGTGTTGTCTCTTTTATTAAATTATCACAAATAGCATCTTTATGAACTGCCTTAATCTAATTCTATTTACGCTATGGTCTACGGTTTGCCTGTCTTTTTCTTTTGATGCATCAACTAAAATTCTTATCACTCGTGCCGAAAACCCAGAAGTAGGGTGTTGACTAGTGAGATTTCATGTCGGACAGCCAATGCTAGGAATATTTCTCAGTCCCATACCAAATGATTTTTTTTTTATCATGAATGTGATCTAGGTAACTCCTATATTCATCAGCACTATTATCATCCAACTAAATAGTTAACCTATAATCTAAATGCACATGAAGATGGATATGTTATTGTAATATACTGATTGAGAACTTTTTTATATCACAATTTTGCATTATAAAATAACAATAGCATATGATTTAGCACTAAGTAAAACCATTTCGAATTCAACAACTAGCCAAATTGTTATTTTATCTTTTGAGTAATAAGGTTGAATTCTAAAATTTAGACTAGAGATTTCACAACTGCAGAGCACTTACAACCATTGGCCGGTTACTACAAATTAAATGCACGACGACAGGGAGAAACATCTCACAACGGGAAAGTTATGTTTTCTCTCTCTCTATTCATTAAAGCCAAAATGGAGTGGCCTCAAGGCTTGCCTAGGCACTCTCTTTTTAAAACTTGCACCTCCTTTTCATAACATCCATATGTATTTCCAATCTCATTAACCTTGTGCTTTTATCCCTTTAGTGTCTAGAGCCTCTCTCCGCCTTTAAGATTAATAATTATGAATTATCCCATGTATTGTTCTTAACTGTTATAATACCTTCAACAGTTGACATGTACCATTTGACTTAATCAAGATGTACCTAGTAAGTCATTTTTCTAATTACTGAAAGAAACTAAAATTTTATTTTTAGTGTAGATCCTCATTGTAGGTTGGTAAAGATGGGAAATTGTTGTTATCTGCCTCATGTTCAGACACAAGTTGCTAGAACATTTCATATATTCTTAATTGTATGAAACTCCCTGATGCTCGTTTCCTAAATTAACCACTTAAACTCTTTCAGGCACATGTCATATAGATGAAAACTGTATGTAGATTTATTTTCTTCTATATTCATCTTTCACCAATCAATATCGTCTTTTATTATATTATTTACCTTTTGTGTTTGACCTCACTATTATATAAGCTAGCTGACATCATTCTTATTTTATTGTGTCCTCGCTTACTCTATTGCAAAGTGATCTTATCTCATTGTATAATCATGTTTTTAGTTTTATAACTTTGGGGATGTTCCGGTTTCTATGTCATGCACCTGTTTATGTTGCATTTTGAGTCTCTATCATAATCTTCTTATGTATATGGAAAGATACTTTAATTTGTGGGCCTTTTAGAATTTAAAATTTTACAGTTTTATATGAAAAAGTTTCTGATCATTTGGTTTTATGTAAGATTTTCAAATTCATTTTTTCAATTAGAAACAAAGTTCCCTGCATAGGAAGATATAGGCAGGAGAGGAGGCAGTGGTGAGAGTGATGCTACAACGGGAAAAAAACAACTAATAAGAAGGGTTTTGAAGATAGTCATAAAGATCATATGCAAATTTCTCCTCTGATTTCTTACCATTAGAGGTGGAAGTCATATTGAATTTATCTTATGCTGTAGATGGGCCCTTTGATGTCTGGAAAGTTGAGTTTCCGATTCTTTATATTAGAATTCCATACTTCAGATATGGTGCCTGCTCAAAATTCAATGCATTTAGATACTTGTTCTTCTTCTTACTGGCTTCATGATTCTGATTTTAGTTAGCTCTTACAATATTTCTCATCTATTTTAAGGACTATTCTCATGTTAACTGTTCATAAAAATATCCTATTTCTATAGAGTCATCTGTTGGCATACTGTAGAGATTTTATTTATTTTTTCTTACATAAAATCCTGACAGGTTTAGTCACTGGAGACTTTGAATGGGTAGTTCAGCATCCTCGGTTGATTTGGTTTCCTCTACCGTCGGTTTTAAGTCAAAATTATGCTGTTTTAACTGTGAGGGGTCATGTGTAAAACATGAGCAGCTCACTTGTGATAATGCACAGAAGAACGTGAAGCAAATACTTCTGCGAGATCTTGAGAGTTCTTCTAATAGTGAGGAAGAGGAGGAGGATTTTAGTGATTCAATTGTCAAAGAACTTGGCATTTCACTTTGTGAAGCTGTGCACATTCATGACCATCCTGAACCCTTGGAGATCTACAAACAAAAGGAGGTGGCGCCTATTGATTTTGAGGCAGATGTGTTGAAGGGATTGGACAAGTATGCATCAATTCTATGCTCAGAACTGGTACAGTTGTATCCAGTGAGCTCTAATGCAGGAGATGCATTACCAACTGTACTGCAAAATGCAAGCTTTTCCAAAGCTGAAAACATTGCACTTGCACAGCCACTTCCTGTAAGTTTCCAGTAACCTTCTATAATTCACCTTAACTGTGTAATATATCTATATAATAAATTACAAAGAAAGCTATCAAGTGGCTCTCATTCAATCTCCCGTAAAACCAATGATCTAGATTGATTCTCCCAAAATATATTTTCCCGCCCAAAATTTCAAACCCCAAAATTAAATTTTTCGCCCCAAAACTAAAAAACTCATTACTTTATTACTCTCTCTCTTCTCTCTCTCTTCTCCCTTCACTTTTTCATATTTCTCTCTCTCTCTCTCTCTCTCTCTCCCATTCTTTCTTTATTTACTTACAAATTTAGATTTTAAGATTTCAGGTTTGTAAAATTTTCAGAATTTTTATGTTTTTTTTATTGCACATATTATATTGAAAATAGCAAATATCTCTTCAACAGTTAAATTTCATCATTTTCCATCCTTAAAGTTCTAAGAAGTTGAATTTTACATCCTCATTTATAATTATTTTTCAACATATACTAATAGAAACATGGACTTTTATTTACAACTAATTATTGTCATACTATTCAAACTTGAACTACATAATTGTTGTTTTACTGTTTACAGGGCTTTTCGTGTGTTGTATCGTTCCGAAGACGTGCCGTAGGCACGTGCCCACGGGCAAATCTAGTATCATAATAAAGCAGATTGATTTTAGTCGCTTATATTGTTAGGATCTATGTACTTTTGTGTCCATAAATTAGTATGCTCTTTATCTTCTGCGTAGCAATTGGATCAGTTTGAAAATAAATTTTTTCAAGATAAGCATTTCCAAGCAATATCTTAACCATCTTCATTCAGGTATATTGCTTATGTAAAAACACTTACAATCATTAATACATAGAACTTAACCATTTCATTCAAATATATTGCTTATATTACGCATTTCCATATATTAATTTATACTACACAGCTATTTTCATTTAGGCTAAATTTAAAAAAACCCTACTAAACTTTTTTTTAAAAAAAACGGCACTCAAATATAGTTTTAAAAAACCCACAACGACGGAGTTTACTTCCATTAGGTTTTTTGTCACGTCCGTCGCACGTGCATTTTTTGGGACGAAAATGCCCACCAGGATCGTTGGATCTCCAAGAAAAACGCGCACGATCGATCAACGGTCCAGATCTCTTCAAAGTATGATTTGTTATTTTTAATTCTTTTTATTAATTTTTAAATCAGATTAATTAATTAATAATTCTAAAAAATAATAAAAATTCGAATTAATTAATTAAAAATATAAAAATTATTATAAATTCGGAAAAATATGAAAATATTTCAAAATAATAATAAGAAATTTAGAACAATTAATTAAAATTCAAAAATTAATTATAAAAATTGAAAATTTTGATTTAAAATTTTTCAAAAATGATTAAAATTTGGTTTTTTTAAAAATGTATAGAAATTTAGAATACTTAATTAAAATTTTCAAAGTTAAGTATAAAAATAGAAAATTTTGATTTATAAATTTGAAATTTTTAAAAAATGATTAAAATTTGGTTTTTTAAAAAATGTATAGAAATTTAGAATACTTAATTAAAATTTTCAAAGTATAAAAATAGGAAATTTTGATTTATAAATTTGAAAAAAATGATTAAAATTTGGAAAAGTTTTGAAAAATTCTAAAAAAATCTGGGAAATAGTCCTAGAAGCACATGTGAGGCACGTTTTTTCTAAAAGCTACTAGTAATCAGCACATGGAAAAGCTCTACAAAGATGCAACTACTAGTAATCAGCACATGTGAGGCACGTTTTTTCCTCTTAAGCTCATTCTTTCACAAATTATCCCTAAAGAAAAATGTCCACCCATCAAAAATAATTATAAATTCGGAAAAATATAAAAATATTTCAAATTTTTTTAGAAATTTGGAATAATTAATTAAATTTAAAAAAATTGATTTAAATTTTTGAAAAATGATTAAAAAAAGTAAAAAAATGAAAAGTCCAGAAAAAAATTTGGAAAAATTCCAAAAAAAATTAGAATAATTAATTAAAAATCCAAAAATTAAATATTAAAATAGTGACATTTGATTTTTTTTAAAAAATGATTAAAATTGAAAAAATAAGAAAAATTCTAGAAAAACCTGGAAAAATTCCTATAAGTTCTACAGAGATGCAAATACTTCCAAACTCTCAGTTTATGGTGTTGATTCTTTATATACTAGTAATTTGCACATGTGATGTTTTTTTTCCTTTAAGCTCATTCTTTCACAAATTATCCCTAATATGTGCAATTTTTTAATTTCGGCTTAATTAATTAAAATTTTCAAAATATAATTAAAATTTTGGATTAATTAATTTTAAAATTTAAAAAATAATTATAAATTCGAAAAGAGAAATGCTCCATTGCAAACCACTGAAGCCGTTGGGCTTAATATAACCTAAGTCATTGTTCCCAATAATGGCCTATGTTATAAGCTAAGCCGTTGTTGGACTCTAACAATGGCTTAGATTTATAATGTAAGCCATTGTTGGGAACAACGGCTTCAGTGGTTTGCACGGGACCCGTTTGCAATGGAGCATTGCTCATTCGAAAAATATGAAAATATTTCAAAAAATGATAAGAAAATTACAATAATTATTTTAAAAAACCAAAAATTATTTAAATTTGAAAAAAAAAACAGTTAAAATCCCGAAAAGTTCTTAAAATTCTAAAAAAAAAATTTCAAAAATCAACGAAAACTTGGAAAAAATACAATTACTTTCAAAAGCTCAAAAAAGCAGGTTGATTTTTAGAATTTTTTCAAAATTTTCAAATTTTTTAAGAAAAAGTTGAAAAAATTCTAAAAGATCTACATGCTTTTTTGAGCTCTTGAAAGTAGTTGTATCTTTATAGAACGTCTAGTAAAATTTTCAAGTTTTCTTGGATTTTTTCGATTTTTTTGGGAAATTTCAGATTTTTTCGGGATTTTCACTATTTTCCACCCAAATTTTAATTAATTTTTGGTTTTTTAAAATTATTATTGTAAATTTCTTATCACTTTTTGGAATATTTTCATATTTTTTGAATTTATAATTATTTTTTAGATTTTTAAATTAACTAATCCAAAATTTTAATTATATATTTGAATTTTTAATTAATTAATCTGAAATTCTTATCACTTTTTGGAATATTTTTATATTTTTTTGAATTTATAATTATTTTTTAAAATTTTGAATTAACTAATCCTAAATTTTAATCATATATTTGAATTTTTAATTAATTAATTTGAAATTAAAATATTGCACATATTAGGGATAATTTGTGAAAGAAGAGCTTAAAGAAAAAAGCATCACATGTGCATATTACTTGTATATGAAGAATCAACACCATAAACTGAGAGTTCGGAAGTAGTTGCATCTTTGTAGAACTTTTAGTTTTTTCTAGATTTTTCCTTTTTTTTCTTTCAATTTTTAATCATTTTTTATAAGTTGGGATGTCACACATAGACCTAGTAGTGCCCCCGTTAGAAAGAGTGACCTTACAGAAGATAGTTGCATCTCTGATATGATAGCTTGTGACCTTATAGAAGATATTGCGCTAAACCGAGCAGAATGGAAAACCAGGATTCATGTAGCCGACCCCAACTAGTTGGAAAAAAGCGTTGTTGTTGTTGTTGTTGTTGCTGTAATCATTTAATTTTTAAAAAAAAATCAAATGTCACTATTTTAATAATTATTTTTTGGATTTTTAATTAATTATTCTATTTTTGGGATTTTTTCCCAGTTTTTTCTCGATTTTTCCTTTTTTTTTAATTTTAAATCATTTTTCAAAAATTTAAATCAAATTTTTTTATTTTTATAATTATTTTTTAAAAAATATTAATTAATTATTTATAATTTTTTTGGAATATTCTGGATTTATAATTATTTTTGATAGGTGGGCATTTTCTTTAAGGATAATTTGTGAAAGAATGAGCTTAAGGGAGAAAAAAAATGTGCATCACTCATGCAAATTACTAGTATATGAAGATTCAACACGATAAAGTGAGCTTTTGGAAGTAGTTGCATCTCTGTAGTGCTTCTAGGATTTTTCCCAGATTTTCCTAGATTTTTTCAAAAATTTTCCAATTTTCAATCATTTTTTCAAAATTATAAATCAAAATTTTCTATTTTTATAATTAACTTTTGAATTTTTAATTAAGTATTCTAAATTTCTAAACATTTTTAAAAAAGAGAAATTTAATTTTTAATCATTTTTGAAAATTTTCAATCAAAATTTTCAATTTTTATAATTAAATTTTGAATTTTTAATTAATTGTTCTAAATTCTGATTTTTTGGGGAATATTTTCATATTTTTCTGAATTTATAATAATTTTTAATTAATTAATTCATTTTTTTATTATTTTTTCTGAATTTTTAATTAATTAATCCGATTTAAAAATTAATAAAAGAATTGAAAATAACAAATCATACTTTGAAGAGATCTGGACCGTTGATCGATTGTGCGCGCTTTTCTTGGACATCAAGCGATCTTGATAGGTGGGCATTTTCGTCCAAAAAAAGTCTCGTGCGACGTAAGTGACAAAAAATCTAACTGATGTAAATCTAACGCAAGTGACAAAAATTCGCTGTGGGTTTTTTTAAATTATAGTTGAGTGCGGTTTAAAAAAAAGTTTAGTGGGTTTTTTTTAAAAACTGACCAATACTTCAGTGGGGTTTTTTAAAATTTAGCGGGGTTTTTTAAAATTTAGCCTTTCATTTAACTGTATTCCTGTTCGTTATGACCACTGTACGATATATATTTTGTTCTCAAATTCTTTTAAGTTTAATTAGCAATTTAGAAAGGTTGAAGGAAAAAACTCTAAACAATTTGTACTCCTACACCATTAATTATTACTATGTAACTCATTTGAAAATGTGATCAGTGCAAATGCATAATTATGTGACATGCAATTAGAGTCTGGATTGTTAATTACAGTTAAGATGTTCATGGCCTTTGGGTTTTTTTTATTGCTTTAGAGGTGAATGTAGTATAACTCCAAACAAATCTATCATCTTTCCCTCTACAAGTTATTTTTCGTTAGGACTAACATGAACCCAATTTGAAAGAGCAGTAGTAGTAAGTATATTTAGTGGTAGATATTATGTAATTAAATCTCTTATCCCTAACCGCTAATATTATAGCTCTGGGACTTGGAGTGTGCTCCTCCAAGATCCTGGGTTCGAATCCTGGGCATGGTGGCCAGTGTGGTCGTTGGCAAAAAGCCTTCGTACACTACACGAACTGGGATTAGTCTGAACCATAGAGGGGGATGGATACCCAGTAAATCAAAAAAAAAAATATTATAGCTCTGACAGAAGAGTGTCTATATAATTGTATGGCTATATGGCTTCTTGCATGTGCATTACGCGTGTTATTTATCTTCTAATATCTATTTTTTGTGCAATATTGGGAATTCATAAAAATATACATGGATGCAAATTAATGAGGCTTTCAGTGACTAAGATGATCAAAAGAACATAATATTCAAAGCGCTTATTGATCAATTGCATAGTTTACGTGAACTCTGAACTTTGATGTCCTCCTAGATGGTCTGTATATGGAAAATGGTTTCTCCCTCAAGTGCAAACTTTGAGAGCTTACTCATTTTTATCCTGTGTGCAACTTCGTTCACCTTTTATTTTAATATTTATTCTAGAGAACCTTCTGGACTTCTATGTAGTCATTTAAGTGACTATGTTGATAACTTATACTATTTAAAGCAACTGGTGTTAAGTTCTACTTCGTACTGTTCCCTTCTATCTTTGTTGTGTGTCCATGTCTTTCCTGGGCAAAACAACTTTCGTCTTTTTAGTTTAGTATGTAAGTTTTAAATCATTCACCTCCAAAATGTGTAAATATCTGTGAGTGCATGAGCGAGCAGTGGCGGAGCCACACCCAAGCTAGGGTGAGCGGCCGCTCCCCCGAGTCTGGGTAGGCCCTTTGTATAGGTGCAGTTATTTTTTATATTTTAAATGGAAGTCCATGCAGCGCTCCCCCTGAGCGTGGCCCACAAGTAAAGGTCCATACGACCGCTCCTCATACCACTCGACCCGCTCCCTCTTCTTCTGCCGCTCGCTTTTTCTTCGTTTAGTTCTTGTGATTTTGCTCCCGCTGGATGGAAATCCTGGCTCCGCCACCGTGCGCGAGTGTGTAATTTGGCCTCTATCCTTGATCAGTATTTCCTCTTTCCACTGTTCTTCTCAGGTTAGTGCTCCAAAGCTTGTCTCTGCACTAAAAGGCAGCCGTGCTCGAGAGGGAAAAAGTCTGAGTACTAACTTGAGTGTGAAATGGGCACCAGAGGTTTATGATCCACCTGTCACCTCTTCTTCTCACACAGTGAAGGGATCCCACCGCAACCACCACCCCCACCACCACCACCACCATTACCATCAACGACCCAAGTCCAAGAAAGATTATTATAAGCAAGCTTGCAGCAAGGGGAAATCATCCAGGAGCAGTGTTATTGAGAGGAAGCATTCTCAGCAGAGAAGCAGCAGCAGCTTAGTTGATCCCCGTATTGCGAGGTATATCCTGTTATTTGCTTTCTTATTAGTTGTTAGATCTCTCATTCAATTTATAAATTATAGTTGGAAATGATCTTTTCCCCCAAATTTGCCTTTATATTAAAATCATTTTAAATCCACAAGACTGGCTCCCACAGAAATAATTCCCTATATGACTGTGTCAGTCAGCTCAACAGAACACGAGTAAAGAGTCACCGTGACAAGTTGCAGGGTTTTAGTAAAACTGAAGGATATATGTATGGTTTAGTTGAAATAAATGGCAAATAAGTAATTCTTGCCCCAAATCGTCCTCTTTTTGTAACGTAATTTCAAATGTGTTTATTTTCTTGTGAAAAACCCTAGAGATAGACCTTAACTCCGAAGTTGTGGTAAGGGTGAGGGTTTAATATTTATATTCTAACATGCCCCCCACAGGTTGAGGGCCATTTTTGTGGGCCAAGACCTGGACTATGCACAACGGTTTTTTATTTATTTTAAAAATCCGCATTTAAATTGCATAGCCAGTGAGATTTGAACCTGAGCATGTGAAAGTTCATGCCACTAAGTTAAAACTTCAAAGTTATAGAGAGAAATTGAACTTATATTCTAACATGCCCCATCAGGTTGAGAGCCCATTTTTTATGGGCCAAAATAACGAGATAAATGCCCAACAAATTGTGGACCGAGATTTTGACAATATGCTGTGGTATTTTTATTTTTATTTGTTATATTGGAGAGGGGGGGGGAGCCCTAAAAAAATTTCAGCTCTGATACCATGTGAAAGACCCTACCGATAGACCATAACTCCGAAGTTGTGGTAAGGGTGAGGGTTTAATATTTATTAAAGCCATTTTGGAAGTCTCTCTTGAGAACAGCAACTCTTGTAATTAAAACTTATAGTTTTAACTGTTGGTTTTAAACTAAACATGCACTTCCTCCATATTACTGAGACTGACTCGTAAAAACGTACTTTTGGAAGTAGTTTGTGAATACATCATAAATATGGAAATCTAAAACGAGCGATTTCACTTTTCCTTTCTTTTTAAATTCATTTTTATTTTTTTATTTATTTAAGGGCGAACTTCTCGTACCAGATAGGAGAGCATCTTGTGAAACATAGGTCTCAAGCAGATGTGGGGTAGACTCTTTCAAGAGATAATCCAGTTATCTTTGGTATCCTTTTCCTCATTGTCACGACTGATCTTTTCAGGTCGCAAGCTCTTGGATATAATAGAGCTTTACCAAATGCTTGCAGTCAGTCGAAGGTGGATCCCATGGATATAACTGCAGTCAATAGCAATGAAACCATAAAGCATGGAGGAAATTGCTACATGGAACCGCTTGCTCCTCCGGTGCAACTTCCTGTTGCTAAAGCCTCCTGAATGTAAACTTCTGAAGTTTCAAGTGATATCTTTTTTACTGCTGAGACCCTAGTGCTAGATAGTAAATAAGTGATCTGATGGGGAGAGTTTTCTTGAAGTCAGAATGTCAGCATGGCTGCTTGTTCTCCTCAGAAGCATTTGAAGAGCTTCATTTAGTCACTGTCTATTATTGTTATTTAATTACTGTTTGCTAGTATTTTCATTTGGAACTTGATGAATGAATAATGTTATTTCAGTGTTTGCTTTATATAATCTCTAATACTATAATGTGAGAGTTAGGGTTGTCATTTGTAGACAACTTGCATTGTCTAGACAATTAATCATCTCATCTCAACTATTTATTTTTAAGTGTGAGTTATATTAACTATTCATTTACTTAACTGTTGTTAGTTACCATAATACCCTCAAAATTTAAATTTATTTACGATATAATTATTTACGAAAGTGCCACTCATATAAAACAAAAGTTTGTGCCACTAGGTATAAGTTGTAAAGAGTATATATGAGTAAAGGTAGGGCTTAGGTTCAATGTCAGCTTATGTCTTATTATTTTTTACTCTATAATTTTTTTTATTAGAACATGCATTGCATGTGTAGATTACTGGCGGTAAATAAATGTGGAGTAAATTTACCTCAAGTTGTGATATTTCTGCAAATTTTCTTTAGTAACTTAATCCTCAAACCTTGAACATAATGGTTGCATACTGTTTATGTGCTACTGTATATTCATGAACTTTATTGAATCCAATAATTGGTATCTTTAATGACCCCATTAACACTGCTTGTTTTTGGATAGGATTTTTTGATCCTGTTGTGAACTTGTGATTTATCATTTATGTTCCTTTGCCCATCAACATGTAGTGCCATAATGTTCCAGCTGTTGTTGTCGAGTATTTTTTTTTTCTTTTCCATGTTTCTGTTAACTTTTACGACTTTTTCTTGAATGAAGGGGGGTCTGATTTTCATAAAGTCCGAACCATAATTTCCATTGCATCAATCAAGGAAATGAAATTAGCCATAAAATGCAGTGGGCTTTGTATCCTTGCTTTCTTCCACTCATGACAATATTTAGTGGAAAGGGGTTCAAATTTCAACTGATGTTGGCGAATGAGTCAAAAGTTCAGAGTCGGTGGTGTTTAACTGTATAGTGGTCCTTGAGCTCTGAAGCTTGAAAGCCTTCTTGTTGGATCAAACTTTCTTTGTCTGGGTGGTCATCAAATTTAGCATCGCTGGTGCAATATGAATACACTATCACACTAACAGAGGTATCGAATTGACTCATAGCTCACGCACTATGAACTCTTTCAAACTTAGCTACACAATTGGGAATTGTACATTATGCAACAGACTAAAGGTTTTCTAGAAATTGGGGGGGGGGGGGGGGGGGGGGGGGGGGGGGGGTGGGGGGAAGGGGAAGGGAAAGAGAAAAAGATATTGAGACCTGACCCATGGACTTGTCAATTTTATTTTCTATTTTGGAGGAGGACCAAATATTGCTAGTTTTAGTTTGATGTCATAACATATTGTAATGCAAGGTGATTAATTGCAAAATATTATAGAGCAAGACAATTTATTGTAAAACTAAACTGACACTAATAGCAATAGAGCCATATGATTAACAATATTTAAGAGAGACTCTATGTGATAGAAAAACCAAGAATAAGAACAATCAGTTGATAGACTTGTCGTGAAACCAAGAATAAGAACAAGAGAAGGACTGCACACTTGACACAGCTTTGAACACCATCAAGTAGAGTTAATACATCTGTGACCTACTCACAACAACCACATGGAAAAAAAACAAACGGTTAAGAAAGAAAACAACATAGTGATTATTGAGGTGTCGGTGCAATACAGCTTAATTCTGGAGCTCTCTCATTTACTACTACTACCACTTCACTCCAGCTTTATAAGTAGTAGAGTTCTCAACTTGGTGTTGTCACCTTTAGTATCTGAGCAGATCTTCCTTCCTCTTCTCCATTTCTCCAATGGCGACATCTCGCAATGCATTGCTCCTCCTCTTTCTGCTCGTCTCGATCGCAACAGTCACTTTCTCTGAGGTTGTTCCTTCTCCTTTTTCTCATATAAAACCAACAAGTATGTAGTCACTTAGTTGTACATAATGGAATGATAATTCTGCTTATTGCTCTGTAACAGTACATGCCCGATGAGGAGCCTGGACTGAGTTTGGCTGCAACAGAGGTTAGGAAGCAAATTAAGTCTATTATTTAAAAAGAAAAGAAAATAATAATTTCATAAGAGAGATATAGGAGTAAAATGGAAGGTTTTAACTTTATTTGTGAACTTAATTTGCAGCATAAGCACAAGCATTCAGGGTTGTCTGAGGCAGGTATGAGATGGCTTCTCTTATCTGCTGAGTTTTGTTATAAAGTAGTGCAGATCTGTGATTCTTATTGTATCTTCTCGATGTGACTACACCCTAAATTTAAGTGATTTATGCTAGATTAGTATTTTTTTCAAGAAACTGCAAGTATAGATCTTTGAATGAATAATGAGAGGAGTGAACGGGTTTTAGAGCAAGTTGGACATGCATCACATATTAATACATAGAGGAGCTAACGAGTCAAAAGATAAGATCTGAACAAAATGATTCATGAAACAAGTAGTTAAATTAGAAAATTATCAGGATGCCTTTAACAAGGGAAGTAGATTCTGGGAGAATTCTTCCCCCGAAAACGCAGACAACTACCTAGAAAGAGATCAACTGAGACAAACCCATGTCATCAATGCCTTTGATCACTCTTCTATCTAAAGATTTGTTTAAATTTTTGACTACCTGAGCCCTAACTAGTTGGAACTTAATTCCTATCGAAAAAATGTCATCTTTCTCTTCACGGGCTCCCCATTTTAGTCAAGGAGAATCTGGAGGCCACAATTGTCTTTAAGCAAGGGATGATATTAGGTCCACAATTGTATCAAAAGTTTAACCTATGTATGCAGTCTTGTGTTCCATAATTTTAGCATTACAATGAGGTTTAAATGGTGTCATAAATCTATTTTAGAAGAATGCTACACTGTTAGGAGAAAACACGGTAGAAGTAGATTATTGATCCAAAACATAACGGTTAATCACCACCACCACTGAAGAAAACCCTATCAAACATAGACTAAAAAGTAAGTTGTACGCTTGACAAAGAAAGTTGCCATAAATAATCTGTAGCAGAACAATTTTTTTTTTTTTTTTTTTTTTTTTTAGGGAAAAGATGGAGTATGGCCACCTGTTTCATTAATAAGGGTTAATAAAACAAACTCAGAGTACTGAGTCAAGTACAATAACCCACGAAACAACAAAAGAACAAAAATCCACCCCAAAAACATGGGGGGTGGGGCAGAAGACTATACCAACCTCCATACAACATAACAAACAAAAACCTCTAAGCATCTACTCCCCCCAACAAAACCCTGAGGTGGTGGGGGATCAATCAACAGCACAAATCTGACGTGCCGGGCACCTCCCTTAATCTAGCGTCGGCCCCATCTCTATGTCATCATTGAGTAGAACAAAAGTTATGAGTAGAATAGATAGATTAACCAACATGTAAACAAATAGAAGATAAAAATAGATGTTTTCTTCTTAGCAATAGTAGATCCATCATGAATCTGTACAGTCCCCAACGAAGCAGGACAAATACACATCTCACATAACCAAACAAGATCAATTAAACCAAGTGCAAAAACTCTAAATTGAGATGAACATTTTCGATAGTCAACATTACAAAGTGCCATTTCCTATGAAGATGAACTTCTGCATCGTCTATGAAGAGATACATGGAATTTGAAGGTACTTGTAGTTAGTTAGTACCAAAAATTCCATATTTTTAATAGGATAGTATAGATTAAAGAGCAATGAAGAACAAAATTTGTATCACAATTGTTAGCTTAGCTCCGAACGTATGCATTTACAATCTACATAAACCCTCTATATGCATGAGTTACAAGTGCCATAATACAACACAAAGAAACCCAAATTTTTAGCTGTTAAATAACTGAATTTTATATCAATTCATCAACTATGGACCAGTAAAGATAAGAAGAATCACACCTTACTATACAATGTATCAACCCTATTCTTTACAAATACACCATCCTGTTTCGTGAGCTTCCTCTCAACAAGCGATCATACCATAAATTCAGGTGAAAATTTCATATGTTTGAAGTGGATAAAGGTGTACCTTTTGAAGACCACCTCTTTTTCCTACGAAAATATCATATTATAATCTGAGAGTCATAATTCCTAAAAATTAAACTATTAAATCACTGATACTGGTTTTTTTAAGCCATCATATCAACTACAAAGTACTGTTATAGTAGTAGAGACATGAGAAGGTATGTTTGAATCCTACAAAATCCACATTTAACTGCACATTGTTGAAAAAACGACACTTTGCACCACCCAAGTTTCAAGCCATAAGAAAGAGCACCTCAACCTCATGGCCTTTACCATACCATGGGAACAAATTCACGGCCCTCTTCCATGCCCCGACCCACCATACACACACAAAAGAAAGTAGAAAAGGTGAAAGCAAAATCCTTTTGTTGTACGTGTGCATATACCCAGACATACATACTCAATAAAGAAAAAGGCCAAGCAAATTCACTCAAGTACTATAGCACAGAATCTATCTTCATTTTCATCTTTTGTTAATTTCTACGTTAATAATTTACTGGAGAATGTGAGTAGCAGCCTATTGTACATGGTTGATTTTGCAGACTGCCCAGGCGCATGTCAATACAGGTGCTCAAAGACAGCCTACAAAAAGCCTTGTTTGTTCTTCTGCCAAAAGTGCTGCTACCAATGCAAATGTGTACCCCCAGGAACATATGGCAACAAGGAGAAGTGCCCATGCTATAATAGCTGGAAGACCAAGAGAGGAGGCCCTAAATGTCCTTAGAACCTAATTACCTTTCGCTTGCATTTTCAACCTCACATCTGCAATATGAATATGTGGAGATACATGGGAAACCGACTACGTATTTGCTCTACCTTCTGTAACCTGCCGTATTAATATAAATGCATGGGAAGACTCTGTTCTTTTCAGTCAGACTTGCTTCTAAATGCTCGGATCTGTAGTTGTTAGCTCAGCTCAAGTTTACGAGTTCTATGAAACTCTACTATATTCATTATAATAGCCATCTTTGCTAGGATAACTTGGATAACTCTACAAGTTTCTATGCATCATCCAATATCACAAATTGAAGATGAGAAACATGCAATGACATGTTTAAACTACCTTGAGCAGGAGCAGAGACAAAATTATTACCTTTTGAATAGAAGAGTTTAATTAGACATATTGCTAGGGTATGCATTTTCAATGGAAAATGCAAATTATCATTCACTTAGCCTCTTCAATGCTCATGCTATGTGTTGATGTGTGGGAGGATGCTACACAAAGTCCAGGACTCAGTTCTTAGTATTGATATCGGCAACTTTTGAGGTTTTGGGCTATATTTCCAACCATACATCAGTTTCGACATTTTAGATCTAATATTTACGCACACATATGACATATACATACCTATACTTCTTATAATATGAGTGTGACAAAAGCCTCCTCCCATTACAATAGCAGCCACATGCATGATCTAATATTACTCTTTTTTTGTATGCATTAAATGTGTCCGCCTCATGTCAATCTCAAATCTTGACCAATGGATTTTAAGGAGGTAGAGGCAAGTTCAAATCTTGACCAATGGATTTTAAGGAGGTAAGAGAAGTCATGTGACGGATTGTACAAAATATTTCTCCACACTTTTTGACCGGTGAAAACATACTTATATTTGCAATGTCAACACATTTACACTACTATATGATGACAATAGTGGTGTCATTGGCCTACTACAATTAGCAAAATACTAGACCTACATGGGTTTTACCCCAAACATACATTATAAATGCATTGGGGCTCAATGCATTTATAATGTATGTTTGGGATAAAAACCCATGTATGTGTAGTCATCCTCCTACAATTATACAATTATAATAGCGTTCACTATATGTGCATTTAATGTTACAAATCCTTTTAATGCTTTAAAATGTGTAAGTGTAACCTTAAACCTTCAACACTATATTCAATGCCTCTTTTTTATGATAAACTTTTTTTTAAAAATGATTTCTAAATATCTCCTTTCTTATACCTTGCTTATTTTTCCTTTTCTAATAAAATGAATTACAATTTAAACTTTTAACACAAATATACTAAAATTTTATTACATAACATTTTCTTTTTTCTTTTTTATGCACATTTGAGCAACACTGAAATCTGCTTCATCACTATATTCAATGCCTCTTTTTTATGACCAACTTTTTTTAAAAAATTATTTCTAAATATCTCCTTTCTTATACCTTGCTTATTTTTCCTTTTCTAATAAAATGAATTACAATTTAAACTTTTAACAAAATATACTAAAATTGGGAAATGCTCCATTGAAAATGCAAATGTTGTTAAAACACGCGAAAATCACCTAGGCCGTTGTTGGAAACAACGGCCTAGACTTGTTTTCACGTTTTCCACAGTACGTTTTCAATGGAGCATTTTTCACTAAAATTTTATCACATAACATTTTCTTTTTTTCTTTTTTATGCGCATTTGAGCAACACTGAAATTCGGTACATATTAGTTGTATTCTTGGGGGCAGAATTACCGAAGAATGGTTGTCCAATACTTTGGGATTATCGTGCATGAAGAAGGTGATGAGGAACGGCAAGCTTTAAGTATACAGATGCCAGAAAATCAAGAAAAGCAAATCAGAAAATTGTGTAGTTTAGATGATAATCAGGTCGTGCATAATCGAGAATGACAGGGTGCTAGTTGTGTGTGACAGTGTGATCATGCACATTCACACAGGCGTGGGGCCAGTGCTCATTGGAGTATAAAAACGTGCCCATGTTTGTGTATGACATACGCATTGAAGACATTTATCACACTTAAAAACTTACGCATGAACATAGAATTAGAGATCATAACCTAATAGATGACTGACTGAAGAAAATTTGCAAAGAACAAAAGTGAAGACTTTTAATGAGGTAGAATTAAGTTGGTTAGCAGACTGAACCTTCTTTAATTTATTAAGTTATAATCATAATAAATGTCTTCTTTTTTTTTAATTAGTTGTCTACCAATATAATTTTTGAATAGAAAGGTTTTCACATATATCCTTTTGTAGTTTTTTTCCCCCTTGGATACAGATGGAACTTCAGTCAATGGCAACTGTATATATAAATAAAACATGAACATGACAAGAAGAAGAGTATCTTTCATTAAATTTTTTAAGCATTCTTCAGATAAGGAGCAAATCAACCTGTCTACATCTCCATAAGGAGGCTATGATAGTTGGTAAGTCAAGCAAGTAACGATATTAATCTTGAGTCGCCAAGGAAATCCATGGAGTAATCCATCAATGATACAGAGAATGAAGCAACCTGAACCTTGAATCACAGTTGGAGAAGGGTGGTTTTAGTCTACAATGTTTCGATTTTAACTTAATTTTTTTGTTGTTGTTTCATTATCTTCCAATATAGATGCAATTTTAAGGAGTTTATATGTGCCAAATGGAATCTAAAGAGGGTAACTAGGCTGAATGGTATAAATGACCAAATTACAATGATGATTGATTAAAGTAATTACAATCTTAAAGTACGAATGTGTCCCTTCCATTAATAATATCAAATTTTAGTGAAACTCAAATCATTCTGCAATCAACCAGAAATAATGAGTTATAACATATATGGTAGTAACTCCTAAGTTCAGATAGTTTGGAATTGAACTTTGCTCCTGTCAATTGAGTTGATTTATCATTGGTACCTTTATCTTAAGTCCTAACAGAAAGTGAAATTATGGAATTATTTTAATATTCCGATATACGAAGACGATTCTAGTGATAAGAAACACATAGTGGAACTGGAGAGCAGACTTGTGACACGACGGTTACAAATTCAAAGCTTGTGTTCAGTTAACTCTTCAGAATTTTCCCTCGGAAGGAAGATGGACGAATGGAACCAACTTAGGTTCAATATAGAAACTTGACAAACACTATTTTCAGACTATAATCTATTCAACTCACAGAAGGATAACTCAAGATATAATTTACACTACCACCAAAACCAGTTTTTAGTGCTTACCTTCAACCGTCTTGTTCCCAAGAGATAAGCAGAATATGCTATCCAAATATGAGTGTGATGTCTATGACTATTCCTTGATATCTTTCATTGAAAGCTTCAGCATGTAAATTCAACTTGATCAGTTGAGAAATGTTCATTGAAAATCCTTCTGCTGTATATCCTTAAAAACTAGTCAACCAACTCCCTTGATAAGGAGTTTGCTAAAATTTCCGCATGACTTGCCAATTCTGAAGGATTTAAATTTGCTGGACTTTGGTGTTACTTGGGATTGGGCAAAGTCAACCTAACCACTTACCTATTCGTAAGTCGCGCACTTTAGGCCAGGCCTATTTTTATTGCAAATGTAATCACCAAAAGTCATTGCAAGTACATATGCCTCCAACAAACCGATGGAATCGGACACGGTCCCTGACAATGATCTCCCTGCCATATAATTTGCTTATGATTTTCGTGACCTCATGGCAGTCCCCACAAACCCTTAAGTTCTTCACCACCCTAATCGGCACGGGTGCCCTAGTTTTCAATAATCCAAAAGCAATTGCCAACCTTTCACTGTGCTCACAAAGGGCATTCTCTTTTTCCTCTTGACCCACATCGTGAAGGACTGATGACGTCCATGGTTTATGACCAACTCGTCGAACTCTCTCTGATATATCTCTCAATACCTCCCTTATCTCCTTGATCTCAGGATGTGATTCATCACCTACTGCAAATTCATACACGAACCCATCAACCTCAATAGAACTCAACCCGGGAACTACCTTAACACCACTGTCCTTCATCTTTTTTCTCATGTAGCTCACCTTCTCCCACTGAGAATATGAAGCATATAGGTTAGAGAGAAGCACAAAATTCTCTGCACTGAGTGGCTCAAGCTCAAGTAAACGCTTGGCTATGAACTCTCCTTTGTCAAGATTCCCATTGTTCTTACATCCAACTAGAAGTGTCCTCCAAATTACTGAATTTGGGGAGAAGGGCATCCTGCTGACAAAGGAGTAAGCTTCTTCAAAAAGACCAACTCGGCATAGTAGATCAACCATGCACCCATAATGCTCCATCATTGGTTCAATGCCTAACTCTTTCATGGTTGACCAAAACCTTCTGCCTTCACTTGCTAATCCACTGTGAGCACAGGCTGATAGAACACCAATGAATGTCACATGGTTAGGCTTCACCTAAAAAAAGATAAATGTTCACCGTGAAAACCCATGATAGAATTTGAAGACATAAATGAAAAAGGAAGAAAACAGGATTACAAATGGCCAGGTGTGCAAATAACCCAGTAACCCACAAGCTCTTAACCAAAGGGATTTCACTATTATGAGTATATCAAACCTTTACTTACGAAATCAAAATACTGTGATTGGCTATCATTAGGTACGAGCTCGCTAACTCACCGAAAAGTATGAAGTACAGAGTGCTTAGAGAGCTAGCTCTAATCAATAATAATCCTACTGTGTGTCCTTTTTTCTTTCTTGAATCCAAACTCGGTCCTAATATAGTGAATTTGGATTTCTAGCCCAAGCTCAGTTCGTAAACGAAGGTGTGGTTCAGGTAAAAGCTTCAGACACAGTACCCCCCCCCCCCCCCCCCCCCCCCCCCCCAAAAAAAAAAAAAAAAAACAAACCAACACATGCGCACACACAAATCTATATCATACAACTAACTTTTTTTTATCTAGTAATAAGTTTATAACAAATAAGAAAAGTCAGATCCACATCCTACAATAAATATTCTAATGCTGAGATATATATCTTTTTATTGAGCAAAACTATATTATATATCACTATTACAGAGCCTTGCAAGTAATAAGGAGCAAGAGATTCAGCACCTTATGTTGTCGTTTAGCAAAGGGTTAAGTACAGAGTTAAGGAGATTTTTAACACTTTCACCGACCAAACATTGAAAGTGGCAAAGAGGTAACTCATCCTTAACCTGCAAAATAGTGAAATACGATATAAATAGAAGGAATAGTTTTACAGGCTAGAAGTCTTGTAATGATTTAACCCCTCAAAAAGAGGGCTAACAAGGCTACCTCTTGGATGGGTTAAAAGACAATTCATTTTTCTATTCAGATTACAGAGTTTGTTGATAAAAAGATTTCTCTATTCAAATACTCCGATGTACACGAATTTTCTTAGACCATTTGGGTTGTGGGCTATCTAAATTAACCTTTCCCCTTTTCCCTTTATTCGAGATGGATTAACCAACATATTCCTTCATTCATCTTATCCTATTCTTCTTAACTCTTTGCCAAACGAAGCTATAAGAACTCAGCAAGCCATGTAAGATTAGTCTGATAGGTTTATGGCATATAACTTATTTATGCGAGCCAGGTACCTTAAGCTTAAATATGGATGAATTAAAATTGTGCTGAAAAGCATGGTGGCATAAACCTTGCACAAACTACAAGAATTTGGGCTAAGTCTCCATCTCAGTTGAGATAGGTCGAATTCCTAGGCCTACTGCAAACAGTAAAGCATATTATGTAAATTAAAATAACATACCTAAAGTGGCAAAATATAATTGAAGCATTCTTAAGAGAATTAATACGAACAATTATACAATATTAGAAAAACTGACATGCCAAGAAAATGTAAAGGGAAAACTATAATGAATAAATGACAGTGAGATACTCTGAGAAACTGATGTTTCAAAGATACCTAACAACACACATGCTGGAATTTCTAATCTTAGTGATGCACTGATATAAACTATAATAGGAACAATAGGTGTTATTGCATTCAATTACCTTCATTTCCAACATCTTCTCAAAGAGATTCAAAGCATCCTTCACAAGGCCATGAATTGCCAGCCCAACAATCATCGAGCTCCAAGCCTTCGTATCCCTCACTCCCATCTCATCAAACACCTCCCTCGCCTTATCTATCAACCCACACTTAGCATACATATCAATAAGCGCAGTACTCAGCTCCAAATCAACCTTAATCCTCTTCTTATCAATAAAAGCATGAACCCATCTCCCCAAATCCACAGCCCCAGCCTTGGCAATAGCCGATATCACACTAACCATCGTCACCTCATCCGGACTAACCCCCACCTCCTGCATTTCTCTAAACAACCCCAATGCCTCGTTAACCATCCCAACTCTCGCATACCCACTAATCATCGCACTCCAAGCAATCAAATTCTTGACACCAATTTCATCGAACACCCTCCTAGCCATTGGAATCTCCTCACATTTCGCATAAAAATTAACCAGACCTGTCTGAACAAATGGGCTCCAATCCAACCCATACTTAAACGCATGCACATGAATCTGCCACCCCTCAAAGAAGGCCGAAACAACCGAACATGACTTGAGGACAAACGCAACAGTGAACGTATTTGGTCTCGGAAAACCCAACTGGGTCAGCTGTTTATACAAAGAAATGGGTTCTCGAGTTGGGTTTTGGATAAGAGAGCATCCCCTTATCATGGAATTCCAGGTGAAGATGTTTGGGTGGGGAATTTGATCAAACAGACGGCGGGCATAAGCGATATTGCCCGAACTGGGGATAGCGCAGTAGGCAAGGAGTTTGGGGAGGGCATAATGGGAAGGAATGTAGGGGTGTTTGAGTAAATGGGCATGGATTTGGCGGAGAGTTGCCATGTTTGGGCATTGTTGGATGAGAGAGGTTATGAGGTGGTGGTGGTCTTCGAGTAGTGGTTGATTTCGGGGAATGTGGGTGTGTTTGAGGTGAGGAAAAGAGGAAAGAGAATGAGTTATGGGTAATGGAGGGTTTGGAATTCTGAGAAGGAGTTTGTGGAAGGTGGTGGAGGTGGTGAAATGATGTAACATTGGACATTTGATTTTGGCGGCCACTGCAGAGTTTAGAGGTAGAAGAAAGAACATGAATTGTTTACCAAAATGACCCACTTTTTTGAAAGTATTTACCTAACTGACCCACTTTTGAAACTATTTACCAAATTGATCCATTTAAAATTAACTCTACGTACTTGTACTCATTTTTTTTGATGAACTACTTGTACTCATTTTTAAGATAAATTTTGAACATAGAATTTTTTTATCTAAAATGTATATAACTACACTCATTATCGCAGATAGCGAGTATAGTTTAACTGACATTGCTATCTCAGATAGCGAGGTAGTTGTACTCATTTTTTTAACATTTAATTTCTACCTCAAATGTATATAACTACACTCGCTATCTCGGATAGCGAGTCTAGTTCAGCTGACCTCGCTATCTTTCGATCCGAGATAGCCAGTTCAGTTGAACTAGACTCGCTATCTCAGATAGCTATCTCAGATAGCGAGTGTAGTTGTATATATTTCATATTCAAAATTTCTATGAAAAATGAGTAAAACAACACTCTCTATCTGAGATAATGAGTTCATATGAACTAAACTCGCTATCTCAGATAGCGAGTGTAGTTGTATATATTTCATGCTCAATTTTTTTTCCTAAAATTAAGTACAACTACACTCACTATCTAAAATAGCGAATCTAGTTAAAATGATCTCGCTATCACAGATAGCGAGTGTTGTTGTATTCATTTCATGTATAGTTAAGATAGAACGGATTTATAGTGTGTTTTAGTTGAGTGTATTTTTTATTAGTTCTTACTTATCTCATCCTATCATTTTCAATTGCAACTAGTAATGTTAATTATACAACTAATTAAGCTCGTACTACTATTGCAATAAGCAAATATAGTCAATTGAAAAGTGTAAAGCTTTGCAGCTATTACCAAACAATACCTATAGTTATTATTATTGCATGTCATAACAATTGAACGGCAATATTACATGCAATAGTGTTTGTCAGCTTAAAACCCTAAACCCATCATCCAATATCCCGAATTGTGCATTTTTAGTTGAGTTTAAGATATAAAAACTTTATTTCTATCTGAGATATTATATGACATAATGTATGTGTCTTTAAAACCAAGTTATTGTGGATACAGAAAAAAATTGAGATTGTTAACTTTTGTGGAAAATAAAATAACTAGGCTCGCTACCCTGACTCAAAGAGGCTCGCTATTTGAGATAGCGACTATGAGAATTGCGAGTTTTCAGAGACTTTCAAGTCTCTGAAAAATTACAAATTCTCGTAGTCGCTATCTCAACCAGGGTCGCTTTCTCAAAGACGTATGAATTTTAGCGACTGGTACAATTTGGGATATTGGATGATGGTTTGAGGATTTTGAGTGTGGGAGTACAGAGCGTTGTGAGTGATGAAGTGGATCTCAATAGATTTTGGACGGATTTTATTGGTGAAATAATGAATTTGGGAGGCTAGGGTTTTGCGTTTATTTCGGAGTTGGGAGAAAGAATGGAAATAGAGAAGTGAAAAGAAATAGCGAACCAGCGAGCGAGTCTTTAAAAACTCTCCAATTGACACTCGCAATCTCAGTTAGCGAATGTAGTATAAACACACTCGCTATCTGGGATAGCGAGTCTAAACTTGGTATTTTTCTTCAAGTTTTTCTTTAAGTGGTGGGGAAACACCTCAACGTACATTTGTTATCTCAGATAGCGATGTTGTTTTCATCAAACTCGCTATATGAGATAGCGAAACTCGCTATCTGAGATAGCGAGTCTAAATTTGAAAATTTTTATTACGTTTTAACAACTCAACATACACTCGCTATCTCAGACAGCGATGTTATTTTCACAAAACTAGCTATCTGGTCATTTTGGTAAATACTTTCAAAAGTGGGTCAGTGTGGTAAATACTTTGAAAAGTGGATCATTTTGGTAAAAATTCAAGGAACCTTGCTTTCCCATAAAAAAATGTAGGACTTTTATTTCTTTCAGTTTAGTCCTTCACATCTAGAGTATTTACTTAATCGTAAATAAATTGTTTTTTTTGTTAACCTTTCACTATTTATATTTGTTATGGATTGAAACTGAGAGCTGAAATGAAGCATCAAACATCAGTTGTTAAGTGGCTAATGTGTACACATGAAGTTGGTATCAGTTTGAGGAGCTGTGCACGTCTGGTAACTGTTCATTTCTGAACAGATACATGGTTGAGTCAATGTAAAAATGTACATAGAAGATACTGTTCATTCTAAACAGATGTATTGGGTTTGGTTCAAATGTGTAGCGGGTCGGGTTAGGAATGGGTTTTGTTCAGTCTTTTAGACAGTTAGTGCTGTAGCGATCACGTGCTTGCCACGTGATTGTCTCTATAAAAAAGACATTAGAGATCTGTTGAAACTAATCAAGAATTAATAAAAGTTTCTATATTCAGTCCCGTTTTCTCTCTTCGTTCTCTCTAGCTATTAGCCATGGTGAAGAACAAGAACAACCAGATTTCAGCTCATGTCAACGTGGTATCAAAGGCAACCACTGGGGACGATGACGATCATGATGTCGGAGGTCCATCGGTGGTGGAGTTGGAGATGGCGGAGATGAAGAACCAGATGGCGACGGTCCAAACGCAACTCGAATTTGTGGTGGAACAGTTGCGTGAGTTGGCGATTCTGCGCAAGAATCCCTTCACTCCATAATATCCTGCAAATCCAAGTTCCGATTCTGGTCATGAGGTATCAAATCGCAACTCTCTTCGTCCTAGGGCTTCATTTGGATCTAGAAATGCTCCTATAACTCCATTTAAGATGGAGTTCCCTACATTTACTAAGGGAGATCCAACTGAATGGGTCTGCAGTGCTGAGCAATTTCTTGATTTCTATGAGGTGGAAGATAATAACAAGCTAAGGTTTGCATCGTTGAATCTCAAAGGTAAAGCTGCGCAATGGTATCGAAGGCACATAAAAAGTAGAAAAGACTCTATTTCTTGGTCTCAATTTTTGAAGGAATTAATAACTAGGTTTGGACCTACGGAATTTCAGGATTATAAGGGAACATTGTCGAAGCTTAGCCAGAAGGGGGAATTAGAGTCGTATGTACAAGAATTTGACAGGTTATCCAACTTTGTGGAAGGATGGATAGAAAGACATTATCTCAGCACATTCTTAAGTGGATTGCGTGATGAGATTAGATGGGATGTGGAATCTCATAGACCTAAGAATGTTAATGAAGCCATTGGTTTAGCCCGTGGTTATGAAGAGAAGATCCAGTGTGCTAGAAAGTTTTCCAAGCCTATTTTTACTCCTAGAACCACTGTTATAGTTCCTTCTATCTCCAAGGGAGCTGAGTTAGCACCAAATTTGAGTAATGGTCCTAAACAATTGTTGCCACAGGAGTTAAGTGAGAGAAAGGCCAGAGGACTTTGTTTTAATTGTGATGAAAAGTACTCTCCTGGCCATCGGTGCAAGTCTCAAAAATTTTAATTCCTTGAAATGTTTGGAGGTGACACGAATGAAGAGAATGATTTGATGAGTAAAGAAGTGGAGGATATAGTCACTTTAAGGAGTTTGAATGTTGGATTACCAAGGATCTTTTTCCATGCTCTCACGGGATCAACTCTTTATCCACAAACTTTAAGAGTGAAAGGTAGAATCAAAGGGAGGGAGGTCAATATACTGATAGATACTGTGTCTACTCACAACTATATAGATCCTCATACAACAATTTAAGCTGGGTTGGAGGTACTTTCAGAGCCCAAATTCAAAGTCACTGTGGCTAATGGAGAGGTGATGCATAGTGAAGGAAGAATTGCAGAAGCAAAGTTTTGTGTTCAAGGAATTAACCTCACTGCAGATTTGTTAATATTGCCATTAGGACCCTCTCAAATGGTCCTTGGTGCTCATTGGTTAAGATCATTGGGTAGAGTAACTCTGGATTTTAATGTGTTAACCATGGAATTTATGCAAAAAGGGAAATTAAGAGTTCTGCAAGGGGTTAGGGATGGGGAATTACAAATGATTGAAGCTGGAGAGTTATCAAAGGTTTTGGAGAATGCTTGCCAAATTTTTATGTTACAAATGAAACCTTGTGAAGAGCACAACAATACACTCTTAGTTAGTCAACAACCTGTTAGTCACTTCATGTATATGGATGCTCAAAATGACCCCATCAAACAGGTTTTGTTACAATTTCCTGAAGTGTTTACCCCTACTATTCATATGCCTCCAAAAAGATCCATTGATCATCAAATACCTCTTGTCGAAGGCAGTAAACCAGTTTGTATCAGACCGTATAAGCACCCATATTATCATAAAAATGAAATTGAAAGACAAGTGAAGGATATGTTGGATACAGGCCTCACTGGGAACAGCAGCAGTTCCTATACTTCACCATGCATTCTAGTGAAGAAATCTAATGAGAGTTGGAGATTGTCTGTGGATTATAGGGCTCTTAATTCACAAACAGTTAAGGCTAAATTTCCTATTCCTATGATTGATGAGCTATTGGATGAGTTGTATGGGGCAAAATACTTTTCTAAAATAGACTTAAGGTCAGGATATCATCAAATTAGGGTGCATGAATCAGATGCATACAAAACTGCTTTTCGGACACACCATGGCCACTATGAGTTCATAGTTATGCCCTTTGGACTTACAAATGCTCCAGCCACTTTTCAAGGTCTCATGAATGAGATTTTCCAAGAGCATTTGAGGAAGTTTTTATCAGTCTTCTTTGATGATATTTTGATTTATAGCTCTACTATGGAAAGTCATGTGCAACATCTGTCAATAACTTTACAATTCTTGAAGACTCACCAGTTAGTAGCTAAAGAGAGTAAGTGCAGCTTTGGTGTAAAATCTGTTGGATATTTGGGTCATATCATCAGTGCTGATGGGATAGAGGTGGATCCAGCTAAGGTACAAGCTGTCTCCAATTGATGGGATAAAGGTGGATCCAGCTAAGGTACAAGCTGTCTCCAATTGGCCAGAACCTAGTACTGTTGAAGAGTTAAGAGGGTTTTTAGGCCTCATCAGTTACTATAGGAAATTTGCGAAGGGTTATGGAGGCATTGCAGCACCTTTAACTCAATTGTTAAAGAAGAATTGGTTTAGGTGGTCACAGATGGCTTCAGCATCCTTTGAAAAGTTAAAGTCAGCTCTCACTACCACTCCAGTCTTGCAACTTCCAGATTTCTCTAAGAATTTTGTTGTAGAAACAAATGCTTGTTTGCAGGGGATTAGAGCATGTTGATGCAAGAAGCTCATCCAATTGCGTAAATGAGTAAAGGATTGAAGGGTAAATCTCTTTCTTTATCAACATATGAGAAAGAAGTATTTGCCATTTTATCTGCTATGAAGCATTGGAAACACTATTTGATGGGAAGAGAATTTGTTATTAAGATAGATAAAAAAGGCATCAAATATATTTTGGAGCAAAGAGTAAACACTGAAATCCAAGAGAAGTGTTATGGAAGCTGTTGGGGTTTAATTTCTCAGTGGAATATAAAAAGGGAAAGGAAAATGTTGGAGCTGATAGTCTCTCTCGTAGGCCAAATGTAAATGAAGAAGCTCAAGCTTTGGAACTTACCTTTGTAGTTCCGCATTGGATAAATGAGGTGAGATTAATGGTATGTGATGACCCATACTTTCAAACTATCTCTGATAGATGTAGTAAAGGTGAATTAGATCATCTTAAATACAAGCTATTGGGAGGTATTTGGTATTATAAGGGTAAGATCTTAGTCAGTCCTACTGCAAGTTTAAGACTAGAAATCTTCAGTGAGAATCATGACTCAAAAGAGGGGGGTCACTAAGGATTTCATAAAACTTTGAGTAGGATCAGGAGATCTTTTGTTTGGAGAGAGATGAGTAAGCAAGTGAGGCAGTTCATCAGAGAATGTGGAGTTTGCCAAAGAAGTAAAAGTGAAAATCAAGTTCCTGCAGAGTTGCTTCAACCATTACCTATACCTGAGTTGATTTGGGAAGATATAGCTATGGACTTTATAGAGGGATTACCCAAGAGCATGGGAAAGTCTGTTATTATGGTGGTTGTAGATAGATTATCCAAATATGCACACTTTATGGCTTTGTCTCATCCTTATACAGCCTAAGGTGTAGCTCAAATATTCATTGAGAATGTAGGCAGTCTACATGGAATGCCTCGAAGTATAATACCTAACAGAGATCCAGTGTTCATGAGCTTTTTTTGGCAAGAGTATTTCAAATTGCAAGGTAGTAAGCTTCAAACTTCTATAACATATCACCCACAAACTGATGGGCAATCGGAAGTTGTTAATAAAGCTTTGAAAATGTATTTGCGTTGTATGTGTGGACAAAGACCAAAGGATTGGGGTGAGATGGCTTTGCTGGGCAGAGTATTGGTATAATACAAGCTGGCATACCTCCATTGGGGTTTCTCCTTTTGAAGCAGTGTATGGAAGACCTCCTCCTACACCTAAGTTGTATGTTAGAGGGACTGCTAATAATCAGGGAGTAGAGGAAGAATTAATGTCCAGAGATGTTATTTTGAAGCTGTTAAAAGATAATATGAAAACTGCACAAGAAAGAATGAAGGTCTTTGCTGATAGGAAGAGGAAGGAGAAGAGTTTTGCTGTAGGTGATTGGGTTTTATTAAGGCTACAACCATATAGGCAAGTTAGTTTGAGAAACCCCTATCCACATAATTTATCACCTAGGTTTTTGGGACCTTATAAGGTGATTGAGAAAGTAGGAGAATTGGCTTATCGTTTGGAATTGCCTCCCCAAGCTGTGATTCACCCGGTGTTTCATGTTTCAAAGCTTAAAAAGTTTTGGGGTGATCCTTCGGTGGTGGAACATGCAGCTATTCCTGAGTGGTGGCACAGTGATGATATTTCGATGGTGCCTGAGATAATTCTTGGCAGAAGGATCTATAAGAAAGGAAGTGGAGCTGGAGTTAAGCTGTTGATTAAGTGGTTGGGACAATCAGATAGTACTGCTACATGGGAGGATGCGGATGACATTAGAAGATCATTTCCTAACTTTGAGCTTGGGTCAAGCTTAATCTGAGCAAGGAGGAATTGTTATGGATTGAAACTGAGAGCTGAAATGAAGCATCAAACATAAGTGGCTAATGTGTACACATGGAGTTGGTATCAGTTTGAGGAGTTGTGCATGTCTGGGTACTGTTCATTTCTGAACAGATACATGGTTGTGTCAATGTAAAAATGTACATAGGAGATATTGTTCATTCTGAACAGATGTATTGGGTTTGGTTCAAATGTATAGCGGGTCGGGTTGGGAATGAGTCTTGTTCAGTCTATTAGACAATTAGTGCTGTAGCGATCACCTGTTTGCCACGTGATTGTCTCTATAAAAAAGACATTCTAGATCTGTTGTAACTAATCAAGAATTAATAAAAGTTTATAAATTCAGTCCCATTTTCTCTCTTCGTTCTCTCTAGCTATTAGCCATGGCAAAGAATAAGAACAACCAGATTTCAGCGCATGTCAATATTTTCTTTTCTTTTATAGGTAAGGAGGTGTATGTTTAGTGTTGATTTAATTTATTTCATTGTATGCGTCTTTGTCCCATTTTTGTTTACATTTTTTTAATTTTCATTTTTTATCTAATTAATTAGTTTACTTATTAATCTATTTTTAATTCAAATATTAGCAATTTGAATTCAAATCAAACATTAATTTGAATGATTTATTTTTTTAGTTTCTATTATATGTGCAGTCCTCATTCGTAAAGATTTCTTATGCATAAAAGAATACTACATTTCAAATGGAGTTATCCAGTTTATATATTATTTTCTAACCTATTTTCTTTGCCAAAATTGTTACTGAACTTAACATATTTTATTGCCTTTTTTAATTTTCTTTTATTGGAAGGATTTAATTTTTATTGTTATTCCATCTTGAAATTTTATTTATGTTTAAAAATATTTAAAATCTCGTCCATTGAATTTAATCTAATTTTTTTTATTATCATGACAACCATTGAGAATTCCTATTGGCAGAAGAAATCTTTTGAAAATATGCAAACTTTCTAATTTTTAATGTAGTGATGGATAATAGGTAATAAATAATAGACAACAGATTGTCTAATTATAACTACCAGTAATTTACACGTGCAATGCACGTTTTAATAATTTCAAAAAATAAAAATAAAAACTCTGACGTATGGAGGATTTTAGGGGTGGGCATCGGTCGGTATCCGACTTAATATAGACCATCCACCACCGATCTAAAGAAGATCGGTTTTTTAATTTTTTCATCTGCAACCAATCCGAACCTTAATTGGATCGGTTTCTTAGATGGTCGGTTCGGAGTGCTACTTTTTACCTTCAACATCATTCATAATTTTGTTGAAATTTAAAAGATCAACTTCAATCAAACTTAAGAAACAACCTGCTATTCTCAGAAATGAATTTAAAATGAAGATTCATAAAACCACAAGTTGTTAATGAATTTTGCACTAATTGTTTGAGATGATGACGTTTAAATGAGTGAGATAAACTGCTTTTTCACTTGCATACTTCTGTAATCTTAATTTATTATCATAAAAAAAATATCAATAACCATAGCTAATTGAATTTCAGGTGCAATAAAAAAAGATTTAGATAATAATTTCTGTTTGACTTGATTAAAGTAACTACTAAATGTTACATCAACTTTATGATTCTATTAAGTTGGGTCACACTGTAAATCAAGCATTTCTCAACAACATAACACATAGGATTATGGAGAACCATAACATAGGAAGAACAACTGCTCAGTTTGTATTAAAGAAATTAAAAAAGACTGTTTGTATCTCAAGGAAAATGAGAAATGACTATTTGTATATTCAATAAATTAAAGGAGAACTATATTTTTTATGGCCTTATGCATAGAGGTATGGTCGGTTCGGTTTCATCGATTATTTGAAAGCCTCATCCAACAACCGAACCAGTCCAATTGGTTATTGAAGATCAAGAACCGATCCAATCCAAACCCCCAATTGGTTCGGTTAAAAACCAGTCGGTTCGGATTGGATTGGTTCGGATTGGTCGGTTCGGATAATAGTTGTCCACCCCTAGAGGATTTGAACTGGAAACCTCATTTATATTAGTTATGTACGTGCGTTGCACATGTTGGTCGAATGACAAAATGACAAATCTCTAATATTATAACGGGAGAAGGCCTTAGTGTCATTTGTCATTTTGTCATTCTACCAACATGTACAGCGCACGTACATAACTAATATAAAGAAAGTTGCTTGTTCGAATACGTAAGAGTTTTAATTTTTATTTTTTGAAATTATTAAAACGTGCATCACGTGTAAATTACTAGTGATACTAATGCCTTCTCCCACTTTAATATTAGAGAATTAGAGATTAGAGATTCACAATGCAAAAGACAAAAGTTTAGCTTCTTTTCTGTGAAATTTCCCAAAAGTCATTACTTGTTGCCCATCTTTAAAATCCCCCCCTTCCCTTCTCCCACGCCGACAATCTGTTCGCTAAAATTCCCCACCCAAATTTCCTCTCTTTCTTCATGGGATTTAAGGTAATCGAATAACGGAGTTTGTTGTCGCAAATTATCAGTTTAAATTGCATTATCTCCTCCATTATAGTTTGTATGCCAATCGTATTGCTTTGTCAAAATTTCTAAGTTTGCTTCTAATTGACCTCGATGCTTCATTGTTATTTATATGTTGAGGTTTGTTTTTACACAGAGTACAATCATGGTGGTAATAGTGAAGGATTAAGTGAAAAAGGTTGATAATTAGGCCAACCCAGATACCCATATTATAAGGGTTTTTTAATTTAATTTAATTTATTTTTTTTGGGGTGGAAATTTCCAATTGAAATCTGAGAAATATTGTTATTTTTTGCTTCATACGCTTAACGAGTATGGAACTGTTCATATCTTGATTAGCAAGTGGTTTTTATCTTCGTGGTAATGTATTTAAGAACAGATGAATTGTGTTTTGTTAACCATACTAAGTTCCAGGTTTGTGGTTTGAAGGGACTTTGACAAACTTCCTTCAGATCATTGTAAAATCATGAGGTATACTATATTTGAACGCATATGCGGACTGTTTCTCGTACCCGAAACATGCTCGCGGAAATGGGTACAAACATGGACATTAATACTCACATGTGTACCCCAATTGGCACCTTTTTATTCTCGATTTACCCACATCCTGTTTGCCACACTATCATTATACATTACTAGTAATTTACACGTGCGATGCACGTTTTAATAATTTCAAAAAAGAAAAATAAAAACTCCGACGTAGGGAGGATTTGAACCGGAAACCTCCTTTGTATTTAGTTATGTACATGCATTGCACATGTTGGTAGAATGACAAAATGACAAATGACACTAAGGTCTTCTTCCATTATAATATTAGAGATGCATGACCTATTTGTCAAATCAACTGCACACATTTGTTGATCATTTTTGTTATTGATCTTCCCCCTCTCTTTCTTCTTCCCCTGATTCTAACATGATTTACTACTACATATATAGTTCTTTTTCGACTACTTATTTCTTTAAACTCCGTTTAGGAACATTTAACTCCTGAAAATGGCAGATTTATGAGAGGTCGTCTCTGTTGGAATTTTTTTTGTGACCTTCATAATGTGATCTGTTGACTGAATGGAAACTTATAGTATACAGATTCCTGCTACTTCTTTCTCAAGTGAAGATACAGAAGTTGCTGACTGCGATGAAGGTTTCAGTAAAATGAAATTGTCTACCTTTAGTCAGTATGATATATTCTGCTTGTGTCTGTTTATTGCTCACAAGGTAACCATCAAAATTATTGTCCCTTGTTTTTTTTTCTTCTTTATTTCTTCTTTCTAATCCTTGAATTTTGGTACAAAGCCGCCTTAGAATTTTGAAGTTTATATTCTAGAGAGAAATTTGCGATATAAGAAAACAATCATATACAAGCAAATATATTCACTGATGGATAAAGTCACATTTTAAGAGTGATGCATCTGATGGCATAAACAATAGTTGGAGACAATACAATTCAAATCAATAAAATCTCAACAAGCATTGTTTGTCTTAAAAATAGGAATAAAATCCAGTCAATATTGTTTGTAACCACTAAGGTAGCAATACAATCCAAATCCTAATAATATTGTTCGTAACCAATAAAGTTTCAGGATAACATAACTAAAAAGAATCATAACTAGGAATAGAATACGGTCATTGCTGTCAATTCATCTTCTAGCTGATGAATGCTGGTGAGAAGGCCCCACATACTTAAGATTCTGGCTGATGGGATTTCTCCAGCAGAATTCAACTAATGGAACTGTTGAGATAACATGTCAACGTAATATATTAAAACTGAAATTTTTATTTTTATTTTTCCACAGTACCACTGAGATATATAACTAGTTTGAAAGCAAAGAATACCTGATAGCAACTCTTATGATTTGTTTGATTTCCTCATGCAAAACCAAACCATTCGTCTGAAGTCCTTATTCATGCCACAAAAACTAGGAGGTTGCAGTTCATGCCCATAACAATCCATTTGTTAGAGAAGCTGCTAGGTTGTGGGTCTTGGCACCTAGCTTTCTCGTAGGCATCACTTTTCATCCTGACACCTGGGATATAACAGCTACTCTCATCAGGGATGCCTATCTTTCATCAGCCATAGGATCACTGTTGAGTGGATATGAATTAACCTCATTTTGCAATGTTCTGAACCATATGGTCGAAATATAATGACCTATTTGTTGCTTCTCACTTGTAGAATCACCTGACTGGATCTGTAATGGGAAGAGAAGACACTAGGGTTGTTCTCATTCATCACAATTCCTTTATTTGTTTGAACCCATGGGCTTCTCGATGAGCTACCTGCATATTTGCGCAGATACTGATTAATTTTTTGGGAATATGGGTAAAAAATCCATCGCCGTACTCATGGTGGGAGCAGCTGATATTCTCACAAGTAAATACAGGAGAAAAGGGATAATTTGCTGACAGCTGATCCATGAAGCACCCTGTTTTGGGCATACACAAACTGCTATTCTTCCAATGCAATTCCCTTCAACTTGTTCCTCTTGTAAGAGGCCACATTTTTGCCAGAGCTGTAATATATGACATCATAATCGGTAGTATTGCTACTAAATATGGATGGTGAGTCTCACTGCTGCCACCACTATTGACCAACACGTTGGGGGATCTGAACACATGGGTAGAGTTTTTTTGTAGTTCTTATCTTCTTGATTAAGAACAGCCGACTACAAAAAGATCTCCTTTGCCGTCATCTTGTCTTGTAGGGATCATGATTGTTTAACAAGCTGGCACATCTTGTTAGTGTTTGATGACATATGCTTAAAAATGGCAGTAAGAACACGCACTTTCCACGCCTTATTGAGATCATGGGGCTTTTTATATGGAGACTGGTCCTTGTCAGTTGGAAATCCAAGCTCAACCCACCACTCTTCATTGGTTGTTGGCCACCAAGGTGGCGGAACTCCTTCCTCAAGAGGATACCTCCTTTGTCGGGGTTCACAGTGTTGTAACAGGGCTGAAAGCAAACACCCCAGTGTTGTATCTTGTATTTCTTGCAGATTTTCACGAATATTGTTATCAGAATTTTGCTCCTCGCTCGAACAAAAGTCTACATTCTCGGATTTGTGCTTTTCCACAACTGCGGGCGCTGTGCGATTGAACCATACCATCTCTTTCCACCAGGAACAGAGATTTTCTGATGAACCAATGACTGCCTTTCATTTCTCTGAAATTATACCATATACACAACCTAGAGAATTGCAAAAGTTTATCATCTCCAGCATGTACTTGAGTATTGTGTCTTGGACCCTTGAGAATTTCTTTCTTCGTGCCAGTTCCTTTATGTGCAGCTGTCCTGGGTCTTTCATCTGCTCTGGGTCATCCTTCTGTTCTACGTGGTGATTCATTTTCTTTTTTTCTTAGACTCTTGAGCCTATCGGTGTTCCATGTCCTTTGCATCAGTTCATCTTCGCTCATATCGCTGTTGCTCAGTTCGATAGGGTCTTCTATGTTGACATGCTCATCCGGTGTGATTGGCAATGGAATGAGGATGTTGGGGCTGATGTACTGATCCGCTGTGGTAGGAGACAGAAAGATGGAATTGTCTGTTGGTCCCTCGAAAGTTGGAGCATGGACAGAGTAGGACCTATCACTTGCTACGGGACTGTGTCCCTCCATTTCGCAACTGGTACGCTGTATGAATACTTTTATCTACTTCCTACAATTGTGAGAAGCCAGACTTGAGAAGTATATATTCACATAGTACACAACCTGATAAGAATACAAGAAAATTAAGATCGAGATAATTGAAAATGCTTGTCTTTATGTGAACCGACTGAAAATGCATGTATCTACGTGACTACTGCTGCTAAATCTAATCAGAATTTCCCTCCACTTTTCACCCAAATTTGACCAAATCTATTAGAGATCCATAGGGGGCACATTTAGCGCATCGGATATAATATGTAAACACATGAACACATGGAAAGATAGATATTTGTATGTTTTCAGAAATGCCGAGGAAAAGAAGGCTTATTATGGAGATGTTGACACTCAATCTTCATAATTCTTTAACATCTCTTGGTAATTCTTCCCCCCAAACAAAACATCTCTTGGTAAGCGTGAAACTAATAACATCCTATCAATAAAGTCATGATATTTTTAGCAATTTTATGAGAATCGATAATAAGAAGTAGCCATGCATGTTAGTCATATATATATATATATATAGAGAGAGAGAGAGAGAGAGAGAGAGAGAGAGAGAGAGAGAGAGCAATGCTCCATTGCAGACGGGTTCCGTGCAAACGGGTATGCAAACCACTGAAGCCATTGTTGGAGTCCAACAATGGCTTATATTATAACTAGGCCGTTGTTGAGAACAACAGCTTCAATGGTCTGCAATGGAGCATTGCTCTATGGAATAATCTCATATGTAGGAATCGAACAGGGTTTGTTGTCAACTTTTGACAAACAATAGTAGAAAAGTGTCAAAAGTAGAAACAACAAATAATAGAACGAAGATTTGACAAAAAACCAGCAAGGGCAAGGGATGTAAAAGTAACTTGCTTTTAGACAGGAAACTCTGAAGAATAATATGGATGATTTCCATATAACATCACACGGGAGAAAAATATTTTCAGTATGTTGGAGGGAGGAAAATGAACTTGAAAGTTGTTTGAATTCCTTCAACTAATAAAATTAGTGAGTAAATTTAAGTGGTTGATACATAAGGGGTGTAGCTGCCATTAGGTTATGGATGAATAGGTGTTGACCGATGTCCTCTCTTAAGTCTTGATCAACATAGGGATCCTAACTCCCTTGTTAATGCGAATACATTAGTTCTTGCTCAAGATTGCCCTTAGTTGTCTTAAAGTTAGCTGCTTGGGCAGTCTTAATGAGTGATTGGCTTGCTCAGATGTGGCTTTAGAAAGAAGTAACATGGGAATTGATATAATAATCTTCAAAAAGCTTAGCTTAGCTTGAGAGAAGGTTTTTGTTTAAAAGTAGGTCAGGAGCTGAAGCATATATTAGATTAGGGTGTTGGCCAAGGCCAAAGTTACAGTTGTCACATTGCATTCTCGAATATCTTGATATGGAACTTCTAGTTCAAGAGAGAATTCTAAAGTCAAACTACTGAGGGTCATGTTGGTACTGCTCGTTGTGCCGCAACAATTTTTGGAAATGAAAATAATAACAGTAATAATAAAACATGCAGATGAAAATATAAATCAATAAACACTTTTTTCGAGGAATTATAAATTAACACTAAATCTTGTAGATAGTGGCAACTAGCAATATAAGAAGGTCCCTTATATTGTAAATCTTGAAATGGGGGTTAGAGCAATTCAAAAAGATAAAGCCAAAGTAATGGGAGAAACTGACACGAGTCTAGAGTAGGCTATCTACATTAATGTTTGATCTGAAGTGGTCCATATCGATTTCTAGTTGAATTGAAGGATTTGCAAAAGGATATCGAAAAGAGTTAGCAAATGATATTGTGAATTTCAACTAACGAATTAAGAACTGTCAATGAGAATAGTACAATTAATGATTTGGAGGTGAACATACTAAATCAAATGCTTTGGGACTATCTGTAGCGCCCCGAGTTCCATACACTGGGAGCTCATGACACTTATCCAGAATCTTTACTTCAATGAGTACACAACACAGAAAAATTATAGGAAATTAGATTGGAAACCACGCCGCACGTGTTCCAGATGAGTACACAACACAGAAAAATTGTTGAAATTCAACTAGGTTGGATTCATTTTGAACCTAGTTAGTGAATTAAGAAATTAAACTAGGATGATTGGTAAGGACAGGCACTAGTTGGGCGTTGTACTCTCCTGTCAAGGGGACACGTGTCCCAGACGAGACCACGCCGCACGTGTCCCAGACGAGACCACACCGCACGTGTCCCCTTGACAAGAGAGTACAACGCCCAACTAGTACCTGTCCTTACCAATCATCCTAGTTTAATTTCTTAATTCACTAACTAGGTTCAAAATGAATCCAACCTAGTTGAATTTCAACAAGTCTCACCTTGATTTAGTTAGGGTTCAGCCGAGTCTCCAATCATGCTAAGAGGTCGGCCCAACATGCACCACACTAGTGCACTCAATGTGCACAAAACACTACCATATGTAAATATCCAAGTATGCATACCCGCATACACAAGCATACAGTATTCCATCAATCACCGTATTCATGCCTACAATCTCTTCTATGCAACCAATAGTTCTTTACTACAATCTACTTAACTTGTCATGAGCTTTTTATTAGCTAAGCATGCAACTTCAAGTGGCATTTCCTTCTTACCACCATTACTATACTATCATACATCAGTTAGCTAAGAATTCGACTTTGGCTTTTTACCATTATCCACTTACTACCATTACTTTAAGTGATTACTAACTCTACTTTGAATCACTACTTCTACCATGCATTACTAACTAACAAGTAGTTTATACCATCATGAACGAGTAGTTTCCTATTCTACAAGCTAACTAAGCAATTATACTAACTAGGCATACACTTCCCACAGTTCTTCTATTTAAGTTTTCCCTGTTATAAGAGCTAAGCATATAATCATACAACGTCACTCTATATAATTTATATCTACTAACATACAATCAACATTCTATATAATTTATATCTATACAAAATCTCACATAGAGCTTACCATAATTAACCATGCATGTAACTTCTTTATCAATTCTATTCTACTAGCATATAAAATTCTACTAGTGTCTCTTTCCTAATTACAACTTTTTATTTCACATAATCACTTCAACCTAGTATGCATAATCAAACAATGAATTAAAACATGATTGAGTAAACATACATTTCTCTTGCTATGTTTACTCTATATAAATTAAAGTATTTAATAATTTCAACCAACAACATCTTAACAATAAAACTTCTAACATAATCTCACTACTTCAATTCAATAATTTTAACAAACACAACTTCTATATAATAAAGTCATAAAAGTAATCAAAAGGAAAAGGAGAATACCCACTTTGTTTTGTTTGCATGCTTCAAGTTGCTATCTTCTCCTCCTTGCTCCTTGATTCTTCCTTGACTTCTTGCTCCAATAATAGTATAATAGTAGTAGTAGCTAAGTAGTAGAAATAGTAGTAGTAGAAGTGGTAGTTGCTGAAGAAGTAGTAGGTAGTAGTTGTTGAAGAAGTAGTAGTTGTTGGAAGTAGTTAAGTAGTAGTAAATATATAAAAAAGAGAGATGGAAGAAAACTACTGCTGCTGTTGTTGTCGGCAGTAAAGAGAGGAAAGAGAGAAGGAGAGAAGTGTAGGAGTAGTAAGTAGTAGTAGTAGTAATTTGAGTAGTAGGAGTTAATACACATGTATATATAGAAAAAGGGGAGGAAACACAGCTGCTGCTGCTGTCGGCAGTAAAGAGAAAAGGGAGAGAGGTGTGGAAGGGTGTAGAATGCTTAGGTGTCCCCCCACTTTTGCACATAACCCCTCAAGCTTTATGTAATTGCACTTAAGCCCTAAATCTTATTGGATTGGGCTTAAGAAAGAAGGTGTTGGGCTTTTAAAAGAAAACAAGTTGGGCTTTTATAAGAAAACATATTAGGTTTTTAAAAATAAAATAACCATACTAACATAAAATAATAGTGTAGTGTAAAAAATAACAATGCATATGTATATTCATTATAAGAAATTTAGGGGTATTACACTATCAACCCCTTAAATGATGTTGAATTCTTTATTGGCACCTGAGCAATTTTTAATTATATATTTACACATGAAATTTTACTTTTGTGGCCGATTTAACCCATGTCCTAAATTATCTCAAGTTTCAGGCCGAATTTTCTAGAGAAATACCTTTTAATAAGTTGGATCCCTCTAAGTATAGATTATTCAAAAATTATTTCTTTCTCGTTCTCTCCTTTCCCCCACTCTTGTGATCAAAAGGGGATGTACAAAGATAGTTTGTTATAGTAGATTAAGGTTACAACCCTCAATTTTATAGAGGGAAATAATGTTGTTTTAAACCTTCACCTTGATAAAGCTAACTCCATATAATTGCACAACAACACAGATTAGTTTGTCCACACTATAAAGATTTCATATCAGTAGAATTTCAAAAGATTTCATGTGCTAATATGACACTAAGCATAATGATAGGAGTTGATATAGAAAATTTCCTTTCGCTTTATAAATAGTACAAGTACATTCCTATGACTATATCTTATCTCCTTAAAATTTACATGTAGAATTTATTCAGAAATTCAATTTAAGTCCCAAAAAAAGCAATTTTGATAATGTCCAAAGCATACTTAATCAAGCAATAGGGATTGGATGAATCGGGCTAAGGTCAAACACGTATAAGCTCAAGTCAATGTTCATTTATTTTCACTTCCAGCTTGACCAATTTATTTTTAGGTTTGGTTTTCTATCTATGTGTGTCTGATTATGATAAATGGGCTAGGCTCGATCCAATTTGGGCTCTTACAGATCAAAACTATAAGATAATAAGCTAATAAAATTAATTTTGTATTTTATTTGAATATTAGTCAGATGATTAAAATAAATCCAACTATAAGGCAAAATAAATATTTCATGTCTTATAAGAAACTAGTAAGAGTTTTAACCTATAAACAAAACTTGAATATACTATTTACCTATGACGCACAGATACAAGTACGACACTATACGGCACGAATATGAGGATACGCGATTTACAAAATAGTAGGATACAAGTGCATTGGTGGTACATTAAATATAGTATATTTTATATTCTATCTATAAATAAAAATAATAATTATCTGGTTAAAATGCAAATATTTAAACAATTTCATTGAACTATAAGAATACATTATACTTATGAGTATTTTTGGAGAAAGAAAATGATAATCTAATTATCAAAATATTGGGTATACTTGTTTCGTGTTTGAGATTAACTTGAACCACGTTTTTAAAACTACACTAGGGCCTTAAATATTTCTCTAAATATAATTGTCTGTAAAAGTTGCAAAAATGTATTGAAAGATTGGGTGCTCTATAGGTACGCACCCGGGAGTACCCAAGGAGTATCGACACCTGATATGCACCCGACACGGGTACATCGGCCATTTGGTTGTACCCGTGCTTCCTAGCTATTTATTATATAACTAAGCTAAAGAAAGTGTTGTTCTCTGCCTCCACACGCCCATGTATCCGTTAAAGGACAAAAACCCTCATAATTAAATAACTTAATCTTTAATACTAAAATGGCATTGTTGGGGTTGTGTAATTTGTAGACAAACCAACTTGATTGATCTAATCTTAACCACACCTTTTTAAGTGGGAGTTATATTAACCATCTATTTACTCAGTTATTGTCAGTTACCATAATACCCTCAAAGTTCAAATTTATTTACGACATAATTATTTACGAAAGTTTCATTCATATAAAATAAAAGTTAGTACCACTAGGGGTAATTTGTAAAGAGTAACCACTAAGTTGTAGTGAGTAAAAGGAGGTCTCAGGTTCGAGGTCAGACTATGTCGTAGTCTTTACCTTTTTTTTAAAGTAGAAGTTAAAAAAAAACTTGTATTTGAAAATGAAAACATGAATCCTTATCATAGCCAAAAATCTTTTGCCTTTTTTTTGGGGGTAAAAAAGCAAAAAGACCCAACATTTTTTTACATAATTAAAAACCCTATACGTTTGTTTGAGTCAAAAGACCCCCCACCGTTAGAAAATTTTACAATCCCTTTTAGGGTAAAAAGCAACAAAACAAACCTAACGGTTTTTTTCAGAATTAAAAAAACCCTTTTATGAGTCGGTAACTATTACTCAAAGCAAAAGGGTAAAATTGTCCTTATTTAACAGCGCACTAATGGTGAGGGGTCTTTTGACTCAAAACAAACGTCAGGGTTTTTTTATTTTGGAAAAAAACTTCCCCCTCCCTCTCTCTGTTGAGAAATGAAGTTTTGTTTAATTTGAAAAGATCTAGACAACTAATCCTTGAGATTACAAAAGATATGTTACCAAATTCACGAGAATATCTTTAAGTTGCCAATTGTTAGCACACAACATAATCTTAACCAAAGATTCTTAAGTTGAGGTTACAACAACCATAAACTTAAAACCAAGGTTAAATATGGTTTAGGCCGTTTGCCAAAACACTAATTTTTTATTGAGTCCCTTAACTTTTTTTAAACTATGTTGTAGACCCTTGTTAAAAAAATGTTATAAACTCGTCAAACAATATGTAGTCCATAAAAACAATAACCCGGAACAACAGTACTTAACCCATTTAAACAATCCATATACATATATTATATTAACTGTCCTCTAAAAGCAAAAAGTGGAAAATATCAACAACACACAATTACATGTGGGGTACTCTAGTTATAACTAGAGAGTTGTGGTTGTGTAAAGTGTGGACAATCTAGCCACTTGAATCAATCTCAACTACACATTTTAAAGTCAGACTTATATCAGTCATTCACTTAATGTGGTCCTCGTTAATATACACTCTCGGTGTCAAGAATGGTCTGATTAAGAGCATTGAAACATCTTATAAATAACGAACTATAAATTAGATTATTTTGACCAACAAACACACTACATATTGTTCATTATATGTAAGTTCGTTATTTTCATGTTCTTTATCAGATCATTCTTGACACCGAGAATGTATAGACCATACGTCAAGTAGCTCACTATCTAGAATGAAATTGTTCTATTGTACAATAAAATATTGGAGTAAAGAGAGAAAATATTATTGATTTTCTTGAGATACATAATTAGAAACAAAGAGGTCTTTATATAGGTTTATAAAACTTGGGCATAAAGAAGGCCTTCTAACCTAATATAATCAAATATGGATATAAATATTAATCAACCACATCTAGATTGTAGATCAACTAATATGACAACTCTTACATATTAATATATTACTAAATATGAAAGATATGGTAAATATTTCAATACTCCATGTAGCGCCCCGAGTTTTTCACACTGGAAGCTCGTGATACTTACCCAAAATCTTTACTTCAATGAGTACACAACACAGAAAAACTACAGGAAATTAAAGACTTACATTGAACATGAAAACTATATCCCCCACTTGGATGCTCCACAACTTGAATCTCCAGCTCCTGCGAATAGTCCTGCAACGAAACAACTGTGGATACGTCAGTTGAATGCAACTGACGCAATGCGGATATAATCCGCGATCTCCAAAATTCTTAATAAATCAATATTTGATGCAGAAGAAAAATGTGAAAGTCAAACCACAAGTGTCGGTATATGTCATGATCTACATTCTAATGCACAAACTCAAAATGCACACGATGCTCCTATTCTAATGCAAACTTGATTTGGAAACGTATGCATCCCATACTACATACTCTCCAAATCGAGTTCGTATTCTCTAGATGATAGGGTTCAATTCCTCGCCATGCATTCCACTCTTGTATTCTTTCCTGTTTCTGACATTCATCTAGTGACTGGTAGAGTCTACAGTACATGTGGTCCTTTTCCGTCCCTGCAGTCGGATCATGGTCTTTCTTCACTCTGAATGGCAGTGATCACTCTGTTTGTCCAGATCATGGTCCTTTTCCACTCTGACAGGATCGTGGTCCCTCGCCATTCTCGATCAGGCCGATGATCATCAGCTCTGCCAGAATCATGGTCCTTCTCCATTCCTGCCCCTACCAAAGTTGTCAGTCCTACACTAGATCCCAGAAATTAACAGACGAGACAACGCCGCACGTGTCTAGACGAGACGACGTCGCACGTGTCCTCTTGACAGGAGAGTACAACGCCCAGCTAGTGCCTGTCCTTATAACAATGTTCACACAATCAAGAGCTACTACAATCTAAAACTAGTGAATGTGGTTGTACTATGTCGGTTCATTAATTTACTAGCTTTACCCGATTCTAAGGACTCCATTATCACAACTTCAAGTTTCTAAGTTAATTTTTCTAGATTAAATACTAGGTCAACAATTCAAGTTTTAGGTAAACTTTAGTGCACCCGGTTTTAAATTACATCATACAACTAACTAACATCAAACTACATCAATCAATTAACTAAACAAATAACTAAACATACAACTTATCATCTAATAAAAATGAACATATAAGGATATTGGACCTTTCTATCTACTTAATTTCTTTTATGATGAGCCTAAGCATTCAACAATTTCTAGCATAATTTCAAACAACCAATTTATAAATAAAATAAATAACACACAAGGAATGAAGAACACCCACCTTAGATTGGAGAGTTCAATACCACACTTGCTATATCTTCTCCTCCTAGCTTGGTTAGCTTCTCCTACTCCTTATTCTTGCTCTACTAGCTAAGAGAGAATGTTGGAAAATGAAGTCGAGTGAAGTATGGAAGTATGGAAATGAGTATGGAATGTAGTAAGAAATGAGTGTGGAAGAACTAAGGTGTATGGAAAATGAATAAGGTTTCTTCATGCACATACACATATATATAAGGGTGAGGGTGGGGTGGTATGGGTGTGTGTGTAGAAAAATCTAGGGTTGGCTAGTTGTGAGACCCCGTATTTCTAGAGAATAGTATATAGTATATAGTATATATACTAGTATATATAATAAGTAGTAGAAAGATAAGGATTGGAAGGTGACGTGGCATGGAAAGAAAGAAAAAAGAATGGAAAGTGGAGAAAGGTATTAAATGGTGGCCTATAGATGATCCTATGGGATGTGATGACATGATGGACCTAGATGATTTCCTATGGGACATAGGAAAGAATTAAATGAATGAGATAAGGAATGTGTGTGTGTGTGGTGTTGTTTGACCGGGTGTGACTTGGGGTAATAATCCCATATCGGCCAAATGAAGGGGAGAAAAGAGAGATATATTAGGAAAAGCCAATGAGAAAGGTTACCAATCGTCCGGACACCCTTTTGAGGCAGCCTGTGGTGGGCGTGGCTAGAATTTAGTTAATTGTGTGCGTACGAGTTGAGTGCGGGGCGTTACAGATGGTATCAGAGCCAACTTTCAACATCGAATGTAGGACTTGTATATAGGAGGTGCGTGGGACGCAATATATATGTATGAGATGCGTAAGACCCTGTGTGGACAGCAATTAGGAGACAAGTCTACATTCGACTAGAAAGAAGAACCTGTACTAGATTGCACGTCCCGTATTCAGCGAGGACGCTGAATTCTTAAGAGGAGGTGAATGTGAGACCCCGTATTTCTAGAGAGTAGTATATAGTATATAGTATATATACTAGTATATATAATAAGTAGTAGAAAGATAAGGATTGGAAGGTGACGTGGCATGGAAAGAAAGAAAAAAGAATGGAAAGTGGAGAAAGGTATTAAATGGTGGCCTATAGATGATCCTATGGGATGTGATGACATGATGGACCTAGATGATTTCCTATGGGACATAGGAAAGAATTAAATGAATGAGATAAGGAATGTGTGTGTGTGGTGTTGTTTGACCGGGTGTGACTTGGGGTAATAATCCCATATCGGCCAAATGAAGGGGAGAAAAGAGAGATATATTAGGAAAAGCCAATGAGAAAGGTTACCAATCGTCCGGACACCCTTTTGAGGCAGCCTGTGGTGGGCGTGGCTAGAATTTAGTTAATTGTGTGCGTACGAGTTGAGTACGGGACGTTACACTAGTCACCATGCTCATGATATCCCTAATCCTGAGGGTTATCACCTAAGCTCACCTAAGCATTCTTAGGTCAAATACTTAGTCAAAAATTGTAGGCTAGTTAGTCTTAAGTCAAAAATTGTAGGCTTTCAATCTAAGTCAACATTTGTAGGCTAATCTTGTTCACACTTGTCTTAGTAGTGTGTAGTATGCATGTGTGTATATTTATAAAAAGGCAAATGAGAAATTCAATGTTGTAATAATAATAATAATGTATGCAATTATTCAAAACAAAAATTTATTAATAAATATGGTTATAAAATAATGCAATACTATTCATATTCAAAATAATTGTTCATTATTTTGGGGTATTACACTCCCCCTTAAGTTGGAGCGTCGATGAAGTTGAAGCCCAACTTGAACTGAAGAAAAAAGCGAAGGATTGTGAAGGAGCCGAGATCTAGATCGGGCAAAGAAAACTTCAGGGAATTTAACTATATGAGTCAACACTCACAATCTAGCGTGTTGCGGATGAAACCGGATAGCGCATAGAAAATCTGAATTTAGATCAGATTAGATTTGGAAATTTGAATATGAAAGAATATCGGATCTGAAAATCTGAATCTGAAGGAGGACCGGATGTGAAAATCGGCAGCTTGTGGAGTTTGATAACTAGAAGAAAAATAGAGAATTTTTGAAGAGAGATCTCTCTTCTTGCTACTCATGAAAGAGAGTGCTTAAGGAAGATCGAAACGCCCTGATACCATTTTGTGGAATACAATATTGGAGTAAAAAGAGAAAATATTATTGATTTTGTTGAGATACACAATGAGAAACAAAAAGGCCTTTATATAGGCTTACAAAATTTGAGCATAAAGAAAACATTCTAACCTAATATAATCAAATATGGATATAAATATAAATCAATCACATATAGAATGTAGATCAACTAATATGACGACTCTTATATATTAATGTATTACTAAATATGACAGATATGGTAAATATTTCAACATGTCCAACTAAAATGTCAAACATTTGATCTTCGTCTAAATATTTTAGAAATCTTACATACCTATTTTAGTTAATTCCGTGAAATTTCTAGACCATACATCAAACAACTTACCATCTCACGTTGTTCTTAATAATGCCACTAATGATAATCAAGAATTAGGGAAAAAGTGATGAGTTTTTTTCATTTTTATGCTATTTTGTGTTGAGGCATCATAGATCTCATCTATATGGTTAGATTTTAAAGTTTGAATACAGAACATGGTTAATAGGATTAGAGAACAGTAGTAACAATAATAGTTGAAATCTTTTCAGTTGTCTTGAATAAATTGATTTGATGAAAGCAATTTGGACACCTTTCCAATGAAGAAAGTTTTGATGATAAATTCAGAGTTGAAATAATTTCAATTGGAGGTTGGATTCAATCCAAATAATAAATAGTTAACGAAATTTTTTCAAGAGAGGTTAAATTACTTTTGATGTTTAAAAGGGCATCTATGTACAAAAAAATAAAAAAGGAAAGAACGAACCAAAGAAAAATGTGTCTTGTGAGTGAGGGGAGAGTTTGTGTAGGGATCTCGTGGAGGGACAAGGCATGACTTAAGACTGGTGGATGAAACTAAATATTCGAGGCCATTATCATTCTGTTTAAATATTCTAGTAGAAACCAACATAACGATCCCAATTGATATGGACATTTAAAAAGATATATAACTACAAAATAACTAAAAAATAGATTTACCTTGGTCTTTACTTCCCATTTTAGGCAGTTTCTAGATGATTACTATTCAATAGCGGATACTATAGAACAAATAGGAAAGGAAGGAAATATTATTTTTTTAAATTGAAATCGTTGATTATTATGCTAGCTAATAATTCACCCTTCCTGTCATGAAACTAAGAATCTCTTAAATATAGATCATGGAGTCAAATAAATTAAGAAATAACAAGGATAATTAACTTCACTATCGGGGTCCTCCACATCCTGCAAAACTTGCTAGAAATAAAGGATATGACCATTAGTTCTAATTGTTCTCCAAGGTAAAAAGAAATGATACAGACTAACACAAAATAATGGTTCTTGTGGTGTCTCTTGGGAGCATTTCAACTCAATTGTAGCAGTTTTTACCATGGTTTCTCCCATTATTTTTAATAGCAGGAGCTTAAGTGGGAGTGGCCTTCCTACCACTTCTTTTCTCCTTGAAGGAAAAAAGAAGAATAAACAATAAATTGGGGAAGAAGAGAACAAAAATATTCAAAGATTTTTGCTCATTGCAACTTTGCCATCATCTCACGGTTGATCAACACTGTCGATCACGTCATTATCGCTGTCGACGTTGTGGTTCGTTGTCGTTGTTGCCTGAATCGCAAACATAGAGGGAAAAAGGAGGCTGAAATTTAGGGTTAGGGACCTTAGAGTTCTTTTAAGTGAAACCGGTCGGGCTCGACCTGCTTCACTTTAAGTAAACCTGTGTGTGTTAAGTTAACTTGGTTAGGCTGGACCCGCATAACTTTAACTAAATCTCACGGGTTTAGTTAAACTTAAGCAGGTCTATCCCGACCCATTTGACGCAAAACACATCCTTATCCCTAAATCTTCTCATCCACCCGTCTATTCTTTCTCTTTCTCTTCAAGTGGTGCAGTGGTGACGAATAAGAAGCCGTGACTACAACAATTAACACCATTAGTGGCGACAACAATGCGACCCTTTCTCAGCAATCTTCTCCCCTTCCCCTCGTTATTATATATATCGTCACTTTAAGCGCGATGAAACCCTAAGCACCCTTCCGTCCGCTCTGCTCTGTTTCCCATTGCTAAAAATATTGGTTTCTCCCTAGAAAGTGTTGGCTAAGATGTCCCACAATAAAATCACAGACAATCTGAATACAAATGTTGTAAAACAAATAAGTAACATGATGTATCTAGCAAGTAATGATAGCAAAAATGTGATAATAATGGAGAAAGAAAAAGGGGAGTATAATGGAGAAATTAGTAATCAAACAAACCTTTGTCAATTGCTAATAATATTGGAGGTGCCTGGAACAACAGGGGAAAACAAAATAATGAAAGGTAAAGATGAAAGGAACACTGCTTTCTTTCTCTTCTCCATTATCTTTCTTTCGCTCCTTTGAGTTAAAGAAATGAAGTGTGGACGTTGGCTTTGGGGGGAGAGGGGACGATGTATATATGCACAAGGGAAACTTCAATTGGTGCTTATCTTCATCACTTTTTAGTGCATAATTACGAATGCACCTTCCATTCTTTTGATGGATGTACCATTCAGAACATCTTTCCAAAATCAGAAAGATAATTTTAGTCATTAATACCATTGACTATCTGGTCAACCGAATTATATGCTAGAAAGTGTATAGGCAGTGAATCAAGAACAATAGGAAGGCAATTAATTCTTCAGTTTTGGCAAGTCTTTATAGATTGACCCGCAACTTGGGACCAACACAAAAATTTGATGAATTTTTCGGTTGTTTGTAATCTAGGTAGGTATTTCCAATTCACAGAATGGCTTGTATCCATAGTACTGTAAAGCTGAAATTGGCCATAAATGTTTATTTCTCCATAAGTAGATAGAATGTGGTATACCTTATCTATATTTTGCTCATGCATGAACATATTTACTCCATAAATGCCGTATGTTGAGAGTGATAGCGAGTTCTCCAAAAAAGCATATGTTGAGAGTGATGAGTAATCCAAAAGGTGCCTCCTAGATTTCCATTCTTGTTTTTGCAAATACAAGGCTTATTGTAAGTAAATTAGCGAACAATGAAATTTTAGTGAAAACCTGGAAATTAATCAATAATTAAAAGTGTACAGAATTTGAAACGAGCATATACGAGATATGCTAAAGGTAGCTCCTATCCAAGATAAGTGAAGAGAGAATTGCCTCAGGTGGTTTGGACATGTCACATGTAGACCTAGTAGTGCCCCTATTAGAAAGAGTGATTTGATAAGTATTGAAGGTAGAGTTAAGGGTAGGGAAAGACCTAAACTTACTTGGGTGGAAATAGTGAGAAAAGATATAATAGCTTGTGACCTTACTGAAGATATTGCGTTAAACCGAGCATAATGGAAAATCAAGATTCATGTAGCCGATCCCAACTAGTTGGAAAAAAGTCTTTGTTGTTGTTGTTGTTGTTTAGAATTTAAATTTGGAATCCAAATTTAATATGAAAAATTGATCCAATTCTAAAATATAATCAATGCATATTAGAAATGCTCAATAACACATTTTTTAAATTTATGATTCTGCTAAAGATACTGATATGGAATTGAGGCCCCACTTGAAGCCTTGGAGAAAACCTAATCCAGCTTTGCCCCTATAAAAGAAAAGGTACGGTAGGCTCTTCTAGCCCATTTATAAATAGAGCTCGAACCTTGGTCGTGCGGCCCGACTCTCTTGAAGTCCTTGTCTAGGCTCTAAGATCCTAACATAAATATACAACCCATTATTATGATGTATATTCTAAATCTCTTTTTGTGCTGGCATCTGATTCAATACTTCTTGTCATGCTAATTTTGTGTGTACTATTCATATTCCGCTTTGTGTTTCTATGTTGTATTCTGTACTCATGATGACTTATCTACAAATTTTCCAATGTCCATGTTTACTCAATACTCTTCCTTCGATCAAACTACGGGTCTTGGAAAAAAAATTCTTCACGAAGTTTATGGTCAACACCCAAATGCTTAAATCCTATGATGTTGGTTCCATTACATAACTCGATTTGGTTTATTATATTCTTGACATCTTCATACCAAAGTGAATACCTCTGTAGAGAAGTTTAATCAATACATCCCTTTTGCATGGTTTGTTGTATTTATTAATATTGAGACACCTAGTAGTATTTAATATGGATTGTGCCTGTCGATACTTTCAATATTCTTAATTTTACTAGAATGTCAAATTGTTACATGGTTATTATTGTTCTTAAATCATAGGCATGATACATGGGGTAATGAGGGCAAGGTGGCACTATGGATTTAGTAATTCTGACAAGTTTTTAATGTTGGGCATTGGTGCAATTATTGACATTTCTATAAGGCTTCTCATTATAAGGATCTATTTGTCCCTCTACCCTCATTTTAAAAGATTTCCATCCTTACAAACTAATGGTGAAGTTGACAGTGCCTGGCATAGTTTATCCCAACCCTTCGTGTCTAGGCCTCGACCCGATGTGGGCTTAGACCGATAAGCCCATGCACTAGTCCTACTGGATATGAGCTGACACACGTGCCTAATAGGAGAACACATTAGGTCATCTCTGCCTATTTTATGCTTCCCAATTGTGCTTACACTAAACTAGTTCATTGTCTCTATAAATTATGTTATAGATTGTGAACTAACTTCAAATTTTCGTTTGCCTCCTCGATTTCATCTTCAAAGCTATGATGCCAGATTTACATCATGACCGTTTTTTTCTCAATTGCAAATTACAAATATTTTTGAAACAGTCTCATTTATTTCTTATGACCAATAATTTTCACTTAGTTGATGTTTTATCTTATGTTTAGATTTTTTTAAGGACTATTTAGTTTGGATAAATGATAACCAAATATTGAAAGAGTCGTTTAAAAAAGCTTTAATGAAAATTATAAGGCTATAAAGAAATAAGAAATATAGGTTCACACAACTGTTATGCTCTTCATCAATTATAATCTGAATTTCATTAAAGAAATTTTATAGTAAACAACTTCTTATGAAGTTGAAAAATACCAATTGAAAGTTTGTCTATGGGGAAAAAGTGGGCTGGTGGGGTGTAGAGGAGATGGTCCGACTATCTTAAATACATCAATTAAAAATCAGGTTAGATAATAAATTTTGGTCCCACCTCTATATGGCAAAATAATTTGGGCCTTTGCATGGAATTTGATAGCAAATATCTTCTTAAATACATCAATTAAAAATCAGGTTAGATAATAAATTTTGGTCCCACCTCTATATGGAAAAATAATTTGGGCCTTTGCATTGAATTTGATAGCAAATATCTTCTTTTATAAAGCTAGTGGGGCCTATAAAGTATACACAATATAAAGGAATAAGAGAACATAGGGGATTATTATTTTTCTTGGTGGGCTTGGGCCTAGGCTGCCCATGCCTAGCTCCGCCCCTGGTGTTGGCCTAAGTCCACTCTTACTCTTATTCCAAACCTACATATGCGGCTCTTTTGTTTCAAGACTATTGGATGAGACAAGACTCCTCCTGAGGCTCAACTTGTATTCACCCTGTAAAATTATATATTTCTTGTATCTAGTTACCATGAGTTCAAATAAGGACTAGTTACCAAGCAATATTGAGTTCGACGAGAATACTCTCGCCATGAATATCTTGGTAACTAGTCCTTATTTGAACTCATGTGATAAGAACTACATGCAGTAGGACTTCACTCTTAGTGTGATGCATAAGTTGCTACAGATTTGGTTATCAAAACATCGAGTGAACCTCTTCATCTACATAAGTGACATGGTGTTTGTCACCGATTGATACTACAATAATCGCTTTGCAGCTGACAATGGCGTTAGTCATACCTACTACAATATGATAACATTATGCCTTCACCAATCTAATTGAAAATTCCGTGTTTATCCCTTAAGTAGAAGTATATCACTCAATCATGCCAACTCCTAATCATATCACCTTTCAGTAGCTTAAGGTCCATCTCAGTTTGATATACTCCTCCTTGGTAATCATGTCTTTTGTCGTCTGACTCGGAAACTCTCATTGGACAGAAGGATCAAAGATTGATAAGTTGATGGTTTTGCCGGTGTAAATAGCAATAGTACAAGATGCTTATATAGGAGCTAAGAAGAGAGTGCTTGATCTTGATAATTAGTCTTTTAATTAATACACCAACCACAATAATAGATTATTGATTCATCGAGACCCTCAATCAAAGGTGCAAATTCTGTCATTGGTTACTTGATCACTTTCTGCTTCAAATATAGCTACTAGCTAGTTGGACTAGATTCGGTCATATAAAGATATTCAAGCATTTTCCTCCAACCACAAATGTCTCCCCAATGCCCTTATAAATCATCTTGTCTGAGAGAGGGAATTACATATAATACTTTCAAATTGTGGACTATCCAATCTTCTTTCACCTTTGACATCTCCTTGTCGATTAAATCCTTCTAGAACCCTTTTTGAGCAAACAAGTCTTTTATTTTGATTTCCCATATACCAAAGTTTTGATTAAATTTATTAATAAAAATCACATTCTTGTTGATTGGTGGAAATCTTTATAGAGTAAGATCTTCACATGTTCCCAAATTCTCATGCCACTCCAAAAACATTAGAGTTGATTTAACATTAGTATTGTCCATCGCCGGTGAGGAAGCTAGATTAGTAGATGAAACAAAAGCAGTTTAATATCCAATAGGAGATACACATAGAAGAATACTATTGTACCCCCCATGTGCAATAATGCAAATGCCTCTTTTTTGGGCCTTTATAAGGAAAAAATGAAAACAATAGACACATCTAATTCATAATATTTTATGAGCCCAAAAAACAATAAGCACATTTAATTCATAATACCCTATCTTAATACTTAACAATTCAAAATTATAAATCCAAAAATCTATACTAACAAATGTAAATTAAATAAATCCCCAATAATATACCCCAATAATTATAGTAATAAATAAATTCTCATTAACATACACTTATAAACATAGAAATAAATAGCAATCACAATCTCACTTTTTCGTCATATTTCCTCTTTCCACAAACTTGCACGGACAAATACCCCTCAATAATATTAGTCTATGTTTGGAGTATTAGTTGGGGGTGTTTTTGTCTTTTCAAGGGCACGGATTGTGTGCACACACTAAAAACCTATTTGATTAGTTATGCAATAGATACAAGAGTGTCACAAGAAAACTCGGTAAAAAATTATCACACGATAGGTAAGATGCATGCCTCACACTATATTATGGTTTATAAGAGCCAATTTACTTATATGAAGCAAGTTCGTAAGTAGATGAGGTAGGTCTTTGTTTGAGTAAAAACTTTATAATATATTTCTTTGTAGATTTAAAGGATATTTCCAGTGTTTGTAAGTGATTCTCCACTACGAGTGTAATACAAATTTCTATCTTGTCAAAATTCAATATATTAGTATTTTAATAATATTCACAACTTCTGTAGTTTTTACATGTAGCAATAGATGGTGGAAATATTCATAACTACATCAACTTTTCACCGTCAATTGAATTTTTTTTAGTCTTGTCTATCTTGTTCCTTCTTACATAGTTTACCTTCATTGATCTTATACAATTATCTATCTACTTGCTTCTTTACCTTAGTTACATGTCTTAGATTGATTTGGCTAAAGTAGTAAATTCTACTTTAATGTATGTATGTTGCAATTTTTTTAGTAAAACCTAATTGTCTTCGATGTTTCATGTGTTAGTTTAAATTATCCATGTTAATATGTGAGAATCTCATAAAGCATTTATGTTGTTGCTTAGACTATTTTTTTTCTATTATATGTTGTTCTCATGCTTTATTTATACTTTGTTAAGGTCTCATTAGTGGAACATTAGTATTACCAAGATTGTTAGTATCTTCATAAATTTAGTGGTTTATAACCACATTATGAATTACCAAATTCCTAGTACTTGGTATATGAAAAGAGAGACAAACATGCATGTGCAATGCGCATGGTTGTCTTTGTATACATATAAATCAATCCAATTGGAGTTATTATAATACTAAAGGCGAGGACTAGTTCCACCATTTCTTTTTATTAAAAAAACTTTGGGAAATAGCTTGGATATTTTGAAATGTTTGTGAATCCAACAAATACAACAACAACAACAACAACAAAGCCTTTTTCCCAGCTAGTTGGGGTCGGCTACATGAATCCATTCTGCTCGGTTTAGCGCAATATCTTCTGTAAGGTCACAAGCTAAAAATAATTGTTAAAAATTAGCATGTGAAAGGAAGGCCTCATAATCAATACTACACAAGAAAGCACAAGTTCAAGAGACTATTTTCTAGATTACATGTCTAATTTGACAAATCTTGACCATTGAATGTGATAATGATTAAAAAACTGGGTCTTATGGCGACGAATAACGAATTGATTCTATCTAATTATTTAACAAACTAGAAAAATAAATAAGTCAAATTTGAAAAAGATGTTTGTTGGCCATTTTAAAGAAAAGTATTAACAATTAACAAATTTGGAAAGCTCCAGTTAATTTTAAAAAAATTGGAAATATAAATAAATCAGATTAAAAAAAGGGTATCTCTCAACCAGTTACAAGGAAATATTAACAATTAACAAACTTGGATATTTAAATAAATCCAATTTAAAATTCAGTAACCCTCAAACTATGAAACATTAATTCAGAAAAAAGTGTACCTTAGAAGTTAACAAAAATATTGAAATTAACGAACTCAAAAATATTAATATAGAAAATTCAAAATACACCACATCTCAGAAATTTACATAACTACCAAAGAAAGTAAGGTAAAAATGAAAATGTATAAAAATTGTAATAAAATAAGGATTTTGTATGTGATCTTTTGGAGCAAGTATCAACAGCTACCAAAATTATCTCTAATAAAATGAAACTTTCCTTAATCCACATCAATAGAATGCAAGAGAAAAGTAAAATTTAAATCTCCTGGAATGAAGTACTGCACTAGGTCTAATGGGCCTAATACACATCCAATCGTTACCACATATAATCAAAATTATTGTAGAATTAAATATTAGAGAAAACCAAATATTATTGATTTATTGTTTATATTGATGAGAGAAAGAGGCCTATATAGAGGCTTATAAAACTTGACATAAAGTAAGAGCTTTTAACATAATATAATCTAATATAAAATTAATTATAATTAGCCTTATATAGAATATCAATCAACCCACACATATCCGCTCTTATATATTAATATATTACTAAATATGTAAATATGGTAAATATTCCAATAAAAATCTTTAAATAAAAGTAATGTTCATATTCAATAAAATCATCACTTAGGACTAAGGGGACTTTTGAAATATCGTAGAACTTGAAATACTTAGAAAATCTTTCATTTGAAAAGTTATTTAGGAAGTTTTGTTTTCACTAAATTTTTTTGGTTGCTTCTACTAACAAAAGAACTTCCTAGAGGAGTTTTGTTTGGATGGGAGAAAATTTTGTTGAAAATTAAGTGAGGAAAAAGAAAAAAAAAAGAAATAATTATAAGTGATTTTACGTAATAGGTCATGCACAAATATTGAAATTCCATAAAAGTCTTTCACAAATCGGTATATTCAAATTAATCCCTTGATCAACTCCAAAAGTGATCAGACCTAGCCTAAATTGCGGAAATTTTGAACCATCGAGCTTTCGAGAAATGTCTTATGTGGAAGGTCTCAAGAATGATAGTCTTTCTACCCTTGCAATCTTATTCTCGTCTATATCATTTTACTTAAGATTTTTTCTCCAAAGATATCAGAATTTTCATAATGTTATACTTAAATCTCAGATAGATCACTTTTAAAGTGGATCGAGGGGCTAATATGAAAATAGCGATTTGCAATGGACTTATATGGAATTTTAATAGTTGTTGGGACTTATGTGAAAAAATCCCAATGAAAAAAGAATTAAATGAGTTTTCCACCGTAATCTACACTTTTTTAGGAAAAACTGTTTGAGCAAAAGAAGGGGTATCATCATGTTATATGGCGGAATAATTTTCTACCTTTTAATCTCCATCCAAACACAAACATGAGCATAAAAACCTAAGTTCCACATTTCCCCAATATTTTACACTAATCCAAATACCCTTTTACTAAATTGTCTTCCGCCACTTGGAGACCGCCCTCCCAACCTCCTTTCTTGCTTTCTTCATAATCGATGATCTTTTTCTCGCATCCACAATGATCATTATTATGAGCAACCTCTTCATCGGAACTTCTTTTCATCATGATGGTTCGTCTCATTGCAGGTTCCATCTACTCTTGAACTTTTTGCTTCAGTCAACCATGACCAACTCCTCCATCGTCGGTGTTGCCTTCATTTTTGTTGTCTTCCAATGTCGGCCATCTCTCCTGCAAGGCAGATCTTCTTACCTCCGTCTTTAACACCCAACATCTCTTCTTTGCAGCTTCGCCAACTCTTTATATATATCGCCATGGAATGCTTCTAATCTTATCCATAAACATTATGTATTTCTATTCTTTCTATTAATAAAGTTGTTGGCCATGACATTGATTAGCCATTAAACTGGATTCAGTGTATTATTATTATTATTATTATCATCATCATTATTTTTTTAAAAGGATAAATGACCATAAGCCATTCATTTCATTCATAGAACTTACAACTTGATTCAGTCTATACTTGGTTAGATATTTCCTTTCTTGCTTGCTTCATAGTTGACATTCTCTTTCTCCCGACCATCACAATCACCAATGCAAGGAACCTCTTACTTCATCGAAACCTCTTACCTATGGTCATCCTCATTGCAGGCTCCATCTACTCTTGTGCTTTTGGCTATGGTCATCCATGACCCATTCCTCCATCATTAGTGTTGCCTTCATTTGTATTTTCTTCCAAGTCGATCATCTCTTCTGCATGGCATATTTTCTTACCACCGTCTTCAACACTCAACATCTCTTCTTTGCGAGTTCACCAACTCTTCATATATTTCACCATGGAATGCTTCTAAGCTCATCCATAAACATTTTGTGTTTCTATCTTCTGATGTTAATAAATTTGTGAGCAATTTAGGGTATACTTGGTTAAATTTCTGGGGAACGGGTTTAAACACTTGTGCAGTTCGTTCAGAAATTTTCTTTGCAAAATACATGTTGTAATCTTGATCATAGTTTAAAGGATCGGCCGACCCCGATCAAATCCAGATCGGTTTTGGAGGTGGCAATCCGATCCTCTGCCAAAATATCAGGATCAGTGATCCAAAGCAAGGATAGTGATCCAAAGCAAGGATCGACAGGGGTGCAATTTGAATCAAGTGATTCAGTCTGATCCAACCCAAGACATATAAATATAAAATAGGATAAATTAAATGAATAAAGAGGGGAAAAAGAAAAAAAAAACTCGAAACTTACATGACCTTTATGTCAGATAGTCGTCACTGTAAGTTTTTGTTGCAAGAAATCTATGCATGTTTGTGAGGACTTGCAAGATAATACGCAATGCATATATACAAGGGAAATGGTGCGGTTTCACACACATTTTTAATATCGTAAATGCTGGTGGGTTTCACACACATTTGGGAGATGTCCATTTCACACCTCCTTAGCTTATAATAGTACATATTATGCATGCATAACACAATCATTTAAGCTAGACACTAAATTTTGTGATTATTTAATTGATGAAGTAATTTTTAAAAATAATTAAAATAATTTATTTAAGAAAATGAAAGATTTAAATATACTTTTTAATTAAGAAAATAGTCTATAACAAAAGTCTGATACACCAATATGATATTGCCGATTTGGTTGGCTGATACCGACCCCAAAAATTTTGGCCCGAAACCAATATTTAAAAACCTAGTTTTCATATGTTTAGATGCACATCTCAACCCGACTCCCCCCCATCTCCCCCCCCCCCCCCAAACCCACCCACACACACACACACAAAGTATTTTGGTATTATTAGGTGACGTCTGGAATCTGTTTACTTTGCGCAGGTTTAGGTTTTCCTAAGACGTTAAAACGGTATATAGAACATGTTAGAGGTCCACGAGCATCAACATAATCTTTGTTTTCATGCCCTTCGCAGGTTGGGTCTGGATATTTATCAACAAGATTTTTACAATGTTGTAGAAATTAACTAAAAAAATTGTGGCAGTGAAAAAAGAAGTATATAATTTCTCAATTTTTAATAATATAGTGAATTTCAATATTTATTCGAACTCAACGCTCTAATTGTTTTTTATCCGTGAAGGTTTTTGATCATCCTATTTATAAGAAGTATTATTTTCATTGTACTGCTGAAATGCATCAACCTTAGGCCCATGATCAAGCTCGAACCGATTCATGGCCATCTGTCTTCGTCTTCTGCTCATGTTCTTGTCGAAAAATTCTCAATTGTTAATATTGCACGTGTGGTTAGCCATACTACAAGCAGTCATAAATAAAGCAGTCCACTTGGTTTTATAATACAATTATTTATCTATGAGAACGGAGTGTATCATCTATATTTTATTATATATGTATAATTTTTGTAGGCTAATAGGTGAAGATTATAGCATTATATTTTTTGCATAAAAAATAGGGAATGATGTTGCATAATTTCTCTTTTACATGCATTCCATATGTACATTATACTAGTATTAGTTATTTAGTTTATGTACATCCTTGCATCGATAGCATCAATCATTAGTAAATATATTGTGAGTAAATTTTCATGTGCATTTTGTTCTTTTCAGGTAATTTCCTTTGAAAATGCCCTCCCATTAACATAATCCGCAAACTATTCTCATAGATGATGACAACAAAGGAAGAAGCAACAAGAAGCTATGAATAATCATCAACGAGTACGCAATTACATTTAAACGCTTGCCAAACATTCTTTCATGCTGTGTCAAAGTTTCATAGATGAGGCCCTCTTGATTCTGATCTCAGCATGTGTGTCCTGCCACTGTGATGGTCCTTAACCTACACTCACCAGTGGACCCTACTCAGCTTCCCAGTTGACGGCGGAAATCCACCTACACAAAACTCTGACATGTCAAAAGTAAATAAGGTAGCAACGTTCACTCCTGTATCAAGCAAATTACCCCCATTGCTATTTGCCAAATTACTTGTCAATCAGAATTTTTACATGAAAACATGTTAAAAAGTGACTGATTCTGACAATCATGCTCAATATGGAGGATGAATCCTTAAGATCTTTGTACTCAAATTCATCCCAACACATTGGATAATGGGAAGAAGAGTGGCTCAATGTAGTTGGGCTGATCAGAATGAAGGCCAGGTTCAGTATCAAAATAGTTGCTTTGGTGCTGGCGGTTTAATTGGTGAATGGTTTGAGAATTGTGCCTAAAATTCATGAACTTCCTACAAATGCTGCTATTGAGGTAGAGAATATATTCATGCAAAGTATAGGCAAATTAATTTTGCCATATTTTTTTTTTCTAATTTACTTCATTATAACACGAGAATAAGCATCTTTTTATAGCATCACACATTTGTAACATTCTCCTTCATCCCTCAAGCACGACAGTAAAATTAGTTTGCCTTATGCCAGTAATACATATAGCAACTATAAATGCCATTAGTTGCATTAAGACTACTCAGTTCATCAGTATCAACCTAAAAAGTGGGAACGGATTCAACCAATCATTTCCAGTTATAATAAGTTAAAAAACAAAGATAAGCATAAATGACATAGTTTCATTTTATTTTACAGATATTTAAATGTTCTCTGCACGTGCTTGCTTATACCATCAGTCATATAGGGAAATTTCCTAGTACCCACCACCATTGCTTAAGTATGTAATTATCTGTTGTTCGCATATTTCGATGAAATAGTTTTAAAAAGACTCACATGTATTACACTTGTAAATTGGCTTCACACACTAAAGAAGATTACCTCCACAGTACCTTGTCTGATTATAATAGTAAAGATATTAAAATTTTCATTTTAAATTTGAATCACCCAATTTCCCCGGTTTGGCATGTAATCACTTTAATTCCAAAATTAAAAGCTTAATTACCTTCCTATTATTTAACAGCCCTTCACATGTTTATTCATCAAACTGAGCAAATTAAATTTGAATAAATTCTCATGTAAAAAAATAGCAAAATAACCCTATAAAATTCTATTGTAGATTTTGCACCCATCAAGTTAATGACTGAATTACCCCAACCCTTTATACCAATGACATTTCATTCATCAGTTTCTTCTTGGAAATTAGGTCCGTATTGTGCATATTTGACAACACTACTTATGATTGATTGTATGGATAATCATAAAACTAACATTGATATCCTCTACAGTCAAGTCATAACCAAACAAATCGTTTGACCGTTATCTTCCTAGAATGGTTTATCATAGGAGTGTAGAAATCAAGAATGTGCCCTCATGAGAGGTCACCCTCGTCATATTGTGTACTGTTGTGTGGTGCTTTGTTAATTGCGGCTGTCCTCAATGTTCTGTCTATGGACATCTTTAATACCTCAGCTTAGCAACTAACTAGGGGAACTGCTTATAAACATGAACTATATCCATCATCTAAGAAGCACTGACAGAGATACGATGCAACACGACACACAACACGACACACTGAAACGGGGAAATTTTGAAAACTACACTATATAGCAAGTGGTGAGTCAAATTTGTGTGTCCAACATGACATGATACGACACGACTTGACATGGCTACCAAATAGACCTGTCCGTGCTTCATAGTGCATCATATCTGTTTTTCTCTGTTTTTAACTATTTTTGCTTTCAGGTTGAAACCATTTCTATATCAGATCAGGTACTTTCTTCTTAGATTTTCTTCTTCATCGTCTTGTATGATGGTAGGGAAGCCTGGTTACTTGTGTTTATTTCATATACTAATTTCATGACTGGATGCTTATAATTGCATATGTTACGGAAAATAAGAGAACAACTAAGAGGAGATTATGGCCCTCGTTGTCATCAACTATAGTGAGCAATAGAGACACCAATCTTGTAGAATATTATTTTTATGTGCTCTTGGATAGTTTTTACCTCCTTTGATGGCCAACTGATTGCATCTGTTTCTTCTTAGTCAATCACTCGATTGTACAACAAGTTTGCCTACGATAGTAAAGGTTTGATCATCTGTATGACAGTACCATCTTTCCGTCTAGTTTTTAGATCACATTCTCACTGTATCACAAATGTTTGGCAGCGAGGATTTTGTGATCATACTTGACCTAATTTGAGTACCCCACACATTTTTCTTCTTTTTTACTAGTGATGGTTCTTTAAAACTTCCTAACCAAGAAGATCTGCTATTTAACTTGCAAAATATTTATCCACTTTATTATCATACTAGATTTGCCCGTTGACACGTGCCTACGGCACGTCTTCGGAACGGTGCACCTTGTTTGATCATATAAAATAGTTTTAAAGATTCTGCAAATTAATTGAAGTAGCAAACATTTTATATGAAAAACTTTTGGGGGTCCAGTAAAAAACATATTATACGTTTTTTTTAAAAATTTTTTGAATTATTTTAAAATTTTTTTAGTTTTTTAGTTTTTTTAAAAAAAAAAATTTAATTTTTTTTTCTTAATTTTTTGAATAGAAGAGAGAGGGAAAGAGAGAGAAAAAAAAATAATTAAATAAATATAGGAGTTGTTTTGGGTGGGGAATTTGAATTTGAGTTTTGGGGGGAAACTTTTGGGGGGGAAAATATGTTTTGTGAGGTTAAATCTGGGCCTTTGATTTGTTGGGAGAATGAAGGAGAGCCACTTGATAGCTTTCTTTGTGTTTTATTATATAGATGATTCATATACCCCCACTATAAAATGATTGATGTTGAATGTCCTGTTTACGCCATCAAGGCCAATACTTTTTTGTTGGGAAATAAAGCTATGGCGTGCTGTAGGAGTTAGGATTCATGTTATAACTTTGTAGCTAAAAGAGTGAATGAAGCCCGAAATGAGACTTACCCTTACCATTTTGGTTAAAATAAATAGTAGTCCTGAATATTTAATGGGAATTCTCCTTACTGCATTCAAGATAAAAGCCTTTATAACAATGCAAATCATTTGAGATGTAAGTGGATAAGACCAGTCCTCGGGGTTTAATGCTATAAATTAAACAAGTTCCATAACAACATAAGTCAGATCATATATATAGACAGTGTTTCGAAAGTAGAACTCTTTGTTTAGTTACTAAACTGCTACCATTTCAGAAGTATAACAGATATTGGTGGCAGAATATAACTATTGGCTAAAATGTAAGAGTGATCATTCACAAATTAAACTACGAACATGTTTTTATTGATCTAAAATGGTGGCTAATCTCCTTGTGTTCCATTAATAAGAGTTTAAGGAAACATTAAATAATGATACTGATAAAGCAACAAAAGAATAGGCACATTATCCCCAAAATACAAGTTGAGCCAAATGTTGTGCAAGAAGGCCCAATAAAGATGACCCCAACCCAACTGACCCTAGTCATGGTATGATCTTATGAACATTTTATTATGGTCCTCGTGTCTCCTCTTATATGTGGAATTACCAACTTATACTTTACAATAGCAAATATACTTAAATTAACACTTGTATTTATCTAAAACTTTATTATATATTAAACCATGTGAATTAGAATAGTAAACAACACCTTTTATTATATTTTAAACCATGTGAATTCAACATAAAGAAAATTTTGAAGTTAAATGTATTTTACTTGACAGCACTTTTGTAAACAACACCTTTTATTTATTTACAGCAATTCCAAACAGAGCTTACTGCGATGGTTTTTTACCAAGGCAAAAAGGATGGAATAGTTCTATTTATATGGTCATTCATTCACTTTCTCTCCATAAGAAGAGAGGAAAGTACAAGAACGAAGAATTGAAAGAACTAAGGTTTTATCATTTCTTCCGGTCGTTCTCTCTCAATCATTTGATGTCAACAGGTTCGCCACCCTTCTCCATTCATCTATTATCATTTCTATTCTGTCTCTCGATCATCGTTGTCAAATGGTTTTCCCCCTTTCTCCTCTATTTCTTTGTAAGTTGTGTATTGTCTTTCCTTTTTTATATGTTCTTCTTCTCCCTCTAGCCATTCCCTTAATTTTTGCGACATGTTTTTTATTTGGATTGGATCTATTCGTAGAAAAAGATGATCATGTTGCGTAAGAAAAAAATTTCTTTCTTTTTTGACTCTAATTTTGTAAGGTGTTTCCATCTATATACCGGATATTGCTAAGGATCGTTTAGATTGAATTAGAATATAAAAACTCTAGTGGTAGAAAGGAGTGAATCATAGATTATCATTATCAATCCTTTTTGTCTTCTCTGCCTCCATCTTCTTCTTCATCTACTGTTTTAATCAGATTATCTATTTTTCATGGAGGGATGTGGAATGGATTGAAAAATCTAGAAAGCACAATGTAGAAAAGGGGGATCTAAAATTTCCTAAAATTTTCTCCTCACCATCATCTCTCTCTCTCCCCTCAATATTTTTACGTTAAATATGACATGTTATGTTATTCTTTTTAAATATTTAAGGTTTCCATGCTCTTGCTAAGGTTCCGATTTCATGTGTTCTTTTAGAGCCCACTCACGTTTCATCTAAAATCTTCTTTTTCCTCCCCTTTTCTTTCTCAAGTAAATAATTGATTATTTGTAGCTTACATCCATCTCCAAAGGTGAACCCTCCCAAATAATTTGTGTTCCTTATGCTAAAATTAGTCTTAATAGTCTTCACCACAGATCATCAATTTTGCCTCAATTGTTTCCCCATTGCATGCATATGCATGTTGAGATTGTGTTAGAAAAGGATTATATTTCCTTTTTCGGTGATTGTATTTGTCCAAAGATACATGCATGTAAATATTTTTTGCTGGAGCTGATTGGAACATGCGTTTGTTTACAGGTTTGATGTGCGAACTAAACATTTGTGGCTTTGTGACCGGGGTTTATAGTAAAGTTGGCCTCTTATGATTATCTTTCTTCTTTAATTTAACCGATTCTTCAACTATTTGACTAGGAAGAGTACTTTTTACGTGTTTTTTTCTTTTTTCTGTTGTTGCAGATTCAAGGGAGTTTGGCTAGGCATTAGTGCCCTCATACACAATTAGAAGGTAAACCCTAAACTACTTCTATCATATATAAGATTGTATTATAACTCTATAACTTATCAAAATTGCATATATTCATAAATTTTGATTGTTATATTCACAACTTCTGCAGTTTTTAAATGAAGCAACAGATGTGGAAATATATGTAAGATGTAACTACATTGATATTTCATCTACAATTGAACTGTTTATATACATAACTACATCGATATTTCCTCTCCGATTCTACTGTTTTAAATTATTTGCCTTTTTTTTTTTCACAAATATAGTTTGTCACTGATACAGTTACCTATTAGCTTCCTTACCTTAATTACTTGTTATATTCTTTCGTGAAAAGATGTATCGGTTTTGTAACAGAAAGACATGTACCAAAGGGTTAGCCTGTCCAGCTTACCCCCAGTACTCGATAAAGGAAAGGGGATTGCAATGACAAAAGCTTCGTATCTTGAGTTGTTCAATGATTTCAGAGATGAGGCCCTCTTAGATCTGATCTTGGGACTGATGGTTCAAATTCACCCACCACAGGAATCATTCCCTATCAATAATCAGATCCCACCTTCACCCACTAATGTTGCTCCGTGGTGGACCCTTCGCAACTTCCTTACTGGCAACGTTGCCCCACTTTACACGAATTTTGAGAACTTAACCAAAGTCAACAAGGTGGCGTTACTCAGTTCCATCATGAAGCACGCCACTCCTCGTGTTATTCGCCAGATTACCAGTAATGATCAGCTGGGATATTTTAAAGAATACATGTCACTCAGGGAGCGGCAAATTTTGACAGTTATCCTCGATATGGAGGAGGAACATTTGAAGAGACCTATGGCTTATTCTCTGATTCACCCAAAGCCATTTGATGGGGGGAGATCTGTAACTAGCAGGGTGAACTATAGGGCATTAGCACAACGGGCTCTAGAAGAAGAAAGAGTAAGCCTACTGGCTTCCTTGAAATGCTCCACCTTTAGAGCAAACTCGTCCATGAATTCTTCGGGCCTACTGGTTCATCAAAGCTCTAGAGAGATGTACCCAGCCAGCTTCATTAACTCTAACAGGAGTAACAACATCATGCTTAAGGTTCCTGTATCTGTGGAAGGAGAAAGCTCAAAAAACAAAGAAGCTTTGACTTTTGAGCAGCATTTCAGTTTTGAGACCGAAATATTTCAAGTTGTTGCCCCCTGTGTCAGTGAAGATCAAGGGACTGGAATGCCGTTTGGTGCCAGTGGATTTCCGGGGAATCAGAATACGGAGGAAATAGATTGGGACTCACTTCTGGAGAGGACCGCGATGGATGTTGAGGATTTCTTGGCAGATTTTGAGAAGGAAAGCAATGGGTTTGATTGGAATGAAGACCAGGCCAAGATTCATCAAGAATCTGATTGTCAGATTAATTTGGTTGGTGATTCTGAATGGGATTACATTGACGAATTGTATGACAGCTTCCCTGAACTTGATGAACATGTCATGAATCCTGCTGTTGAAGAGACGTTGAAAGAGTTGACTACGCTGATACAGTATCATGTTCCTTAGCTATTCTTCCTCCCGGGCCAAATTCTAGTTCTGTTTCATTTATTATTATTATTATTATTTATTTTCCCCCTGGTTATTTGAAATTCAAATTATTTGGGTATTTGAATTGCTTGCAAGACTAAAAATAATTAAATGTTTATGAAAAATAAACATGCAGATTTGTCTTTGTTAATTATAATTTCATCTTGCTATTATCGTTAATTTTAGAGGATGACTACACATACATGGGTTTTTATCCGAAATATACATTATAAATACATTGGGACCCACTTCTCACTAAAAGACAATGTTTTAACTTCGTCTTTTAGTGTGAAGTGAGCCCCAATACATTTATAATATACGTTTGGGGTAAAAACTCATGTATGTCTAGCATTTTGCTTAACCTTAACATAAGCTAAGAAACATCATTGTATAATAACCTGTGAGGAGCAAGTGCGCAGGAGCCAGCTAAAGTTTACAAAATTCCTTGCTCAATGAATAAAATTTTCCTTCTGATTCATGATTGGGCAGGTTCGCAGGAGCCAGCTAAGAGGACCAGGAACAGTGAAGAAGAGTAGAGTGTTTGGAGCATAGTGGAAGCAGCCCAGACTGGAGCTGTTTCGGTTGTTTTATGTACTTTCATTTCTGTTGTAGTTTCTACTTTGACGTTTTCTCTATGTGGTTTTATTTTGGGTCGCTGATCAGACAGCCGATCTGTATTATTAGTACTTTGTAATGTTTTGTTTCTTTAATTCTCATTAATGAAACGATGGCTTCGGTCATCTTTTATTAAAAAAAAAAAAATCCCTGTGAGGAACACACATTTTGATACGGAACCAGTGTCATGTTCAAGACATGTTGGATATGCTTGTCCAACAAGATAGTAACTATTTCAATATAGTTTTTTCAAAGTTTTATATGTTTTTGTGTATCGTGGCTGTGTTTTTGCTTGTGCTTCTTAGATGATAATCGATGTATCTTCATGTTAGAATACAAGTGTAAAACTCCCGACCCTTGCTGCAGCTTTTGAGGTTTTTTTTTTTTTTTTTTTTTTTTTTTTTTTTTTTTTTTTATTAATTTTTATTTAAGAAGATGGCTAATGGCATTGTTTCATTAACGAGGATTAAGGAAACAGAGAATTACAGCGTACTAATAATACAGACAGGTTGTAAACACAACAATCAAAATAAAGCATCTAAACCAACATCGAAATAGAGATTACATAAAGAAGATAACATAAGACACCGTCTGACTCCAAGCTTCGCTCCTTCCTCTATGCTCCAACCCTGCTACTCCGCACTACTCCTGATCCTCTTATATTGCTCCTGAGCCTCTGCCCAATCATGAATCAGAAGAAAAATCTTATTCATCGAGTAAGGAAACCTGTAAGTTATGTTGCGAAAAATAAAATCATTTCTTTCTAGCCATAGGTTCCATAAAGAGGCAGCTGTAGCAATGTCCCAAACCTTCCTATCTTCTACCCTGATATGCGACTCTCTAATATCTACCCATATGTCTCTAGTAGAGTTCGGCAGCGTGAAGCACCCAAACCCCCTGCAAACTTTTGAGTTATTTTGGTGTAATACTTGCTTTCACAGATTATTCTTCTTCATCCCTTAAATGACTGATTTGTTGGTTTGACATTGGTATTTTGCATGGAAATTATACAGAACTTTTAAGAGCATTAATTACCATTGAAGTATTATAGTACTGTCTAGTCGTAGAAAGTTGCTATACTGATTATTTTCCATCTATCTCATGTACTTGAGTAGTGATAATTGTACTAGATTCTGTTACAACTTCTGCACTACAAGATAGGGAGTATGGAGACAATAAGCAATTAATAAAAATATACTCTAGATGTGATTTTGATTCTTTTATCCTGTAATAGAAAAGCAATATATAAAATGTGTTTTTTTTTTTTGATAAGAAGATGACCTCTGTCATCGTTTCATTAACGAGCATAAAATGTGTTTTACATGCTCTCCACATTGTTTTGTTTAGAAAAATCATAGCAGCTCATAAAGTCGACTGCACTATAATTTCTCCAAATTATTAAAGTGGCATGAGATGGGTGTCATTATCGTCAATTCGTTCTCCAAATTATTAAAGTGGCATGAGATGGGTGTCATTATCGTCAATTCGTTACTTTTCATTGATCAACTATTCATAAAAAGGTAGTGATCGCATAAAATTATTTTAAATTGGGGAAATAGCACATGCAAAGCATGTCCAAATAGATTTAGTAAACACATGTAGAGCATGCCTAAACAATTTTAGCTATGTGGTTGGAATAAATATTATCTATCTCTTTAGAGGTAGCCCAAATGAAGATAGGCATGTGCATGTGCATAGTGGTTGGATTCAGATTCTACCAAAACCAGCCGTAAGGTTATTAAAATTTTGTTGCTTTTCATTTGTTATCATGTCTTAAAATACGAAATAGACCTGCTCAGCCACTTCTATTTGATAGTTGTTTAAAAACTCTTTAACTAATATGGGCCGTAAAATTTGTTTAGTTTTGGGGGTTTTCTGTACTATATCAGCAGTAATGGATTTGTTTCATGAGTAATGCTACATCCACTACCAATTTCACTACATTTCTCTTCACTACCTTAGGTGACACACTCCAATAGGTAGGAAAAGACAGAGTAGGTGGGGGAATTCTCCAATAGGAATATGCCACCTAAGGTAGTGAAGAAAATGGTAGTGAAATTGGTAGTGGCTAAAACATTACTCTTGTTTTATATTTCTCAACCAATATAACCCGACCCCGCTCCCCGTCTGATCCACTTTTGAAACTAATATCCAAGATAACCCAGTGTCCAAACTAATTTTGATGATAGACCAGTCCTCATAGACCGCGGTACCGAATTGCTACTTCTTCGATTTTAAGGCTGCCAGTTCACAGCTGCGGCCTAAGTACATATCATACACATTTAGTTTGTGAACTGAAGCCTAAGTACATATCATACACCTTTAGCTAATCGGCTCGGAGACTTGAAAATTTTTTTCCTAAGTGTAAAATGTGAAAAATATGAGGCCGCAGTCCAAAAACTGTGGCCTCAGTTATATGCTAAAAAATGGGTCCTATGAAGCATATAACTGAGACTACAGTTGTGAACTGCGGCCTATGTTATATCGAGATCATAGTACCCAACTACAGTCTAGTATTTTTCACATTTTACGCTTAGGAAATTTTTTCCCCAAGTCTTGGACCCTATTAGCCAAAGGTGTATGATATGTACTTATGCCACAATTGTGAAATGGGGCCTCGAAATTGAAGAGGCCACAATTTGGTATTGCAGCCTATGTTATATTGAGGCCGCATTACTCAACTACGGCTTCTATTTTTCACATTTTATTTTAAGATTTTTTTTTACCAAGTTTCTGAGCCTATTAGCCAAAGATGTATGATATGTACTTAGGCCGCAGTTGTGAACTGCGGCCTCAAAAAAAGAAGCGGCCGCAGTTTCGTATTGCGGCCTATGAAGACTGGTCTATCCTTGAAATTAGTTTAAAAACTGGGCCATCTCGGAAATGATTTTTCCCGAAATAAGTTTTTTTTAAACTAATTCCTAAAATAAGTTTGTTTCAAAACTAACTCCCAAAATAGGTCTGTTCTCATAGGCCGTAGTACTGAACTGCGCCTTTTCGATAACGAGGAATTGCGGCCTTAGTACATGTCATATAATGTTAAACTCCGAGACTTGGAAAAAAATTCTAAGTGTAAAATGTGAAAAATACGAGACCGTAGTTGGGTATTGCGGCCTCGATATACCATAGGCCGTAATACTGAATTGGGACCTCTTCGTTTTTGAGGTTGCAATTCACAACTGCGGCCTAATTACATATCATAGCTAATATGCTCCGAGACTTGGGAAAACAATTTATAAGTGTAAAATGTGAAAAATACGATGCCATAGTTGGGTTCCGCGGCCTCGATATAACAAAGGTTGCGTTCACAATTGCGACCTCGGTTATATGCTTCGTAGGACCCAGCTTTTAGTATATAACTGAGGCCGCAGTTGTGGACTGCGGCCTATGTTATATCGATGTTGCAGTACCCAACTGCGGCCTCATATTTTTTTACATTTAACACTTAGGATTTTTTTTTCCATGTGTCGGAGTTTAGCATTATATGGCACAACTGTGGTCTCGTTACCGAAAAGGTTATAGTTCGATACTGTAGCCTATGAGAACAAACTTATTTTGGAAATTAGTTTCGAAATTGATCTATTTTGAAAATTAGTTTTAAAACGAGACCTATTTCGGGGAAAAAATCCTCCCTTTCTTGCCCTAAATTTCCAAATCACCACCTCTACCACCCGCATTTAGGCTTTCCAATGGCGGGCGGCAATGAGGTACTAATGCTGGAAGCGGCACCCGACCCGACCCGCGAAGGCTGGCGTGTCGGGCGGAGCACCGATGATAACGTCATCGACGCGCTCCCCTACATCGACGACGACTACGGCGACCCGAGGGTCAAATTGGAGGTCGATCGACTCGTCGAAGAGGAGATGCGGCGGAGCGTCAAGAAGCCCGCCGATTTCCTCAAAGACCTGCCTCCTCTACCGAAGTTCAAATTCGAGGTTGGGGTTTAGGGTTTTTGAGTTGTTGATTGGTTGTTAAGTAATGTTGTTCTTGTTGTTATTTTTGTTAGGATAATCCGATGTTGGCGAGGGAGTATGAACGGGTGAGAGCGGGGAAGCCTCCGGCGACTTTGGAGATGTCACGGTATGGATTGGAGGCGCCGCCGTTGAATAAGAGGAATGACGTTGCGGCGTGGAGGCAGGCGCTGAGGAATGCGCAGAGCCTGTTGCAGCATCAAGTTATAAGGTATATTAGAATTTTTTCGTAGTAGGCCACTTTTTGAAAATATTTGCGATTATGGGCCAATTTTGAAACTATTAGCGCTCGTGGGCTACTTTGTGCCACGTCAGCAGCGGCCGCAATTCTCATCAGTGCCATCTTCATTTTGAAAGTCGCTAATGGGAATAGCGGCCTATGTTTAAAAATATTTTAATTTTTTTGTTTGCTTTTTTTGTTTCCTGTCGCTTTTCCCACTAGTGAGCTTAGTATATATGAGGTCGCTAATGAGATTAGCTACCTCAAATGAATGTATTGAGACACTTAGCGATTTTTATAAAGCTTTTGCTCGTTTGATTATTTTTTTTTTTGGAAACTGAGGTCGCTATTGGGAAAAGCGCGACCTTAGTATACTTCGGTCGTTATTCATAGTAGCGACCTCAGTAGGAAACTCAATATACTCGTTCTTTGTAAAATTTGCAAAATAGTCACACAGCTAAGACATATATTCGGAATAGCGACCTTAGTACAATAAAAGCCTCTATCTAAGCAGGAGCGGATCCAGGATTGAAAAGTGAGGGGGGCTGAAAAAAAATTCGCACAAGATAACATGCAAAATATATCTCTACGATTATAATGGGAGAAGGGGTTAGTGTCATTTGTCACCATTTTTTTTTTGTCATTTTGTCATTTTGTCAACATGTGCAGCGCACGTGTTGGCTTTTTTTTCCTTTTTTTCCTTTCCATTCCCCTCCACGTGCATCACACGTGCATTATGGTTTTTTTGCCCTTTTCATTCCCCTCCACGTGCATCGCACGTGTTGGTATTTTTTTCCCCTTTTCATTCCCCACCGTGTGCATCGCACGTGCATTATAGTTTTTTTTTGGGTCCTTTTCATTCCTCTCCACGTGCATCGCACGTGCATGATACTAGTATATATAATCGTTATAGATACTAGAGAAGTAAAGTTATTATAGATGCTAGATAGAATAGAGTTGAGGTTGGGCCCAAAAAAATAAATAGAAGGCTCAAATATATATGTGGTGGGCTTTAAACACATTTGGGGTGGGCTTTAAAAAATATTTGGGAGGGCTGAAGCATATATTTCTTACTAATGTACAAAAAAAAAAATTACAAACATATGACAAATGTTGGGGGGGGGGGGGGCTGTAGCATACCCCAGCCCCCCCTTGGATCCGCCCATGTATCTAAGGTAGCTATTCCGAATAGCGACCTTAGTTTAAAAAATAAATTGTTTGTTATTTTTTCAGAGGGCACGATCTCTCTAGATTTTGCTAAGTGCTAGAATACAGTTCATTAAAGGTCGTTAATCCCATTAGCGACCTCATATATATACTAAGGTCGCTAATGGGAATAGCGATAACAAACAAAAAATTTCAAATATTTTAAAACAGCGGCCGCCTTTCCCATTAGCGACTTTCAAAATGAAGAAGTCTCTAATGAGAATAGCGGCCGCTGCTGACGTGGCACAAAGTAGCCCACGAGCGCTAATAATTTCGAAACTGGTCTATAATCGCAAATATTTTCAAAAAGTGGCCTACTACGGCAAAAAACTCGGTATATTATGCGTAATTCAAGGATTAATTAGAAATATATGTATGATCATATGGTTAAACTTCTTTTTGCAAAGAAAATGTCTCTGCAATATTCCTAGGCGTACCGCACCTTATATAATAATGTTGTATTGGGGAATTGGGATAGAAATTAGGGTTGAATGGAATGCAGTTAACAATATGTCTGTTGTCACTCAATGTTAATTTATAGAATAATCTTAAGATTTATACCTAAGAAATATAATAGATACATGTGAAATTTCCCCCAAATTACACAAGTTAGTCGACGATTGACTTATCCTATATAGGGTAGGACTAGTATCAGCTTAGTTTAATCTTTAGTCAGCCTATTTCACATCCAGTACTTCGAGCTTCGGTCATTTCCTTGAACTACAACAAATAACAAATAACAAATAACAAATAACAAAACTAACAATGTATTGTAGCAGTGATTAGTGAAAAATTCTTTTCCATTTTTCCATTCAGTGCATAAATATTATTTCTGGATCCTTATGTGACTAGTAACAATATGGGTAGTAGATATTAGTTGTGACTATTACTTAATCCTATTATATTAACCCATACTATAACACTAATTGTTACTACTTACAACACCTCAATCTTAACTGTTAGATAAAGAAAAGAGTCCAAGTTGTCATTTAACACACCCTGCAACAAAATGAGGTTGGAACTGAGGTGAGCTTATCAAGTAGATTATGGAAATAAGAATACTAGAAACTGAGTTATAACACTAATAAGCTGATGAGTGGTTGAAATAAAACAGATATGAACCTTTTTAAGGGCAACTTTTTTCAAACAAATGAAAATTAAGTGCAGCAAATTTTGTATGAGATGATGCCAGATCTACAGTTAGTATTTGTTCAAGGTTTCCGTACTACATATTTGAAGGAGTTTGAAGGAAATGAAACACATAATCTAGTACATTTGTATGCTGTGTGACCTAAGACATGATATCCAACCTGTACTTCTATGCAAGCCATAAATGTTTAATTTTTTGTACACCACGATATTAAATTTGGTCCAATTAAAATGCTATGTCCATTTGTGCAGTCAAATCTTTGATAAGTTTTGAACTTTTGATTGAATAAGCATTTTTTCATACATTTATGTTTTGCTCCAACATTATCTATGCCTCAAAATTAAATGTAATCTTCTATGAGGGAATCTATTTATCTTTGTCCTTCTTGTCGCGTTATTTCAGTCTAGGAGGATTGTATGATTCTAATGTTTATTAATGATTACGGAGTTTCCCTCTCTTATTTATAGTTTCCTTGACAAGAAAATTTAGCATATGGAAGAGGGGTTGATGTCAATTCATGTAGTCTTTGTAACATATGTTTTTGCTCCACGATTCACCAGTTTGCCCTCACAATGATGTCATCATGCTTTAGGCTTTTTTGTTTACATGCAGGGTGTTGCTCTGAAAAAGAAGGTTTTTTACTTATATATATTATCTACATTCTTTTTCCTTTTTCTGTGGTTTCGCCTGTCGTAAGAGTTAGAACAATCACATACACACACACATATATATAGGGATTTCTTCCATTGCAAACGCAAATGTTTGTGCAAACCACTTAACCCGTCATTGGCAATGACGGGTTAAGGCAAAATATAAATTTTTGCCTTAAGCCTTAACCCGTCATTGCCAATGACGGATTAAGTGGTGCGCATGCGTTTGCACAACATTTGCGTTTGCAATGGAAAAAATCCCTATATATATATATACTAGGTTTGCCCGTTGACACGTGCCTACGACACGTCTTCAGAATGGTGCACCTGGTTTGATTATATAAAATAGTTTTGGAGGTCTAGCAAATTAATTGAAGTAGCAAACATATTATATGAGAAAACAGTATATCTACCTTTAAGCTCAACCATCGCCTTCTTGATCATTAGCTTGAACTTACCTGGAATACATATAGTTTGTTAGAAACACTGCATAGATTTTTTTAAAAAAAAATTCAGCATTACTTTTAGATACTTGTAATAGTTTTGCAAGGACATTATCATATAGGTTTTATAGAGCTTACTCTAATCCCATAACCACTATGAGCATGTTTAAATACAATGATAATGCAAGTGTATGTGTGAAGGTATCTACAATACCAATAATCTAAACATTTGTTTGTCTGAGACTTAGTTTGCAATTAAAATACCTCTTATTATTATTTTAACCAAAATGAAATACATGAAGTTCTCTAAACTCTAATCTAAGCTAATCATTTCTTTTATCTCCACTTTGTCTCCCCATTGCACCTTTATAAAAAAATCAAAATGGTTAAATAACAAATTTACTTTAGCTTTCTTTCTTGAGTGGAGAGTTTGCACCCTTCACTGGTAAACTCCAGTCATCCCAATCCTATATATCCAAACATACACTAAAAGTTCTTATATGTTATGTTATCCATGGTCTCTAATAACCAGTGAAGGGAACAACACTTCACGATAGTATTTTCTCTTGTAGTAAAAAAATTAATGTTGCATATTTGCTAAGTTATTTTAGATTGCTGGTCAGCTTACCTATCCTGCTATGGTTTGGAAGCCCAAATTGAGGCTACCAAATAATCAATCTCTCACTTGCGTACACCTTAAATCAAAACCAATAAAAAATTCATCAAATAAATCACCAAATTAAAATTTTTTAAATAAAAAATAAAACAATCATACCTTTCTGAACTTAAATCCCATGGACACACAAAATTCGAGTCAGCAAAAAACTGAGCAATCTCCTGCACACAAAATTAAAAATTAGAATGAGAATTCGGTTAATGAGATGAAATTAGAGTCGTCGCATCGCATATAGAGACTCGATTCGGTGGAGGGGAGTCGCCGATATGGAGTCGCTTGATATTCGCACTCGATTTGCTGGAGGGGAGTCACCGATATGGAATCAGCAGTGGATCAGATATCGGCGACGACCTCTTGATTAGGGTTCGACATTGGATTTGGATATGGATTTGCTTTGAGATTTTCAAATTTTCAAAATTTAAAAATTTTCAAATTTAAAAATTTAAAAATTTTCAAATTTAAAGTTTTGAAAATTTGAAAATGTTTAAAATTCATTATTTTTACATTTTTTTAAAATTTCAAATTTATTTAATTTTCAAAATTTTTAAAATTTCTAAAATTTCATAAATTTCAAAATTTTCAAATTTTTTAATAAATATTTAAAAAATATATATTTTAAAATTTTTTATAAATTTATATTTTTTTATAATTTCTTATTAGTTTTTTATTTTTTTGAATTATTTTTAAAGTTTTTAAATTAATAAATTTTTTAGTTTTAAAATTTTTTATTTTTTAAAATTTTTGAATAGAAGAGAGAGAGAGAGAGAGAGAGAGAGATAATTAAATAAATAAAGGAGTTGTTTTGGGTTGGGGGATTTGAATTTGAGTTTTGGGGGAAAACTTTTGGGGGGGAAATGTGTTTTGTGAGCTTAGATCTGGACCTTTGATTTTGGGGGATTGAAGGAGAGCCACTTGATAGCTTTCTTTGTGATATATATATATATATATATACACACACACACACACACACACTAGTAATTTACACGTGCGATGCACGTCTTAATAAATATAGTTTTTTAAAAGTAAAAATTCAGACGTAGTCTGGGTTTGAACCTAAGACATCCTTTATAATAGTGTTGGACGTGTGTTGCACGCGTTGATAGATTTAGGGGTGGTATACCGTACTGTACCGTATCATCATTACTCTACCGTCTACCGTACCGGATACTTGGTATGTGTTTTGTGAGCTTAGATCTGGGCCTTTGATTTTGGGGGGATTGAAGGAGAGCCACTTGATAGCTTTCTTTGTGTTTTATTATATATATATATATATATATACACACTAGTAATTTACACGTGCGATGCACGTCTTAATAAATATTGTTTTTTAAAAGAAAAAATTCAGACGTAGTCTGGGTTTGAACCTAAGACATCCTTTATAATAGTGTTGGACGTGTGTTGCACGCGTTGATAGATTTAGGGGTGGTATACCGTACTGTACTGTATCATCATTACTCTACCGTCTACCGTACCGGATACTTGGTATACAAATTTCTCTACCATTACCATGCCAAAATTTTGGTACTACCGAGTTCGGTACTACTGGAATATTGGTATGGTATTGGTAATACCATGGTACTATCGGACATCAATTAGCTTAAAAAATTAACATTCATATAAATGGCAAAAGTAGGATAAATAAGCTCAACATAAATATATATATGAAGAAGTTTCAACATAAATAATTAAATATATATATATATATATATATATATATATATATATATATATATATATATATGAAGAAGTTCCAATAATCAGCCAATGTCAATTCTCAAACAAGACTCACTAACGGTCCATAATTTAGTCTAACATCTGTGTTTCCAGAGCCCAATCACCAGCAATACCAAATAATATAAGTTTCTGTTTAACAATGAAGGAAGAAATCATCACAAAACTCCATTGAAATAACTAATATCTTCAGGTCTGTTCCTTTCAAAAAGCTCTAGAATTCTCACCCAAAACAAATTAAACACATACAGGAACAGAAAAACACTAGCACGAATAGTATACAGAAACCTACAGTTCAACTGATTAACTGGAAACAGATTCACATAAAAAAATTAACAAACAAACATACATCACCTGATATAGTGATAAAGAATCGACACAATTTATGATCATGGATAAAAAAATATCATCATCGCCTTCTCATCCCCTAAATTGTTTGACCCTCAATAAAAAATTAGCTAAAGACCTTTTTTGCCCAATCCTTAATCCACCCAGGCTAAACAACAAATCAGGGTTGTAGACTTTATTGTTGTACAATTTCAGAGATGTATAAGTTTCAATATAATGTATCTTTATGTATGAAAATTAGTTTCAACATTCAGCGATATGATTGATTCAATATGCTACTCTATTAGATTCAGCATTCTGCAATATGCTTGATTAGATATAATTGGATAGCTTCAGCATACAGAGAAAGAATGACAACAATACCTGGAATTAAGAAGATTCATATATAAAGAATGACAACAGTGTTGTTATTTTCCTTTCATAACATTCATGATATTTGATGGTTCTTTCATTTCTGTGTATTATTCTACTCCTTTTTTTCAGTATGTATCTCATTTAGAAGATTCATATATAAATCAATTGCAGGATTATGATACAAATATAATACATAAATAAGATTTCACCTATTTTAACTCCTAAAAAAACACAAAATTAATTTGATAAATCAAATCGGAAGATCTTTTACATCCTAAATTCCTAATTACTTGTGAATAATAATACCCAAGATCTCAAGAAAACCCAACAAGAACAAGAAGAAGATGGATCTTATATTAATACACCAACTAAACTCTAAAGTTTTCCTAATTAGTCGAAAAATTCCTTCAAAAATACCGTATCGATGGGGGTTGAAGAAGGTAGGCGGTGTCGCGACAGTGTGGTGCTTCGGCAGCGTAGTGCGTCGGTCAATCAATGCGTGTGCCCTAGATTCAAAGAAGAAAAAAAGGAAGAAGGAAAAAAGGAAGAATAATTGAAGTAGTAGTATAACTGGGGTGAAAATTTGAAAAAGAAAATAAGAAAAATGGGCCTGGACCTAGGTCTGGGGCTGGATTTTTAAATATAAAAATTAAACTAAATATATATTAATTACTTGGTATGGTACGGTATTACCATGGTATCAGTATTGGGTACCAGTACCATACCATATAATTTTGGTGTGGTACAATACCGAGATTTCGGTATGGTATTACCAAAATTTCGGTAATATATGGTATGGTAACGGTATGGTACTGTATGGTACGGTAATATGGTATTTTTTGACACCCCTAGATAGATTTACAAATGACACTAAGGCTTTCTCCTATTATAATATTAGTGATCAGAGATTTACACGTGCGATGCACGTCTTAATAAATAGTCTTTTTTAAAGTAAAAATTTAGAAGTAGTCTTGATTTGAACCTAAGACCTCCTTTATATTATTTACATACGTGCGTTGCACATGTTGGTAGATTGACAAATGACACTAAGGCCTTCTCCCATTATAATATTAGAGATATATATACGAGGGGGTCCTATGCTGTAGGAGGGAATTTCCTCCTATGGTGCACTAAAAACCCATTCTTCGCAACCAAAATTCACGATCCACTCCGTTCAAGTTGATCTTCATATCATAAATCATAGAGTGAAGACAAATTATTAAATTTGAATATGTTTTGTCCATTCATCATGAGGTTGCAAAATGAATGATTTTTCAGTAATTCAACTATTGCAACTATTGCGATCATTAAATACATGGGCCAAACACATTCAACTTTGATAATATTGCATCCTCCTATGTCTTATGACATGTTGAACACTGTCCACGGTGTGGATGAGGGGATAGGATTTTTTAAGGTGCAATTGGAAGAAATTTCCTCCTATGCCATCCTTCCATTTTCTCTCATATATATATATATATACAAGACTGTGTATGCATGTGTTCTAACTGTGCGTACTGCCATTCCAGAATCGAGAATCTTGAGTTAATGCTGAAACATGGTGTGGATGTTTGGAAGCTCCATAACAAACAAATGGAATTGTTTTTGTCAAGGTAAACAACATCCAAGTGTTTTCCAACATTTTTTATTGGGTTGTGTGTCCATAAGATATCTTTCATATCCATCAAAAAGAAGAAAGATAAATACAAATTGCAATGCCCCTAGTTGTTGTATCTGTATAGTAAGTGGAAAATTTCAGACTAAGTCAATGTTAAGGATACATTTGATTATTTCATATGACTCTTTATCAGTTCTCATTAATCTTATAGAAAAGGTAGCTCCTCTCTGGAGTTAGTTTCGCTGTATAAGGTTTGTGGCAGTCTTGCTGTCGGCCAAATCTGTACTTTTAACTTTGAATTTTGAACTACTATAGAAAGAGGCAGTGGAATATTCTCAACATGCTTCTATCTGTCAAGTCTTGCCGGCATTGATAAGTTGAATTAGTTTACATTAGAAACTTTACAATCTTGAATAGGTCTCATGGATAGTTTGGTAGAAAGAACATCTCAATCTCCAAAGTTTTCTTAATTTTAATTGTTTTGATCTCGGAAAATATTGCCTCTTGCATACCGAATAATGTTATTTGTCAAAATTAGATATCTTCTTGATGTATCTTCTTTCTTTCTTAAGTTCATAACCTTCTATTCATATCTAGCATCCCTATATATCTGATTAATTTATTATTTTATGCTTATCTCGACTTAAGTCCTACACAAATCTTAGTCCACTATTAATCATTTGACAGTCTGTCGACTAAATTTCTGTTTATGGCTTTATCCAATTTGATTTAACTATCCAAGTTAGAATATATCTAAAGTCTAATTGAAGCGGACCATTATCTATATATAAGCTTTTATTCCCTACAGAGGAATATGAAATAGGAACTATTAGTTATATTTTAAACTTTTTTTAAAAGATTATAATAACAATTTTTTGGTAAATGTGTTTATATCTTAATCCTAATACAAGCGGATCATTATATATATATATACACACACACACACATAAGTTTTTACTCCCTTGATGTGAATCTGATATAGTGATTATGGGTCATATTTTAAAACTGTTTTCAAAAATTATAATTGTCCTCTAACGAATTGGTAAACGTAATGTCTTTATGTTATTGCGCATGTGTGATATGCTAGTTTTTTTATTTTAAACATGAGCTTGGATGAAAGTATGCTTGCAACCCTGGTTACATACATTTATTGCTTTTATGAAAGGGTTTTTAACACGTGTACCCCTAACAAATAAGCTAATATCATATATATACCCCTCACAAATGAATATTATCATATTTGCCCCTAACAATGTGAGCATTAACCATATATATCCTTTAGTTTAGAAGATAGTTGGGATTGAGATTGAGATTGAGATTGAGATTGAGATTGAGGGATGAAGTTGATGATGTGGCCTGTGAGGTTTGGATAATTTTTGTGGAGGTGGGTTCGGCCAGAGGTGGTGGTTGGGCGGCAGGAATATGGTGGACTTGAGTTGCCGGTAGGAATTAATAATTGCTAGAGAAGAATATGAGGAAACAATAAGAAATTATTTTGCAGCCAATGGTCGAAACTGAAAAACATCCAAACACCAGCACCCTATAATTGAATCCAACACGAGGAAACACTATAATCGCATGCAGAATTCTAACCGATTGTCAACATGAGATGGATCTTTGATTGTTAGTGGCAAATGTGATAATATTCATTTGTGAACGGTATATATGATATTAGCTTATTTGTTAGGGGTACACGTGTTAAAAACCCTTTATGAAATTACTACCTTGTTATAATAGGATGAGTCCTCTAGTTCTTATATTTTTTTAGATTCAAAGCTTTATATATGACCTTTGTTGTCATACCCTGAATCAAGACAAATATGAATCAGGCAACTCTATTAAATCCTTTGTGGGCTCAAACAAATCTGACAAATATAACCTGAATCTTTTGGATCAAACAAAAATGTCAAATTTTCTGCTGTTTTCATGTAATGAATGGAAAGCCACTATTTTCAAAATTTAATGATTCAACTTGTCAATATATCATACTTATCTTGCTTATTAGTCCAACATTAAAAATAATACATTAGTCTATCCGAAAACAGTGCATGTATGTGCTTTTCATGTTTGCAATATGAAAACTAACATGAAGCTTTTAAGCAAAATGTTGAAGTAACTAATTAGCACTTTTAACTTGAGTATGATTGAAACAATAGGATAACTAAAGTTGGGACTAGAATCTCATTGAATGTTTTCCAAACTGGTGTGTGTTACCGGTAAATGGCATCAACTAATTTTTTGAACCGTGCTATGCATGAGTGTCCTTGATATCTTATTACTTTCCACATTCATGTCATAAACATTTATACATGTAAGACAGTTATCCGGATGAAAAAGAAAACAAATGTAAGATCCATATCATACATGAAGGAATTTAACATAGACTAGAGATAAATATGGAGGGAAATTTAAACATGTGCACCTTCGTGGGTTAGTCAATTAACTGTACTGCTCATCATTGAAAGAAATCTAAACTGATGGTTTTCTCTAGGATGCAAACTACTGCCTCAGGATACAATGAAAGGATAGAAGTCATGAACCGCGAAAGGAAATTTCACCAGGTGTTTTTTCTTATTCAATCTGCAGTACTATGTGTATGATTATCTACCCTATATTTTTGAAAGCAGCACAAATTTCTCACCTTAGTATATATCAGCAAAACACAGGTGCTCAGCTTAATGCCCTGACTACAGAATGGAGGGAGCTCTGTGAGAAGAACATAGAGATAGAAGCTGTATGCGCTAACATCCAGAATCGAATATTGCAACTAAAAACAGAAGCTGCAGAAAGGTAGGCTTTGTTTTTCTGTTTTGCGTTAATTCATTCTGACATATATTTTGTCCCTAATACACATCCTATATAGTGGACTTGTCTTGGACACAAACATGGATGATTCTTCTGCACCCTCCGTGGAGCACTGAGGTACCTTCTCTTGACCTATTATATTTGCTTATGGTTGTGTTTCTTCATATTGTGGTCATAATCATATGTTTTCTTAGTGTAGTTAGATTATCTGCATTTATGAACCACCTTTCTGGTGGATTAAGTTGTATTGATATTAAGGATTTGACTGCCTTGTTAAATAGTGAAGGAAAAGAAAGTTACAAAGTCCAAAGGGAAAGGAAGATAAACAGAAGTAAATTGTTAAGCCATATGGCTGTTAGAAATGGAGAAATAGTAATCTTATTTCCTAAGGATCTTTCTGAGATGTGTCTGATATTCTTGCAGACAAAAAAAAGGATGATTCTGAAATTCAAATAGGCAACTTTGCTGCTGACTTGTGTGTGTCTAGGATTGAGTGTGGGTGTTTAGAGTTTACTTCAATGCAATAGTTTTTATACCAAATTAATGAAAACGTTGCCATGCATAATATAATGAGAGCAATTTGGACAAGATATATCTATTCAGCTATATAACTAACTACAATTAAGCACTTAGCGATAAAGCAATGCAAATAAACAATAGCAAGGTATAGCCCGGTGGGTACAAATACAGAGGAAGAGAATGAAAACTGTCATGTAACATGGTCCTATGGGTTTGGCTAATTGGCTGTACTTAGCCTGAGTGGCTACTCCATAGTATATAAAATCTACTTGTTCTTTTGCTGTCTAAAAGCACAGTTGTAATCTCCTAAGTTACATCCTCTTTGAAATGATTGGATTTCAAGTCTCTCAAATACAAAATGATATTTTCTTTATCAAAGATAGAACTGATGAACAATGGAATCTCAAAAAAGGAAGTGCAACTGGTATACTAGTCATACCATACCACACATTGGTTGGATTCTTACCAACATATAGCTCGTGCAACTGGACAGGTGGAATGACTCCCTCGTCTGGGCTGGATTAAAAAAAATGGCTCCAGTTTACTGGTCAAACTGAATTCGTTTTCTTTTTCCCTCATTTTTTTTCTTCCCTAGCCACCCATGTTTTGTGTTGCATCATATTTCACCCGTCAAAGCTGAAGAAGCTTAACATTCATCTATGTAAGGGCTGTTGGTTACTTGCTCCAATTGTCATTTTGTTCTCAGTTTGTCGTCTACTTCCTTTGATGGTCATCCATACAATATACATCACCTTGCTTCGTTCCTCGAATTGCGGATGCTTTTTTTAGATGCCTAATGATCCAATGTGTAAGGAGGAGAGACCTTGTAATCCACTTGAAGCTGGATAGAGAGAGAGTTACATGTTTTTTTTAGTCTCGAATCCCATTGCATTAAAACTAGTGGATAATAATATACTATGGTAGAATATGTTTTCTTGTTCCTGCTCAATGCCTAAGTGCTAACCTCTCACGTGCTGAAACCAATAGGAATGGATATATTTTTTCTTACTGGAGTAAGAGATTCTTTATAGATTTCTAGAAATTTTTCTTTGAGAATACTCTGTTACTAGCTTTATGGATAATCCAGAACCCCTGTATGGGTGGATACATCCTCTTTCATCCTCTAGATGAGGACTTGTTACCCTTGTGAATTTACACCGTAAGATTTTTAAAATCTCTCCTAAAATGTTCTAATAAATCATTGTTAACTTTGGAAGAAATCTGGCCCAAGATAGGATTGAAAGTAGTGCAGTAATACTCGGGTTTAAATCACTCTAATAGATGACCAAAATGAATATTTTACAACTTAAACAACTCCTTTCCATTTTGAATTGTGGTTGTCAAATCTGTTAGTTTTTATTTTATACCAATCTTATTTAGAAAGATGTTTTTAGCCGAATTTGCTGAGTTGCATCATGTAAAAAATCAATCGGGATTTCTAAATTCTTCATTTGAGGCAGATGTTAATTTGTTTCCTATTTGATTATTAAATTGATATTTTCTTTGGGACAGATTTTAATTTGTTTCTTATCTGTTTTCTATTTTGTTAGTAAACTCATATGACGCTAATTTTTCAATTTTAAAAATATGGTTGAGATTTTATTGGGATCATTGGGGTTTTTTTTTTCCTTCTAGGTTTGATCTGTTTCTTATTCTGATTTTGTTTATTTTGATTTGATTTGATTTGATTTGAATTTTTTTTGGGGTGGGGGGGGGGGGGGGGGGGGGTTATTTTGGTAATTTTAGGTGTAGTGGGCAGCAACTATCCAATTTGCTTAGTTATGCAGTAGATTCTGACTGCATCTGAATTGACATCGCCAGCTTGTTTACTTCGAATATCTGTGTCTGGAAAGCATTTTACCTAAAACCAGCTGAACTTTACATGGAGTTACACTCAGTCAGAACTCAGAGCCATGTTTCATGAATTTTTAATTCTTCAGAAATTCTCAGGAGTCTGATTTGAGGAAATTTGGATTGTAAGGTCTTTTGATGATTGTGACCTACTATGGTTGATGAAGAAAGAACCAAATGTAGGTATGATGATCAAAGTGAAGTAATAAACCAAATGGCACGAAAGCTGTAAAAATGCTATCACAGTAATTGTTGGTCCTCGTGGATCACCTAATGTCTCTGAAGCAATAGTTATTCTTGCGGTACAGACTCAAGTCTTATAGCAGTTTGGCATCTGAAATATCTATGCATTTTATGGTATACAAAAGATCTTTACCATTATAGCCGCAATTCATGTGTGAAGCCAACCCTGAAACAATGGGAACATTGTGAAATGCCTCAGGTTACTCTTACTGTCACATAACACTTCAATTACTTTATTAAAATTGTAAAAAAATAGTCACTTTAAGAAACATTATGGAAGGAAAAAATATTTGCATCGCTCGTGCTAATCATTTTGCCTGACGTAACTGTTTATACGGTTAGCATTTACCAACCATTCGCAAGTATACAGCAAATCTTGTGTTGGTTTGGGGAAACTATCTCCGAGTTCCAGTAACTGTGAATTGAAAAAATGAAATTTAGGTACCACAGGTTGAAGCTCCTTAGACGAAATTATTATTAATTCCGGTCAGTTTTGCCTGCTTGTTGAATTTTTTTACTATTTGGATAAAGTCCCTTGTGAGTTTGAAGCAACCAACACAACTAGTAAGTGTTTTAGTTACTCTTTTTGGGCCATGTTTTTTAGTTTACTAATTATGTTCTTCATGCCTGCAGGAAAGGGAAGGAAGCTTGCAAAATCCAATTTATGCTTCCTCCTATACGAAGAAGTTTGTGTTGTGCCATGAACTCTCAGTTTAGGACAAGTTTAGTTATTATGTAGCATTTAAGGAACTTTGTATTCCAGAAACCATAGAAGTGAACATTTCAAATTGTAAATTATGATTAATAGAATTGATAACATGGATTCCTGACATGAGCACCGACATGAGCACCAGTTAACCTGGGTTATATTATGTGAAGAAGCCATCTGTGTCTTCTCTCCAAGATGTCTCAATTTTCCCCTTACTGATTCATCTAATTAACTATATCATATATTTGTTTAAAGGGTAAAAGGGATATGAGCAACTTGCTCATTTAGTAAATGAACAATTAATTATATGGCATGCATGTGATACATTGGACAACTAATCCTTTTAAGGCTTTTCCAATCATATGTATGCCACATTATCAATTACTTATTCACTAAATGAGCAAGTTGCTCATATCCCTTTTTCCCTTGTTTAAAATGATTGAATTGTGCGTGTTTATTCAATTTATGCCCACTGTGATTTTGTTCAATATAACAAGCAATTGATGCAACACATCTAATCATGATACGGAGTTTCAATGCCTAGAATCAGAGTAAATATGGTTACATTTCAGAATAGCAGAAAAAAAATCAAACTGAATGTTTTCTTTTTACTTATTATGAAAGGCCTAAGAGCATCCACAATCGTGATTGTCAAAAAATAACAAAATGCATATTTATATATAACATTTTTAGTATTTGCTGTAGTTGTCCAATGCTATTTTATGGCAATGTAAGATAAAAAAATATTAGACGGACTTTGAAGTTGTGTCGGAAGAAGAATAAAAAAAATCAGAAAAGCGAGACTGGAAAGTGAAGATCCGTCCCACGGTTTTTTCGAAAATTTTTCGGGTTTTTTAATATTTAAAACCCTTTATTAGTTGGGAAAAAAAATAATGGCCCCCCACTGGACGGATCCGTCCAAGGGTGGGAGGATTTTTTTGGGGGCTTTTTATTACGGAAAAGATTTTTTTTTTTTTTTAGGGACGGAAAGGGAAGTTGCGTCGGAGAATTAAAAAATATTTTTTTTAGTGGGACGAAAAGTGAAGTTGCGTCCTTTATAATATGCATTTATCTTATTTCTATTCTCATTTATAGCAATCTACTGTGGCTATTTTGTCAAAAATACATAAATAGCAAACGACTGTAGCTGGTCGTTTGCTATAAAATGCATTTTATGCATAAATAGCACACGACTGTAGATGCTCTAAGAGACTGTAGATGCTCTAAGAGGCAATACCTCTAGCGCATAATACTGTTTCTTCAACCGACTGAAGCAAAGTAGTACAAACAAACCATAAATAACATACTAAGCATAAAACATCATATTCTAGATAACTAAATAGCACCATTGTGAAACCAAGTTTACACTAGTGCCGTTTCCACACGAGTTGCCCTGACTCTCAACCCTGCACAATCGTCGATCAATGTCCAGAACTTGCACAAAGCAATACAACGGAGATGAACATGCACTCAAGATACCGTGAGTTCGAGCTCAACATTGCCAGAGTTGATCTTAGGGGCTTTGCCGGAGTTTTAACGATTTTTTAACCAAACTATCCCTCTTTTTGTAAGTATGTACCAAACTGTTTTTGTTTGAAAATTTAATACCAAAAAGTTACTGTCGCTAACTGAGTTAACGCTCCTAGTAATATTATTCGTGTTGATCTCAGTTAGCGTGTGCTAGGGGACACCACCTATCTCTCCGCTAACTTGGTTAGCGTGATAGGTGGACAGTAGAGGATGCTACTCCTCAAGTAGGGATGTAGGGAAAAAAACTCAGTATAGACACGCTAACCCCATTAGCGTGCCTCTTTATACCAGGCACGCTAACCGGGTTAGCGTGCTATGTCGTTTGGGACCATATTAAATCACAATCGCTGACGCTGTCTCATTATATTTATAGTGTGTCTCTCTCTTCTCTTTCTCCCCCAATTTCAAAACCTAACTCCAAAACTCTAGCATCCCAATTGCAGATCTTACTCAAAAAAACTCTACAAAATCTTAAAGGATCTTATTTTCTCTCACATTCATATCTCCTCCCACTCTGAAAACCCTAAATCCATCTTCCAAATTTTCTTTGTTTGGGGATTTACATAGCGGATTTGTTATCAACCCATTCTCTACGCCGTCTTCTTGAAGCTCGAAACTGCTCAACTTTTCTGATTATTAATTTCAAGGTATGATTTGTATATCAATTTATTGCATATATTTTGTTCAGTAGATAATGGTTAATTTTTTATTATAAATATGTATAAGTATGGATTACGATATTCCTATTTGGCTTTATTTTGGTGGTGAAATTATCCGTGACCCAAAAATAGGTTGTTGTTATAGTGCCGTTGATCCCAAAATAATTTGGCTACCCCGTACAATCATAATGGAAGAACTTGTTGAGAAGGTTTATGTGGTTGCTAATTGGGATAGAGAACGATAGAATTTAAAAATTTTAACACGTTATGCAGCGGGAAAAGGTGATGGTCAATATTTTATGAATGTGCCCGTAGGAAACGACAACTCTCTGAAGTCTATGATTGGTAGAACACTTGATACGAATTTTAGTTGGTCTGCATTAGAGCTATATATTTAGCAAACCGAAAATATTAATGCCCAACCGCATGCTAACCCTGGTTCAAGCTACGCACGTGAAGTGCCGATCCATAAGATCATTTCGAATCCAGTTCAAACATCCCATGCAATCTCACCGTCCTCACAAGAAGACACGTTTTAGAAATACTACAAGCCTGAATCCTACTGAATTTGAATTGCCACGTCAACCAAGTTTGGTTAATGATTACGTTCCGAATACCAATGTTTTTGGGATATTTGAAAATGCTACCGTTAATAATGATTTAGTCAATGATGATGAAGAAGACGAAGAAACAGACGATGAACTTGAAAAGGGATTACAAAATGAAGACGAGGAAGAAGAAGATGAATATGTAAATATTAATATAAATGAGAGTAATGATGTCGAAGTGAACCTTACTGATGGCTTCAATAATGTCAAAGTTCATGTTACCGAGAAAATGACAAAAAGTGCGAGAGTAAATCATGGTCCACAAGAGTCGTCCGGTTCATCCACCGTAGATGAGTTCTACATTGGGCAAGAGTTTCAAAGTAAAGAATCGATTCAACATGCGGTAAAGCTATACTCCATCAACAAACATCGAGAATTTATCACAATGAAATATTCACCGACCATCTTTGCTGTAAAATGTAAATTGGCTCCGAGAAAACGTTCACTTGAGGAGATGGTGCAAATCCCACCGGTTGCAAGTGAGGGTGGTTGCCCGTGGAGATTACGTGCAATCGTTCCAAAGGGCCGGACAAATTTTGTGGTTAAAAAACTAGTAGGGCCACATACATGTGTGAATCCCGCATTGAATCAAGACCACTGCAAAGTTGACGCTAAACTTGTATGCAATTTGATTATGAATGTTGTGAAGGCGCAGATAGGAATTACACTGCGGGTCATTATTGAGATAGTCAAACTACAATTGAATTAGCAGATATCTTATAGGAAGGCTTGGATTGCAAAACAAAAATCTATTGAGAAGTTGTACGGATTATTTGAAGGCGCGTATACTAAGTTGCCTTTACTTCTATCAGCGATACAAGCAGCAAATCCATGAACTGTTGTTAAAATGAGATGGCCCATTTGATTTGCCGGAGAAGAAGAAGGACCGGCCTCATCCTACACCAAAAAAAGTTGAAATTCAACATATAAATTTATAATTTTCTTGATGTTAAAATTAAACGTATGAAATTAATGTCAAATCATATTACATTGGTACGTCTCTGTCCACCACGGTTAGTTTTTTTGGGAGGTTGTCCATAACATGTCCGTAGACCTTTCCGGGTTGTTGGAAGTCTACTACTACTCCCTTCTTCGGGATTACCCATTGTCCGTGCTATATGTTATATCAAATAGAATCCTACATGTTTGATAATATATGTTAACAAATATACCTTAAAATCGCTACAAATTAATAATACAATTAACAATGTCTAATTTTCAAAATTTCAATATTAAACAATATTACTCACAATGTCCATTCCAATATTGGTTTAATTTTGGTTAATTACACAATGCAAATTTATCACGTGCAATGCAAATTCTACAACCTAAATCTATCACGTACAAATTTATCAATGCAGATCTATCAATGCAAATCTATCAGTGCAAATTTATAGATCTATCAATGAAAATTTAAACCTAAACCTAAATCTATAAATGCAAATTTATCAATGCAACCCTAATCCTAAATCTATCAATGCAAATTTAACCCCAAATTTAATATATTTATCACATACATACCAAAATGAACCCAAAATTGCAAATCCAACCCTTGACCCAAAATCACAAAAAATTATATACCATAAGTTTCGAACACTTACAAACGAATGTTGGGTTGAAGGTCGAAGTCGGCTACTGCACTGCAGATCCTCTTTGGAAAAAAGGGTTATGGGTTTACCAATAATTTGGGGAAAATGTTGGTTGAGATGAGATTTTTGACAGTGATGAAGAGATATAAGTAAAAAAATTTGAGAGATTGGGATGAGTAGAGGCCGAAATCGGAGGCTAGGGTTTGGGGGTTGGGTTTAACGTCGCGCGATGGGGTTTTGGGGGAGACAAGAAGTGAGATGAGAGTGAGATGAGAGTGAGATAGCGAGCGTTATTTAAGAGGAACCCAATCAACACTTGGTAACCATGTTAACACGCCTGGTTTAAATGGGCGCGCTAACGGGGTTAACGTGTCTATACTTGGTCATTTTTATCCCACACCTGTAACACCTCATACTTAAGCGGGTGTATATATATATATATATATATATATATATATATATAAGATGGTTGGTTGTCGGCCTATAGGTTGATCCTATGGGGGCTTGATTGAAAAGGGATTTATGATGAACCTGTAGGATTACCTATGGGGCATAAGGCATTAAGTGAATGGAAAGTGAAGTGTGCATGCTTGGATGGGGATGTATGACGTGGGTGTTCATGGGCTAAAATCCCACATCGGAAAATGCAGAGAAGTGTGTGAGCATATATAGGATTCCAAATGAGAAAAGTTCACCTAATGGGTATACCCTCCTTCGATAGTGCCTGTCGTGGGCGTGGCTAAAGTTTTGTATTCGTTCTTTTGCGTGCGCGCACACGTGTAGCCGCGTGCGCAGCTAAGCTGAGCTGAGGCTTTACAAAATGGTATCAGAGTCGACTTTCGACACCGAATGTGGGAGGGCCGTGAGTTACGGACTCCAGAATGATCGGCGGAGTTAGACAATCTCCAGTATTATGGAACTTCCAAAGACGAGAGCGACGTTCACGGGGCTGCTCCACATCGGCTAGAAAGGAGGTCCTGCCCTAGATTGCAAATCCAGGGCTCAGCGAGGACGCTGAATTCTTAAGGAAAAGTGTGTAACACCCCGTACTTAAGCGGGTATATGTATAATATTATATAGAAATATATAATAATATATATATATATATATAAAGAAGAGAGATGGTTGGTTGTTGGCTTATAGGTTGATCCTATGGGGGCTTGATTGAAAAGGGATTTATGATGAACCTATAGGATTACCTATGGGACATAAGGCATTAAATGAATGGAAAGTGAAGTGTGCATGCTTGCATGGGGGTGTATGATGTGGGTGTTCATCGGCTAAAATCCCACATCAGAAAATGCATGAGAAGTGTGTGAGTATATATAGGATTCCAAATGAGAAAGGTTCACATAATGGGTATACCCCCCTTTTGATGGTGCCTGTGGTGAGCATGGCTAGAGTTTTGTGTTCGTTTTTTCGCGTGCGCACACACGTGTAGCTGCGTGTGCAGCTGAGTCGGGCTCGGGGCGTTACAATACCACCCCTCTTTGAGGTAGTGCCCCCTACTATCCCATCGACACTCGCTAATTCCGTTAGCGCGCATGGTTTAAATGAGCGCGCTAATGGGGTTAGCGTGTCTATACTTGTTATTTTTTTCGCACACCCCTACTTGAGGAGTAGTGTCCCCCCTATTGTTCTCCCTATCACGCTAACCCGGTTAGCGCGCCTGGTTTAAATGGACGCGCTAACGAAGTTAGCGTGTCTATAGTTGGTGAGTTTTTTTGCACCTCACTACTTGAGGAGAAAAGTGGTGTCCCCTATAATACGCTAACTGAGATAGCGCGACGAATTTTACTATGGGCGCTATCTTAGTTAACGGCAAAGACTTTTTTATATTAAAGTTTCGAACATGGACAGTTTGGTACATACTTACAAAAAGTGGGATAGTTTGGTAAAAAATTCAGTTTTAACCAGATTAGATGCCAGAGCACACCGGAGGGGCTTAGGTGTCAATGGTTGGAGGCATGTGGGATGATCTCGAGGTTTGGTCGGTAGCACAAGATTAATAGTTGTATGTATTTTGAATTTTGATTAGATGGTGGATGTCACCATCAAGATTGGGATTTGATTTTCAAAATTTGAATCCATTTGCATGGAAAGGATTTTTAATTGGTGGTGGATGTCTTGCCATCCAGATTGGGATTTGAAATTTTGAAATTTGAATCCATTTGCAATGTGGTTCCACCTTTTTATAATCTCAGATTTAACTTGGATTTTCAAATTTGAAATTGGATTTTTTTTGACAAAAATGTCTTTGGTAACGTTTTTTGGAAATATTTTGAGAAATATTTTTTCTCAAAACGCGTTTGGTTATACTTTCCAAACGGCATCTTTTCTTAAAAGATGCTTTGAGCTGTTTTCCCCTTTTGGCCGCTTCCCCTTCTTCCATCCCCATCTTACTGTCGAAAAAAAAACCCTATCACCATCTTCTCCTCTCTCGTCACTCCCAGGTCGTCACCATCTGCCGAGTCGAGCTCCCTCCTCCTTCGTCGAGCCCCCGAACTCCTCTCCGCCGTGTCGTCACCGTCTTCATCCTCAGCTCATCTGCATCCTCAATCAACCTCCTCTGCTTCGCCCCGTACTCCTCCAGCGTCCCCCTTACCTTCCTCCTCTCCGAGCTCGATCCGAGCCGTTGCCAACCTCGATCCGAGCCGTTCCTCCTCTCCGAGCTCGACGCCACGCTGCCGAGCTCCAGATGCCGACGCCATGGCCGAGCTACCATTTTTTTTAAAATTATTTTATGGATTTTAAGAATATTTTTAATGTTTATTTTTAGTGTTGATAATTGTTGATTAATTAGTTTGTTAGACTCCATTGATGCTTGCTGCAATGCATGGGAAGATTGCTTGTGTGGAGAAGCTCTTACACGCTGGTGCAAATGTATGTGAAAAGTTGTAATCTTGATGGGTTTAATTAAAAATAATAATTTTGGTTTGAGGAGTAATTAAGGTTAAGTGTGATTATGGTTGGAGTAATTAAGGTTAAGTGTAATGCGAAATTGATGGTTGGGCTATCCCAGTTTGTGAAATAAATGTAACCAAACAAAAATTTGTAATGGATATTTTGTACAAAAATTTGTAATGGATATTTTTTAAATTGAAAATTAAAAAAAAAAATTGTGGCCAAACTGGAAAAAAATGGAAGAAAAAAAAGGATTTCAAAATAAATTATTACAAAACAGCATTTTACAGTCTAGTTTTAAGAAAACAGCATTCAGATTTATTTTTTTACTCAAACAGGTTATACAATTTCATTTTCAGAAAACAGTTTTCAGAAAACTATACCAGACAGCTTTTACACTCTCATTTTCAGAAAACAGTTTTCACAAAATATTTTCACAAAACTATTTTCAAAACAACAAACCAAACGCACTCGTAGGCATTTGGATGGTATTCGACTCCTTAGAGCAACTCCACCCATCATGAGTTGACATTTTTAATTTTGGCAACCCAAATGACAACTTTTATCAAAAATAACAATAAAAGCTATATTCATTGTTACCATTTGGATTGCCAAATATGTGTGTATATATATATACGCACACACACACAAATTTGGTGGGAAAATAGAAAGATTGGTGATTAAACATGTCAATTGCCATTTTGTTTGTCAAATTTGAAGGAGAAAAAGGCAATTCTCAAATTTGGCAACTTATTTGAGATGTGGGTGTGGAGGTATTTCTCATTTGGGTTGCCAAATATGAAAATGACAACCCATTTGAGAGGATGGGTGGAGTTGGGTGGAGTTGCTCTTACTATGTGGGCTGATTATGAGAGTAGTCGCAACTGTTAGAGATTGGTGAGTCATCGCCAGTTGTGTTTGACAGATGAGTCCTCGGCGTTGCGATTGATAAAAGCTTATGTCGATTGATGTTGGTGAATGTGCAGGTCCTCACCATTATGACTGATGAACAAGTCGACGTTGTTATGGTAGATGTGCGAGTCCTCAATATGATGGTAGATGTACGAGCTGTGGCTATTGAGATAGATGTGCAAGTTGTCATTGTTGTGGTGGTTGTGCGAGTCGTCGCTATTTTGGGGATGTGTAAGTTATTACTGTGGTGAGATGTGCGGAACCATTGCATGTCGGTAGATGAGCAAGTTGTCGCCGGTGTGACATTCGGGCGAGTCATCATCGAAATGGTGAGCAGACAAAATGTCACCATGGCGGTGAACGGGCAGGTTGTTACCGGGACAGAGAAGGGGCAAGCATCGCCAAAGGGGTGTAAATGCAAGTCGTCATCAGAGTAGTGAACAGGCAAGTCTCCAAAGTGTTGCACGGGCGAGGCTTTACCAAATGGTGTACGGGGAGTCGTTGCTGGAGTGGTGTACGGGCGAGTCGTCGCCAAGTGGTGAATTGACGAGTCGTCATTGTTATGATTGATCGATGAGTCGTCACTGGTGTGATTGATAAGGAATTTTCTTTCATGACATTCATGAGATCAAAAAAAATGTTACAAGTTTCTTTTACTACAATTGTAACTTGGGGAGGAACAAGTGAAATTAGTAGTTTTAGTTTTGCAATTATGTTTTCGATATTCATTTTTAGAAACATCTTTGAAGTAATTTATTTCGTTATATACAAAATAATAGAACATAGGGGATAATTTCCACCTTTTGACTCATACAAATAAATAAAAATACAGCGCATACAATGTAGTTTCCCACATTCCATTGACACAGCATGCTAAGATCAGAAGGCAAGGGAACATGTTTATCGACGAGTACAGTGAGCAGGGCCCCACCTTGTGGCAGGTGAGGCGGCCACCTCAGGTCCCCCAATTTTTTACAATTTTAGGGACCCTAAATTTGTATTCCCCTTGTAAATATATGCCCGTACTTTATGCGTTAAAAAATTATATTGTTATTAGGAGCCCTAAAAAAAATATTTGGGCCTTTCGCCTCGGACCCCGGGAACTTAGGGCCGGCCTGACAATGAGTGTTGGATGCACCCCTAATGTTATTTTTTCCCTGCTCATGATGTTGGGCACCGGTGAACTTTCTGTATGCCTCACGTATACAGTAGTTCAAACTACAGCCTGCAGAATTTAGAACCTAGCCTGGTTACAGCCAAGGACAACGTCAATAAACATTTCATTACTTCTTTATATTTTGGAGATGCAGAACAAAATAAAGACTGGCTAGAAGCATTTGGGTCATCAGATGAACATAAGCATCAAGTCAAAGTAGAAACATTAGGGAAGAGGGACAGCATCCTCTGTCAGAGACACAATTGACGATCCTCTATCAGAGATTACTAATTGATGCAAATTCTGAAAAAGGAGAGTGCCTGGTTTAATTGGAAAAATAACAGGAAAGCATCAGATATCACAATTGGTTCCTCCTGTCATCAAAGCAAAACGAGCAAGCGAACGAGAAACTCAAAATTCTCAGGAATAGTAGGAGAAAATGAAAATGAACTGCACTTCACTTCTTCAGCCTTTCATAACCACTGGATTTGAGATGCCCAAGCAAGAGCATGAAACAACTCATGATATAAAGGGCAAAACCAAGGTCCAATCCAAATTCGAAACCATAATATTACATTAGCATTGCACTGCAATAGTTGGAAAACAAGTAGGTTTACTCCTCCTAATCAGTGATTTCCCCTTCTTCTGCCTTTTCAAATTGCTCCTCAGTACCACCTTCCTCCTTTTCTATAGGGTGATTGCCTTCTTCATTACTAGTGCTACCAGTCTCTTCATCAGATCCATTCCCCATATCTTCTCCAACACTAGACTCTTTCTCACTACCAATCTCCTCAATCATTACTTTGTCATCAACAGACACGCTCCCATCTTTTGCAGTAACAACTGGAAAATCCAAAGGTTGGTCGGGCCATTGCTTGAAGAAATCATTCAAAACCATGAACCTAAAGACTTGCAGCAAGCGGCTTTTGTCTCTCTTTATATCAGCACTCAGAAGTTTCCTAAGAAAGCTTGGCTCTCTCTTAACAGCTGGACTAGTACTAGAAGGTTCTCCATTGTTCCGAAACTTTTGCTTTTTAGCACGCCAATTCTCCCGCCCCCTGCCCCTGCCCCTGCCCCTGCCTCTTCTTTTGTTAAATTTGTTAGTGTTAGTCACTTCTCTCACATTTTTCACATTGACTTCAGGGACACAAAGATAACTGTGAGGTATTTCGGCAACTTCAACCCCCAACTCTGCTTGTTTAGCCAAAATTTCCTTCAGTTGCTGCAGAAAGAGCATAATCAAAGGACACTATGCATTCAAATGTACTAGGTTTTTCTTTCTTTTCTTCTTTTCATTAGGAAAAAAAACAGAGGAAATTATTAGCAACAAACAAAATTGATCAAGATCATGTACAAACCTGACAACGTAATTTGGCCTCTTCATTAATTGTACTGCCACTAGCACACTTCTGAGAAAAGAGAAGGACAAGAAGATGAAAACGGTAGACGGACAGTTAACCCTATTATAAGTTTTGGTATGAAGTGAAAAATGACCTTCTCTATGTTGGATTTGGTTGGGAAGTTCCTCCTGCGTGCTTGACGCCACTGTTGGATTTCTTTCTCTGTATAGTTTACTACGATGGGCCTTCAACAAAGCATATAGTAAGAATACAAATAATGAAGCAAATGTAGAAGTCACATATATCGTTCAAATATCTATATCAACCTAATCACACCTTTTCCAAAAACAGAAAGAAAATTAGGCATTCAAGCTAGAGCCCTGAACAACCAATGAACCAATAAAAGAATTGGGTGGCAATTCTCTTATACTTTAGATTTTTAACATCCAAGATCATGAAATGGATGCTACATGAAGTTTCAGATTAATGTGTTCATGTTTAAAAATTAAAAATTAATAGATAAGCAGCTCACTACCTTTGATGAACTGTTTGAGCTTCTTCAATATTCGTAGAAGGCAGGTTTTGGACTCTCCGGTTGTTTTGTCCTGATATAGCAAATGATTCTCATTAGGTGTTCTCAGGAAACATGATAAAATGAAAGCTTTAAATTTAAAAAAAGAAACATAATTTCTCTACACTGAATAAAAGGACAGTTCACTGCTAAATCCTTGCAGCAGTCTAACAACCCAACCCCAGGATTACAACAACAACAAAGCATTTTTCCCAACTAGTTGGGGTCAGCTACATGAATCCTGGTTTTTCATTCTGCTCGGTTTAGCACAATATCTACTGTAAGGCTACTAGGTATCATATATTTTCTTAGAGTTTCCACCCAAGTTTAGGTCTTCCCCTACCCCTAACTCTACCCTCAATATTTATCAATCACTCTTTCTAACGGGGGTACTACTAGGTCTACGTGTGATATATACAAACAACCTAAGGCAATTCTCTCTTAATTTATCTTGAATATGAGCTACCTTTACCATATCTCGTATATGTTCATTTCTAATTCTGCCATTCTTGATTTTACCACACATCCATCTTAGCATCCTCATCTCCGCTATACTCACTTTTTGGACATTTTTTTTGCCCAACACTCAGCTCCATACATCATTACTGGTCTAACAGCCGTCCTCTAAAAAAATTTCTTCAACTTGAAAGGTATACATTTGTCACAAAAAACACCACTAACGCTTCTCCACTTAAGCCACTGCTTGGATCCTATGTATAACATCTTCACAAATCTCATCTCTTTGTATAATCGAGCCCAAATATCGGAAACTGACTCTTTTAAGTATCTCTTGACTATCAAGCTTCACTACTATTTCATTTGTGTTCCGAATATCACTAAAATTACACTACATATATTCTGTTTTAGTTCTGCTCATTCTAAAGCCTCTAGCTTCAAAAATTCCTCTCCACAACTCCAATTTAGCATTGATTCATGATCTAGTATCGTCCACTAAGATGACTAAGTAGTACAAATTCAGGAGATTATAATCCTTTCATGTTATGCACTAAGATGATGTAGTGTAATCATCTCTATTATTACAATTCCAATTGGATGACTTCATGACAATGATCATCTATCTAGAAATTAAAGCAAAGTCATCCAACCGTTTATTGAAGGCTAATGCATTAAGATAAATCTTTTGTGCTTCTATCTAATTTTCACAAACTATTACTTAATTGAGGGGCAAACAAGAGCTTGGCCTTGGTATTCAAATAGACTCCCTCCTCACACAACTTTAGTAATTAATAACCAAAATACTTCTACAAACGTTGAGCATGAACTTCAATCTCGGTTTCAGAAGAGGAAACATTGAAGAGAAGGAGATTTGGTACTACTTTGAAGTAGCATACGAGAACGGCAGATAAATAAACGGGCAGAATGGCAGATACATAAAGACAAATATGTCAGGGTCTCACTACGAAAGATAGTATTTCATGAACATGTACGATCACATTTGCAGAATGATGGGCCTCCAAAATGTCAATAATAACTCTAAACAACACGATTTTCTCTAAACAGATACAACCTACACTGGATACTGGACCCTAGAGATTACTATCCACTACCATGTTCACATCTGCATAGGGAAATTACAGACTATGATTTATCAAGTTCAAGATGGCCAATTATAATTGTTGTATAGGCGATCTAGAAATCATAAACTAACTTCTCAAAGTGTCAAGACATAAAATAGCATAATGTATGCCAAGCTCATTTGACACTATAACAAAAAATACATTTAAATTCTGTCCATGACAAAATGAAAACTGTAGCACTGAATAGATAATTAACCTGTTTAAAGCTTACAAGGATTATATTTTGTTCAATTACAAAACAATGGGAATCATTCTCACTCCACACATTATTTTCTAGAATGTTTTGCACTAATCTAGTATGATAAAATAGAATCATTATCAAATACAGGTGTCTTCATAATTACCTCCTTCTCTTTTCTTTTTAAATTGTCTTGTGTTTTCCCTCGAGCTTCTTGCATCATGCCTGCAAATTCTCTAAGTTAGCATTAGCAAATTGCCCTAACTGTAAAGGCCGAAACAAGTTTAATGGCTAAACGTGCCTGTTATGTGATAGCTCGCCTTTCCCAAATCCACGAGTGCCACTGGGATTATTAGAGTTGTTCGCCATGTGATTGACCTGAAACAGAAACCCATAGTATCAGAAAGTACATCAAAACATATAAATCTGTGTCCCTCATTTGAATTGTGAAGTTCTGGTGTAATGGGAGGGACACCACGAAGGAACCGGTGTTTAAATCCAGCAATACCCTCTCACATAGTAAGAATTTTTATCACCACCAACGAAATGGAATTCAGTCAATTGAATATGGAACAGAAGTCTCCATTAAATATTTGAGAAATTTTTCTAAACAGTTAGTCTGATAATCAACTTGATGTTGATCGTCTCTATTTTTGTACCAAATTCCTCAATTCTCACAGAGGAAACTATTTCCAAAGGTGCTTGGCATAATATTAACAATGGGTTCCTTCAAATTCTATTTGACAGAAAAGCATCTAGAAGAAGAAAGGTGGTAAATATGCTCTGAGGAATACCATAAAAACTAAGACGGGCTGAAGAGAGGAACCCCCATAATGCATACTTGTATCACATGTTTTACGAAGATCAACAGAAAATTACTTTTCCATGATGGATGCTCAACCTAGGGAGTGTAAGGCTGAATTTAAATCCCCTATCCCTCACCCCCAACGTGGAAGTTTTGATGCACAGGCGGGGAAAAGCTGAAGCATCATATTCTTTTTTACCCAAAAACTCAAACTAAGAAGTTTGGGACCAGTTAAATGAAGTATTCTTAACATTTCCCATCTCATGGTCCTTTGTCCGGAAGCACCCAATGATGCCTTGGGGAAAGATACAATAACAAACATCTTAAATTGTCAACAATGAAGTTCAAATACATAACTTCTTCATATATGGTGCTTTCATATTGTGTGAGATGACTACTCCACCAAAAGCTTAAGCTAACAGATTGGCAAAGTTTTTATATTATTAGAATTCATGTTCATAGAATTTGACAAAGTTTTATATTGGCTTTCAAAACCCATTGCTCTTGATTCCTGACTGCCTAACGCACCCCTCCTCCTTACCCAGTTTGTGGCCAGAATCCTGGCTTGGGACAAGCAATGGCGGAATTCTCTATGTGTGTGTGTGTGGGGGGGGGGGGGGGGGGGGTACGTAAAAGAATGCATGGAATGTTTGAAATGAATAAAGAGGTGAGTAGAATAACTTCTCATTAGAATTTTTGACATTATATTATGTAAAATGTTTATCGTACTATCTACTTGATCAACTATACGGATTCGATCTTCTAATTCCCACAGCTCTGAAATCCGTGCTCCATCATCCTCCTCTCTCTTTCTCTTCTGTTCTTTCTTCTCTCTTTTATTCCTTCTTCTCCTTGATTGTTTAAGCAGACAAAGGGAGAAGAAAAGTCTCCCTTTGTCACTTTCCAAACATAACCCATCCCTATTTGCTTTCGGTAGAAGTTATATCTCATCAAATGACCTAGATTTACATTTAGAATCTTATAAAATTGGATATTTGTAAAATAGAAATAAAGCATTCTTCCCATCTTATGAAATTTTGTCCTCGAAATTTGGCCGATCATATTCCTCAAAATAACTAATCATATTAGTCCTACCAAAAATATGTAATTCCTACCACTCTGAAAATGATCTAATCTTCAATGAAATATGTCAATCCTGTGCTCAAGATCAATAATCATCCTATGGCTCTGCTACCATTGTAATGCTTCTGATTTGTATGTGCTCGGGCTTGGGGTATTACAAATGGTATCAGAGCCATAGGATGATCATTTTAGTGATCATTGATCCTGAGGATCCGATTGACATATTTCTTTGAAGATTTGATCATTTTCAGAGTGGTAGGAATTACATATTTTTGGTAGGACTAGTATGATTGGTTATTTTGAGGAAAATGATCGGCGAAATTTTGAGGACAATTTCATAAGATGAGAAGAATGTAATAATCTTTATTCCTATTTTACAAATATCCAATTTCGTAATGTTCTAAATGTAAAATCTAGGTCATTTGATGAGATATAACTTCCATCGAAAGCAAATAGGGACAGGTTAGGTTTGGAAAGTGACAAGGGGAGACTTTTCTTCTCCCTTTGTCTACTTAAACAATCAAGAAGGAGAAGCAGAAATAAAAGAGAGATATACAGGGCGAGGAAGATGATGATGATGAAGCACAAATTTCAGAGCAATGGAAATTAGAAGATCAAATCGGTATAATTGATCAAGAAAATGATTAGGGTTCTATAGTTAAGGTGAGTGGTGATTCATATACTTCCTTTATAATTTTATTGTCATTGATTTAATTTGTGATTTATGAAATTGTATGAATATTTGTATCTGATTATTTACGTAGGATGAGATGAGTAAATTATTAGACAAGTATTGGATTTCTAACGTGCATATTGTATTTTAGAAGTGAAGAATTATTCTTATATTTATATGTTGTAAGAGGATTTTTATTTGAAGTTGTTTCTGAGTTTTTATGAAGTTTTGGGTATTTTATTGATATTTATGGTATATGTTGAACTCACTAAGCAAAAGCTTATCCCCACCACAATTTGTGCAGGATTATGGTGTAGATCACGGAGACATTGATATTTCTGATTGAAGGATGAAAGGTTATAGTTGGTTTTACTAGGTATTTCTGGATATTTGATTATTGTACATATATTATATTATATACTGAGAATTAATTGTAGGCCAATGCTTTTGATTTGTGTGTCCTCGGGCTCAGAGCGTTACAAAATGGTATTAGAATCAACTTTCGACATCGATGGTGGATCGCAGTGGGTGTACCACTGAGAGACAGCTAGGAGCAGTTAGCTGGTAGGAAGACCAGGGGCAGTACGCTAGCAGATTCATGTGGATTCACATCAGCTACAAAGGATGTCATGTATTAGATGGGGGTCCCGAGCTTAGCGAGGACACTAAGTCTCAAAGGAGAGGTGAATGTAAGACCCAATGACCATGACTTTGAAAGATGGTGTGTGTGTGTGTGTGTAGAAAGAGAGAGGGGGGGAGAGAGAGAGACTTGAATTAGCTAGTGGGCCCTGTAATTATGATTGTATTGTATAATGGAATGTTGGAAAGGGCTTGGAATATTTCATGGTGGGCCTAGCTAATGGGATTATATATATATAGGTGTATGAGCCTAAGTGCATGTGTGAGTGTTGCATGGTGGGCCTAGCTAATGGGATTATATATATATAGGTGTATGGGCCTAAGTGCATGTGTGAGTGTTGCATGGTGGCCCATGTAAGAATGGATATGCATGAAGGAATGCAATCACATGGTGGCTGGATGTGCCATGTGAATGAGTGGTGAGTGGGAATGAAGAGAGTGTTAATAGTCCCATATTGGTAGAGTGCTTTTGGTGATCCTTAAGTACCTAATAAGCAAGTTCTTTTGGTGAGGTTGTGCTATGTGGTGGGAATGTGGTTAGGTTTTGTTTTAGGCGTCTAGTACGCATACGCGCAAGTACACGTGTAAGCAACTGAGTGGGTCCGGGGCATTACACTCCCTTTCCTATACTTCCTTCGCTAAGTTGCTGGAATCCATTTATTGGGTCAATGACTAATAGTTAGACAATAGTAGAACACTCCTCACATCCTTTGAAGAGCCTCACGTTCCACTACAAGCCACATTTGATGGTATAAGAAGTCACGACACTGATGATAATGATGACGAGGCATGACCCACTCTTCCAAAATTAAAATAAACAAAAAATCAATCAAGTGCATCGTGTGTCCTATATTCAATGAAAAAATAGAAAATAGTAACTAAGCAGGGGAAGCTGGAATTCAAGGTGTTAACTTTCTAAAGGAGTCTAAATTAAGAATTATTAAAGAAATAAGGTAGTAAACTCTTCTTTGCACATTACCTAAAAAATAAAATTACATAGAGATTCATCATCTATCCACGACCAAATAATTCCAAAAAAAAGGAGGGCACAAAACGAAGCATAAAGTACCCATTCAAAATAACTAATTTCGATGGTGTATTTGGGAACTAAGTTACGACAACCAAAGATATTTTCAAGTGGTGGTACAAGTACACTAACTTTGTGTATCATACCTCTACTCCAATTTAAAAAAATAACGACAACCAAAGATATTTTCGAGTGGTGGTACAAGTACACTTACTTTGTGTATCATACCCCTACTCCAACTTAAAAAATAACTCTAGTTATCTTTTAACTAAGCATTTGGCAGCCAACACTTGAGATAAGTTAGGTCAGAGTTGAGTTTAGATTACTCTTGGGATGAGATAAAATAGCAGTAGTTACCTCAACTCCTAAAAGGGTCACAAAGAGCCCAAAATTATGAGAACTGAAGTTACATGACATAACTCCAGAAAATTTCCATTTACCATAACTTAACTCCATTCCGAACACACACTGGAAACAAGAAACAAATCACCCATATCTCAATACCTGAAACTGCTGACCTCCACTGCCTTGCTGCATGTTGTTATTCCATTGACCATACATGCCACTTGGCCCCATAGCACCAGGATTACCACCGAACCCGAACCCTGGACCCAACTGAGGATTTCCCAACAAACCCATCACTGCGTTCCCTTGCATCATCTGGTTTTGGGCAAGAAACTGCAACCCCATCATAGGATTCAGATTCTGAACCAGATTCTGAGGCAGAAATTGTGGGCCCCCTTGAAAATTCTGACCCAACATACCCATCTGCTGCGCCTGAATTTGCATAGCCAGCATCTGAATGGCACCCAATTGAGCATTTTGGGGCATTGGTTGGAAATTAGGGTTTGCACCAAACAAACTAGGCATCGGAGGGTTTCCGTTCAAATTACCCAAATGGGTGTTTTGAGGATTGAAATTGGGGTTAGGATTAAACCCAATTGGCTGCTTTCAATATAGGAATGGATTAATAAGTGATATTAATGGAATTATTTTTTTTTAATAAGATGAAAAGAGTGAGATTTGAAATTGATTACCTGATTCTGATGATTAGGGTCGTTGTACGGAATCATAGTGATTGAGAGATCAAATTAAAGAACTAATTTTGAGCATGGGATTTTGTGGTGTTGGGAAGAAAAGAGGGAAGAAGGCGGAAACGAGGGTTTTAGAAAGTAGGGTTTAACTTTGACGAGGTGCTGTGGTTTCTTTCATATAAACCCCATAAGTTTCATATTTACAAATAGACCTGAAAATGGGAAGTTTTCGTGTAAGGGTAAATTTAAAAAAATCCCACTCAACTTTGGGTCATTTTAAAAAAACCGCATTGAATTTTTTATATACCGCACAAAACTATAGTTAAAAAAAACACACTGACAGAATTAGGGTAAGGGTTAGGGATTAGGGTTAGTTCATTGGGATTTATTTAAACACAAACGAAAGATGAAAGTGATTTTTTTAAACACAAATGAAAGATAAAAGTGATTTTTTTAGATTTAGCCTAACGGAAATCTAACTCCGTTAAAGTGAGTTTTTTAAAACTATAATTTTGTGCGGTTTAGAAAAAGAAAAAAAAATTAGTGCGGCTTTTTAAAAATGACTCAAAGTTCAATGGGATTTTTAAAAATTTAGCCAATCGTGTAACTAGGATAAAAGTTTAATATTTTTTAACACCACTTATAAGAGTTTCATATTCTATTGTATTCCTGTAAAATTTTTGCATTTTTGTATAAACCCGTGAAGGAGAAACTTTAGCTGTCAGGAGATTACATTATTGAACATCTTGCATTCCTATATTTGTTTGTGTATAAGTTTCTTCAGAATTTTGTATCGTAATTATAGATTTTTTTTCAGGCATACCTTTTCACCTGTTTCATGTTATTGTGAAAGTTTGATAGATAATTCACAACTTGCAAGTAATGCTGACAAAAAACTTAATTAATTACTTGCAATTATACGAGACAAAAATTGAAAACTAAATATATTTGCACATAATTGGATGTGTTTTCTCCCCAAATATTGAAATTGATTGATTATTGATTCTATAGACAGTAGGATATTGCAAAACTATTTACGATACAATTAACAAATAAGCAGAAGTATCGCTCAACTTATAATAACTAGTATAATATACGTGCGATGCACGTCTTAAAAAAGTAAAGTTAAATTAAATATATATATATCGAATGAAAAAAAAAGTTTATATTTTAATGTTTTAATTTGGACACATGTGCGGTGCACATTTATATTTGTTGGATATAGTTTGGACGTATATTATACGTGTTTATATAGTTACAAAGTTAGAATTTGTTTGTTACAAACCCCAACTCTCCCATTAAAATAGTAGATAGATTAAAATAGTAGATAGAAGAGATATACAAGACATATCAAATAACAACTTTTAACTGAGAATGAAGTATCATTTCAAGAAAAACAAGTTTCAACAATATATAATCTAGGAATAGTTCTAACCTTGTTTCAAGAAACTTAAGGCTAAAGAAAATTCTTCAAATATTAAAAATTGTTCTCCTTCTATATTTCACCTTTCAGAACCATTTTCACATAAAGTAGTTTCACTTCATATGGAAATGTGAACAAGGGGTTAGTTGTGGCTTTCATACGGATTCCTCCATTGACAAATCTTCCATTTTCATTCTCTCTTGAGGAACCATCTTCTGTTACAGTCCCGATCCGATTGAGCGATGGACCGTTGTAACTCCTAATAACATCCATGAGTCAAATAAGAAAAAGAAAGAAAACAGTAAGAGGAAGAAGAAGAACAAGGAGAAGAAAGAAGAAGTAGATAGAAGCTTAAATCATATTCATTCATCATAAAACTCATACAAAAAGCCCCATCTCAATATAAGAAGAATGGGGGAGGAAGACAACACTAGCACGTGCAAGCCCGTGGGCTTTATTACAAAAAAACTACTAACTTTGCAAATAAACCTCTAAAAGAAAGACATTCCCAAAAGGACTGATACGTAAATAAAAGGCCAGATACGAAAAAAGATACAGTTCTCAGAAGAACTGTATCAATCCTCCCCCCTTAATTTGACCTTGTCCTCAAGGTCAATGTGATGATCTTCTTCACTCTAAGAGGCTTAGAGGCCCATCCAAGAACGTCTCCAAATCATGACAAATTCAAATATTCCTTCCATGTGTCTTCTACCTCCCCCGGGATCAAAATTAAAGTGCCTTACCTCAATTGTAGACCTCAGCTGATCAACTCTCTCTTTCCTGGCCTCCTTGTCATTTGCAACAACTGAACTAGTGCCAAACTGATTAGCATTTTCTTTCTTATCTTCTTCATTTTCCAACAAAGTGTCTTGCATTCCAACTCTAGAAGATGGCGCTCTTGCAATTTCTCGAGTATCAATAGGCTTGTTTAACTCCCAAGCTGAATCACTTAGAGCAGCTAAGACTTCTCCTATGAAAAATTCAACTGCTACATTGACATCATTGGAGTGCTCAATTGCAACAACTTTTAATATACGAAGATCAACCCGGGTGAAAACCTCCAGAAGCGAGAAGAGAACCAACTTGAAAGTCATCTGCTTCGAAACCACGATGAAGTCGGGGGATTTATCCGCAAACGGTGCCAGCAACTCCTCGAGTAAAGGGGCACAGGGAATGGATCTCATCGAAAATGAAGCCAATGCAACATCCTTGACGAAAATTTGATTAGGCAGTAGATCTTTCAATAATAACTTATCACTGTCAATAGCTCTTGGTGGGTGATTATTCTCCTGGGCATATGGAAAAGCTTCATCCTTAGGTGAAAAAACCTCCATTGCAAAAGAGATGCATGCACCATCAATGCCAGCAGATGGGAGCATTCCAATGCTTCCATTAAGCATTGAAGCTTCATCAGACAATATGTCACCAAAGGTGTTGTTTGTCACAATTGTATCGATCTGCTTCGGGTCACGGATAAGCTGCATTGCTACATTGTCAACATACCTGTGTGAAAGCTGAACATCAGGGAACTCACAAGCTGTTGCTGTCACTCTTCTCCTCCATAAAATAGATGCCTCCAAAAGATGGGCTTTGTCAACCGAACATAGTTTACTACTACACGTGCGAGCAACCTCAAAAGCCACACATGCAATCCGGTCAATCTCAGAAGCAGAGTACACAGTATTGAAACTGATTTTCTCGCCCTTATCATTAGTTTCAATGCCCCTTTTCCTGTCACCATTAGCATCATAGATAAGACCAAGCATATAATATGCATCAGGAGAACAAAGTGCAAGCCACGTGATCTCCTCCAACAAAGGAATTGCCTCCACATGGTTTCCACAGACATATCTAAGTGTAGCATCGGAAAAAAGTGCTAAAAGCATAACTAATGCCATCTTTTTCCTCTTGTCATTCATGTTCATTGCAGCAAATATGAGTTTCCTGACAAAGTAGTAAGGGTGCTCACCAGAATTACGGTTCCTGAGATCAGAAGCTGCTAAGTACACATCACCAGTACTGAAATACTCCTCAAGCTCTTTAATGATAGGAAGAATCCCTGAATTGTGCACAACAACACCTAGTTGAAGAAGTAGGAATATGAGCTCGATGGGGGGCAATTTTCTATCCTCTTCAGGCAAACACATTATTGCTTTCTTGAAAACCTCTTCGACTATTCCCTTTTCCTCCTCGCTGTTGAAATCGAGTTTAGACATCGACAAAGCATGTTGCTCACATTCCCTTCGACTAAAGCTGAAAATGATAAATGGTTGAAATTTGCGTTCCATAATCATCATTACAAGCTTGGATATATCTATATTACCCATCGTAGACCCACCTTTCGCAATCCTCACTGGGAGCTCCAATTGTTTTTTCCCTCCACTTCTAGTAGTTGTGGTTGCAGTATCTAACTTCTTCTTCACAACAACACCATTCTCATCATCATTCATACCATTATTAGCAAGCTTCTCCTCAGTTTTTCTTTTCCTACTATTGCCAATTGTCAGAATTCCAGGTGAATGGAGCTGAGAGAAGAGAGTTGCAGCTTGGCATGTATCAACCATTATCAGCAGCTCCTTGACCCTGTGTTTCTCTTTCATTTGTTTCACAACATCAACTAATTCATGGCTTTGAAGTTCCTCTTTATTTCCGGATGCCTCGGAATCAAAATGCCCAATGAGAAGAGAATTAAATACTTCAATGGAAGATGAATATCTTATACTAGTACTTTCCATTTCATCCTTAACTCTCAATGCCTTGTGCATTTCACCAATTTTTCCATAACCACTTATACGGGTTCGGTAAGTCGAGCTATCAAAATTTTCACTTAAGGTTCCAATTCCTTCTCTGGCCCAAAGAAGAAGCTCTGAAGTATACAGAGATGTCTCTCCATACAATATGGCAAGGCACCTTGCACCCTCCAATATGACAAAGCATCTTGCAGCAACATGATATTTCCCGAAGCTGTGGAGCTTGTTCCTCTCCTGCTCCAGTATTTGAGTTGCACTTATTTCATAATAAGAGACTTGAGCATTCACATGGGCCTTCACCTGGGCAGCAACTGGAACTGAGAGATTCAAGGAATTCACACCATCACTAGCGAAATCCAAATCATCTTTCTTGAAATCGTCACCCACTTTTTCATCAGAAACCAAAGAAACATTGGATCGAATACTTGGTAGGTGAGATGGCGGTTGCGGTGAAGACGAACCAAAGAGCGGAATTGAAGGGCTCGATGGATGACGTGGAGATTGCTGTACGGATGGCTTGGGGCCACGCGATGGCGGTGAGGAGGCCAGCGATGGAGGAGTAAGCATCGGATAGGAATTCGTACTTGGTGGTGCGGTTGGCGAAGGCGTGGCAGACGAAGGAGGAGAGGCCGTCGCCATTGGAGATGGTGGCAGAGAGTTGGATGAGGAGGTCTCCCTGGAATTGGGGATGTTGGATTTTGATGATCTAGTATAGAAAAGGGGTGAAGGAGGTGGAAATCGGTCGGAACGGGGGGTCGCAGTAATGGGCGGTGAAGGGGGCAGAGGTTTCGACGGGGAAATGGAGTTGGGAAAGTTGGTGACGGCGGAGCGGTTGGAGTAGAGGATGTGGTTGGTGGGGGCGTGATGGATGGAGTCGGTGAAGGGGGATTTGGCTTCGTCGCCCATTAATGAGGGCTTTGGGAAGTTTAGGGTTGGCGATCTAGGGGTTGAAGCGAAAGGGGCTTCTTCTTTGTTTCGGGAATTCCCTTCAACAGGGCTGCGCAACCAACTTAGAATATCATCACTTTGTAATTGCAAATCGATCACCTGATCTTGTAGGCTACCCATCGAAATCTCTATATTCTTCACTCTTTGGCTTAGATCGGTTGGCTCTGATACCATTGTTACAGTCCCGATCCGATTGAGCGATGGACCGTTGTAACTCCTAATAACATCCATGAGTCAAATAAGAAAAAGAAAGAAAACAGTAAGAGGAAGAAGAAGAACAAGGAGAAGAAAGAAGAAGTAGATAGAAGCTTAAATCATATTCATTCATCATAAAACTCATACAAAAAGCCCCATCTCAATATAAGGAGAATGGGGGAGGAAGACAACACTAGCACCTGCAAGCCCGTGGGCTTTATTACAAAAAAACTACTAACTTTGCAAATAAACCTCTAAAAGAAAGACATTCCCAAAAGGACTGATACGTAAATAAAAGGCCAGATACGAAAAAAGATACAGTTCTCAAAAGAACTGTATCATCTTCTTTCTTTGAGCATCATCGGCCATAAATTGAAAACAACCAGCCAGAGCTTGGCAATGTTGTTATTCATATCCTCGCAACATTTTGCAAACATCGATCAACATTAACCGGGGAAAATTGTCTTGAACTATGTCCTTTGTTCTTCCACTTAGCCGCCTCCTTTTCGTCTTCCTAGTCCTCTGACCAAGAGAGTGATTCATTTCATCGATTTCAACCAAGTTTCTTTTCTCTTCTCTATCAGTCTCCTCAATTGCATATGTAACAAGTTCCTACACAATCTCCATTTGCACGATTCTTCCCAAATACAATAGACAATTCAAGGAAATTGTTACATTCAGATTAAGTTAAAAAAGAAATCAAAATCAAAATCAATACAAGAATTTCTTAATGCTATCTCGTTTTATGAATAAAATTTCTCACATGGGTTCTTGCAGCGGCACGCCTATTATTCATCCTCCTTCCCCATCTTCTGTTCCCACCATACTTTACATCTCTTATGTATGTCTTCATCCTCGTCATTCCCAATGCTTGCAGCATATACATGTACATAAATAAGGATGACGACCATTACAACTATTCGGGGATCATTTATACTTAGCTCAGGCATCTGATAATAAATTCAAAAGAAGTATTAATAATGTAGATCAAGTAAATAGAAAATGTTGTTTTATGTTTATCAGAAATTAATCCAGTTTCAAGAAACAATCATACATATAGAGAGATCAAAACAGTAAATGCAGACTACTTCATTAATCAACACAGTATACTTACTCATTAAATTTAATTATAAAGCTTAATCCATACAATATATGAAAATGATTGAACCCAACCCTGCTAGCATTTATCTCTAGTATAATGAGAGAAGGCCTTTGCATGGCCATTGGCCAAGATAATACATAAATATGAAAATTAACTAAAAATGGATGAGGGGACAAGCATATACCATTGAAGTCTAGGGTTTTGGAGTGCTGCAGCAAATTTGCAATAGAAGAGAAAGCGATGTGTTTTGAGGGTAAATTTGGAGAGATCAGATCAAATCTGCACCATAACTAAATAATGGTAGAATTTTTTCCGTGCTGACCCACTTTTTAAAAATAATTACAAAAACTGAAACACACTTCGAAAATATTTACCAAATTGTCTCACTTTTGGACACGTCAACTGATGCTACTTGTTTTCGGGTGTGAGAGCAATATATAATGTGAGTTCTTTTCGAAAGAGAAAACTCAGATCTCGGCCGCCAATATGATTCTACTATGATGTTGATGCGATTGGATTTAGTGGATCTGGGAGCAATCGACCGTCGTTGGATACCTACAAAAAAATCTCAAACACCGAGAGGACTTCCGGTGACAGACCCTTTAACGCTCAAGTCAATAACCAGATAATTAAGAGAGGCTTAAGTGGTGAAATAGCGATTACTTGGTTACTGTAGATGTAGGACTATATTTATAGGCGTGAGAGTCTTATTAGAGAATATTCCCCGATCCCCTGATTAGGGAATGCGACCCGGTTCACGTTGGGCTAAATTCGGGTGATGGGCCCATAGCCGGCCTACAAGCTGTTATGGGATCCCCTCGTGATTCGTGTCAGGATTGAGCGGAGCAGATCGTCCATTATTTTTACCCTCATCAATCATGTTTATTCTTGGAATGAGCGCCGATTCCATATCATCATTGGAGGAATTCCTTCATATGATGGACATATGCACGCTAAGTACATGGCATTGTATCGACGAATTACACAGTTGATTATCGCTCCTCCTACCTCTACGCCAGTGCAGGTGACACTTCCAATTTCGAGGAGAGAGAGGGAACCATCTCACAACCATTCCGCGAGGCTTCCCATATTTCAACCGAAGGCGCCGACGATGACATCCATGGTAAGAAATTATATTTCTAGTAGTTCAAGTTCATTTCATACATTTATCTTTATATTTTTTGTTGTTGCATATGTTTATATGATAAATTCTAACTTCTTGTAAGTTGAGGACTTCTCGGTGATTGCAAGAAATTATGCTCGACGGTTCTCGAGCACAACTACTAATGTGTTTAATGCTATAACGGAGTTCGCACAGTAGGTTCTCGCTACGTGCAGGCGAAATTTTCATGCGGTGAGTGAAGGCACCGCATTATATGCATTGTTGTCAGCATCGGTGAGTTAGACGGGGCATCGGAGGACTAGGTGTAAGATGGTGGTTAGCAGACCTAGGGCACGAGAGCAACCCCAAGAAGAATCGGAACAACCCGAGGAAGATGAGGGAGGGTCACAACAAGAAACCCATCAAGATGACGATGAGCATCTTCCCATCTCCCTCCCCATCTCCCAGCTCACAAAAATAGGTTCAACTCCACGTCTCCCCATCTCCCAGATCACACAAAAAGCTGCAATCCACGCAAGAAACTACTCTAGAAGAGAACGAAGACTGATAGATACACACCGGGGTAATTTTCTTTTTTCAAATTCATCTCATTCTTGATGTGTGTGTGTATATACTTTTCGATTGTTTTAGTTAACTTTAGACTTTTGAGACATTTGGGATTTTAGTTGAAATGTTGGACTATGTAATTGATGTTGAAATGTTGGATTGTGTTCGATTGTGTTCAATGCTTTTTTTTTCTTTCCAATTTTCTTTTTATGACGGTATGGATCTTTCTTTATGTCCAAAGATCGAGCATTACCTGTTCTTTCAATCGAGCAATCGAGCATTACCCGTTAGAGCATCTGTAGTCGTTATCTATATATCGATAATATCGATATATAGCTTAAAAAGTAGCTGCAGTCGTTTGCTATATATCGATATTATCGATAAATCGCTACAGTCGATTGCTATATATGAGAGACGAAATAGCTTTATCGATAAGTCAGCGACGGTGGTCGAAGAGCCGTCCCACGCGTGCAAACTACTGTTCTAAGCGTCGGACGGCACTCGAAATGCCGTCCGTTTCAAAAATTCCGCAATTAACCGGATTAATTAAATCCCAAAATCCCAATATTTCCCACCGTCGGACGGTGCTTGGTGTTGCGTCTGAGAAGTTGCCGCCTTTCCCGGACCGCACTCGATGTGCCGTCCGTTGGGATTATATTAAAAAAAAAAAAATTTGCCGAATGTACTAAACTTACCCTCAAATCTCATTTCAAAACTTATAGCTGGTTGGGTTACTGGAACTTGGGAAAATTATACAAACAGGGGGATATTCTAGAATTTTTTTTTTAAAGATTTTAAAAGTAATATATTGGCATTGATTGTACTACACAGCTAGCCTACACTCAAAGTGAAAATACATATTATCAGTCGGACGGCACTTCATGTGCCGTCCTAGACATCCGGCGGTCTAATTTTTTTTTTAATTTTTTTAATTTTTTTTTTTTTTTAAACGGACGGCACTTCGTGTGCCGTCCGACGATTCCGCAGTCGATTTTTCCACTTTTCGGCCTCCGACGGCATACGAAATGCCGTCCCTTAATATTAAATAGTTGTTTGCTATAATATAGCTTACGACGAGTGCAGCGAAATCCTAATATCTATTTCTATTTATCGATATATGGATAAATTTATAGAAAACGACTACAGATGCTCTTACAAGTCTTATACAGCAGAAGAAATAAATAACTTAAGGAAAACAATTATTTAAACAAGTCCTTGAACCTCAGAATCTGGTTCAGAATATGGAGCTTAGTATTACCTGTTCTTTCAATCGAGCATTCTCATATTTAAGGTGTTGTGTATTCAGTGCCATCTCTGCTGATGGCCCACCACAATTGAAGAACATAACCTCCCGCAATTTGGATTCATAAACCTTTAGTTGCATCTCCAGTTGATGAACTTCAGCTTGCAAATTCCGGTTTTCAGTCTCGATTTCCTTGCTCTTAAGAATTTAAAGACGGGAAATGAAAAAAAAAAACACAAGTGCTAAAATTAGAAGAAGCAAGAAAGCATGGTTTGGTTAATTTCAGAATTAGTAATAGTCCAAATTGAGAACATATTGTCATTTAGTAAGATCACTTGAAGTATTTATGAGCGGCACTTACTTTGAATTGTGTTCTTCTGTTCTGAAACCAAAACTTCACTTTAGAAGGGTCGATTTCCAGATCATCACTGGTAATAAAACTATACTAGTACTTTTTAAACCTTTGCAACTGTTACCACCTCAAATATTTGGATGCAACTTGTCAGTTGTTTTCACTACTAAGTTTATTTGGAATATTTTTATCAGATGAGACATGAGAAGTATTAAGTCTGTTTTCTTGCTGATCTTACATACCACCTGCTTAAGTTCTTTTGAATAAGCTATGCTGTAGCCAGATATGAAATAGAGACCTCCCTTTAACCATTAATCCAACCTTTTACCATCTAGAGACAACTGGATGGTTCCTGTGTTACCTAAGTTCATGTGCTTGTAATTAGAAGGTCGTAGGTATGAGAATATTTATCCCCACAAAAAAGCTAGTCGTTTTTTTTTCCTTTCAAAAAGTTTCCTTTAACATGAAAAGTATTTTGTAAACTTTAATCTAAGTGTATCGCCTCCTCTAAATAATGAAGCAAAAAGCCTAATCCTAACTTAGCATTCATTAGTTCCATACCAATGTTCTTCTATCTGTCTATACTAATACAGCCAGAAAGAAACTGTCGAGCACATGCCATCTTTCATAAATAAATCATATTATGCCAACCTATTTTCTTCTCTTCATCATCGATAGAAAAAGATACATCTAGATACATCTATGGTGGGTATCATATTATACATGTGGTATGCTTGTCAAGGAAAGGGACTCAAGATTATGAACGAAGAACTACAAGACAAAGTGACATATACAGTAGATTTTTCTCAAAATCAACCATTATATACGGAATGTATCGGTTCTCCATACCAATGCAGAATAGTATTGAAGCTTGAACTGGAGATTTGGAGATAATGCAACGTAAAAGCTTCTCTTGGAAACACTGGTGAGAAAAGATTACTACAATATCTAGTATCAACAAAAATGCAATAAATTTGATCTTAAAGAGTGAATTTTCTGTTATGTACATCAATAACTTAGTTACCAATGCAAATAAATCTATAAATTACATTGATGCCAGTTACGATTTATGCAAGGAACTAGCCCACAATTTCATGTTATCATGTTGATGGCGAATTTGAGGTTTTAGAGAATTGCTTTATAATGGCACAAATTAAAACAGTCAATGATGATCAGACCAACTAAACTATCATGCCAAAGCAAAAGGTGATTCAAACGAGATGCCAAATTGCCAACACCAATCATCTTTGAAATAAACACATCTCCTTTGAACAGAGTAATCAGCGACTAATTTCATTTATCTCCAACAAATTGGGGGATTGCCAGCAAATACAAAGATTTGGAAGACCTATTCGAAAATAAATGTTACTTTCACCAGGGAACAATACTAACCAAAATTCCCTCGATCCTCTCTATTTTCTATCCCCTCATTTCCAAACATGTAAAGGAAAAAAACATGCCCATTCAATTGCCAACCATTACATCTAACTTCTTTTTTTCTTCTTCTTCTTCTTCTTCTTCTTCTTCTTCTTCTTCTTCACAAATGAATAGTGTTTTGTAAAATTATAACTTAAAAATAAATTGAAAGATGATAAAGCTGCAGGAGTAAGTTCAAAAAATTATCACCACAATGAACACCGAGATTTAGAGTGGTTCTAGCCCACAATTTCATGTTATCATGTTGATGGCGAATTTGAGGTTTTAGAGAATTGCTTTATAATGGCACAAATTAAAACAGTGAATGATGATCAGACCAACTAAACTATCATGCCACAGCAAAAGGTGATTCAAACGAGATGCCAAATTGCCAACACCAATCATCTTTGAAATAAACACATCTCCTTTGAACAGAGTAATCAGCGACTAATTTCATTTATCTCCAACAAATTGGGGGACTGCCAGCAAATACAAAGATTTGGAAGACCTATTCGAAAATAAATGTTACTTTCACCAGGGAACAATACTAACCAAAATTCCCTCGATCCTTTCTATTTTCTATCCCCTCATTTCCAAACATGTAAAGGAAAAAAACATGCCCATTCAATTGCCAACAATTACATCTAACTTCTTTTTTTCTTCTTCTTCTTCTTCTTCTTCTTCTTCTTCTTCTTCACAAATGAATAGTGTTTTGTAAAATTATAACTTAAAAATAAATTGAAAGATGATAAAGCTGCAGGAGTAAGTTCAAAAAATTATCACCACAATGAACACCGAGATTTAGAGTGGTCCGGCACCCCTGCCTACATCCACTAACTAAGGGCCTCATGCCTTAGGATTTCCCAATCCACTAAAAAACACTTCTTTTTAACTGGGTCGAAGCGAACCCTCTTACATCCCAATCTTTTCCCATGAAGAGATCAACTCTCAAGTACAAAACTATTCTTGATATATAAAACGAGACACTCGGCTCGAAAAAGAAATGAAAGATTACAAATGAGGCTCTACAAAATCGCTCTTTAAGGTTAAAAGAAAAATGTTTTCTCGAAATTTTTGTGTATTTGAAAGAAAGACATTTCCAGCCAAATCAAGGGGTCTTTGAGAGGTTAATTCGGATTGTCCAATCCAAGAGGGTTCCAAATGAGACAAGAAATAAGGAAATGTTTTGAAAATCATTGGAGTAGAGAATTTAGAATGTCTTTTCAAAACAATTTTTTTTTCTTTTAAAATTAAAGAGCCATTTTAAAGATAATTCACCTATACAAAAATAACATAACAAATGTGACCTCAACTTGATATGTCTTCATGTAGGCTTGATATCTTGAGTCTTGTCTTGGACTAGCTCCTTATGCATTGACTGGACTTGTTTAATTCAGAAGCTTGTCATGAATCCATTCAACCTCCAATATGATATAGCTTTATTCAAAATCCAACCGACCTCCTTTCTCCAGATCCATTTTTCTAAAATATATAGTAACTTATACAATATTCTTGTTAGTAGTCATCATCAAAATATATAGTAGGGCCAACACTATTTGTGCTTGAACTTAATTCAACTTTTAGCTTTGTTAAGATAAATCAGAGAGATGTGAAAACAATACTGAATATTGAATTGAGTTTAACCAAGTACAATACCACCTATATATAGGAGGTGAACAAATCTCAAAACAACTCTACCACCAATATGGGACTATAATATCTAACACCCCCTCTCAAACTCACGATGGGTCAAATAATGTGAGTTTGCCTACTAAGTGTCGAAATCTCTGAACTGTATGGGATTTGGTGAAGAAGTCTGCAGTCTGCTGGGAAGAGGTAACAGAATGGAGAGAGATGGTCCCTACCTCAAAACGCTCACGAACATAATGACAATCAATTTCAATATGCTTCATTCGCTCATGAAAGATCGGGTTGCTTGCAATATGCAATGCACTCCGGTTATCACAATAAAGTGGAGTAGCTCCTGTAAGGGTAACACCCATATCTGATAACAACCAACAAACATGAACAATCTCTCTAGTAGTAGCTGCCATTGCTCTGTACTCAGCCTCGGTGGAAGAACATGCAACAACTGCCTATTTCTTGCTCAGCCATGAGATCAGCGAAGCACTAAGAAATAGACAGAAACCTGTGGTAGACCCTCTGGTAGTCGGATCCCCTGCCCCAATCTGAATCAGAATATGCACTGAGCTCTAGTTTGGATGTAGAAGGCATGAATAATGAGCGAGTGATAGTGCCCCTAAGATATCTGAGGATCTGAAGAAGAGCACCGTAGTGAACTGATGTAGGAACAGAAATAAACTGGCTGACAATACTAACTGCATGAGCAATATCGGGCCTGGTCATGCATAAATAGACAAGCTGTCCAACAATCTGCCTGTATCTAGTGGGATCAGGAAGGAGCTCACCATCTGTGGGACGAAGCTTCACATGAAGCTCTAAGGGTGTATCAGTCGATCGACTGTCAGAGAGGCATGCAGCGGAAATAATATCTGATTTGTATTTCTGCTGAGAAATGAGTATCCCCTGAGATCCATAAGCAATCTCTACACCCAGAAAGTAACGTAGCTTACCAAGGTTTTTCATATGAAACTGCTTGTGAAGGTATTTCTGGGTGGATGTAATGCCGGCAGAGTCATCCCCAGTAATGATCATATCATCAACATATAGAATTACCCTCCCCTGTGGTGAGGACCGCACAAACATAGAATGGTCCTGAGAACTCTGACAAAAACCAGCCTTGGTGATGACAAGGCGAAAACACTCAAACCAGGCTCGAGGGGCCTGCTTCAAACCATATATAGCCCGACGCAGCCGGCAAATATGACGAGGAGGAGTAGGGAGGCCAGGAAGAGGATGCATATAAACAATTTCAGATAAGGTACCATGAAGAAAAGCATTCTTCACGTCCATCTGGTATAACGGCCAGCGGCGGATGGCTGCAACAGTAAGAAGGGTGCGAACAGTAGTCATCTGTGCAATGGGAACAAAAGTCTCATCATAGTTAATGCCATGCTCCTGAGTAAACCCTCGGGCTACTAGACGGGCCTTGTGCCGCTCAATAGATCCATCAGGTTATTATTTGACCTTGAAGATCCACTTGCAGCTAATAGGCTGAACGCCCTCTGGTAGAGGAACAACATCCCAGGTGCCAGTCTGATCAAATGCACTGAATTCCTCTGTAATGGCTTTCCTCCATTCAGGATATTGAATTGCGTCTTGATAGGTTCTGGGCTCACGTGTAGAGTGTATAGCAGTGAGATATGCATGAAACTGTGGTGAGTAGGAAGCTAGGGTGGCAAAACCAAACTGGTCAGAAGGACCAGTGGCATCAGGTGTATAACGTGCCGGAGGAATACCAGAAGTGGAACGGGTAGACTGACGAAGAGGTGGTGGACTGACAGGGTGTGGGGGTGAGGACGGTGGAGTAGGTGCATGTGTCAGTGGGGAAGTAGGTGGGATGGGTGCTGGCTGCTGTGGGGATGCAGGTGGAGATTCGGTAGGGGGGACAACAGGTGTAAGGACTGCAGGAGATGTGAATAGAGCCAGAGGAGTGGGATCAAAAGGAATGCGGGAAGATAAAGTCGGTGTGCTAGCAACAACTGGGAAATCGAGAAATCTAGTATCCTCGGGGGGGGGGGGGGGGGGGGTCAGGTAGTAAGGGGAGTCTTCCACAAAGGAAACATGTCGAGAAATGCGGACACGACCCGTGGATGGATCAAAACAACGATAACCTTTGTGTTCAGGACTGAGACCTAAGTGAACGCACTTAGCAGCATGAGCGGAGAGCTTCGTGCGCTCAGTAGGATGGAGAAGGACATAACAGGTGCATCCAAAGGTACGGAGCATACTGTAATCGGGAGGTGAATGATAAAGAGCCTCGTAAGGCATCGTACCAGCTAGGACAGACGAGGGAGTAATGTTGATGAGACTAACAGAGGTCATGATAGCTTCAGCCCAGTAGGAACGAGGAGCAGAATAGGAGAGTAGAAGAGTGCGAGCCGTCTCAAGGATGTGACGATGCTTGCGTTCAGCTACACCATTTTGCTCATGTGTGTGAGGGCATGATTACTGAAACAGGGTGCCGTGAGACTGAAAGATTGTTCTCATAGTGGTAGAAGTGTACTCACGTGCACCGTCCGATCGAAAATTCTTAATGCGTACACCGAACTGAGTGTGAATCATGGTTGTAAAGACCCGGTAAATATCAGGTATCTCAGATCGCTGACACATAAGAAAAATCCGTGTATGTCTAGTGAAGTCATCGATGAAGGTAACATAATAGAGATAGCCTTTCCACGATGGTACGGGAGAGGGTCCCCATATGTCGGAATGAACAAGTTGAAAAGGGTGGGTGGTTTCAGAAGTTCTTTTGTGACTAAAGGGTAGGGCAATGTATTTGGCCAAATAACAACCCTGACAATCAGATAAATGTTTAAAAGTGAGAGAACCAAGGGCACCACTACGAGCTATAGTCTGAAGTCGTGATGCGCTAATATGACCTAAACGTCTGTGCCACAGATCAGCATAAGAGGAAACAATACCGGCAAAACTAGAAGGAGATGGATGTGCACGAAGAAAATCTAGATAATATAGAAGACCTTGACGACTAGCGCGCCCAAACTCTTCACCGGTGGAGGAATCAGTAATAGAACAACTTAAAGAGTCAAAAGTAACGACAAGACCACTATCACACAACGCACTGATAGAAATAAGATTTATTGATAAATGAGGAGCATAGAGAACATATGGTAATGTGAGAGTGGGAGAGTTAATTGTCCCTGAGTGTGTGATAAGAAGTGGTGAGCCATCAGCTGTGTGTAAAGATGGAGAGTGAGAGGAAAGTGTTGTGCAGGTGGTGAATAGTGTCTGATTACTAGTGAGATGATGTGATGCACCAGAATCTAAAATCCAGAACGAATTCATACCGGGAGTAGCAGAAAGTGCAGGAGCAGAGGAGCCAGCATTGATAGACTGACCCATGAGCTGTAGTTCCAGCTGAGTGAGGCATTGCTGAGTATTGGCCCAAGTAGCAGGAGACGGCAAGGCCAAAGTGACGGGCATGGCCGAAGATGTGAGGGAAGAAGCACTGCGAGGAGAAACAAGACCATCGCTGCTATGATTGAGAGTACAATGTGGAGGGAGATGTTGCTGGTGCCTGGATCGGGGTAGGGGGTAGGGCGGTGCTACCGGTGGCGGAAGTAGAGGTGGAGTATGGTGATGGGTGATGTAAGGAGAAGGTAGAATGCCGGAGGAAGACTGAAAATGGCGTTGCTGCTTGTTGAATCTGGAGGAGGAATGTGTGGTGGTTGCATCGGGGAAGCCAGTGGAGCCAGAAATATGTGGGAGAGACTGAGATGCCATCAAGTTGAAAGGAAATATATAATAATAATAATAATAATAATAATAATAATAATAATAATAATAATAATAATAATAATAATAAATTTTTTTTCCTTTTTTTTGATTTTTTTTGATTTTTTTTGATTTTTTTTGAATTACAACAGAATCAAACAGAAATTTCGTATGAAACTGCGGAGAAATTTCGTATGAAACAGCCCCTCACTTCTCTTCCGTCAAATCCCCTTTATCAAACAGATTAGGGTTTCAAATCCCTTTTATCTCTTCCGTCAATTAGGGTTAGGGTTTCGAAGTCGGCGGCTGGATCTGAAGGAGGACGACGGGCGTGCGGAAGAGAGGTCGACGGCGCTGGATCTGAGGGTTGTTGTGAGAGAGGTGAAGATGATGTGCTCGATTTCGCATCGTCATTAAAGAACTGAAATAGAATTCAAGAACGGTGAATTAGAGAGGGAAATGGGGAAGAAGACAGAGAACAAGGGTTAGAGAGAAAGCTCCAAGATCGAAGGAGAAGAAGAATCAAAAACAAAGAAGAAGATAACAGAGGAGAAGAGATAGAAAGGATTTCCCAAATTTAGACATACTCATAACTGAGTTGCCCCATTCTATTTAAATCTTTCATTACATGTGCATATTATGTATATTGCTCTTTTTACACATAAGTCCTTATACTTCCATTTATTTACTATCCTACTAATACAAATAACTTCTACTAAACCTCTGCAGTCGACCTTCATACACTACACAGTCGACCTTCATCTCTTCCTGTTCATACGCACATATACTGCACATCATTCGGATGTGTATCAATTCCTCCCCCCTTCAATAAGACCTTGCCCCAAGGTCTAACGAGGAAAGTACTTGAACAACAAAAGGCATGTGCATCAAATTCTGAACCTCATGAACATCAACAAGTTTGTACAGTTGCTGCTCTGATGTAAGTGTCTGTCGACAACCACATGGAGAATGTTTTATGCGGGTGAAGCAAGCAAGACGATGGACCAAAGCTAGGATATGATTGTATATGCTAAGCCTGTGCCGATTGCAGGCCATGAAGAATGCTGACATCTCATACCTAATGCTTTTAGAAGCTCGGAAAACCTGTGAAAATAGATCTTGCCAGAGGTCTTCCCATATGGACACATCATATGCACTGTGCTTCGCCTCGCACAAACTTGAGGATCGAAAAATGGCATCAGGTAAAATATCAAGATGAAGCAAGAGGAAAGGCTGTACTGTAGCAGAAGCCTTGTTGCCTCTTGCTTTCACAACACTCCTCAGTTCACCCCCAAAAATTGCACTGAGTTCCGACGGAATAAAGCTTTGTGTTCTGGTCACTGCATATTTGTTTTTTGGTCCAACAGTTTCCCAACCATCATCTTTAGAAGAGGAAACTTGTAACCTCTGTTTTTCACTTTTGGTATTTTTGAGAATATTTTTTTACTTTTGTGGATTATTATATTCCATTGTATTTTTCGGAACAATATATTTAATTATTTCTTTTATTTATTTTATATTATTTTTCTGGCATTTTGATCTCCTTGTGCTGATTGTGCGCCGTTGTCCGTTTTCGTCATTTTGAGATCTTTTTCTCATTTTCTTGGTCCTGTTCATGTTTAAATATTATTTTTGGGTCATGGTGGACTTTTAGAGAAGTTTTGGTCAATTTGAGATTTTTGGCCCTTAAGGAGATTTTTAGGAGCCATAGGATTCATTGCATCATGTATCCCCATTTGAAATCTACCCAATATCCATTACCCAATTGTATACCCATTTAATCCTATTGATATCCACTACCCATTAACCCACATTTGATCTCCTATATATACCCCTAAACACTAAATTAATCCCTAACCCTAATTCTCTCTCTCTCTCTCCTATCTAAAACCAGCCTCCTCTACCCTAGTACTCCCGGCCTGCCTTCAAAAACCCCAGGCCGACACCTTCCCTCTCCTCTCTTGCCTTGGCCGATCACCAAAAACCCTTCCATCCATTATTCTATACTACTTCGCACCATTAATACTTCGTCTCTCCTCCTTCTTGTGGCCGGCAAGCACCAAGGCTGCACCCAACCATCCCAAAACAGCACCTAAGCATCTCCCCTCGCTGTTTTGAGTTGTGGGCATCTCCCACTTTGGTTCGTGAGTTAAAGAGATCCATCGTTGGCGCGTTTTGTTCGTGGGTTTCGTTCGAAATCGCGTTAGAAGGCGTCTTTCTCGTGGGTTTTCTTTGCTAGGCTTGGATTCGTCACTATCGTCGTCACAACAAGGCAAGTAACTTGTACTTAACTTCATTAGTATGATACAAGTAGAAAGTTCACCTAATAGGGTAGTTGAGACTAGAGACGGCCAATAGGTTGATTTTTATTTGTGGGTTTCGTCTCTATTGTGTAAATCAGGCCATAGATGACTTAGAACATGAGTTTTGATAAGGTTATGCCGTAGGTTTCGCCCCAAGCGCGATATTGATCGCATAGGTCAAATAGCGCTTGAGACATGTTTGGATGTTGCCCTTATGAATTATTAGGTTTTGACATGTTAGAAACCCGTTAGTATGATATTTAGATGATGGGTAGGCTGCGTTTCGAATTTGGAAGAGTTTGGATGATTTTTGAGGAAGTTATGACGTTTTGAAGTTTGGTTGAGAAATCTGGAAATTTGGGTTGTACTGGATTGATTGTTGTTTTTGCCTAGGTTAGAGTCCGAATCTCAACATGGCTATTTCAGAGTAAATTGTAGAGAACTGAACCTATTATCTAACCCCACTGGTTTCGCCCCGTTTGGAGTTCGTATGAATTAACTATGATTATTTTAGTGACTGTATATTGGTAGTTTCCAGTTTCAGTTCGGGGTAGAGTTTATCATCTAATTATTTTCAAGACCAAGTTATACATGATATCATGCCACAATCTTTTGTCCAAGTGTTTCACCATGATTTTAGGTAGTTCCCAGATTTATGTTGTATTTTAAAGATGAGTTTTGGGTGATGATTCGTATCCTTTTCTATGTATCACTTTTGCTGTAAACTGCGCGTTGCCATATGTTGAATGCTGTTTTCACCCTAGTTCTAATTACTGTATGAATATTTCATGTGAGATATGAAAGTTGGGTAATTGTATCTACTTTCACCTCGTTTCGACGGAAGTGGATTTCGATGCGCTGTTTGCAAGATAAGTTCGATCTTGTACAGCAGTGTTGAGAGATTTTAGATCCATCAAAACCAGGACTTGTGTTGTATTCCATTTTAGAAAACATATCTATATTTTCTGGAAAATTATGAAAATGATTATTTTGAATCTATATATATAGGGGATTACCCCAGAATTTTTGTGGGTTTATTTGATGACTTTTCTTGCTGTTTTTATGTGTTGGAAGTCATTCCCCTGTTTTCTGGCTGTACAGGAAATCTGTGTTGAAATGACTTTTAAGCCGTGATGTTGTGAACTAGTGTATATCTTTATTATATTCGTTAGAAGCGTGTGGAAGTCTATTTTCAAGATCCTTCGACGGATCAAGATTTGCATGCCTGTAGCTCTGTAAATCACTGATTTAGTGCTGACTAGTCTTGCTGTCCTGATTATGAAACTTGTATATTTTGCTCGTATATGTGGATCTTTATTAACCATGCACGCTGATTTGATAACCTGAACTTATACCTGGTCCTATCATGCTTATTTGACACTAGTTTACACGTATACATGCTTGTTGGACATTAATACCTAAAAGTAATCAAGCCGGGGTATATGGGACAGATCTAGTAGTGGATAGTGCAGAAATGTGTACTCGGAAGAACCTGGTTTGGTTGGAACTTGTTTACATGACATGTGGTGTGTTTGGAGTTGGAGCTTGTTTACATGATATTTGGAGTGTTTGGAGTTGGACCTTGTTTACATGATACATGGAGCTTGGAGCTCAATTACTTGCTTGTACCTGAGTATACTGCCCTGCATGGTCCCCTACGAAATCTAAAGCGAAACTGTTGTGCTGTAGTAACCATGTAGGATGGGTTGCATGTCGTGCTACCTAGATAGTAATCACACAAGACTTGAACTTAACACAAGAACATGATACATGACATGACACCCACTTGACTACATGATATATGAGACATGAATTACCTGAATATGATACATGATACATGACCACATGACACTTAACACTAGACGCGTGTTTATAGGATGCTTGATTTATGTCGTGACACTTGACACTTATACCATGCTAGTTTGATTAGGTTGACTTTATACCTATACTTTGTGCTAGTTAGTTATCCCAATCCATGTGCTTGTATCCTACTCTATTTTGTGACCCGGACTTGCCACTGACGGGTACTTGTGTTTTCTCTTTCCCCTCTCCTGCATTCTATGAATTGCAGATTATGGCGGACAGGTTCGCGATGATGCTGGAGATTTGCAGCAGTAGTTGCTTTTGGATAATTATTATCATTTCTGTTTCATGCTAGAACATTATATGTAATTGTGAGACTTGCATTACTTTCGTGCTTGAGACTTGATTATTATTTTGTACTTGGGCGATGTGACCCAAGAGAATTAATTGTTTTCCAGACTCTGTTTATTTGAGAACATGGTATTTAATTTCAAGTAATTTATGTTGGTGAGTTTGATTCAATGTTGCATGTTGGTTCCATTTCTGCTTCCGACTCTGTTAACTCTGATATATATGTCTATATTGCCTGTGATGTGTTGCAAGGATTTCTCGAAACAGCTTAAGGATGATTATAATCATTCGCTGGGCTTTTGTTACGTACTCGTATTCCGTATTTTTGGGAAGCGGGGCGTGACAAAACTAGAGGTATGTACCTCCATTTGAACTAGATATATGGCCTTCCAGCTTGAGCAGTTCATCATGCATTCGATCCATTACAAAGCTAAGAAACTCTTGTGCATCTTCTTGTCTTGTCCTGCCTGACAAGCAAGTAGGAGTAAAGATTCTTAGAACAGAGTCAAACATAACGGGACTAAAAGGCTTCCCTGACTGGATAACTTTCTCATGCTTGTTTACTGTTGAGTCTTCAGTCATCCCATAATCAGTGATAAACTTGACAAATGCAAGTAAAGTCGGATAACCAATCTTGGGAATATCGCGAGTTGCTAGATCCTGCAAAAGCTGCATGAACGGGGAACAGGAGAGTAATGCCTGCAGTGTCGCATTTAGAAAACAAAGATTTCCCAAATTTATCAAACCCCTTGGAGCTAAGCCTTTGGCGGACAGTGTTTGCTCCTCTGGTTTCTTTTGAACATTAGTCGCAAGTTTCACAAGTGCAGAGGTATTAGTAAGAATGTTACTTTTTGATCCTTCATTCACATCAGTGACTGCATCAATAAGCTTTGGGTCTACCACAGGCGTTACTGCATTAACAAGTCTATTTTCGCATAAATGCAATGAATTTACATCCAATGTATTATTCTCAATATCGGTGACCCCTGACAAAGAAAGGCAACCATTTGCTTTAGATTTCGAAGGTTTAGGCAATCCATTGCTTTCCGATGATTTCCCATTTGCAAATGTTTTATTCTTTGTCACTAGATTGGGCAATTTTAGCAAACCAGTACTTTCTGATGATTTCCCATTTGCAAATGACAGGTCCTTGGTGACTAAATTGGGTGACTGGGCATCTCTTGAAATTACAAGAGGAGCAGACGAACTGGGTTCAGCACCTAGGCCTTTGAACGAATTCAAAGAAACAGCATCCAAAGATTTAAACTGTAAATCAATATTCACAGAAGGCTGTGCAGGACTTTGCTGAACTATTGGGCTCTGGAACAACTTAGTTTCATCTTCAGTGAATGAGCCAAATATCAATACCTCTGAAGATTCTTGATTGGATCGGTTCTCCCCAACCTCTGAGTTAGCAGTTGCATCTGAGCCAAAACTAAAGGAATCTGAGATGCTTGTACCGCAATGTCCTTCATCTGATTTTCCATGCTGGTTACTCTACTATTCAAGAACTGATAATTCCTTTGCCATTCAAGATCCGGTGCAAAGCCTAGGATTCCATCATCAACAGGGTCTTGAGGACCCTCTTCTTCAACCCCAGCCACAGAATCGATCGGCTCTGATACCAATTGATGCGCTCGATTTTGCATCGTCATTAAAGAACTGAAATAGAATTCAAGAACGGTGAATTAGAGAGGGAAATGGGGAAGAAGACAGAGAACAAGGGTTAGAGAGAAAGCTCCAAGATCGAAGGAGAAGAAGAATCAAGAACAAAGAAGAAGATAACAGAGGAGAAGAGATAGAAAGTATTTCCCAAATTTAGACATACTCATAACTGAGTTGCCCCATTCTATTTAAATCTTTCATTACATGTGCATATTATGTATATTGCTCTTTTTACACATAAGTCCTTATACTTCCATTTATTTACTATCCAGTTAATACAAATAACTTCTACTAAACCTCTGCAGTCGACCTTCATACACTACACAGTCGACCTTCATCTCTTCCTGTTCATACGCACATATACTGCACATCATTCGGATGTGTATCAGAAGACTTGGCGGCTGGATCTGAAGGACGACGGCGCTGGATCTGATGGCGGCGGAATCTGGAGTTGGAGATGGCGGCGAAATCGGATGACGAAGTTGAAGGACGACGGCGCTGAATGAGCGAAGTTGAAGAAGGGTTGGCCGGAGAGGATCTGATGACGAAGAAGAAGATGACGGCCGGAGAGGATCTGATGACGAAGAAGAAGATGAACTTTTTTTTTTTGTTTTGGAAAAGAAATTTGTATAACTTTTGGCTGTTGGAATTTGAGGATTTTTGGATGGGAAAAATTTTAAGAGAATAAAATTTGAGTAATTGGCTCTGATACCATGTTAAGATAAATCAGAGAGATGTGAAAACAATACTGAATATTGAATTCAGTTTAACCACGTACAATACCACCTATATATAGGAGGTGAACAAATATCAAAACAACTCTACCACCAATATGGGACTATAATATCTAACAAGCTTCAAACTCCAATTTGATTTTGATTTGATATCTACATTCACTTAAGCTTGATATGACCTTGGCATTTGAACTCGACTAGATGCTTTCGTACGTGATACAGACATGTCTTACACTATAAAAGTACAAACAATTAGACCACAAATACTGTTGTTTGCCGACACCAAAAGCAAGGTCAATTTTGTTGCATTTTCTCATAAAAGATAAATGATAGGACTAGTGAAATCTCAAGTTAAAAGAAGACACATAATTTCAATTCGGCAATGGATGATGGCCTGTACAATAATTAGAAAAACGTATAACAACCAATAATATCTAGTAGCAATCAGATAACTCCTTATTCCTTGGTTTCACCAACTTGGCAGATTTGTGTTGATAAGCTAACAATCTACTACAACTATACTTTGAGAAACTCGACAAAGGAGGAAAAAGAAAACGGAAAAGAGAAAGGTCTGTTACCTAGAGCCCCAAGCTATTTTTTTGCTGCTTGCATGTTTCTTTCAAAACTGTCTCAGGCCCAACATTAAGTATGTAGTCCTTCACATTTTAGCATGTAAATAGCCTTGAGTAGGTAAGTTTGCAACAACAACTTCAAAGCTGCGCAGTATCAGAAAAAGACAATGCACTTCCAAGATAAGAAATATTTGCAGCAACTTCAGCAATCCAACGCCAAGAGAAGAAATAATCCCGTCTTTGAGTTGCATTATGCTCTTTATAATCATTCACCGGCACCAAGACTATGTACGAATTAGACTGTAAAATGTAGGAAATTGAGGACAAAAAGTTTTTAATTAATCCACCTTTCCATTATAATTAAATTATAAACAAAAAAACCCACGACAGTGGAGAAAAGACAAACTAACATGAAAAGAAAAGAAGTATGTTACCGAAAGCATCAATCTATTTTCCGGTTGCTGAAACTGGCATGTTTCTTCTTCGTCTCTACGCTGGTAATTCATCCTGAGAAATTAGTCTCTGCAGGCCCTGGAGTTTGTTCAAATCTTGGCATACAAATAATCACCAGCAAGCAAGTTTGTAACAGAACAACAACAGCTAACTGAGCTTTAAAATCAGCCTGTATCCCAGAGAAAGTCCATCAAAATTTGAACCCAAAAATTGAATTGATAACATCATCTTCTATTCTGTAATTGCTGCTCTTCCGAATTGATCACTGTCAACATGAACTCTTACAATGAGAAGTATGAAATAGAGAGAAAATTTTCCATTCTTTAAAAGTGAGAATTAATGTCAATGAAATAAACAAAAAAAAAAAAAAAAAAAAAATTAAATAAACTTCGAGAGAGAAAGAGACCTTGGAGATTAGGAATGTGAGAGATCTTGTGCCAATCCTCTCCAACATCTGCCTTGCAACGCCCCTCCAAAATAGGGCAATCATATATGGTGAGTTGATTGAGGCCTGTGAGGTGTTTAAGCCCATCCGGCAGCATTTGCAGTTTGGGGCACTTCATTAAATACAAAGTCTGGAGGGATGTGAGGCCTCCCAGCCACCCCGGCAATACTATCAATTCAAAGCAGTAGGATATTTGAAGATGGTGGAGAGACATGAAAAAGGGTGGAGGCTGCTGCTGCTCTTCTAATTCCCCTACCCGTATGTACTTCATATGATCATTCTTATATAGTCTAAGGGTTCGGAGTGAAGGGATACGAAGCTGCATAATCCCCTCTGGTAAGGATTCAAGACTCCCACAGTGTTCAATCTCCAGCTTTTGAAGGTTGGTGAGGTACTGCAACCCCTTCCAACTTCCCCTCATATTTGATGCTTCCATGTCACCAATAGTCAACTCTGTCAGACTGGACAGTCCTTGGAGACAACCAAAGCCACCACCACCTTCTTCATCTGCTGCTGCGAATAATAGCTCATTGCATCTTTCTAAACTCAATTTGAGTATTGATGATGGAAGGCTTGGCTGTATTCTCAATTTGGGACATGCCCATATTTCCAGTGTTTCAAGCATAGGGAACATCATCATCTCTCCCTCAGTTTTAGGTATTATTGACCATTCCTCCAAGTCATCCATATCCGACAAGGAGAGACTTTTCAATGATGGGAAAGTAGCAGTCGAAGACTCCCCGAACAGCTCCGCCCCTATTCTTTTTAAATTATGGAAACTCTCGAGTGTGAGTTCCTTCAGAAAACGAAATTGACCAAGTGCTGCTGGAAGGGATTCACATCTTCTGATATATTTTAATGACAGCTTTACCAGATACGGAAGCTTATCAATGGTCAACCAATTAGGCAGCAACCTACTTCCATTATAATTATAATAATCTATTTCTAATTCCTTGAGATTAGGGTGGGGCTGGAGGTTCTCAATTAGTATATCATCCACAGTCAAGTCATCATCAGCATCCACGTTTGTGTCATCCCCACAAGGCGGCCATCTCAGAAATTGTTTTCTTCTTGTTTCGTTGAAACGCAAGTATAAAGATTGTAAATTTTCTCTGGTATCTAGCTCTGCTTTCGCTGCATCTTTTGGATTCTTGACATTACCAAGACCAGTGATCTCGAGTGAACCTCTGATTTGTTTAAGAGGTTGTAGCTCAACAATACTCAATTGATCAGGCTTATTGCCAACCTTAAATACTGACAGGGTTTGAAGGTTAGTTAATTCATCCATCCCACTAGGCATGCTCTCTAAACTATCACAATCATCTAAGTAAAAGTGTCTGAGGTTGATCATCTTTTTCATTCCTTTTGGTAACTCATGCAGTCCGCGACAACCTTTGATGTTCAACACTTGAAGGTTGTAAAGATTTGTAATAGAGTCAGGTAATGAAGTTATCCAGAAATTATCTGACAGGTTAAGGAACCTGAGATGTTTTAATTTTCCTATACTACTACTAACACGGTTGATATAAATGGAATTCAGATACAATACTCGTAAATGAATTAGTTTCGATAATGCAAATTCAACATCTTTGGCATGAGAAAGTTTACGAAATTGTTCGTCCCAAAATAGAAATAAAGATCGTAACTTTCTTGCTTCATTTGCAACAATCCGTATTTTATTTGATGAGCTGCCAAACAGTGAAACGCGACGGCATCCACGATGAAACTTCCAATTGGAACCTAAAGTGGACGACTCATCCGCAGTAACAGAGCATCCGAGGTCATGAATTAAATCATGCATCTTACATGATTCAATTTTTCCGTATTCATCTTTCTGTTCTTCTTGAAAAAATGACCTCCAAAGCAAACTATTGAAGTATTTTTCTCCAGTATCCTCAAGGCATGCAGATTCCTCAGACTCAATGAATCCTTCGGCAATCCATAGCTGAATCTGACTCGAAGTGCAGGTACAATTCCATCTTGGCTATTCTCTATCCTCCAAAATTCGCTATCTTTGACAGCTCGCCATTCATTTTCTCCGTGTTTGGTAGCCATAAGACTTCCAATGGATTTTGCCGCTAACGGCAATCCCCCACACTTTTTGACAATCTCAAGCCCTATTTGTACTAGATTTTGATTCTCGTGTTCCCTCCCCGGTCCAAACGCTCTCTTCTTGAATAACATCCAACAATGATCATCTGATAAAACCTCCAATTTGTAAGGGTTAGACACAGTACTCATTATTTCGGCAACTCTCTGACTACGAGTGGTTACAATAATCTTACTCCCACCCATGCCAACTTTCAAATATTTCTTCAAATCTTCCCACCTTAATGCTTCCTCATTCCATACATCGTCAATAATTAATAGGTATTTTTTGTTCCCAAATTTTTTGCGAAGCTCTTCCAGCATTTCTTCGAGTTTGGAGTTCTTGTCACTGCCTATAATAGCCTTGACAATTTCGTTAACCTCAAACGTCTCTCCCACACAAACCCATTTCTTAATATGAAAATGGTCTGTTACGTTTGTATCATTGTAAACTAATTGTGCCAGTGTAGTCTTTCCTAGTCCACCCAATCCAACAACTGGAAGGATAGATACATCACTAACATTATCATCATTAATCAGCCACTCTATCAACTTCCGTTTATCATCCTCTCTTCCGAAAATCTCATCATCTTCAATTATGAAAGAAGATGTCTCTCGATTTGGATGGCTTAATGGGATAGGTGTTGCTGCAAGATGGAACCCATTCTTCTCTTCCGCAAGTTCTTTAAATTTTTTAAGAATAGTTTCTACTTTATGAGCCATCGAAATTGACTTATAAGGATTGGAAAACAAGAGGTTCACCTTTGAAATCACAGGAGCGCAAATATTCAACCTTCGTTGTAGTGCTTCAGTTTGGAACTCATCCAGCACGTCATCTGCATCATATGCAACATCCTTGAGATCCTTAAGCCATTTGCATAAAGCTTCATCACCAATGGATCTCTTCTCAGCATCTCCTAGCACAGCTTTGATTGTTAGCAACAGCCTCTGCAGCTTATCGACTTCCTCATTGACACCCCAACCCAGCCGTAGCTCCTCCCCAGCAGCAGAGCCCAATTTTTCAATCAATGATTTAATGAGTGGAAGTGCAAGTGTTCCCATTATTTGGTTTTTGAAATCAAATTTGTGAGAGAAACTGAAAGTGTAAAACTATCCTCTCAAAGTGAGATGAAATGTGAATAATAATAAGCTTGATGGAAGAAGAAGATACACAGTTAGCACAAGCACAAATTCGCGTAGAATATTACCAGCTCATATGACAAGGACATTTCACCAATTCATACGTTATTGCAGGGCCCCAACCCTCATTACATTTAGAACTCAAGGAATCTCAGCCAGCTCATCTGGCCCCACATCACCTTCCCCGAACCTGATTAAAGGTTGTTCAAAGTTTGCGTAAGAGACCTAAAGTTTGCTTCAACAAAACACAGAACCTGATTCATTTATAGGTAGTTTGGAATAGGGGTGGCCGATCATACCGAAATGAGCCAACCGACCGGTTTTCCAACCGAACCAATCGATTCGGTACCGAAAAATTCGGTTACCAAAAGTATGGTACGGTACAACCGTACCGAGTTCTAAAATCCGGTTCGGTTTCGGTATGAATATGGTTCAGTCGGTATTTTACCGTACCGTACCGAATAAGTTTATTTGACCAGTTATCTTTGTCTTATAAACCATCTTCAGTCTATCACTAGTTTTTTTTAATTTCTGAATGTGCCCCCCCATTTTTTTGATTTTAGCATAGACTAGAAACAGTACCCTTATTCTTGTTGGCAGAGTTGCTGCTTGTATGTGATCAACCCATACGGACCTTGCTGGTTATTATGTAGTGATGTCTTCAAGATCAACGTTCAAATCTCCATTGTATAATTGTCTTTTCAAATATTAGAATTTACTGTTTTGTGATCATATTGACCATTATTTATGAATTAGTGTTTATAACGATTCAATTTGTTAACTTGTTGATTTGGTGGTAAAAAGTATATATCTGTTTCTCAAATGAATTATGTGGTTGTTTCTTTCAATTTTGTGCTGACGAATACTTCTCATGCCTTTTATCTTCTTCCATGTTGTGGGTACCCTATTTACCCACCACCAGAAATGTGTAATGGTTGACACGCAAGCACATCGAAATTATAGAAAGATAACTGCTTTCCTTGGTGGGCTTGATCTTTGTGATGGTCGTTATGATACTCCTGAACATAGGCTTTTTTCTGATCTGACCACCGTTTTTGCAAATGATTTTCATAACCCAACATTTGCTGTGAGTACATTACTGTGTTAACTATCCTCTAAATTTCCTTTTCCTTCTCTAATTTAACTACTTATATTCACTTAGTGTATTGAAATATCTGTTTGTACTTTTATTGTTCTAGACTACCTGATTATCACTATCCATTTTGTAGTTTTAAATCTCTTAATTATCCTCATTTGAATAGATTTACTGAACCATAAATTGAAAGAGAAGTATGCTAAACTTGTTTCTGTATTGGGCCTTTAGCTAACAGTTAATAACTTAATTGCACAACCTACTAGTCAGTTGGACACTTATCTGACCTTTCAATTCCGTCACATAGACTTTTGCTCCCTTTTCCCAACCAAATAGTAAAGGCCATGGGTGGGATCAAATGCGGAGAAATGTAGGGTAACGGGTCATATCTAAAAGGTCACATGCATCGAAGATGTTTGCTCTAAAAGCTGATATGGTGAAGGCTTATGGTAGAATTAAGTGGCCATTCCTTCGAGAGGTACTCAGGTTGATTAATTTTCCATCGAAGCTAAGGTATTTGTTGGATCTTATTTGGTATAACACCAATACCGAACCGTACCAACCGAAGTAGTCGGTATACCGAAGTTTCGGTATACCGAACTTTTTGGTTGGTAACAGTTTGCATATTTTCAAACCGAACTAGTTTGGTATGGTAATGGTACAATATCAAAAAGTCCGGTACCGTACCGAGCCCACCCCTAGTTTGGAACACGAGTCTGTTTGGTTTGGCTTTATTATTATTTTTTTTTTCCAAAACCAAAAAACGTGTTTGGTTAGGGTGTTTTGTGAAAAGAGTTTTTACAAAACTCCAACTTCAGTCATTCTCTCTTTACACGAGCGCAACCTTACATTTTTAGAAAAGCATTTTTGGAAACTCCAACTTGTTTGGTTATGGTGTTTTAGAAAACTGTTTTCAAAACAACTTGAAACTCATTTATTTTCCATGAAAAATGAAGATTTGAAAACCCTTATTCTATACTCCCTTCTTTCCCTCCGTTTCATTTTAAGTGATATATAGGATTTTTTTTCTTGTTTCACTTTAAGTGATATTATCCATTTTTTTTCCATTTTTTTCAAGAAAACCCTTATTTATGTTGGAAATTTAACTTAATTACTCATCTTAATTCTATTAAACATTCTTGAAAATTGTAGTTTCAACTTCCTAGATTTTATTTTCTCCAAAAATTTAATGTCAACTCAGGAATTTGTATTGAGAAAACATTAATTACAATCTCTTGAAATCAGAATTGTATTGGAAAAAGAATTAGTAATTAAATCATGAAGACTTATTAATAAGAGTGTAGAGGGAAACAAATATTTATCTCACTCTTCCTTAATATGTTTGCAAAACTCCTGAATATCACTTAAAGTGAGATGGAATGAGTATTTAGTTGGGAGTAATAATAAACTAAAGAGTCCTAAAGTTTGTTTCAACAACACACAGAACCTGATTTATAACCCTTCTTTTATATTTAGTTGTAAGTAATAAACTAATAATACCTGGTAGTACCAAAATTCGTGTTTGGCAAAATTTGTAATAAAACAAAGGAAGAGAAGTAAAAATTAATAAAATAAACAAAACTTAGATCCAACTCTTGGTTCAACCATGTCAAACTGATATAAAATAGAGAAATACATAAACATTGCGCAACAATGCTCTTTTTCTGAAATCCGAGCTTTTAGGGAGGAAAGAAATCTCCAATTTTTTTTACCACCTAAGCAATGACATTATATTTGGAAGTGATAGATTTAACATCGACTTGCAAACAAACCAAGAACTTTGGCAAAATCCCCATTTTTCTTTCTTTGTCCTTCACTTACTTGCAAACAAACTACACCCTTTAAAGGAAGGGAAAATGAAAAACAATGAACTGGAATTGTGATGTACTAGCTGCATTTAGTGTGTTTTTCATTCAAGTATAATAATCATATTCTGAATCATTGTTCAAGTTTGTGAGTTCAACCGCCAGTTTAGCAGTGACAGCAAATACTCAAATTGATTTTAATACAGTTTAGGACCTAATAGCACGGTGTGCTTGCACGAAGGCAGCATAAGAGAGTTTATAGGTTAAATCTTTCTTTAAAAAATTCGCTCCGCAATTCTAACTTCTGGTTATTTTGCTTCACATTATATTTGGTTTCTTAGTGTTAATCTTTCAAGAGCATTAATTACCTTAGATATGTTCACCTTCGTTTAGGGTTGATTCAATCAATGAAGGTTGAAGAAAACCAGAGAAACAAGTACAGATACAACATGCAAGCCCTATGATCAAACGAACTAAAAATTTGACATGATTCAATTTAAAAAAATGAAAATAAATTTTACGTTATAAACAAAGTAAGAGCCTCTCCAACCCAGCACCAAACTGGCGCAAAACGCCATTTTTGGCACTGGATGGCGCTCCAATCGAGCGCTATTTCTAGCACAAAAAATGGCAATTTTAATGCCAGTGATCAGTGCTACGCCATTTTTGGTGCGGCACTGTTCACGAACGTCATTTATTATTTTTTTTATTGTACATTTTTGCAAAAAAGTTCCATAGTTTTAGATAATTGTGTATTTTAGATAATTGTCTTAGTTATAGGTCTGTGTTTTTGCTGATTTCGTGTTATAGATATTTTTTTCTTATTTGTGACAAGTATATTTTAGTTATAATTAAATTAATTTTGCCATTTTAACAATTTGTAAGTGTTCTATATTTTACATTTGCCCAAAATAGTTAATTTTATACGAAGTGTAATTAATACTTAAGAAAAATATGAAATGCGCATTAAAAAACATCAAACATTCAAAGAGACTTTACAATTAAAAGATTACATAGATATTTAAACTAAACTGATGCTCAAACGAAATATTAAAAAAATGCATATAATAGATCGGCAATTTAGAAATCTGGTAAACCGCTTTCAGATCCTCCAATATCAGGAAAATATTGTCCAAGGTCATTAGTGCCAGAAGAAGGAAATGGTTGATGTTGTTCTTTTGAATAACTTCTTTTACAAGTTGAGCTCGAAAATATTCACGTATGGTTGAATCAGCAATAGAATTCAAATCTGATAATAATATTTTATTCTATTATCTCTCTTTTTGGAATGCCAACTGTCGCTCATGGATATATATTTATCTCTATCTGTCAAAGTTTGTCTTCTTTAATATCTCCATTAGTTGTTGCTTTCTTTCTTTAATATCGTTTAAATTTTCATAAGTTTTCCTTTTCAACTTGACTTTTTTCACCCCAATGGATCGTTCACGCGAAATACAACCAAAATTAAGTTGATCTAAATTGGAAGTAAAAGATAATTGACCAGGAGATGGAATGTGATGAGCCATAATTGACTTAAGTGCTTCAAATATCCTCTCAAAGTAATGAAATGTGAATAATAATAAGCTTGATGGAAGAAGATACACAGCACAAGCTCAAAATCCCGTAGAATATTATTACCAGCTCATATGACAAGGACATTTCACCATTTCCTACATTATTGCAGGGCCCCAACCCTCATTACATTTAGAACTCAAGGAATCACCTTACCCGAACCTGATTAAAGGTTGTTCAAAGTTTGCTTAGAGTCCCAAAGTTGCTTCAACAAAACACTGAACCTGATTCATTTAGAGCATCCACAGTGATATTACTAAAAAAATAGCTAAATATATATTCTACATATAGTAAAATGAAGTTTACGCACTAGTAAAATGCTATAATAAAGCAATAAAAAATAAAATATGATCAGATGGAACTCTAAGTTCCATTCCGTGAAAAAAAAATTCAGCACATTTTTTAATAAATAAATTCAATATTTTAATAATTTAAAAGTTCAGACGGAACTTGAAGAACCGTCGGAGGCGGAAAAAAAAAACCATGGGACAGAACTTCAAGTTCCTTCCCATGAATGGGACGGAAAGTTCCGTCCAAGCTAAAAAAAATTAAAAAACAAAATTTTAATTTGGGACGGAACTTGAAGATCCGTCCGATATAATAAAAAGTAAATTTTTTATTTGGGACAAAACTTGAAGTTCTGTCCTCTATAATATGCATATTCTCATATTGCCTCTTAAATATAGCGCGCTTCTGTAGCGATTTTGACAAAATATGAATAAATAGCAAACGACTACAAATGCACGATTGCTAAAATAAGAATAATATGGAAATTTAGCAATCAATTGTGGATGCTCTTATAGGTAGTTTGGATGTGTGGAAGAAAAAGTAAAATTTGAAACTCATTCATTTTCCTTCAAAAAATGAAGATTTGAAAACCCTTTTCTATAATTAGTTGTAAGTAACAAACTAAAGAGTCCTAAAGTTATTTCAACAATACACAGAACCTGATTTATTTATGGGTAGTTTCAGGGCCGGCCCTGAATTCTCTGGGGCCCGAGATGAAAGGCCCAAATAATTATTTTTAAGGCCCCTAATTACAATATACATTTTTTACGTGCAAAATACGTGCCTATATTTACAAGGGTAATACAAATTGGGGGCCCCTAAAAATGATAAAAACTTGGGGGTCTGAGACGGCCGCCTCACCTGCCTCAAGGTGGGGGGGCAGCCTTGGGTAGTTTGGATGTATGTATGAAAAAGTAAAATTTGGAAATCACTTATTTTCCTCGAAAAATGAAGATTTGAAAACCCTTCATTTATATTTAGTTGGAAGTAATAAACTAATAATACCTAGTAGTACCAAAATTCATGTTTGGCAAAATTTGTAATAAAACAAAGGAAGAGAAGTAAAAATTAATAAAATAAACAAAACTTAGATCCAACTCTTGGTTCAACCATGTCAAAATGATATAAAAGAGAGAAATCTATATAATAAAACACAAAGAAAGCTATCAAGTGGCTATGCTTCAATCTCCTCCAAAATCAATGGCCCAGATTTAATCTCAGAAAACATATTTTTCCGCTTAAAATTTCAAACTCCACACATTTCAAAATTCACACACACACTCTCTCTTTCCCAAAATAACCCCCCCCCCCCCCCCCCTCTCTCTTTCTCACTGTCTCTCTATCTTTCCCGCTCACTCGGCCTCTCTCTCTCACTGTCTCTCTCTCTCTCCCCGGCTCTCTCTCGCCCAAAATTACCACCACTCTCCCCGCCCCCCACCTCCACCTCCAGTCGCGACCCCTTTCTCTCCCCGCCCCCTACCTCCAGTCGCGACCCCGCACCAAACCAAGCCAGACGCCGACCACCCCCGCCCCGCTCCTCCCTTTTTCTCTCTTTGCAACCAGCGCCACTGCGACCCCATCTAACCACCGACCCCCTCACCTTCACCGATTTCACCATCTCAGGTATGATCAAAATTTTCTATTTTGTTCCCAAAGTTCGCAATCATTTTTTTCTTCTTAATCCAACAGTTCTTGATGGTCTGATCAGCACTCTACTGTCTCAGAACACCACCGACGCCAACTCTGCTAGGGCTTTCTTCAATCTCAAAACCAATTTCCCCAATTGGCAACAGGTTGAGAATAATTTTCAACTTTATTATTATGATGAATTTTTATGTTCATTGGTTAGTTATACTTTGGGTTTTTTATTTTGTAGGTTTTGGATGCGAATTTCATGGTTAAATAATTTTTATGCAGATGAAATGCAAGATTTAGTGTTAGGGTTTTTGTTGATTTTTGATGGATTGGGGGTTATGTAGGAGGTGGATTTGGGGTTAATTTTGGTGTTGGTTTGATTTAGGTTTGGTTTTGAATTTAGTTGTTAATAGATAGATGGTGTTAATGCAGTTACCTGAGTTGATTGAGCCTGTGAGTATAAGGATGAAGGCTTTTAAGGATTACATCAAGGTAAATGAATTATCAGTTATCTTTTATGTTGTTGTGTTCAATTTCTCTGAATGTTTATGAACTAGAGTCTGAAATAGAAATGTTCATTTGGGTATTTGATTAGTGCTCATTTGAGATTTGCAAGATTGTTGAGAGATGCAATGCATGGATTGACTGATTCTCTGCAGTTAAATCCAATTTAATCGGTAATCGGTTTAGGTCCGATTAGTTCTTAAGGCGATTGATCAGAAAAATTATCGATTAATCGGTGATTAATCGATAATTAGACTTACACTAATTAGTTTCGAAAACCAATTTTAACTGCCTAGGACTGATTTAATAGTAGATAGGCATCCTATAAATTTCCAGGCCATCTTAACAAGAACCCATAATTGCTTAGCAAATGAGCATTTGAGAATTAAATGATATGCTGTTTCATTACTATTTCTTCACATAGTACATTTTTCGTCTATAGCAAGATGCCTCTTCAAATTATTGAGGTAGAATATCTGCTGCGTTGTACAATAATTTTCTTTCTGTAAGCTTAAGCAGGAACTTTTTTATAGAACTCTGTTTTTACATCCACATAAATGACAATGCTCTTTACTATGTTTATATTATTCCTTTCGAATGAACATTTTATTCAAATTGTGGTTTTGTAAAATTCAACAATTGTATTTGGTTATTTCTGTAATGCATTTGAGCTATCTGTAACACTTTTTGGAACAAAAAACAGTCCATTAAACCAGGGTTGATCCTGCAAGTCGAGCCGATTATGGATCCATATGTCCTTCCATTGTGGATGACAAGTTGGATGCTATTATTGTCAGGTATGTTAGTCTAGGCTAATTTCACTATTAGTCTTGCCAAATGTTGATAATGCAACAATTATACTCATTTTATTTGTATAGTGTTTTATCGTTGTAGTATTGATGTCGCATATGTTCTGCAAGACGTTGACTGCGTCGGATACGAGCACTCATGGGGGGTTTTCGGTGCTGAGGCGCGCGGCTGAGGATTGTTTTCCGCCACTGGTATTAATGTCTTTGTTTGTTTGTTTGTTTGTTGATGTTTGAAAATTGTTGGGTTTTGGGGGATGATTGATTTTGAGTGATGGAATATGTAGTGTAGTATTATAAGCAGCAGAGGCCGTCGCAAGAGCTGGTTACCAAGGATTTGCACGGGACGGAGTGGAGGTTTCGGCATATCTATCGAGGTATTATACTTGATTGAATGACAAATTTAATAGATAGTAAGAAAAAAAACTATACAAAGATCAGTAATATCTTGCATCATTCTTTAGTGTATTAAAAAATGTAATAGACGGTAATTCATATCAGGATGAGAACTAATTTATCATAGTACATGTTCAAGAAGAACCTGAAACTTAATCGGTGTGAAGATCATGAACAAGTGATGTGTCATTGAAGAATTAATGCTATCAATAAGCACTCTAATTTTCCATTCGGTATCTTAGAATATCAACAGTTACGAATACAATATGTATAAAAGAATTATGAGTAAGACATTACTTCCTTTGTTTAAACATTTGATCCTTCAACGGCCCTCATCTGTCCTAGATTTGTGTTCTCAGACCTCAGACTTAGACAGTGTCATTAATGTATGTGATCAGAGGCTGGTTTTCACCAGCACAACTCTTCTTCGGGTGAATGGAGCATGGAGAAATGTTGATTATATCAGTTCACCGGTGCTAACGCCGTAGAAGTAGCTGTTGCATCAAAACCGCTAAGATGCAGCGTATGGAGATATTGATTACAGTGACAAGGTCATTGTTGAGCTGGAAAGATAAGTTCAAACATGTATAAATTATCTTTAAAGACAAACCAGTAAATGAATCATGTAGCTAACAATATAACCATCACAACATCCATAATACTACATTAAATAGAACATGCATGTTACACGGTCTACTGTCATCTTCAAAGATAAACCATTGAAAGGACCATGTAGCTAACAATCTAACTATCACAACATTCATAACGAGGCTGAAACGACCATGTCATTAAATAGAAGTCTTTTATTAGGTTTTGAGTTTTGAACATCATGTCAACCAATATAAGCACATAAATTAATTAAGAATAACAATAACGGTATATAAACAAATTGAACCATTTCAATATTCAATAGTTATATGAGGCTGAATAACTTTGCTTTCAAAATCAATCCTGAATTCCCGATGCCTCCATGTTTAGAATACAGTATTTCAATAAAAATATGATGTTAAATATATTTAGTAGATCAGCATCTCATTCTGTACTTCTTATAAGTCAAGCATTTTGCCAAGTCTTGGGCAAATAATGGAGCAAACAAAGTTTGTCAATTTGTGTGCTTTTAAGTGACATCAGCCTAAAATTGATCTGTTCACATATTTCTATTATCTTTCTAATATGCATAAACCAATTTTAACAATTATATCCATCAATGAGTAACTAATTAGTAATAAGAAAATTAATTTTAACATTTTCCTCATATGAAGAATGAAAGGTTTCTGAATAAAAGGTCCAACAAAGTGAAAAACTACAAGAACACACATTAGATATATGCATTGCACTAGAACGAGGACGACCAATTGACCAAATGAGTATCCTTTAAAATCTCTTACATTAAACTCCTCCAGGTAATGGTATTACACATTCAAATAAAGATGCTAAATGCTAAATGCCAACTTAACATGGTTCAATAGGAGCATGAAAAAATAAACCTTTGCATAATTTCTAGTACATTCACTACATAACTAATTATACAATAGGTTAATTGCTTGAGGCAGTACCTATTTCACTTCTACTAACCAGGCCGTAAACTCTGGCCGCTTATTCCTACAAAAAGAAAAAAAGAAAATAAAACATTACATTGTCAAAATGAAAATCAAAACAAAGGAAATTACACTACTTTGAATTAGTTGTCCATATACATGTTAGTATTCAAACAAGTTTCAGCCATGTTTGGATAAGGAAGTTAGGTAAGGTAACTGGAGATCAATGAAGGTAGAGATCAGTGGAGGTGTCTCTACAGTAATCTAAACTTTTATCCATTTCGGATCTATTTTAAAGAAATTTTAAAGAAAGATCAGTGGAGTTGATATACATACCTTCAGTTACTGAGCTGCAAGAGTTGTGAAATTATCTATCATTCCTCATGCTTCTGGGAGTGTAATTAAGCGTGATCCTGAGTCATATACTAATGGAGTCTCACAACTTCTCCTCCAAAACCCAAAGTTCAAACACAAAAACAACACCAAAACCCACTCAATAACCAACAACCATTTGTATCGGAGGGAGAACACTCAAGACTCAGGATGGCACAATCCCCTTCGCGGGCACATCGAAATGCGCTGCCACGGCGAGAGGGGAGTGGCTCCGCTTATCATCGCCCCGCTATTGAGCGGCTAGTGGACGGGAGGGCCCAAAGAGGGGGTCCCGCCAGTCACGGCGTAAGAGAACCCCGACTTTGAGCCGGCATCACATCCAAGAGCGCTACAGCACGGTTGGTTACCAAAAAGACAATCGCAGGGACACTCAGGAAAGAAATAGAGAAAGGAGCTATAGGGAGAACACCAGATACTCTTACCAACGCACACAACAGAGAATGCAACATAGGGATCCTTTCCAGCATCACCAATCTCACCATCAACAAAGGTATTCCACCACTCCGCCAAGACCTACTGATACAACTCACCAGCTCCATCCTCCTTATGTGACTACTTCACCATTAACACCCAACAAGCAACTTCAACCCCCTCCCCCCCTATGCAACTCCAATCATCTACCTCCAAGGCGGCTGACCGTCGAACCCCCAAGGTCCAACGACATTTGGGCCCAAAGAAGGGGACCAAATGAGGAACCAGGGGAGAGCAACGATCTACCGCCAGTTGGGGCAAAAGATGAAAAGTGGCAGGAAGTTGTACGCAAGAGGAAAAGAAAATCCAAATCACCTCCGCCAACACCAAAGGTTCTCAGGAAACAACTGAGAAAGGGAAAGCGAAAGCCGATACCGTGCTTCAACTGCGGTGAGTTGGGGCACTTTAGAATGGAGTGCACCAAAGAAGTTAGATGCTTAAGATGTATGATGTGGGGGCATATGTCGTACAATTGCACAAACGTCGTCACTACCAACGATGATGAAGAAAGACGAGTGATAAGGGGAAGGTCGCCTGATAACCCAGCACCGATTAAGCTAGCCAACAGTCTCGCTACCATCAAAAAGGAAGAAGCCTGGCTTCGTCAATGGTGCGCAATAGCAAGGGTGACGGTGGGTAGACCATCGGAGGCCCATGTACTCCAAGCGTTGAATGCGCGATGGCCTATGAAGGCGGATCGAGACTGGGTGGTCAAGCATTTGTGCCCTCTTCAATTTCTGATCTCTTGCCCCTCACCACAAAAGATGGTAGAGATCAATGGCTCTACGGCGGTGGATTTTGGGCACTTCCGGTTGGATTTCAAAGCTTGGACACCAAGCTTCGGTGCCGAGAAGCCTCAGGGGGAGAGATACTGGGTATGGATCCACAATGTACCCTTACACTTTTGGAAGAAGGAGGCCTTGCAAGAGATGGTCTCCGACTTCGGTACGGTGGAAGAGATGGACGAGAAAACTGTCCGTCGATCGCAAATTGTATCGGCAAGAATACTAATCAGAAGTAAGGACATAACCTTGATGCCGCGATTTGCCAAAGTTTTTTCCTATGAGGACTCCTACCTCATTCGCTTTGTCCTAGACAAGAGCGCAGATAGTGATGCAGTCCCTAACTCCATCACGCCCCACTCGCCTACAACCACTCTCACAGACAGCTGGAGTTACAGGGACGTTGCATCGCCATCTTGGGAGCTCTCGATAGATGGGAGTCATGAGGTGGAGAGGGCCCATCGAGAGGTCATCAAGGCGGCGAGAGAGATGGCAGCGCCTCAAGAGGCCAGGGCGAGGGGATCAGAGAGCCTGAGATCAGGGCAGGGCACCTGTGGTCGAGCTCGTAGCCAGACCAGAGGATCCAACAGCCATGAAGATCATGTCCCCGATTTAGTAAGCTTCACAGCATCAGAGCTAGACCAGACAAAGGAATCACAACAGACTACCCAAAATGGCAACCGAAAGCTGCATGCCAGTGTAAAGGTACAGACTGCGGAGCAGAGTAGAGGGTCAGGGCCAACAGGCCCCCAAAATAGCAAATCCCAACTCCGGAACAGCATGCAGGGTTTGCGACAGGAATGGGTGAGGGGCAGTGTTGGCATGGGGAAGAAACCAAACGAGAAAGCTCTTTCGACCAGAGAGTAGGTAGAGAATGTGTGGAAAACACCAGAAAGTAACAAAGAAACTGCTTTGGAGCTGGGGAGACAGGAGGGAGCGACCAGAGTGGAAATCTCAAGGGGTGAAGAGCAGAGAGGGTCATCTGGCGCTCAGAGGGTAAGGGTGCCCAAATACAGTAATGAAACAAAAGAAAAAGAGACAGCTCTGAAGCTAGGGTGACAAGAACCAGAACCAGAGGTTAAGCTGGTTTTGGAACTGCCCAACAACAGAGGAAAGACCTCAGAGGAGCCACAGTCTGAAGAAGAGGGAGTAGGTAACAAAGCTCACACTTTGAAGTTGGTCGATTTTAGAGAAGAAGACAAAGGCGAGTTTGGGGATAGAGATGTAGGTAAGGAGGGTAATGGTCTCTTTTTTGAATACGAAGGGTTTTCAAAAGCTTCGTTGATATCGAAGCACGCCTCGGGAGTCGTAGCATCTGATGCTATCGCGTGCCCCCTATCATGAGGGGCTAGCTGGCGAGGGGGTACGCTTACCCCCAATGTACATCACTTCGGTGTTAACGCTTTGGATTTGTGCGGTGTGGTGGAGAGCGAGGATAGGGGAAGAGTATTAAACGGGTCCAGCGATGGTCCACTGTTGTGTTCTACACTTTTTGATGCTAATGGGCCCATCGAGGGGCCCATAGAGAACCCTATTGCTCTTGGAACTTGTTTCTCTTCAATCTCGAATTATCAGGAAAATTATCGGGCGGATAGCGGGCCCAATGAGGGGACCACGACGGAAGACAACGATATTACTACTATTGAGACAGCTGTCGGTGGGCCCAATGAGGAGTCCACTTTTAGAGAGGCCGCTCCTCAATTTCAAAATCAGCATGCTGTTAGTGAGGAGGACCTAGAAGAGCGTCTGAACCTGGACGTTGACTTCTCATTTACAGATGAGGATTCAGGGGACTCAGAATTAATTACTGATACACAAAAGGAGTTATCGCCAGAGATGGTGCTATCCACTTTACCGGAATCAGGCCAGCGATTCAGCGTGGATCGTCTCTAAGGACGGTTGTTTTGAGGGTGCAGCGGTCACCTAAGAGTGCTCATGCGGAGTCCTTGGATGACTTTTTGGGGAGAGTTGCGAGCGCCAAAGCGGCTAAACACGTTAATGGAGGTACAAAAAATTTTCTTGCTAATATTTTAAATTTCATGTCAGACTGTGAAGTTTTTCTATTAGCTATGACCTGTGGTTTGGAAGTTTGTGATAAAGAATGCAGCGCGTTACTTCTTAACAAAATGAGGGGTTGGAAAACGGAAAGGACTAAATCTAGTGTTCATAAGGAACTAGGATCCAACTCTAGGGGGGAAACGGTCTCTGAGGGCGAAACCCGCCCGAGTCCCCCACACACTGTCATCTCGGACATGGTTCCCCAATGAATACACTATTCTGGAACGTCCGGGGTCTGGGGGATAAAGGTAAAAGAGATATGGTTAGAGACGTTATCACGAAGTCCAAGGCGGAAGTGGTTGGGCTTCAGGAGACCAAACTTATTCATGGGACCAAACTCAAGAGAATAGGGGGGAACAGAATCAAGGAATGGGTTTTACGTCCATCCGCGGGAGCCTCAGGGGGAATTGCCATTGGCTTCAACTCGGACCTGCTCACTTGTTCAGAGGTCTATAATGGTACATTCTCCCTGACTACACGACTGGAATGACGATCTGATAAGTATATGCAGACTATCACAGTTGTTTATGGGTCAAACGTGGCTTTAGAGCGTGACGCCTTTTGGCAAGAATTGGTTAATATTCGTCTCCGGTGGCCGGGGGTCTGGATTGTAGGGGGAGACTTCAATATTACCCGTTTTGCGTTTGAACACAAGGGTAGAGGATCCAGCGACAGGCACAGAGCAGAGTTCAATAGGGTGATAACGGATCTTGAGTTGATAGGGTGATAACGGATCTTGAGTTGATAAATATCCCTGTTAATGATCAACTATTTACGTGGTCCAACATGCAGTCGACTCTGATTATAGCAAAATTGGACAGGATTCTCGTATCGAAGGATTGGGAGGCTAAGTTCCCCCTTGCAACTGCTAGATCGATCCCTAGACCAATGTCAGATCATACTCCAATCCTTCTTGACATTGGGCTTCAGGGAGCCAAAAGACATAGAAAATTCTGTTTTGAGAAGGCCTGGCTGGAGATTCAGGGGTTTCACCACCTGGTGATGGAAAACTGGGCGTTCCCAGTGACTGGCTCAGATGTTGCGGGCAGATGGTGTGAAAAAATTCGCAGATTAAGAAAGCGACTACGTAAATAGAACCGATCTAGGTTCTCGACCATCTGGCGCGCAAAAGATTCCTTGCTGGTGTAACTCCTGTTTTCCTAAATCCGTATTTTCTGTATTTAAAATTTTTGTAAATCATTTTTTTTTCTTTTCGCTTCCAAATTCTTTTTGATAAAATGTATTGTTTTCATATTAAAAATCCATTTTTTTGTTCCATAGTTTTATTTATAACTAATTCCCAATGATATTTTGTTATGATACAAATATTTTATTATTACCTTGATTATTATGTTTGAGTTTATGATTGTGATTATTATTTTTATCTTTCACCCTTGATTCTTAAATTAAAAACTATCAATCGATAATTGTATTGTAGTATTCAAATAATTCTCATATTGTAGAACAAATATTCCTTGTTATATAATCCTACCTTGTATTAGTTATTTTATCTCCTTATTGGATTTTATATACTATTGGAATTATGTATACCATGATTTTATTAATTTATTATTATTTATCATTTTAATTTAGAACTCTATTTTTCCTTATTGGATAATCCAATACCCAATACCCTGTTTTCAATAAATCCAAACCCACACTTATATTCCTACCCGTTTACCCTAACCCAGTCACCATCTAACCCTAATCTATACCCTATATAAACTTTAACCCTGTTCACGTTCTCCTTCTAAAAACTCTCAGCCGCAATACTTTTCTGTGCCATCGTCACCTTCTCCCGATCTCTCATCCTCTCATCTTCCAAAACCCATCACACCATCTACCCATCGTCCTCCCGTTCTCTCTCTCCTTCAACCGTCTTCAAGATCCTGATCGACTCCCCCGCTGCTCCCCTCCGCGCAGCGCCTCCATCTCCCGCTCGTCATCTCTCCCTTCCTCCCTTGCGTCGCCCTCGCAACCCCGACAGCCAGTGTCTCCGCGCGCCTCCCTTGTGCGCCCTCCACCACGTCGACAGCCAGTGCAGTCCATCGCGACGTCCTGCCTCGCGATGCAGCTGCGATGTCGCAATCTGCAGTGCTGCTGCTTGGTTGCCTGTTGCCGTCTCTCCGTCCAGACATCAGCAGCGCGCAGCTCCCCTGCGCCGTTGCAACGCCATGCCGACAACAGCCAACGATCTCAGTTCCGTCGTTTTGCTCCTCCCGAGCACCGGCATCTCCGACGACTGGTAGCAGCAGCGGTGAACGCTTCCCGCCGTCCCGTCGCCTGTCCGTCGTCGTCCTCCTGCTGCCTTGGGCCAGCCTGGCAGCCAGCACTCGCCGGCGCTACTCCCTCTCTCGTTCTCTGTTTCAGTAAAAGAATGAAGAAGAAGAAGGAGCCAAGATTCAATCTGAACCGTTGGATTTGATCAAGATCTGATCTTGATCAGATCTGATCTTTTCAGCCAGATCAGATCTCAACCGTCCATCCGATCGTGATCCTCAACTCAGTTCTAAGCAGATCCAGCCGTCCGATCGCCTTGATCTTGATCTTCCATCAAGATTGGCTCCGGATTCGATCTTGTGTGGGTGTTTGTACGTGTCTCGTACGTGCGTCCGTGCTAGTACCTCGTCTCTCGGGATTCTCGTCCTGTATTGGTTCGTGCTCGGAATCTTCGTCATCAAGGCAAGTATTCCTCTTGTACACATTTTTATTCTAGTACAAGCATTCATTGAAAATACTACAAATAGTTAGAAATTGTGACTCCTCCTTGATTGTCGTTGTTGATCAATATTAAACCTCGTCAATTTTATAATCTTAAGAGTCACAATAATTTCATTGTATTATATTATAACTACTTGGACTCATTTTACCCCTGAACACATGGACACATGAATTAAGGAGCCCTAGATGTGTAGACATATGTTATATCTTGTACTTGATGGTCTTGCAACCATTTTGGCTTGAAAAATAATTATTACTTGTTGTTTTGACAACCATTATCCTGTATTTATATCATAAATTAACCTAGACGCCTAATAACCAATTTTCATTGTAACCTATACTCGTAAGATATTCCCACATGTTGCTGTCCTGGATCCTGTTATACTGTTTTGACCCCTTTAACATCAGAATATGAACCCGAGCCCTGAATAGAAAATGTAGCTCTAGATGTCTAGATATCGATAGTCTCCAGAATTTTTGAATTTGGAGTTGCGGTCTAGGAGTTATTGCAGTTTTACTGCAGCTATGTCGGTAGACGCAGATTCGCAAAACTGCTGCACACCTTTACTTTGCAAATTAATTTAACTATGTTAACAGCAAGCGTTTGACTTGAAATTTTATATGCGGTTGCTGGAAACCCTATAGGACATTTCCAATTTTTCTTAGAATTAATTTATATTATTTTAACCCTGTTTCACATGTATAAACTCAAATACACAAATTCTGCCTGAACAAATGTAATAAGCCGGGGTTAAGGGAAAGACCATAGTGGTGGACAATATAGGTAAGTGTACTCGGAAGGGGGCCAATGTTTCCCAGTACTTGGTTCATGAACCTGTTGCATGTGATGCATTCATGGAGTCAGTTACTTGGCTCATGAACCTGTTGTATTCATGAACCTACCGTATGGGTCATGAACCTGTTAGTATTCACGAACTTGCTTCGTGAACCTGTTATTTATTTTCGTATTTATGAACCGTGCCTGCTTGATACTTGATACCTGAGTACACCGCCCTGTAGACTCCATTACTAGGTCTAAACGAAATTGTTTTGACTGTAGCAACCATGTAGTAAAAAGATGGATGCATGAAGTGCTACCTAGATAGTAATGACTACAAGACTTGAACATGAAACTTGAACATGACACCTGTTACTTGATACTTGATGATATGATACATGAAACATGATACATGAGACTTGAAACATGAAACTTGAACTTGACAACTTGATACCTGATACTCGACAAATGTTACTTGAGACTTGACACTTGAAATAAAATTCTGACACTAGACTTGGCACTTGTTACATGATACTAGACTTGAGACTTGTCACTTGATGTTAGATACCCCTTGCCATGTGTTTTACCATTAGCATTTGTTATCCAGTCTGATTACTAAGATGACCCTCTTGCTAACTAGTTCTTGGTTGTCCACTACTTGTCGTATCCCTGTTACATTCTTGATTCTAATTCATGTTTCCCATACTTGTACTTGTTTTCACTATTTGTGGCCCTAGCTTGCACTAAGGGCACCTTCTCTTATTTTTCCCTGTTTTCCCTTTTTATATTTATTAAGCAGACTTTGGGACAAGCTACCTGCTGGAATTGGCGAGCAGACATTTCAGATTTTACTTGGAGTAAGGACTTGTTTAAATAATTGTTTTCCTTAAGTTATTTATTTCTTCTGCTGTATAAGACTTGTAACGGGTAATGCTCGATTGCCCACCACAATCAAAATCAAAATCAATACAAGAATTTCTTAATGCTATCTCGTTTTATGAATAAAATTTCTCACATGGGTTCTTGCAGCGGCACGCCTATTATTCATCCTCCTTCCCCATCTTCTGTTCCCACCATACTTTACATCTCATATGTATGTCTTCATCGTCGTCATTCCCAATGCTTGCAGCATATACATGTACATAAATAAGGATGACGACCATTACCACTATTCGGGGATCATTTATACTTAGCTCAGGCATCTGATAATAAATTCAAAAGAAGTATTAATAATGCAGATCAAGTAAATAGAAAATGTTGTTTTATGTTTATCAGAAATTAATCCAGTTTCAAGAAACAATCATACATATAGAGAGATCAAAACAGTAAATGCAGACTACTTCATTAATCAACACAGTATACTTACTCATTAAATTTAATTATAAAGCTTAATCCATACAATATGAAAATGATTGAACCCAACCCTGCTACCATTTATTTATTTAAAGAGAAATGAAAAACACTGACAGGTCTCAACATTTCTAATGTTGAAGATTGCATGGCCATTGGCCAAGATAATACATAAATATGAAGATTAACTAAAAATGGATGAGGGGAGAGGCATATCCATTGAAGTCTAGGGTTTTGGAGTGTTGCTGCAAATTTGCAATAGAAGAGAAAGCGATGTGTTTTGAGTGTAAATTTGGAGAGATCAGATCAAATCTGCACCATAACTAAATAAAGGTAGAATATTTTCCGTGCTGACCGACTTTTCAAAAATAATTACCAAACTGAAACATACTTCGAAAATATTTTCCAAATTGTCTCACTTTTGGACACGGCAACTGATGCTACTTGTTTTCGGGTGTGAGAGCTGATATGGCTAAAAATATGATTAAATCAGGACCGTTCAAATCAGACACGAATTTTAAAGCTTTCAGGGGTAAAACGGTAATTTCACCTACAAACGGGTTTGAAATGGGAACTGGTCTTTCTTTAAAACCCAATAACCCATAAACGGATCTGTCCTACTGGGTATGGGTAGCAACCCGTTACAAACCAACCCAGATAGATAAAGAGTAATTCAAATTCATGGTTATCACCATGAAATGATTTAAACTCTACTTCTTATCCAAAACAGCGGGAAGTAAAGATTTATCCTTATCTCGAAACGGGTCCCTAAGGCGACTATAAATACCCCTCTCCCCACACCGTGACAAGGTAATCAATAATTTTCCACATAAAACTCTTTCTTAATCTTTCTGATTACTGACAAAAGCGTTGGAGGGTTCGTCGTCGGGATCCATCCCGGTGAATCGAACTTTGTGCAGGTTCGCGGCAGCAGTGAGAAACAAGTCAACACGTTGGTGAAGGTTAACAAGTTTGCTTTTATTGTTTCCAAAAGAATCAACAAATTCATCTGTTTGCTCCCACACCAAAATTAGCAACAACAGATTGGCGCCGTCTGTGGGAAACAAAAAAGCAATCCAACATTACTTCATCAGCGGAAGTAGTTTCGAACTATGCATTCGCAAGAGAAGGGGAAGGCAGCGGTTTCCAGCCGAAGAGCCACTCCTCTTCCTTCTCCTCATCCTCCAATCCAAGATGTACTTCCTCAACAGCCTCCTCCTTAACAGGCCCCTCCAGGGTCTCGGGGGGCTGCCCAGGGGGGCTCTCGTCAGAGTCCCCCAAAGCAACATCCTCTTCATGACCATGTCGAGGTCCACAATCCTTCAATTGACTCTATGGCTTCTCAAAGCCCTCCCGAGCAGGATCTCCGTCAAGTGATTGTCAACCGCCAACAAGGGGTCGACCTACGAACTCGCCAGAATGGATGGCGAGCCCTTGGGGGAGTCCATCAACCTGAGTGCCCAGGGGTCTCGAGAGTCTGGACCCCCCCGTAGACCGAGGACGAGAAGATCCCTTCCCCCGAGGTGGCGAAGAGAGTCCCCTTCACGTCATCGGCGGATAAGTCATACTCCAATAAGCCGAGGCACACACAGGGACCGCCAAGCTGGAGGGGCACCATCACAAGGGCAGAGTTCCAGGATTTTCAAGAAGCTGTTCTGCGAGCCCTTAATGTTGCTCCCAACCATGAGCAACGGGCACCTAACCCTCAACCTGTCCCAAGCCATCACCACCGTACTCCCAGTCCCCTTTCGCATGAAAAAGAGTCTCGGGGCTCGGCAAGATATGACCGAAGGGAAGACTCATTCTACCGCTGTCTCCACGAGATGGAGAGGCAACTTGGCAAACTTGACAGAGAAAAGGAACAACGGGCAAGGAATTTCCGCCCGAGTAGGCCTCCGTTCTCTCGGGCCATCATGGAAGCCCCGGTCCCGAAAAACTTCAAGCTCCCTAACTTTGAGTCATTCAACGTGGAGTCGGACCCCGCCAACCACATCGAGAGTTTTAAAATTCTCATGATGATCCACCAGGCTTCGGATGCACTCCTTTGCAACACCGTCCCTGCCACGCTGAAGGGTCCTGCGAGAGAATGGTACTCTCGACTCACCCCGACCTCCATCTTTTCCTTCGATCAGTTCGAAGGACTCTTCCTTACTCATTTCGTGAGTAGCCGCCAGGCCGAGAAAACAAGTGCATCTTTGGTGACCCTCAGCCAAAGAATGGGTGAACGCCTAAGAGATTACGTTCGGCGCTTCACTGCCGAAGCCCGATTTATTGCCTCCCTCAACCAATCAGTAGCCTCAGCGGCATTCGGGCACAACGTCACTAACGCCGACCTCAAGGCGTCCCTTGCCAAGAAGCCTCCTCGGGACTTCTCAGAACTCCTGCTTAGGAGTAAGAAGTACATCTGAGTGGAAGAGGCTCTCAACCCCCCCGTTCTTGAGGAATCATCTTTCGGGAACAAACGGAAGAACACAAGCGAAGAAGGGTCCCAGAAATTCCAGAGGGACGACAATGGCCAGTGCCGCCCAGCTCCTCGTTTTGATAAGTTCACCCCCTTCATTGCTAGTATATCAGCAGTTCTTATGGAGGTGGATAAGGAAGGGCTACTCCACGCTCCCCTAGAATGAATACCCCTGACATGAAAAGAAACAGGGATAAATGGTGCCGCTTCCACAGGAACCACGGCCACGATACGGATGATTGTCGGGCTTTTAAAGAGGAGATAGAAGAACTCATACAATGGGGACACCTGGCCAAAATCGTCCGAAGAGACGGGGCTGACCTTCCACCCCGAGGAGCCTACAAGCGAACAGAGAGGTCCGTCGAGTTCCAAGATTTTGAACCTGGGGCCGTCCTCCACCTTATCCAAGGAGGTCCAATAGGGGGAGAACCAAACTCCTCCCAAGAGGCCTTCACCCTATCGTAGAAGTAGGTTTTCGGTTTCAATAAGGCCGATGCTTCTAACACGGCCAAAAGCATGTAATAATTGCTCGCCCCATTGAAGCGGTCACTTAGTTTATCTCAATAAAACTTAGCTTTTTTCTATTATTGCACTTGCTTCATTTCTACCTCTCCGAGTCACATTTACTACTCGTTAAATGGTGAGTTCGGAGTCCAGCTTTTCCTACAGGACTGCTCCCACAACGACTAAGCTAAAAAAACGAGTTTGGAGTCCAACACTTGGTTTGATGCTGCTTTAGCCACTTGCAACAAGCAAGTGCGGAGCAGCTCACCATTCGGAATTGCTCCTGTAACTCGTTAATCCCCTCAAATGACAAGTTCGGAGTCCAACACTTGGTTCGATGCTGCTTTAGCTACTTGCGAACGAGCGAGGACAAAGTAGCTCACCATTCGGAATTGCTCCCTCAACTGTTGAAACTCTCTTAAAACAACGAGTTCAAAGCTCAAAACTCTCCCCTAGAGTTGCTCCTCAAATTCGTCTCCCGAACGGCTCTCTCCTAGAGCCTAGAGATGATTCTTCGTCCCACTCGCCTCCCGAGTGGTCCTCTTCTAAACGAGTTCAGAGCTCAAAACTCTTTCCTAGAGTTGCTCCTCAAACTCGTCTCCCGAACAGCTCTCTCCTAGAGCCTAGAGATGATTCTTCATCCCACTCGCCTCCCGAGTGGTCCTCTTCAAAATGAGTTCGGAGCTTAAAACTCTCCCTAGAGTTGCTCCTTAAACTCATCTCCCGAATGACTCTCTCCTAGAGCCTGGTGATGCTCTTCACTTTGCTCGCCTCACGAACGGCCATCTTCTCAATGGGCTTGGAGCTCAAACTCTCCCCTAGAGTTGCTCATTGAACTTGCCTCCAAGAACGGATCCTCCCATGGGTCTTACGAGGATCGCTCTAGCTCATCTTCTTAGCCTACAGGAGTGGAGCTCCTCTTCGAAGATTCCGGAGACCGAAGCTATTCTCGACTGACACGAAGATATTGCGGGCCTATTTTGACCCTAAATATGGGCGGTTCTTCAACTGACTTCTGAAGAGAAGTTGTAGATTTTTGAGTCAGCTTCAAAACGAGAGGTCACACGCCCCGATCGGACCTCCGTAGCACCGGGAAAGTGGGTCACAACATAGTTGCACCGAGCTGCAAAATGGCAAAAACTATTGCCTCAGGATCCGCGCCAGATCTTCATCAAGCGGCTCAGATCGTGCCACGTAGCTTGGAATTACGATCCAAGCTACCGAGCTGCGAATTGGCAAAAACTATCGCCTCACGATTCGTGCAAGATCTGCATCAAGCGGTCTAGATCCACGTAGCTTGGAATTATGATATGAGCTACCGAGCTACCGAGCTACCGAGCTGCAAAATGGCAAAAACTATCACCTCAGGATCCGCGCCAGATCTTCATCAAGCGGCTCAGATCGTGCCACATAGCTCGGAATTACGATCCGAGCTACCGAGCTGCAAATTGGGGGAAAACTCCGCCTCAAAATTTGTGTTCGACCACGATCAACGGATCAGATTCGTCAAACAAATTCTCAAAAAATAGGAGGGGGGGTTACGGATCGGGTTCGGACCCGTTATGGAACAAAAAACCCAAAAGCAAGAGGCTAGTTGGCTTAACGGGTTCGGGTCTCAAACCCACACCCGCACCCTCCTCTTCTCCATCAGGATTTGGTGCAAAAGAGGCGGGGGGGGGGGGGGGGGGGGGGTACCGAGCTCCTCAACGAGCCGCCGCCTCGCCATTACCGAGCTCCTCGACGAGCTACCGCCTCGCCATCACTGTCGAGCTCCACCTTTACTCCTCGTCGAGCTCCACCTCTAGTACTGGGCTCTTCGACGAGCCACCTCCAATACCAACCTCCAAGCTCGAGCCATCTCCCCGTCGAGCTCCTCCGTTGCCGAGCTCTCCTCGACCGAGCTTCGAACCGTCGCCAGCTCAACCCTCCATTGTCGAGCTCTCCTTCACAAGCCCTTGTCAACGAGCTAAAGCCACAACCGAGCTCCCCCCTATCGTCGCCACACCGACGAGCTCTAACGCCAAGCATCGCCGAAGCTCCATCCCCGTCACCTCGTCGAGCTCATCTCGACAATCAGATAGCTCCCCTTTCTGAGTCCCTCTGCCCCTGCTCGCGGCTTGGGAGAAGAGACGGAGTCGATGAAAAGGTCGGAAGGAAAAGAGACGACGTCGAGGAAAGAAGAAGAAAGGAAGAAGGTAGAAGTGGAAAAGAAGAAGGCGGAAGCGGAAAAGAAAAAGAAGGAAAAAAAAAATTGTCTCCACGTGGCGGTTGACTATGACCGGCCACATGGTGCAATCCCACCGGTTCTCAGCAAACCGCTCAGCGCTACCGAGCTACCGAGGTACCGACCTTCACATTGGAGAAAAACGCTCTGCTTTGAGATGCGCGTCCCCTGATCGTGATCAACGCACAGGATCGTGCCAAGTCATCAGGTATTTATCTATTTACTTATTTATTTATTTAACTGAATTAATATTTTAAAAAAAAATCCGAAAAAATATTTAAAAATCAGAAAAAATCAATTTAAAAATTCTAAAAATAATTATTAATTCAGAAAATAATTTTGAAATTTTGAAAATTTAATTATTAAATTAGAATAATTAATTAATATTTTTGAAATTTGATTATTTTAATGTAGAAATTGAGTTAAAAATTCGAAAAAATTCAGAAAAATCTGGAAAAATCATAAAAAATCCAGAAAAATCATAAAAAATCCAGAAAAATATGAGAATAATTTTGGGAATTTTAAAAACTCAGAATAACACCGTTACACCTTGAGCAAGATCCGAACTCCCTTAAGAACTCCGATAAATTTCCGTACGCCATTAGAACAGTAAAACTACTCCTCAAAGACTTTAGAACTCAGTCTCCCGGAGTGGGGGGCTTGTGATATGGCTAAAAATAGGATTAAATTGAGACCGTTCAAATCGGACATGAATCTTAAAGCTCGCAGGGGTAAATTGGTAATTTCACCTACAAACGGGTCTGAAATGGGAACTGGGTCTTTCTTCAAAGCCCAATAACCCATAAACGGATCTGTTCTACTGGCTATGGGTAGCAACCCGTTACAAACCAATCTAGATGGATAAAGAGTAATTTAAATTCATGGTTATCTCCATGAAACGATTTAAACTCTATCTTATCCAAAAATACCGGGAAGTAGAGATTTATCCTTATCTCGAAACGGGTCTCTAAGGCGACTATAAATACCCCTCCCCCCCCCCCCCCCCCATTGTGACCAGGTAATCAATACTTTTCCACATAAAGCTTTTTCTTAATCTTTCTGATTACTGATAATAGCGTTGGAGGGTTCGTCGCCGGGATCCATCCCGGTAAATCGAACTTTGTGCAGGTTCGCGGCAGCAGTGAGAAACAAGTCAACACGTTGGTGAAGGTAAATAGGTTTGCTTTTATTTTTTCCAAAAGAATCCACAAATTTATCTGTTTGCTCCCACACCAAAATTAGCAGCAACAAGAGCAACATATAATGTGAGTTCTTTTGGAAAGAGAAAACTCAGATCTCGGCTGCTAATATGATTCTACTATGATGCTGATTTGATTGGATCTAGTGGATCTGGGAGCAATCGACCGTCGTTGGACACCTACAAAAAATCTCAAACACCAGGAGGACTCCCGGTAACAGACCCTTCGATGCTCAAGTCAATAATCAGATAATTAAGAGAGGCTTAAGTGGTGAAATAACAATTACTTGGTTACTGTAGATGTAGGACTATATTTATAGGCGTGAGAGTCTTATTAGAGAATATTCCCCGATCCCCTGATTATGGAATGCGACCCGATTCACGTTGGGCTGAATTCGGGTGATGGACCCACAGCCGGCCCACAAGCTATTATGGGATCCCCTCGCGATTCATGTCAGGATTGAGCAGAGCAGATCGTCCGTTATTTTTACCCTCATCAATCATGTTTATTCTTGGAATGAGTGCTGATTCCATATCATCATTGGAGGAATTCCTTCATATGATGGACATATGCATGCTAAGTACATGGCATTGTATCGACGATTTACACAGTTGATTATCGCGCCTCCTACCTCTACGCCAGTGCAGGTGACATTTCCAATTCCGAGGAGAGAGAGGGAACCATCTCACAACCATTCCGCGAGGCTTCCCATATTTTAACCGAAGGCACCAATGATGACATCCATGGCAAGAAATTACATTTCGAGTAGTTCATGTTCATTTCATACATTTATCTTCATATATTTATCTTTATATTTTTTGTTGTTGCATATGTTTATATGATAAATTCTAACTTCTTGTAAGTTGAGGACTTCTCAGTGATTGCACGAAATTACGCTCGACGGTTCTCGAGCGCAACTACTAATGTGTCTAATGCTATAAAGGAGTTCACACACTAGGTTCTTGCTCCGTGTAGGCGAAATTTTCATGCGGTGAGTGAAGGCACCACATTATATGCATTGTTTTCAGCATCGGTGAGTTAGATGGGGCATCAGAGGACTAGGCGTAAGATGGTGGTTAGCAGACCTAGGGCACGAGAGCAACCCCAAGAAGAATCGGAACAACTCGAAGAAGATGAAGGAGGGTCACAACAAGAAACCCATCAAGATGACGATGAGCATCTTCCCATCTCCCTCCCCATCTCCCAGCTCACAAAAATAGGTTCAACTGCACGTCTCCCCATCTCCCAGCTCACATGTCACGCCCCGCTTCCCAAAATATGGAATACGAGCACGTGACGAAGCCCAGCGAATGATTTTTTATATCATCGACTCAGCATCATAACAAGAATATAACCAGATTTATATATAACCAAGCATGCATGAATAATTATTTAAGCAACAGAAACAATTTAAATAAATGATAATATTCAAATAGTTCCCCATGTCTGGATCAAGTGTAAACTCGGAAACAAGTCTTAAACAACAGAAGAAATAAATACCTTAAGGAAAGCAACTATTTAACAGATCCTTGCTCCAAGCAAAACCTGAAATGTCTGCTAGCCAATTCCAGCAGATAGCTTGTCTCCCAAGTCTGCTTAATAAATATAAACAGGAAACAAGAGGGGAAACAAGAGAAAATGCCCTTAGTGCAAGTTAGGGCCACAAATAGTAAAAGCAAGTACAAGAAAGGGGAAAACAAGAATTTGGAATCAAGAATAGGCAGAGTTATAACAAGAAATGAACAAATTCAGGGACTATCTAGCAAGAGGGAAACATCTTAATAACTAGATTGGATAACAACTGCTAGTGGTGAAACACATGTCAGGTACACCTATAAGGGTAACTAATATCGGGTATTATGTTTCATGTGTCAGGTTTTACGTATCAAGTTTCATATTTCAAGTTACAGGTGTCAAGTTCAGGTGTCATGTTCAGGTTTCGTGTATCAGATATCAGGTAACCAGGTAATCAGGTAACAGGATAATCAGGTAACAGAATAATCATGTATCAGGTGTTAAGTTCAAGTCTTGTGTGATTACTATCTAGGTAGCACGACATGCATCCATTATACTACATGGTTGCTACAGCCAAATCAGTTGCGTTTAGACCTAGTAGTGGAGTCTATAGGGCGGCGTACTCAGGTTTCAGGTATCAGGTATCAGGTATCAGACAGGCACGGTTCATGAATACGAAATTAAATAACAGGTTCACGAAACGAGTTCGTGAATACTAACAGGTTCAAGGACCACACAGTGGTTCCATGAATACAACAGGTTCATGAGTCAAGTAACTGACTCCATGAATACATCACATGCAACAGGTTCATGAACCGAGTACTGGGAAACACGGGCCCCCTTCTGAGTACACTTACCCATATTGTCCACTCTATAGTCTTTCCCTTAACCCCGGCTTATTCCATTTGTTCAGGCAGAATTTGTATATTTGTATTTATGCATATGAAATAGTGCTGAAATAATGTAGATTAATTCTAAGGAAAAATTGGGGATGTCCTATAGGGTGTCCAGCAACTACATATAAAATTTGGAGTCAAACGCTCGCTGTTTACACAGCGAAAATAATTCACAAGAAAATATATACAGCAGTTTTTACAGAACTGCACCTACTGACACAGCTGCAGTATAGCGGCCATATCTCCTAGACCGTAACTCCAAATTCAATCATTATGGAGTCTATCGACATCTACACGTCCTGATCTACGTTTTGTATTCAGGCTTCGGGCCCAAATTCCAAAGATAAGAGGGTCGAAACCGCAAAAGGAAATCCAGACAGCAACATAGGGAAATAATTCACTAATGTAGATTTCATAGAATTATGTAATTTGGTGTCTAAAATCATTATGTGGCACAAATACATGGTAATGGGAATCAAACAGCGAATAATAATATTTTCCAAGTCATAATAATCACAAAGTGCCAAAACACTAAATTTATATGCGTCTACCATTTCTAGGGTCCTTAATTCATATGTCCATGTGATTCACAAGTTCAAGGAGATAAAAGAGTCCAATTGAATTATTATTTATTACGAGGAAGTTTTGTGACTCTTAGATTGGTGAGTTTGAAGTTTCAAATTGTTTTACTATGATATTTCAAAGGAGAGTCACAAACTAACTACATGTGGTATTTCAAAGAGACTTGTACTAGGACAATAAGATGTACAAGGTTACTTGCCTTAAATCGACGGTTGAAATCTCCGCTTGTTGAAGCAAATAGAGTAGAAAAATCCCCGGAAATGTCCTCGAAATGCGCGTCCAAAAACTGATCTGAGATCGAGCTTTCCTTGCACACCCGATCGGCCCAAAACAGCGTGTAGCGCTCAGATCTGGTGCGGGTAGAACACGGAACAGCAACTGGCACCAATAGAAACTCTTCTGTGCACCGGATCCGATCCCCAGAACAGCGAACACCGTTGTGGGATCCGCTGTGGACGAACACGGGACGGCAATCACGCGCACGGATCTTGAAGAGATCTGACGGCTGCGAATCGCTCCCGCTCTTTTCCTCCTTCTTCTTCTCCGATCTTCTTCTTCGTTCGACGAGCGACTGAGCAGAGCTCGAGAGAGAGGGGCGATGGCGGCTGCTTCGTTGGCGGCGACTATGGCAACGACGGAGACGACGACGGCGGCGGCGACGTCGAGAAGCGACGCGCGGCGATGCTCTGTTCGTGATTTCGAACAGGGGAGAGAGCGAGAGCGGAGTTGGGGTGTTGGCGAGGCGGCGAGGGTGTTGCGGTGGAGCAGTGGTCGGAGGGGGTCGACGAGGCGATGGGGGGGGTCGAGGTGGTGGCCGGAGGTGACGGAGGGGATCGCTCGGAGGCGGTGGTGGCGAGCGACGGGAGTGGGTTGGTTGGCGAGAAAAAGTGGAGGCGAAGGATTAGAGAGGGTGATTAGAGAGCGGCGGGTGTAATTAGAGATTAGGGTTAAACAGTAGATGATTAGGGTTAGGGGTTTAAATAGTATAGTTGTGGGTTTGCGGTTTCAGGGGTTTAAGGGACCCGTTTCAAAAAGAGCCCAACAGATGAAATGGTCAATATACACAATAATGAGGATTAGAAAGATGAACGAGAAGAATCGGCTATCTCTCACGAAGAACGGTGCAAGATGGCACACAATCGAATTTGATAAAGGAAACCCACAATTCGAGTTGAGACAAAAATAACTGATTTTATTCGAACTGAAATAAAATACGGGATCTCACCAATAGACAAAAGAGTACAATTGAGAAGAAAAAAAAATACGGTATAAAATACAAATACGGGGAAACAGGAGTTACATCACACAAAAAGCTGCAACTCCACACAAGAAACTACTCTGGAAGAGAACGAAGACTGATAGATACACATCGGGGTAATTTTCTTTTTTCAAATTCATCTCATTCTTGATGTGTGTGTATATATATACTTTTCGATTGTTTTCGTTAACTTTAGAATTTAGAGACATTTGAGATTTTGGTTGAAATGTTGGACTATGTAATTGATGTTGAAATGTTGGATTGTGTTCGACTGTGTATAGGTTCTCAATGTTTTTTTTCAATTTTCTTTTCATGACGGTATGGATCTTTCTTTATGTCCAAAGATCGGACTACCATGAGAGTACTTAGTGGGTGTGCCTTGTCCATACCAAACCTTTTTAAAACATTCTCTATATAATTTGATTGATAGATTAATATCCCACTAGAATGTCTTTCGATTTGCAGGCTGGGCCAAATTTTTGTTTTCCCAATATCTTTCATTTCAAAATCCTTCTTCAAGTAGTCAAGAGTTTTCCCAAGCTCTTCTTGAGTCCTGATTAAGTTTATATCATCCACTTAAAATAATACTATTGCAAATTAATCCATTTAAAATTTTATTTATAAAAATGCACGAGCAAATTGGATTGTTTACATATCATTCCTTATAGAAGTACTAGTTTGCCCATGGGCACGTGCCTACGTCACGTCTTTGTGAACGGTGCAGCATATGAAAAGATCTGTAAACACATAAAGAAAAAGTAGGCAAAGCAAAGCACATAAAGAAAATGCAGACAAAACACATAAATGTGAAGAAAATTCAGTATGCTAGTGTTACTACTAACCATCCAACTATTGTAAATGTCTGATTTTGTAGCTCATCTTTTTCTGAAAAGTGAAGATAGATAGATAGATAGAAAGAGAGAGAGAGAGAGAGAGAGAGAGAGAGAGATCTAAAAAAAGTGAAGAGAGAGAAAGAGAGAGAGAGAGATCTGAAAAAAGTGAAGAGAGAGAAAGAGAGATCTGATAAAAGTGAAGATGATTTTCTTTTCTTTTCTTTTTGTGTGTGTGTGTGGGGGTGGGGGGGGGGGGGGGGGGAGATTAGTTTTGGGGGGAAAACTTAAATGTCTTTTGAAATGGTGAATGTGAGCCATTGATTTTGATTCAATTGAAGGAGAGTCACTTGATAGTTTTTTTCAATTTGCCTTGTGATTTATTATATAGATTCACTAAAATAATTGTACCACATTCTTCCAAATTGCTTCAGGCCGTACAATGAACGTTTAAATGAGTTGAGTGCGTACTCTTTTACTTTACTTCGGGTAAAGTAAATCATTCTAGGGTTTCATATAAATATCTGTGTCTAAGTCCCTATATAAATATCTGTGTTTTCATACACTTTTACAATTGCTCTGCAAAATATCTTCAAAATTTTAATTACACTTGACTCACCAATTCTTACATATTCGTCATTATTATCTGTCGATGTTCCATATGCCAACATGCGAAATGTTGTTGCACTTTTTGAAAAGTATACAGTCCAAGCTGGCTGACACCATCCATCTTCTGTACGAAGTATTTGTCATGCTCTTGTATTGCGTCGACAATACGGTGGAATAGAGATCGGCCCATATGAGCATCAGAGAGATATCCTGAATCTGCATAACCTACAAGCTTGGAACTTTTAGGATTATAAGAATAATCTAAACCTAAGTTAGTAGTTTCATGTAGATATCTTAAAATATGCTTGTTATCAGTCTAGTGCCTTTTTGTTGGTGGAGAGGTATATCTAGGATGCAAATTCACGGAAATAGAAATATTCGGTATAGTGCATTGTGCCAAGTACAGTAGAGCACCAACATCACTTAAGTATGGTACTTCATGTTGGATTGTGTGTTGTATTGGATTCTGGAATTGGATTCTGAAATTGGATTGTGTATTGTGTTGGATTCTGAAATTGGATTGTGTATTGTGTTGGATTCTGAAATTGGATTGTGTTGGATATATGTAAACAAAGACAATATCAGAATTGTGTTGAAAAAAAATTCTACTAGACCCACAGATCCCAACTGCGGGTCTAGTTTATTCGAGCCTCTGTTGGGAACTGCTGGCTCTTCTTAGTGAAAATTTTCAAAAATTCTCTAGGGTTTAAACGAGAGAGTACACTTTCTGTGAGATTTCGAAAAATTGTGCAGTCGCATTTCCCAATTGCGAGCCTAGTATAAAGATCCACGTATTTGGGAACTGTGAGCCTAGTTTGAGAATTTTGAACTATACTCACAATTCCTAATTGTGAGTGTATTGAAAAAGTTCCAACTAGGCCTACAATTCCCAACTGCGGGCTTGAAAGTGCCAGGAGCGCAGTTGGAAAATGTGAGCCTTGCTGACGTGACCAACCTTTGTCCATGCTTGTAAATAGTTTGAGAAATGTCCTATTTCTGCAAATAGTTTGAAAATGCTACATAATTAAAAAAAAAATTGGGTTTTGTTGGTTGTGAGATCTAAAGTTGATAAAGACTCCATTTTTTATGGGTTAGCTTTTTTTAAAAAAATTTTTTAAAAAATTCCAAATATGCATTTTTTAGTACATAGATCTGTGAAAATGAGTGATTTTTGTGTAAAAAGTGGATCTTTGTACGTTTTTGATGCACAAGTTGGAGGAAAAGAGAGAAGTATAAAAAAAGGGATTTAGCAACTTGGAAAGGATTAATGGTGTAAATTTGAGAGAAAAATGCAATCCCTAGTTTCTTGAATCTATAATTCCTATGCGAGATATATATATATATATATATATATATATATATATATATATATATATATATATATATATATATATATATATATATATATATATTGAAGGAAAAGGTAAAAAATAGCCACCATGTTTTATTAATAAGTAGTTAACAAAACATACCAGCAAACTGGGAAAAATACAAAGTAAAGCTAAGAGGAAGAAAAAAGAAAACAGTACAGTAAAACGCAACAACACTAAAAAAGTAAAAGGAGTACATTCGCAACCAATGGGGCATCTCCAACACGTTCCTGGAGGGTGGGATCTATAGAAAGTGAGCTCACTTCAGTGCCGGACCAAACACAACCACCTCATCGTCGTACTCCTCAAACTGGACCTGGAATACCCTGACAATCCTTCTGCTTGAACCCTACACTACATCTCCCAATTGCCTCTCCCCCCCAAACATTTAACGTTCCAAAGAGGAACGGTCATTAATAACAGTAGGGGAGGAACAATTCGGGTTGGCCTAACTGATTGAGCCTAGTTTCTCTTTTGCCTGCTCCCAGCATCTCAATCGACTCTCGGAGGGAAGAAATTACCCTGTCAATCGTATTACCTGTATGAGGTCTAGCCTGTACCACTTCCTCAGACTCAGAGTCGGTTTCCCAAAATGAATCATCATCCTCATCACTAGTACACCCACTTTGAATGCCCAACCCCGTATGGACTCTGTTACTTAAAAGAGAACCAGACTCAAACATCCCAAAAACCACTCTCCTCATCCTCTAGAATGTCATTAAGTAAATTATTGGTGTTGGCCTTCAGTTGATTAATAACCAAGTTCAAACTGTTGGGCCCCTCTACTGGCCCAACACAATCGCCAGGCCCACGATGGGCCCTGATCTCCATTGACTCACGTGACAAACAAGACGGCTTGAACGAAGGGCCCATAGAGGAATTTGAAGATGTTTTCTATTTACCCGATGAATTCTTGCCCTTACCTCCCGACTTCAACCCAAAATTGCACCTCCTCTCCTTTTGATCACCCCTCAAAGCAACCTCATTTTCCTCTATGTGGGCTTTTTGCGCACTGACTGTCGAATTTGAGAGCTGTAGATCAATGGTAGTTTTTCTTGGGGTTGGCTCGACATTTGATTATTAGCCTTTTCCTTGTGATCCTGGCCATTCGTTACGATCAATGCCAGATCTTGGCCATTCAACTGTTGTGGCTCCACAATGGAAGTATCTTTGGGATCCATGGCTGTCGTGGAGGTGGATTTTGTTGTCGCTGCCTCCACTTCCACCTTCTTATCGATAACGGCTCTTTTGAAGTACGCGTTGCTCCATTTCAAGCATTTGATGTAGCAAACCTTTTTCGTGCAAACTTTTCGATAATGATCCAAGTCCCCACACTTGAAACGGAGCACTTTGGGTTGGAGAATGGAGTTATTGGTGGGATTGGAGTATATGGAAGAGCGGAGCTGATTGTGTATGGAATGTTGAACATTAGGAGGTGAGGTGTTTGTACTGATGGGTTGGGACTGCTATTGTAGGGGGTGTGGTGGTAGATTGGATGCAGGGCCAGCCCTACCCTAGAGGCGGGTAAGGTGGCCGCCTTGGGCCCCGGAGATTTTGCGATTTTAGGGGCCCCAAATTTGAACTTCCCTTGTAAATATAGGTACGTATTTTGCGCGTAAAAAAATTGTTATTAGGGGCCCCCATTTCGGAAGTTCGCCTAGGGCCCCCAGGAACTCAGGGCAGGATGAGTAAGGATTGAAATGTTGGAAAGTGTTAAGATGTTGGTGGTGTGGATGAGGACTATAATGAAAGTGCTGTTGATGCTTTTGTACCTGGTATCCATAGCCAAATTGCTTATGATCAATTCGCTCTCTCGAGGAGCGATGCTAGTCTATTGGGGATGGACTAGTATATTTGTTGAAGAGCAGAATTTAAAAACATAGAACAGCTTCTCACTAGCAGGCAGCTTCTCCTTTTCTCAACTCAGTTTGAGCATTGATTGGTAGTGGTGACGACGGTGGAGCAGAGGGATGGGTGTGTGCAATGGACCCCAACATTGGGCCCAAATCCCCTCATCAGAGGCTCCGGTAGCACCATCTTCTTGTTCAGCAGCAGTATGTCCCCATCTTCATCGGACGGACCTTTTCCTCTTTTGCTTTGACAGACCTTTTGCCCCTGTTACTGCTAAATCTGGTGTGGGGGCAAACAGATAGTATTTGTAGATTCTTAGAAAAACTGAATAGTCAAACCTTAACTTCTTCTGCCGGAGTTTGACTGCTGACTCCCGCTGTTCACCTGCAAAAAGTGCGAGACACCGGGGTTGATCCCAGCGACGCACCCTCCAACGCTCAAGTAAGTAATCAGAAAGATTATGAGAGAGCGTAAATTGACAAAAGATTGATTATCTCTTAATGGTGGTGGATGGGGGGTATTTATAGCCGTCGTAGGGATCAGATTAGGAATGTAATCCCTAATTCCCAGCGAAAGGATAGAGCGAATCAGGGCTGTTGATTGAATGCAATCAGAAATCCTAATTCTATCCTGATGGACTGGGTTCATCGCGGGTTGGAACCCGCACCCAGCTGAGATGGATCCGTTTGCGGGTTGGTGGGTCTTAGAGGAGAAGACCCAGTACCCGCTTCAGACCCATTTGTAGGTGAAATTACCTTTTTACCCTCAGGCTTTAAGATTCACGCCAAGTTTGGACGGTTCCGATTTAACCCCATTTTTAGCCATATCACGAGCCCCCCACTCCCGAAGACTGAGTTTGATCAGCCTTTGAGGAGTAGTTTCACTGTTTTAATGGCTTACGGAGTTGTATCGGAGCCCACACGAGGGGTGTCAAATCTTTAAATGGGATATCGTGGTAATTTCCAAGTTAGTAGTGCGCTTCTAGATTGTTCTTGAGCTCTCTTCGACTTCTGATGATTTTTCCTAACTTTGCGAAGTGGTGATTTGTTATTCGGGGGTCTTTAATTAACCTTTCTAAGCAATAATTATTTACCCAGGGTTTCAAAAATATTTTCCCGGATTTATAATTATTTTTTTAGAATTTTTAATTATTTTTCCTGAATTTTAAATCATTTTTTCATAGTATTTAGGTAGATGATTTGATGTTATTTGCATCGTTTTATGGCTTAGACGCTCTGATTTCGTCGCCGACCCCTTCCAAACTTATGCCATGAAGAAGGCCGAGGTCCATGGGGGTTCGGCACCTTCTGCCGAAGCGCACTGATACTTCGGCCAGGCTATAGGTGCGTTCGGGGGACCTTTGCCGGAGTTCGATGTGGTCTCCCCCCTGTAAGAGGGTCGGTGCCGAGAGCGCTCGGCAAAATGTGCCGAGGTCCATTTTTCCATGTAACAAGGTCGGTGGGAAGAGCGCTCGGCAGTATGTGCCGATGCCCACTTTTTCCATGTAACATGGTCGGTGGTAAGAGCACTCGGCAGCATGTGCCGAGGTCCATTTTTTTTATGTAACATGGTCGGTGGCGAGAGCGATCGGCAGCATGTGTCGAGGTCCAATTTTTCCATGTAACATGGTCGGTGGTGAGAGCGATTGGCAGCATGTGCCGATGTCCAATTTTTTACATATAACAATTTTTTCCATGTAACATGGTCGGTGGCAAGAGCGCTCGGCAGCATGTGCGGAGGCCCACTTTTTCCATGTAACATGGTCGGTGGCAAGAGCGCTCGGCAGCATGTGCCGAGGTCCAATTTTTCCATGTAATATGGTCGGTGACAAGAACGTTCGGCGGCATGTGCCGAGGTCTTGGGTTGTGATTTTTGCCGGCATAGGAAACGTCAGGCTGAGTTGGCGGCTGCTGAACTTCTGACAGATGTGACAGTCATTAATGCGATAGTACAGCTAAGCGCGGTAAATAATGTGACGGTTCAGGTCATTTTGTTGCCTTGTGTAAATGGGCTGACTGTGTGGGCCCATTAACCTCATTTCGTGTGCCCAGCTCTATAAAACTTCACCCCCCCCCTCATTTCTCACTTCTCCGAATTTTTACTCAGGCGGTAATTTCTATTAGTGAGAGCTCACGGTGATCGTCGATTGCTTTTCCGGTGAAAATTCCGACCGTTTCTATCAACTCAAAGGTAATTTATACTTAGTCGTTTTTCAAGTATAAATATGTCTCTTTCTCCTATCTCCGAGCCCTTCCCTTCTGCCGCCGAAGTCGCTTCTCCAAGTCGCCAAGATAAAGGCAAGAGGGTATCCGGTCGAGACATTACAGTGGAGGATCCGAAGCGCATGGGGTCGTTCGGCAGGTATCCAGGGCCACTGACCGGGCTTCAAAGAGTTCGAGAATTTTCGGGGGAGGAGGCCGAGCGCATTATTCACGGGAGGAGGAGAGCCTTCAAGGAAAACGAGGCAAGGGAGACCTCCGAGGCCGATGAAACGGTATCGGTCCTTAGCCTGGAGGATTTGGTAGTGATCCGGAGTTGCTTCCAAATTCCGGAGGAGTACGAGCTTATGCTGCCGGGTCCCGGGGTTAGGGCAAATTTGCTGATGCCAGTAAACATGTGTTTCTGGCTGGTTGATGCCTTCATCTCTGGTGCTCGGCTACCTCTCCACCCATTCGCGATCCAAGTGCTGAGGTGGTTTGGGGTCAGCCCCATTCAACTGATGCCGAACGCGTGGAGAGTTATCAATGGGTTCGTACTCCACTACCACTTTAAAATTCGCCATATGGAGGTTGATGACTAGTGCGTCACAATGGGGGGTTCAGACACCTTCAAGATCTTCATCTGAAAAGTGACCAGTACTCCGAGGCCAATGGGAGGGGGCATGCCGTGTACTGAGTTGACTTCTCTTATGAAAGCCTTTCTAGAGGAGTTGGAGGTGCCTCCCATGGTGCCCCCATGGATGAGGTGTAGGATACGCTCCTCTTCGAATTCAGGTGTCTCATCGCATCATTCAGGACGCTTGTTAGCCCCCTGAGGGGGAGGAGGAAGATCGGTTCGGTCTTTTCTCAAAAATTTGGCCAGCTGCCCCCTCTGGATTGGGGCCTCAATCTCATTCTTCAAGACCCGACAATCATTGGTGTCGTGGCCATGGTCCTGGTGATAGCGGCACCACTTCTCTTTATCCCTCTTCTCGCCAGGGGTGTTCATCTTCGGGGCAGGAGGTATCACCCCTCCCTTCTCAACTTCCATGAGAATAGTGGAAATGTTGGCGTTGAGAGGAGTAAATTTTTCGAACCTGGGGGGAGGGCGGCGCTGACCGCCATTGTCCTTCTGGAGCTTCTTGGCTCCCTCTTCTTCACCTGCCATTCTTTTGGTTCCGGAGGAAGGACCCTCAAAGGTGGGGCGATGCTCAGCTTCCTCAGCCCAGATATACTTCTCGCTTCGGAGAAAGAGGTCGAAGAAGTTCTGCAGGGGCTTCTTGGTGTGGGAGGACCGAAGGCTGGAGTTAAGGACATTTGATTGGAATGCTGCTGCAGCGACCGACTGGTCGAGGGAAGCGATGGACCTAGCTTCCGCGGTGAACCTTTTCACATAGTCTCTCAGCTTCTCATCCTTCTTCTGGTTGAGGTAGAGTAGCGAAATGCTAGTCTTCTCAGTTCGGCGACTACTCACGAAATGGGTGACGAAGAGGGTCTCGAATTGCTCGAAGGAGAATATTGAGGATGGGGCGAGGCGAGAGTACTATTCCCGGGCTGGACCCTTGAGAGTAGCGGGGAAGGTCTTGCCCAACAGAGCATCGGAAGCTTGGTGGATTAGCATGAGGGTCTTAAAGCTTTCGATGTGATCGACGGGGTCAGACTCCCCAGAATAAGGCTCGAATTGGGGAGGCTTGAAGCCTATTGGAACGAGCGCCTCCATGATGGTTCGAGAGAAAGGAGGTCAGCTTGGACGGAGGTCCTTCCTCTAAGCTCTTCTTCTCTGTCTAGCTGACCCAAGCGCCTCTCCATTTCGTGGAGACGACGGTAGACAGCGTCATCCCTTCAATGGTAATCAAACAAGCCTCTGGACTCGTCTTTGTACGAGGGAGAGCGGGGGCTACGACAACGGTAGCTCCGGGAGTGACGAGGACTAGAAATGTGTTAGTGATTGCTAGGAGCTGGGGGAGGAGTTAGGGATCGTCGGTAAGGGCTTTGAACCGGAGGAGGAGTGGGGACCCTCCGAGCATTGTTATTGTTGGGTCGGAGATGGAGGGCTTGCAAGATGGTTGCCTGGAATTGCTGAAATTCGGCACGGGTGATAGGAGCATTATCATCCCTCGGTGAGCGAGGCCTTCTTCTATAGTGCTCAGGGGACTCTCTCCGTCTTCGGTGAGGCGGAGACCTCCTATGTTCTCGGGGATGAGAAGATCGCTCATTTGGACGTTGTTGGCAGGAGACTCCTTCTCGGGCCTGCCTTTCATCCAAACGGTGGCGAAGATCCTCTTCTTTATGGTGATTGTTAAGGGTATTGCGGAGGTCATCGGAGGCCCAGGGATTGTGAGATGCCATGGAGTCTGTAGAGGGGTTGTGCACAGAGACGTAGTCATGTTGGAGAGGTTGTTTCGGAGGATTGGGACGGGAGCCCCCCACACCGGCATTCTGAGGCCCAGTCTGACCCCGAGGGGGTTGGAGGTTCTGATGAGGAGGTTGGTCCTGCTGTGGGGCCTGATCAGGTTAAGGAGGAAGTCCTGCCGGCTGGATGGTTTGGAGGGGGATCTCCTGTTGTGGTTGAGGTGGAGTGGGTCCACGGTTGGACCCTCTGGATCTTGCTTTCGAGGAGGCATGGCTGGGTAGATCTGACCAACGGGGAGAGGAAAGGCTGCTATTTGTTGTTTCTCACAGACGGTGCCAATATGTTACCGCTAAATCTGGTGTGGGGGCAAACAGATAGTATTTGTGGATTCTTGGGGAAACTGAATAGTCAAACCTTAACTTCTTCCACCGGAGTTTGACCGCTGACTCCCGCCGTTCACCTGCAAAAAGTGCGAGACACCGGGGTTGATCCCGGCGACACACCCTCCGACGCTCAAGTCAGTAATCAGGAAGATTATGAGAGAGCGTAAATTGGCAAAAGATTGATTACCTCTTAATGGTGGTGGATGGGGGTATTTATAGCCGCCGTAGGGATCAGATTAGGAATGTAATCCCTAATTCCCAGCGAAAGGATAGAGCGAATCAAGGCTGTTGATTGAATGCAATCAGAAACCCTAATTTTATCCTGATGGATTGGGTTCATCGCGGGTTGGAACCCGCACCCAGCTGAGATGGATCCGTTTGCGGGTTGGTGGGTCTTAGAGGAGAAGACCCAGTACCCGCTTCAGACCCATTTGTAGGTGAAATTACCTTTTTACCCTCAGGCTTTAAGATTCGCGCCAAGTTTGGACGGTTCCGATTTAACCCCATTTTTAGCCATATCAGCCCCGATAGTTTGGTTTGTGCAGTGACAAATACTTTCCCAACGAGGTTATTGAGCATATTCTCTCATTCCTTAGGTCACTCACATTGTGACCGCAATGCCGTGTCTATGGTATGCAAGACTCGGTATGGGATAGAGAGACTGAGTCAGGGGTCATTTTTTGTTTGCATTGCTATGCTGGGATTGAGACCAAAGAGGGTAGTGCAGAGGTTGAGAATATTAGGCCACTTAAAGTGAAGGGGAAGTAGCATTTTGCGGACTATAATATCGCCACCCCACACAGTCAGGGTGGCTTTGTCCGGCAGTTTAAGGCAGTTGTAAGAAGTTCCCAGTTGGAGGATCTTAGGCTGAAGAGGATGGTGGTTTCGGATGGAGATGGACTAGCTGCCTGACATTGTCACCCATTGCAGCTGCAGGCGATCTGCCAACCTCCTCTTTAACTTCTTTATTGCTAATTCTATGTTAAATGTAATATCTTGAATTTAGTTATGTTAGAATTGTGTCCATTGCCGAGATCTGCTGATCAGCTGCAGGTGATCGGCGGTCATCACGAGATTTGCTGCCCAAGATCTCGAGATCTGTGTCCATCGTCGTTCGTCACGAGATCTGTTGCCCAAGATTGCCGGATCTGATTGACGGCAGATGGAGCTTCAGGTCTCGTGAGGTGCCCTCGTCATCGCCAGCTTCTTCGGCGATGGCGACGGCTGGCCTCTAGCATGGCGACGGCTGGCCTCCAGCACGGCGACGACGGATACACTTGAACGAGTCGCCTTCCCTCTCGACGCATTCCCCCTCCCCGATGTCCTTACCCTTCAATGCCTTCCCCCCTCCCGTCTCCCCTGCCGTCGCGCCGTCGATGGTCTCCAGCCGCTGTCGAGCGAGGCACCTCTCCAACCGCTGTCGCGCTCAGCCATCGCGCCCTGCGGTCGTGCCGAGGAAAAGGGTTCGGCAGCATGGACTTTGTCCACTAGGGCCCGGTTTGTGGCATCGGGGGTGAGTTGGTTGGGGTTTGGGTTTGGGTTTGGTTGGGGTTGAATGTTTTTGCTTGAAGTTTGTCCTCTCTTGGGGCCCGGATGTTCTTTGCGGTTGCCACCATGTCCACACTTTTGGGGCCAATCACGGCGATCTGCGGCTAAGTTTTTGGTTTTCGAGGGTTGGTAGCGTATGCGAAGAAGCTGGGGTTTGCGAGCTGGGAGGGGAGGGGAGGGGGTTGGAGGAGTTGTCTGTGTTGGTTATCTCGGTGTGATGATTGTGGTGCTAGCCCCCCCCCCCCCCCAGATCGAGGTTCTCGTCTCCTCAGGTCGCGGAACGACTATTTCACGCCATAGCATCCTCCCGCGCCTGTGATCGTGAACGCCACGGATCTGGGGATGGGGTCGCGTTCGCCCTGGTCCTGGCCCCCGCCTGCCTGCCCCACATCGCTCCCGACGACGACCCAGACCTATACTGTTTGAGGTCGGTGCACTAGTAGAAAACCTTGCAATAATAATGGATTATTTGCAAGCACCAAAAATTCCTTGTAGTTGTTACTATCAACAACAAATTACTCACAACAAACCCATTCATTGCAAATATTTTGACATTCGCAAGAGATTTTATTCAACCGTTGCAAGTGTTGACAATTACAAGGAAACAATTGTAACAAACAATACTCCATTACCAAAGTAGTAATAAAATATTTATTTTTAAAAATAAATTAGATTTAAACACGTGCATTACATAGATAATTTTTCTCACTTCTCAAAATACTGAGCGGGTAAAAAGAAAAAAAAAATCAATAAACACAATCTTTTTTCCCGGGCCAAAAATCGAAAAGCAAAAAAAAAAAAAGATCAGAAACCCCGCGACCTTCCCCCACACTACTAATCGTAACGGCTATAACGACACATCTATCGCGGCGTGTACACCCAAACGCCAGTTTAGATCATTGTTATTATTTTTTTATTAATATCGAATGTCTATGACGGCGCTTGTATAAAACGCAGTTAGATATATGATATATAACGATGCTTATACATGAACCGTCGGCATAGATTACTCTATAACGGCGCTTATACATGCACCGCCGGCATTGAACTGTTTTTTTTACTATTTTGTTGCAACGTGTTCTGCACGTGCTAATATTTTCCATCCCGCCCTCACTTTGGTTTCCCCCCAATTCTATAAACCCTAATAGCCTCCCAAATCTCTCTTTCTTCCTCTCTCTCTCTGGGCCACTTGCGATTCGCCCCTCACTCCCTCTCCTCCCAAATCTCCGTCCTTCCGCTCCGTCCATCGCCGCTCGTGCCGCCCTTCCACTCCGTCCATCGCGCCGCTCGAGCCGCTCGATCTTTCCCCAAAATCTGAAATCCAATCGATCTTTGTTTGTATCCTCCGTTTCCTTCTCATTTTATGGACGTAAGCTCTTATAATCCAAATCCAGAAACAACCCACTTATATTTTCTCAGTCTCTTTAAGGTGAGACCCATTTTTAATTTTTTTTTATTAATTTAATTTTCTTTTATATACTGTCAGTTTTGACTTGTTTAGTAACACACTCTTGAGTTGTATTTGATTGGAAGCCACGTATTATGACATGGGTCTTGTTTTGTTTTCTTCATTCCCAACCCTTCTTTATGCTTTTTCTAATTTCGACGGTTGAAGGTAGGGCTTTCGTTTGATGTGATTTGTTTTGGTTTTTTGGGATTTGGGTTGTGATTTGGTGATATGGGTGTTGGTAATTTTGATAAGTTTTTAGTTTTTTTAGTTTTTTTTTAGTTTTTTTTCTGGGTTGTGATCGGTTGCAGTAATTAATTTTGATGTTTAGGATGCTGGGATTTGGCGTTTTGGTAAATCTATTTGTTGGGAGAGATACACCCTTTTTGAATTAATTGAAGAGTATAATAACTGATTGATTCATGGAACATGTAGAAGACCTTACGTGAGAAGACCTTACGTGAAACAGTGGGTAATGAGGAACATGTAGAAGACCTTACGTGAAAAGTGAAGTTGGGGATACATGGAAGCAGTAGCGGGTTAAAAGTTATTTTGAAAACATTTAATTTTGTTTCTTGGAGTTTCACAACTTATCTTTTCTTCTAGAATGTATTGTTGTTTTGGCACTATGAAACAAACAAAAAATTTTGTAATGAGAAGGTTCTGAATTATATAATATTCAAACTTATTTTGCATTATTGTGTGTTTTCTTTATATAATTGTGTAAATCAATATGTGAAATAATTATATGTTCTTCATTGTCAAAATACATTATTTTAATTTGTAAATTGGTTAAGCCATTCAAATATAATCAGTAATGAAGAAAAAATGTGTGCAATTGCATTCGCGATATAGCAATTGCAAGGGAATCAGTATCTTGCAGATCTCTGTAGCAATAGTTCATTAGCAACGGAAAAAATCCCTTTTAAAACACACTTGCAAGAGACAAATTTGTTGTAGATATTCTCTTGTATATGGAGATAGCAAGGTACAACTTCCATTGCAGATATTCTATTGTGGCTAATATTTGCAAGGGATAGTTAAAATTCCGTTGCGAATGTGTACATTAACCAGGAGAGATTTCGCAACAGCACAATTACAAGGGAATGAAGAAAAATCCCTTACAAATGTACACTAACCATGGAATTGTACTCTTCTACAAGGAAAATTTCTATTGCGACTGTAGCATTTTCTACTAGTGGTGGTTCGGCATGGGGCCCGTAGGGCCCAAGATGGGGTCCTTCCATGATGTGTGCTCACTTATCTCAACTTTCGGGGTGCTTGCCTCAACTGTCGCGGAGCGACTATGTCGCGCCAGAGCATCCTCCCGCGCCTGTTGTCGCGAACGCCATGGATCTGGGGCTCAAGTGTATGAGGTCGGTGGTTCGGTATGGGGCCCGTGGGGCTAGGCCAATGGTTATTTGTTGTGGGAGGTGGGGACTGTGTAGCACACTATATTGAACGATTGTGAGGCTTGGGCCCGAAGATGGGGTCCCTCCATGATGCGAGCTCACTTGTTTGGGTGTCCAATGATGCCGCCGATGTAGTCTTGACAACGCCTACTTTCAGGCTACTGAGCTTCCTCCAGCTTCGGCCACTGTCTCGTAACAACGTCGCCTCTTTCCTCGTTGGGAGTAAGACTCGAGATGAGTCTGTTTGGTGAGAAATCACCTGGGAGAGCAAAAGCGTGAGAGAGGTGAAGGTATCCTCTCCACGGCTTTCTCCTGGAGCATGTTTTTTGGTGGGGTGAGCGAGATAGTTGTTTGGTGAGAAATCGGCTGAGATAGCACAATCGTGAGAGAGGTGAATGTATTCTCTTCATGACTATCTCTTTGGTAGTGGCTGTGGGAGCTGTGTGCGGTTGCAGTGCATGTGCCAACAGATGGGGTTGCGGGGCTTCGACCCAAAGACGGGGTCCCCCAAGCGATGAGAAGGCAGGGATCGACGGGTGTTTAAATTCTGCCAGACTAGTTTCGAGTGGGTGTGCATGTGCCGTGGAGGCAGTGCAAGCGAAACTGACGTACATACAATTTTACTGGACCGAGCTTGTTTGTCGGCTCACCTTTCAGAGTTATTGGAGGAATTTGTTATTTGTACGGGTCATGTTGCTTCATGTATATTTTATTTCATGTCTGTAGGTTATAATCTGGCCCAGTTCGCTGGGTTTATATCATTAATTTCTTATTAATGAAACAGGGTGGTCATATTTCACCTTTTTCCTCAAAAAAACATAAAAATATTAAAAATTAAAAAAATTGTCTGGCTTCGTCTAACCTAGATTTATTTACTCCGTTCCCAAAGAGTAGGTTCACCCATTGGTTCACTGCGTCAAGGTCACTGGGGCTTTAGCGCACTAGGTTAGTTATTGTTCATTCACTTTTTTCATAGCTATTTCCACCTGATCAGGATCAGAAGTTTATTTTTTGTATTATTTAATATTTCTAGTTATTTATTTCTTGTAAATGTGAGTGATATATAATAAATCTCTACTATTTTAATGGGAGAGTTGGGGTATGTAACAAACAAACCCTAACTATATAGCATTTTACCTCTTTTTGGACTAATGTGGTAGCAGCAGGTTTCAGGGGAAGGATCGAGAGTGTCTTCCAGGTACAAGACTTTGATGACGAGGAGATTGAGATCGGACCGACGATCGAGTGATAGCCAGCACGGTCTTCGATGGTGATTGATACCCACCACCCCAGGGTTTGTTGGGGGGTATGATGTACTTCCTTTTGGCTACTTTATGTTTTTTTCTTTTGTCCCACCCCCTATGTTCGGGGTGGAGTTTATGTTCTGTTGTTTTGTTTGTAGAATTTTGTGTAGGCTCAGTACTCTGAGTTTGTTTTATTAATCACTTATTAATGAAACAGAGTGGCCAGACTCCACATTTTCCTCAAAAAAAGAAAAAAACCCTAACTATATAAACATGTATAATATATGTCGAAACTATATCCAATAAATATAAATGTGCATCGCACGTGTAGCCCAAATCAAAACATTCAAATACAAACTCTTTTTTTTCTTATTCAATATATATTCATTTAATTTAATGACTTTACAATTTTTAGACGTGCATCGTACGTACATTATAGTAGTAAACATTAATGATAAAGATTTTGTATTTGAAATTGGGAAATTTGGGTGTGAAATGTAAATGATAGATTTTTATAGAGACGCTTTACTAATTTTTGTATTTTTCACTTTCAGACGGTTGAACATGAGTATTTTTTTTATCATTGGTTACTACTTAGACATTAGTCTTTTCCTCCTTTCAACCCTCTCTATTAAGCCACTTCTTCTTCCTCTTCTGGGAGCGTTAGTGCTTTCCCTGGGAGGTGTTTCTCCTGATTTTATTCTGGAGTTGATCTTATTTGTACTGCTCTGTTTAATCACTGGTTTGTATTGCACTGGTTATCTTCTCTTTTTCCTGTTTAGTCACTGGTTTGTAGCTCCCTCTGAGCTCCAGTTGGCTCATTTTAGTACTGCTCTGGTTTGATTCTTCGGTTGTGGTGTGTTGGTGTGGTTCGTAAATATCTTTTGTACTTCTGGTACTAGTATCTATTGCCTTCTTTCTTGTTGGTGGATGTATTAAGATTTTATCATGTTGTTTGCTGGCATGGTACCCACTGAATCTAAAGCTAGGCCTAACAGTTTAGTGTCGTTTCGGGCGTTGAATAGCGACTTATCTTCTCCTCTCCTGGGTAATTCCTATCACTCCTTTAGCTCACCTTGCTCCACCATTTCTCCTTCTACTGGTAGGGCCGACCCTATACGGTCCTGTCACAGGTGCCTTCTTCCTAGGCACTTTAAACGTGAGTGCGTGAACAAAATAAAGTGCCTCTTCTGTGAAAGTTTGGTCACTCACGCAGTAGAATGTTTCTCCTCCAAGAACTCCTTGGTTTGCCCAGAGGCTTTCCATTACCGGCCAAACTTCTCTCATTTCTTAACTATCCTCACTTAAAGCGCAGACTTCATGATTGCGCATCTAAGAAGCTTAGTATTCATTCTGGAAAGAAGTTAGTCTCCTCAGTGATTGTTTCCAGTCCAGCTAGGCTCCCCTCTTCACCCTCCTCTGTGTTATGCGATTCGAGGGCTATTCTTCAGCCTCCTAATATTGCTAATCGCTTTAAGGATCTTAAGGCTTATACGAAACTAATCTCCTTCCCCCGATCGAGCGCACACAAGGCTCGTCCTCCTACTGTTTCAGTGGCATCTTCATTAATCTTGAATTCGAGTTATAACGAAGGATTGTTTAAATCCTTTGCCTCGCGCCACTCTTGGCGCTGCAGTGCGATGGGGTTCTCCCTGCATCGCAGCCCTTCGGCCCCTCAGGCGCCAACTGCCAATGCATTTATTAAAAGGCTCCTTCTTTAGATTATCTTTATCCTTGTACTATGTTGATCTCTTCCTACGTTCTCCCTACATTTCCCGGGATGTATCTTCTCGATGTATCAAGGTTTAGGGATTCAATATTGGATACATGATCTCCTTTCGGGGGTGAGGGATTTCCTGCACCCCTTCCCCCGCAGTTTTCTCTTTCCCTCATCTTGCTTCATCAAAGACGAAGTTTCCTTGCCTGCCCCGGATGCTATTTCATCCACTTTGGTGCAGGTAGCCCTGCCCCCCATTAAGCGGAAATACAACAAGAAAGTTGTCAATAAAGTTCAGATGCGTGTGAGTGCTCGTATTCTTGCTAAGAAAGCAGCTTCCATATCGTCTCTCCAGCTTGTGCACGGTTGAGCTGTCATCCTCCTCGCCTCCGCAGTCCAGGCAGACAGGCTTATCCTTTTCGCGTTTCTGGAGTGTTTTTTGTTTTGCTGAGCCGACTTTGGGACTTTTCTCCTAGGCTTCAGTTTTTTTTTGAGTCGTGTTGTCTGCGTTTAAGGCCCCCCCTTTTGTTGGTGTTTGCCTCCCGTGGATTGGTAGTTGTGTCCCTCTGTGAGAGCCGTCTCTTCTCTTAGACTATGCGTTTCCCCCATTGTGCTGCTATTGTTCGCATGGACAGCTAGTGAAGGTGATTGTCTTCGTGTAGGGAGGTTTTGGCACCCGGTCTCACGGATCAGTGGCTTAGGTCTTAGTCTTTCTCGGGTGCGACAAGTTGGCTTGGCTCCACTAGTGTTTTTTTATCAAGCCCGTTCGGAATGCTGCTTCGTTTCTTGCGCTGTCTCCCAGTTTTATTAGATTAGTCAGTCATTTTTGGTTTTCCTTTTTGTATGCTTTTTTCTGTTTTACATCTTGTAAAGCCAGTGATTACTGTTTTGTACATTATCTGATTTTATTGATTAATATATTTTTTAATGGCTGGAGCCTTTTGGCTCTATCCGATTCATCAAAAAAAAAAGAACATGAGTATTTTTTAGCCATACATTTTAAATCGAAAGTTTTCTACGGCCTAGAACTATGGCCTAGATTAAATGGCCGTTACAGCTGATGATTAACTGGGACAATTGAAGTCATTGGGCAGCTCACTGCACCACAAAAAAAGACGCAGCCGCAATCAATTATTTTTTCCCTTTTTTGAGCTAGGTGGTTAGTAGGTTTCATTTCCACCTAAGGTAGTGAAGAAAAATGTAGTGAAATTGGTAGTGGCTCTAGCATTACTCTTACTTAAATCTGGAATGTCGAAATACACAAATCAATACAAAACCAACTGCCTTTTAAATTTGAGCAGAACCAATTTGAAGAGTTGATAAAAACCGCAGAAGTTTCAAGTCTGGTAATGAAGGTCACAAATTCGGTCAAGAGGAAGAAACTTCAAGGTCTTACAGATATGCAAATCAGATAGATCAAGAACAACCATTTATATAGAAACATCAAGCAAAAACAGTACCAGAACACCAACTAAACTAATTACAGCAGTCTATCAAGTACTTACTACTTTGAGATATAACAAAGTTCTGCTTGTGCAAAGGATTTGCAATGGAGAATCTAACGTAAATGAAAACAAAGCAAGAAACAACATGACCAACCAGACTAACAACCCAAACAAGAAATAAAAATAACAAGATTACCCACATCAACACCAAAACCCAACACCAGCCTTTAAAGAGAGAGAGAGAGAGATAAGTAGTTTGTGCCTAAAGCTCTTTTCCAGTCTCACCAAGCAATGCAAATTTAACCCTGAAAACAGAAGGGAAAACGTATCAACACCAGTCAATGCGTGAATTCATTCTTTGGAAAATTTTACAAGGTCTCTCTTTAAGATTAGAGCATTCACATGATAAGGGTGTTGATGACAGTTATACCTTGCTGGCAATGTTACTAGAGAGCCAATCCAGCCCCTCGTACAAGCCTTCTCCAGATGTAGCACAGGTGCTCTGGATGTACCTGAACATGGCCACATTCATATATTCCATGCATTAGTTTATTTGCGGTTTACAATTAATTCAAATAATTCAATAGATATAGATGAAAAATATGCACAACACGCAAGATCAAATATTACAATTGCAAGTTCAGCTGCTCAAGTAAATAGGGCAAACAAGATATACATGTTAATTCACATGAGCATGATGAGAGCAAATTTTACCCCCAAAAAAAGACAACAAAAATGAATTTTGCATTTACAGATCCACCAATCTACAGTATGTAACTATGCAACCATTAATTCAAAATCCATGATATCATAGTTGACTAAATGGCTTATGGAGAAAAACTAATTTGAAGACATTGACAATGAATCAGGTTTAAGAGAAGCGAGAGTATTAATTCTAATTTTGCAGTAAACTTGGTCAGTTTCAATGAATGTGAGTCATTCTTTTTGCTCCCTTCCAGAATACAGTATTCTGTTTCAAGAAACATTCCAAGGATATACATTTCTGTTGCCAAATCCAAATATATGACAGCTTAACAACAAATCTGTCCAAAATAGTGTTAAGATCCAATGGTAGATTTGTATGGTGGACACTTGCAGTTTCACTAGATGTATTCTAGACTCTAAAGAACATTGTTCCTTAAAGGATGCATGATTCCATTTCAAGTTAAAAATGTGATGGCTAAGGATTATTTGTCAACCTGAAAACTAGTAGACAGAAAATTAGCTGGTACCTAACAACTCGGACATGATGAGGGTTTTTGCACAACCTACTTGCCTTCCACACGTATTCTCCAGAAGAATATCAATGACCCAATGAAATATTACAAGCAAAAAATGAAAGAAAAAAAAAACATTACCAGTGCCTCTGACGGAGAGAGTGCAGGCCAAGCTTATCAGTAATTTCAGCAGCATTCATTGCATTTGGCAGATCCTGTTTGTTGGCAAACACGAGGAGCACAGCATCTCGTAGCTCATCCTGGATAGTTATAATTATTAGCCAACATATAGATTAATGTGAAAACTTAGGATGAACAAGTACTATTAGACTGTAATGGTGACAAATAAGAGAGAGCAACCAACGCATGCACTGCCTCCAACAGAAACTCACGAGCCAATTATAATGGTGACATTTAGGGAAACTACAAGAAAGAAACAAGTCCTTAAACAACGATTTTTAAGACTAAGATGCTACTACTTTTTACAAGGTTCAACATTGAAAGTGTCAACATCAAATCAATATCACATACCGATTTCAACATTCCATGCTACATTAATCCTTTCAAATGAAGGAACAAACATGCATACAATACATGGCCTGATCATAGTTATATTCATCAATACACATGCCCATCCTAAAGTGAAAATTTTTCAGCAATAGATTTTGGCAATATCACGAGTCCACATAATGCTGGTTTCTGTGAGCTATTTGTTAACCTTACTTACAGACTAAGGAAGGTTATGATATTATAACATTTGAATCATTTTGATATGGTGAAATCTACAACTTTTGGACCATATCATGCAACTGCTACTGTCCATATATGCTTCCATCGATCCAAATACTATATGCAAAACTAGATTCAAGTAGAGCTCACTAGTCTAGAGTTGATGGTACAATACAAAATGCTCAAATCACAATAAACACCATGAAGACAATTTTACCTCATTGAGCATCCTGTGAAGCTCATCACGTGCCTCAACCACACGATCTCTGTCATTACTGTCCACCACAAAGATAAGACCCTGTGTATTCTGGAAGTAGTGCCTCCACAGGGGCCTGATCTGTAGCATTACAAATTTCACTCATTAGATGATCGGTACAGTTCAATACAATAAGTTCATTTTGTACATTAACAGCGGAATGAAAACGACATTTAAGTGTTTAAAATTAGACTAACCATATCTGCATTGAATTCATCTAAACTAATTAAATGTATACCTTGTCCTGACCCCCGACATCCCAAACAGTGAAGCTAATGTTCTTGTACTCCACAGTCTCCACATTGAATCCTGCATTAACACAAATCCGTCTACCTTGCTCAAAACATCATATATTTATACTTGCTACACGTTACTCAGCATCAGATTTCCCAAATACTATCATTTACAAACGGAACAATGCGTCAAAAAAAAAAAAAACTGCAACTGCAATCATGTCACAGCTACTAAATCCTATCTTATTAGTTAAACAATACTCAACTTGAGTGTCAAGAACATACAAACTTAGTCCCATTTTTCGGCTTCCATACATAAATTGAAATCATAAGCCCCAAATTTTTATCGTAAATATCGAAATATAAGTTATGTTGATGTCTAATTCAAAATCAAAACCGAAATAAAGGCATCTGGAATGCGCTTACCAATGGTAGGGATAGTGGTGACGATCTCGCCGAGCTTGAGCTTGTAAAGGATTGTAGTTTTACCGGCCGCATCGAGACCAACCATCAAGATCCTCATCTCCTTCTTCGCAAACAACCGACTGAACAGCTTCGTGAACGTCAACCCCATCCTTCTCCTCTCTAATTCAAATTCAACAACAACACGATAAATAAAGCAACGGATCTTCGAGATCTCTATCAGATCTACGATCCAAATCAAAATATTAACAAATCTGAGATCAAGTTCAAGAATAAGATCCACAGATGTAAGATCTGATAAGATCAGATCGGATCGAAACCGAAACTAATTAACTAAAAAAAACGGCAGATCTAGGATTAGATCGGATCGAAACGGAGGTTAATCAAAGAATCTGAGATTAAGAATTAATTAATTAATTAATTACCTGCGAATTCTCTGAATTCTTCTTCTTCTTCTTCTTCTTCTCTTTTTTAGTTTGGAGAAAATACGAAGAAGAGAAATGGAAGGGTGAATGACAGGCTACTCTCCTTTTATAGCGGACTTAGGAACGAGCAGTGGGGCCCACAAAGAGGTTAGTGGGTGAGTAATTGGGTATTTGGGTGTGTGGTGAAATTGGTAATGAGGAGGACAAGGCAACACACGGAGAATGGGGCCGACTGACATTTCACAGCAGTGAGTGAGTAACAACTGATGGGGCCCTGGGAAGGTTTAGGTGAAAGTTTGGGTGTGTTTGGATGTTCTTTTGTTTAGTTTATTGATTCTTTTTATTTTTCTTTTTTAGTTTTGGAAGGGGAATATCCCGCGTGAAGGCTACGCACGGCACATGCCACCGACGACCGGTTTATATATCTGCCGTTGGATTTGGATTCAAATGGATTTCGTCCGTCCGATTTTGTTTAACGTAATAGAACCGCATAAATGCGCATTGTTATCTAGTTGCACATGATTAAGTACATTTGGTGGAGTTTTGTTTTGTTTTGTTTTTTTCAGCGCACATCTTATTATTGTAATAATCACTAATATTATAAAGTAGAAGACTATAATGTCATTTGTAAATCTACCACATTTTGCATTTTAACTCCAACTCTTCCATTATAAATTTTTTTAAAATCTACCTGTAACTTCTATTTCTCGTATCTGTATTTTTTTTTACTGTATTTTCAATCCTGGTATTCTTGTATTCAACTTGAGATCTGTATTTTTGTTCCAGTTCGAATAAAATCGTTCTTTTGTTTCAACTCAATTTTGGTGCCAATATTTATTTCAATTGTATTGTTCGTTCTGCTCTTTTGTGTCTTTCTTTATGTAGAAATGGACTATTCATTCTATCTATTTCATTTTCCCCCAATTTTAATGGATTTTGACTAAATCTCCGATTGGATCCTACTCAAACCCGCTACCCAAATACCCATTAATCCATAACTACACTATTTAAACCCTAAACCTACCCTAACCCTAACCCTAACCCCCTATTACTGTTTAAACCCAAAACTACAGCCGCCTACCAAATCCTCACCCCGTCTCCTTCTACCTCTCGTCGCAACCCATTTTCCCATTCCCGTCGCCACTCCCCTGCCACATCCGATCGCCCTCATCGCCACATCACCTTGCCCTCATCACCCATCCACCATCGCATCGCCTCCGCCATTACTCCAACTCCCGAACCCATCGCCTTCTTCAACCTCGCAACCGACATTCCCGTTGCCACCTTCATCACCTATCCAAACCCATTCCCCTGCACATCCTCGCCATCACTTCGACCTCCGCTCCGACCACCATCGTCAACCGAAACCACCCGAAGTCTTCCCCCGCTCTCCTCACTCTGTTTCGAACCCAAGAACAGAGCACCTCGCCGCCGCCACCAAGCTCAACCCCACCGCCCCGTCACCGTTGTCGCCTTCCTGCACCGTCGTCCCTCTCGACGTCGCTGCTGCCTGCACCATTAGCCAACCGCCGGCGCTGCCCTCTCTCTCTCTGTTACGGTGAAGGAGGGAAGAAGAAGGGAGGTCTAGATTTGATCTGGACCGTTGGATTCATCGAGATCCGTGCCACTTCTGATTTGATCTTGATCTGATCTTCACCATCAGATCTGATCGTAGCCGTTGATCGCCTTGATCTTGATCTTTCCGTCAAGATCCGTGCCGATCGTGATCTCCGTTGGATTCGTCGACTACTCTCCTAAGGCAAGTATTATCCTTGTATAATTTATTGTCCTAGTACAAGCATTTAATTGAAAATACTGCAAATAGATTGTAGTTGTGACTCTTTCTTGTCTCATCATTTGTTGATCTTGAATTATTCATCATCGATCCCATGATCTCAAGAGTCACAACCCTTCGTTGATATATTATACAAACTACTTGGACTCATTTATCTCCTAATTACTTGAGCACATGAAACTAAGAAATCCTAGACTTGTAGATGTGTGTGATAATCTTGCATTCCCTTGAGTTGATAAATAGATGTTACTTACTGATTTGATGCCCATTACATCCATTGTGTATCACATGCTAATCTAGACTTATAATACCAATTATCATACAATTTATATATGGAAGATATTCACACTTATTGCTGTTCTGAACTTTACTTGCTGTTTCGACCCCTATAAAATCAAAATCTGAACTTGAGCCCTGAATATGAAATGTATCCCTATATGTCTAGTTGTCAATAGCATCCATAATTTTGGAATTCCGAGTTACGGTCTAGGAGATATCGTAGTTTTACTGCTGCTGTATTGGTAGTCACAGATTCACAAAAACTGCTACACCTCTTTAGTTTACAATTATTTTAACTATGCTACCAGTAAGTAATTGACTTGAAATTTTTCATGCTGTTACTGGACACCCTAGAGAATATTCCCTAATTTTCTCAGAATTAATTAATAATGTTTCAATCTTATTTCATATGTAAAAACTCAGATTCACAAATTCTGGCAGAACACAACAGCTGTATAGTTTGCTGTTTTGACACATATTACCAAAACTTTTGTGTACCTTAATTATATGCGTTGGAACTGAGCAGGAGTCTAGTTTCTAGACCTTCTGATGGATCTACATTTGCTATCTTGTAGCAACGGAAATTATAGTTTTGGTACGGCAACGTGTGCTGTCGAGATTTGAGATTTTCGTTGTTCTTGATATTTTGATTCGTGTTGACCATCGAATATGCTATATAAATATCTCAAACTTGTTCCATGTTCATGATTATGTTTACTTGACTTGTTTCGCACACTTTCATGCTTGCTTGATGATAATAATAAATAATAAGGTGGGGTTTAAGGGAAAGACCATAGTAGTGGACAATATAGGTAAGTGTACTCGGAAGGGAACCCGTGTTTCCCACTTGTTACATGTCTCATGAACTAGTATATTATTATTCTATTCATGAACTAGTATATTATTTGATTCATGAACTAGTATATTATCAATCGATTCATGGACTAGTATATTATTGATCCATGAACTAGTATATATATGATTCATGACTTGTCTGGTTATGACTTGACACATGAACTAGTTATATGATTACCCGATTCATGAGCATAGCTTGCTTGATACTTGATACCTGAGTACACCGCCCTATAAACTCCACCACTAGGCCTAAACGTAACTGATTGACTGTAGCAACCATATAGTAAAAGTATGGATGCATGAAGTGCTACCTAGATAGTAGTAACCACAAGACTTGATACATGAAACTTGAACTTGACATATTCTTACTTGATACTTGACTACATGATACATGAAACTTGATACTTGTACTTGACAACTTGACACTAGACTTGAGACTTGTTACTTGACACTTGTACTTGATACTTGTCACTTGATGTTGGATACCCTTACATGTTCACTTGCCACTTACTCCACTATTAGTATTTGTTACCCAACCTGATCACTTGAGTTGTCCTTCTTGCTAGCTAATTTCTTGAATCTCCACTACTTGTTGCATCCCTATTATATTCTTGATTCCCAATCTTGTTCCATATTTCTTGTACTTGTTTTTACTATTTGTAGCCTTAACTTGCGCTAAGGGCATTTCTCTTGTTTTTTCTATTTTTTTCTTTTATAATTATTAAACAGACTTTGGAGACGTGTTGCCTGCTGGAATTGGTGAGCAGAGATTTTAGGCTTCAAATGGAGAAATGACATGCTTAAATTATTTATTTCCTTTGAGTTATTTATTTCTTACTATTTAAAACTTGTAACGGGCTTATGTTCCCTAGTTTTATCTTTAATCCAGACTTGAAATCTATTGGGATATTATTATTTGTTTCAATTGTTTTATGTTGCTTAATAAATTTTTCATGCATGCTTGGTTGTATATATCTTGTTATATTCTTGTTGTGATGCTGGGTTCAGCTTATGGATGATGTTCAAATCTTTCGCTGGGCTTCGTCACGCACTCGTATTCCGTGTTTTTGGGAAGCGGAGCGTGACAAGGTTTTTAGTGGTATCAGAGCCAGGTTTGGCTAATGTGTTAGTTTCACTAATACATTAGACAGGCTTGACTCAGTCAGGATTAACTCAACATTTAACAGGCCATGTAATTGCATGAAAAATTAATTATCAACTTGATATGGATACTGATTGTTTTGGGTTTGTGCAGGCTATGGCTCGTAGCCTCGTCAGAATGTTTCGTCCTCCCAATCTGGGGGTAATCAGTCAGAGGAGCCCGCTATTGTGCAAATGTTACAGATGCAGCGTGAAAAAAATGAACGGCTTATGCAGAAAATGATGCAGATGCAGCGAGAACATGGAGAACTGATGAGGGCAGCCTTGGGAGCTGCCAATAGAGAGCCCCTTATACCTGCACCTGGGGTGTTGCCACTGAGACCTGGCAATGTAGCGGACTTCATGAGGCTACACCCCGACAAATTCTCAGGTACAGAAGGTCCGTTGGAAGCCGAGCAGTGGCTCATCAGGACGGAACAGCTATTGATCGCAGCGCGAATGGCTGATGTGGATCGCATGGATGTCGTGAGCATCCAGCTTATTGACCTCGCCCACATTTGGTGGCGAGCTAAGATGGAAAGGCTCGAGCGCCCCATCGCCTGGGCCATCTTCAGGGAGAGCTTCCTCACGAAGTTCTTTCCTGACATCACTAGGAATGAAATGGAGCGACAATTTGTCGCACTCACTCAGGTTCATTAGATAGTATTTATTATGCAATTTTTCATTGTTAATTCATGTTATATCAATGCTTAACTAAGACGCTATCTTGAATCAGGGGAGTCAGACCGTAGACGAGTATGCTGCGGAGTTCACTCGACTTGCCACGTCCATGGTGGCTAATGATGAAGATAAGGGCCGTCGTTTCTTACTGGGCTTGGACATTGAGATCCAGGATCGCCTAGATTCTTTGAGACTTCGATCCTACGCTAACATCCCGGAGGATGCCAAAAGCCAGGAACAGACCAGTGGGTGGAAGCGTGCCATTCAGTGGTCCGCTCCACATCCTGTCGCTGCTAGGCCCACGGGAGGGCCAATCAGGAGGCCAGTTTTAGCCCACCCTGCCAGGGCTGCTCCCTACTGTGCTGCTGCTCCACGAAGGGGAGGTTTCTGTGACTTCTGTCAAATTCCAGGGCACGTGCGTGGAGATTGCCGGCGAGCCAACCGCCGATGTTTTGGGTGTGGTGCTAGTGACCACACAGTTTGAGATTATCCAGGGGCAGGCTTGGCCAGCCTATAGTCACACCGACTCACGATCAGGGCAGGCCGCCACTTCCTCCTCAGCATCAGATCGTCGGTCAGAGGACCGCTGCCCCAAGGAGAGGTCAGGCCTTCAACCTGACTGCAGAGGAAACCGAGACCGCAGTGGAGGTCGTTGCAGGTATATTTGTGTTTTATTGTTTTATTATCTGTTCCCTGCTTTATTTGTTTATCTTGCATCATACATTGTATAGTTCTTTTCACATCAGTATTTCTTACTCCTTATTATCCTGCAATTATTCATCTCTTCCCATGTTTTGACTTTATCATAGGTATCATTCTAGTCTATTCTTATCCTGCCCATGTCCTATTTGATTCCGGGGCGACCCATTCTTTCGTCTCCTCCCGCTTTGTGGATCAGCATCAGTTGGAGTGCAGTGCTATGCCAGCAGCTTGGAACATCACCACAGGTGGTGGTGTTGTCGTTTGCTCCAGGGAATGCAAGCAGAGCCCTATGGTTATTGGGGGCACAGATTTTAAGGCATATCTGATAGTGATTGGCAATTTAGGGTTTGATGTGATTCTCGGTATGGATTGGTTGGGGGAGTCTCATGCTGTTATTGATTGCCGAGCGAAGAAGGTTGTGTTCAGGATTCCGAAGCATGCAGAATTTGAGTTCCATGCTGGGGAGACACCTTTTGGGCATGGTAAGAAAGTGGCAGATGAGGAAAGTTGTGCAATGGAGTTGCACCCAGGCTGTGAGGCTGTGCCTCTTGTAGTGCGGGAATTCCTGGATGTGTTCCCAGAGAAATTGCCCGGGTTACCTCCAGATCGTGAGGTGGAGTTCGGCATTAAGGTTCAGCCGGGTATAGTGCCGATATCGAAGAGCCCGTATAGGATGGCATCGATTGAGCTAGCAGAGCTGAAGGTGTAGATTCAAGAATTGTTGGATTTGGGTTTCATCAGGCTCAGTGTATCACCGTGGGGAGCTCCTGTTCTGTTCGTCAATAAGATGGATGGAAGCCGCAGGTTATGCATGGATTATCGAGAGCTGAACAGTGTCACTGTGAAGAATTGGTATCCATTGCCCAGAATCGACGACTTGTTTGATCAGTTGGGCGGTGCTGTAGTCTTTTCAAAGTTGGACTTTCGCTCGGGGTACCATCAGGTGAAGGTGAAGGCAGTAGATGTGCAGAAGACTGCGTTCAGGACCAGGTATGGGCATTATGAGTTCCTGGTAATGTCCTTTGGTGTCACAAATGCCCCAGCAGTGTTTATGAGCCTGATGAACAGAGTTTTCTCCCAGTTCCTTGACAGATTTGTGATGGTCTTTATAGATGACATCTTGGTGTATTCGCGGAACCGGGAGGAGCATGCTGAACATCTGAGATTAGTCTTGCAGACTCTGAGTGAGAATAAGCCCTTTGGAAAACTCAGCAAGTGTGAGTTCTGGCTTGACCAAGTCACATTCTTGGGACATATTATCTCGGGCGAGGGAATCTCTGTAGATCCGTCCAAAATTGCTGCAGTGAAGGATTGGCCAGTGTCAAAGTCAGTTTCAGAGGTGAGGAGTTTCCTCAGACTAGCAGGGTATTATCGGAAGTTTGTTCAAGACTTCTCGAAGATTGCTGGGCCATTGACTAGACTGACAGGGAAGGATCAGAAGTTTGTTTTGAATGAGGCCTGCAGTGAAGCTTTCGCAGAGTTGAAGAGCAAGTTGACGTCATCACCAATGTTGACTATACCAGATGGTTTGGATGGTTTCGTGATTCACTGTGACGCTTCAGGCAGAGGTCTAGGTGCAGTGTTGATGTAGAAGGATCGGGTTGTTGCTTATGCGTCTAGGCTGTTGAGGCCGCACGAGAAGAACTACCCTACTCATGACTTGGAGTTGGCAGTAGTGATCTTCGTTTGAAGTTGTGGAGACACTACTTACTTGGAGACCGAGTGGAAATCTTTACTGACCACAAAAGTCTCAAGTATGTCTTCACTCAGAAAGAGCTGAACATGAGACAGAGGCGCTGGTTAAGGTTGATGGCCGACTATGACATCAGTTTACAGTATCACCCCGGTAAGGTGAACTTGGTGCCAGATGCATTGAGCAGGAGGCCAGTCGCCATGTTCTTGACTCAACAGAAGGAGCTTGTAGAGCAGATGAGAAGGTTGGACTTGAATGTGATTTTGTCGGGCACCGATCGGAGTTGTATGATGCTTCAGTTGTAGTCGTCCCTGGTAGAGCAGATTAAGGAAGCACAGGCAGGTGGTGAGCAGTTACAGAAGTTCAAAGCAGAGGTTAAGACAGGTACGAGGACCGATATGGTTATTCACTCAGGTGGATCACTTCGCTTTGGGGCTAGGCTGTGTGTCCCAAAGGGAGAAGTCAGGCAGAAATTGCTCGAGAAAGCCCACCAGTCGGCATACTCTATTCATCTCGGTGGTACCAAGATGTATCGGGATTTGAAGCTCCACTTCTGGTGGCATGGCATGAAGAGAGCAGTAGCCAGATTTGTGTCTCAGTGCTTGATATGCCAGCAGGTGAAGGCAGAACATCAGAGGACCGTCGGACTTCTTCAGCCTCTTCCCATTCTAGAGTGGAAGTGGGACCATATCACTATGGACTTTGTGACCGCCTTGCCAAGGAGTCCTAAGGGTCACAACGCCATTTGGGTGATTGTCGACAGACTGACGAAGAGTGCTCACTTCATCCCCTTCAGAGTTGGTCAGTCTACTGAGAGTCTCGCACAGAGGTACATGCAGGAGACTGTCAGGCTCCATGGGGTTCTGGTCAGCATTGTATTCGACAAGGATACCAGGTTCAGATCTCAATTTTGGAAGAGCCTTCAGAGCAGTCTTGGGAGCAAGTTGAAGTACAGTACAACTTTCTATCCTCAGACAGACGGGCAGCCAGAAAGGACCATTCAAACATTAGAGGACATGTTGAGGTCCTGTGTGCTTCAGTTTGGAGGGTCTTGGGAGGATCACCTACACTTGGTTGAGTTCTCGTACAACAACAGCTATCAAGCCAGTCTTAAAGCTGCACCGTACGAGGCATTGTATGGTCGGAAGTGTAGGTCACCAGTGTGCTGGGACGACATTGGTGAGAGGAAATTATTGGGGCCAGAATTGATCACCCAGACTGTCGATGCAGTGGCTCAGATCAGGAAGCACCTTCTAGTAGCGCAGACAGGCAGAGAAAATGGGCAGATGTCCATAGAAGATCCTTGGAGTTTGAGGTGGGAGACCATGTGTTCCTTAAGGTATCGCCGTGGAGAGGCGTTATCCGATTTGGAGGTGGAGGCAAGCTAAGCCCCAGGTTCATCGGGCCGTTTGATATTGTAGAGCGAGTAGGCAAGGTGGCCTATCGACTCGCATTGCCGTCGGTTCTATCTGGAGTGCATGACGTCTTTCATATCTCCCAGCTCAGGAGATACATCAGGGATGAGAGCCATGTGATCGACTACTCGGAGTTGTCAGTGCAGCCAGATCTGTCTTGTGAGATTCCGCCAGTTACTGTCTTGGACATGCGTGAGAAGGTGTTGAAGAATAAGGTCATCAAGCTAGTTCGAGTTGCTTGGAATCCTCACTTGCCGGGTGAGTCGATTTAGGAATTGAGGGAGGAGATTCAGCAGAAGTTTCGCCATCTGTTTTCAGTAGTTTTTGTTTGTTGTTGTTGTTCTTTCTTTTCCTTTGGGAGTTACTCTATGTACCACTTGTCTGAATTTCGAGGACGAAATTCTACTTGTTAGGTGGGTAGGATTTGTAACTCCTATTTCCCGTATATGTATTTTTTCTACTATATTTTCATTCCTGGTATTCTTGTATTCAATTTGAGATCTGTATTTTTGTTCCAGTTCGAATAAAATCATTCTTTTGTTTCAACTCAATTTTGGTGCCAATATTTATTTCAGTTGTATTGTTCGTTCTGCTTTTTTGTGTCATTCTTCATGTAGAAATGGACTATTCGTTCCATCTATTTCATTTTTCTCCAATTTTAATGGATTTTGACTAAATCTCTGGTTGGATCCCACTCAAACCCGCTACCCAAATACCCATTAACCCATAACTACACTATTTAAACACTAAACCTACCCTAACCCTAACCCCTTATTACTGTTTAAACCCAAAACTACAGCCGCCTACCAAATCCTCACTCTGTTTCCTTCTACCTCTCGTTGCAACCCATTTTCCCATTCCCGTTGCCACTCCCCTGCCACCTCCGATCGCCCTCATCACCACTTCACCTCGCCCCCATCACCCATCCACCATCGCCATCACCTCCACCATTACTCCAACTCCCGAACCCATCGCCTTCTTCAACCTCGCAACCGCCATTCCCATTGCCACCTTCATCGCCTATCTAAACCCATTTCCGTGCACATCCTCGCCATCACCTCGAGCTCCGCTCCGACCACCATCGTCAACCGAAACCCCCCGAAGTCTTCCCCTGCCCTCCTTACTCTATTTCGAACCCAAGAATAGAGCACCTTGCCACCGCCACCAAGCTCCACCGCGCCGCCCCGTCACCGCCGTCGCCTCCCTGCGCCGTCGTCCCTTTCGATGTCGCTACCGCCTGCACCGTCAGCCAACTGCCGATTCCGCCATCTCTCTCTCTCTCTCTCTGTGTTACGGTGAAGGAGGGAAGAAAAAGGGAGGTCTGGATTTGATCTGGACCGTTGGATTCATTGAGATCCATGCCACTTCTGATCCGATCTTGATCTGATCTTCACCATTAGATCTGATCGCAGCCGTTGATCGCCTTGATCTTGATCTTTCTGTCAATATCCGTGCCGATCGTGATCTCCATCGGATTCGTCGACTACTCCCCTAAGGCAAATATTCTTCTTGTACAATTTATTGTCCTAGTATAAGCATTTAATTGAAAATATCGCAAATAGGTTGTAGTTGTGACTCCTTCTTGTCTCATCATTTGTTGATCTTGAATTATTCATCATCGGCCCCATGATCTTAAGAGTCACAACTCATATTTGATATATTATACAAACTACTTGGACTCATTTATCTCCTAGTTACTTGAGCACATGAAACTAAGAAAACCTAGACTTGTAGATGTGTGTTGTATCATGTGTGTGATAATCTTGCATTCCCTTGAGTTGAGAAATAGATGTTACTTACTATTTGATGCCCATTACATCCATTGTGTATCACATGCTAATCTAGACTCATAATAACCAATTATCATGCAATTTATATATGAAAGACATTCACACTTGTTGTTGTCCTGAACTTTACTTGCTATTTCGACCCCTTCAAAATCAAAATCTGAACTTGAGCCCTGAATATGAAATGTAGCCCTATATGTCTAGTTGTCAATAGCATCCAGAATTTTTGAATTCCGAGTTACGGTCTAGGAGATATCGCAGTTTTACTGCTGCTGTGTCGGTAGTCGCAGATTCACAAAACTGCTACACCTCTTTAGTTTACAATTAATTTATCTATGCTACTAGTAAGTAATTGACTTGAAATTTTGCAAGCTGTTACTGGACACCCTAGAGAATATTCTCTAATTTTCTTAGAATTAATTAATAATGTTTCAACCCTATTTCATATGTAAAAACTTAGATTCACAAATTCTGACTGAACACAACAGATGTATAGTTTGCTATTTTGACACATATTACCACAACTTTTGTGTACCTTAATTATATGCATTGGAACCGAGCAGGAGTCTAGTTTCTAGACCTTATGATGGATCCACATTTGCTATCTTGTAGCAACGAAAATCGCAGTTTGGTACAGCAACGTCGTGCTGTCCAGATTTGAGATTTTCGTTGTTCTTGATATTTTGATTCGTGTTGACCCTCGAATATGCTATATAAATATCTCAAACTTGTTCCATATTCATGATTTTGTTTACTTGACTTGTTTTGCACACTTTCATGCTTACTTGATGATAATAATAAATAATAAGCTAGGGTTTAAGGGAAAGACCATAGTAGTGGACAATATAGGTAAGTATACTCGGAAGGGGATCCATGTTTTCCACTTGATACATGTCTCATGAACTAGTATATTATTATTCTATTCATGAACTAGTATATTATTTGATTCATAAACTAGTATATTATCAATCGATTCATGGACTAGTATATTATTGATCCATGAACTAGTATATATATGATTCATGACTTATCTTGTTATGACTTGATACATGAACTAGTTATAGGATTATCCGATTCATGAGCATGGCTTGCTTGATACTTGATACCTGAGCACAACGCCCTATAAACTCCACCATTAGACCTAAACGTAACTGATTGACTGTAGCAACCATATAGTAAAAGTATGGATGCATGAAGTGCTACCTAGATAGTAATAACCACAAGACTTGATACATGAAACTTGAACTTGACATATGCTTACTTGATACTGGACTACATGATACATGAAACTTGATACTTGTACTTGACAACTTGACACTAGACTTGAGACTTGTTACTTGACACTTGTACTTGATACTTGTCACTTGATGTTGGATACCCTTACATGTTCACTTGCCACTTACTCCACTACTAGTTTTTGTTATCCAACCTGATCACTTGAGTTGTCATTCTTGCTAGCTAATTTCTTGAATCCCCACTACTTGTTGCATCCTTATTATATTCTTGATTCCCAATCTTGTTCCATATTTCTTGTACTTGTTTTTACTATTTGTGGTCCTAACTTGCACTAAGGGTGTTTCTCTTGTTTTCTCTATTTTTCCCCTTTTATAATTATTAAACAGACTTTGGAGACGTGTTGCTTACTGGAATTGGTGAGCAGAGATTTTAGGCTTCAAATGGAGAAAGGACATGCTTAAATTATTTATTTTCTTTGAGTTATTTATTTCTTGCTACTTAAAATTTGTAACGGACTTATGTTCCCGAGTTTTATCTTTGATCAAGACTTGAAAACTATTTGGATATTGTTATTTGTTTCAATTGTTTTTTGTTGCTTAATAAATTATTCATGCATGCTTGGTTGTGTATATCTTGTTATATTCTTGTTGTGATGCTGAGTCGATCCTACAGCTTATGGATGATGTTAAAATCATTCGCTGGGCTTCGTCACGCACTCGTATTCCGTATTTTTGGAAAGCGGGGCGTGACACTATCAATTTACGTGTATTACACGTATAACTCAAACTCTCTCATTTTATTCTTTATATTATTTTTAAAAATATGTATTTATTAATAGGTGCTATATTATATTACTTTAAAAACTATATATTGATTAAAATGTGCATCGCACGTGTTAAATATTAGTACATAATAATTGCCAAACATATATTCCTTTAGTAATAATAGTGAAAAATAGAAAGAAAACAAGAATCCTAGAAGGCTAATATATATAGGTATGCTTGTGCGGGCACAATTGCTAGAAGCGTGGTCTTATATTTGTGCATAGGAATACTCACTATTTTTAGTTCTAATAACTATTGAAAATTGAGGACAAGTATTGCATCGGTAGAGTAAGAAATTAAGACTTTTCCGATTTGTACCATGGTCACCTATCTTTTGATAGGATTAACTATGCACATGTTGTTCTCATCCCAAAATTATTGGAGCTCACAAGGTTTTCGCTTTTAGACCTATTAGTCTACTTAGAGCATCTATAGTCGTTCAATCTCAATTTTTGGGTATTTGGTATATAGGAATATGAATTTTGGGTTTGAGTTGTAGACGTTTAAATCCAAAATTTGAGTTTTCATTTAAAAAAATTGGCGGACGATAGATACTGTCTCATCCACAAAAAGAATTGTCAATTTAAAAAAGTGTCGGACGAGGAATCATTTGGGTATATAGCCAACGACTACAACACTCTTTTTCCTTTTTAGAAAATTTGGTATTTTAACCAACGACTACAAATGCTCTTAATGCCCTCTTTAAAATCATCATGAAAGTTCTTGCTAACTGTCTTATTCATTCATTTCTCCCTTGATCGTCCTTGCACAATCCAGTTTTATACATAAAAGATTCATCCCTGATAGTGTTGCCTGCGCTCAATAGATTATATCAGGTTGTCATCGATCCAAGTCTCAAGGTATTCTCTTGAAATTAGATTTCGAGAAAACCTATGACAAGGTTAATTGCGAGTTTCTTTTTGATATTCTTTTGCATCGAGGTTTTGGCCTCCGATGGATTTCTTGAATTAAATACAGTTTCTTTGCTGGTACCTCATCTCTCATCATTAACGACATTGAAGATAATAAATTCAAATGCAAGCGAGATCCTAGACAAGGAGATCTCATTTCTTACCTACCATTTGCTTTTGTGGCTGATATATTCAACAAATTACTTTTAAATATTGGGATGCTAACATTATCGAAGGTCTAAGAGGATTTCAAGGATTTAGAGGAGTGCCCAATCTCCAATATGCAGATGAAACTATTATTTTTGCCAAACCCAATGGCCCATCCCTCTGCAATCTCAAGTTACTTCTTTATATCTTCGAAATGGCTTCGGGTTTGACAATCATCTTCAATAAGACTTCGGTTTATGGTTGGGTGGTGCCACCAATCAGCAAGCTAGAATTTTTCACATTTTTTATTGTGCTTCTGCTTCCTTCTCCATTTCTTATCTCGATATCACGTTACGTTTGGGAAAACTTCATAAGACTGACTGGTTTCCAATGATTGACAAGGTTAAATCTAGAATCAATGCTTGGTCTAGTCGACTTTTGTCTAGAGGTGGTAGGTTGATTCTTATTAATTTTATACTTACTTCTATCCCTCTATACATGATGTCTTTCTTCTATGTCCTGTATTGGGTTATCAAGCGTATTGACAAGATTCGAAGGAATTTTTTCTGGTCAGGGTCTTCTGATTTGTGGATTGGTAAACATCTTTGTAACTGGAATCTCTTATGCAAATCTAAGCCGAAGGTGGTCTTGGTATTCTGAACCTTAGACATCAAAATTTAGCCCTTCTAAGAAAATGGTTGTGGAAAGTTCTCAAACATGAGGATTTGAATTGGATTCATATCTTGATTCGGGAAGTTGAAAGTTCTCAAAAATGGTTGTGGAAAGTTGGTATCTTGATTCAGAAAGTTTTTCTTATATTTTCTCCAAGAGGGAGATGTTTTCTACTTACAAGTTGTCAACAGGCCATCGTGTGAGAATAGCTAGAGGAGAGATTTGTGAAGTAGTGGTGAGGAAATAGTTGAATTAGAGACGCCAGATGGTAATTCACACTAGAAGAGGTCATCCATATTCCTTCGATACAACATAATCTAATATCCTTGGGAACTCTTGAAGCTCGTGGCTGTAGGTACACAGCTCGATGTGGAGTTTTGATAGTTTGAAATAATCGTCGTAAGGTAATGAAGGATAAGAGGGGGATTGGGCAGGGTCAGCACAACCTCTACCAGCTTTGTAGGAGCAAGAAAATTCGGCCGAGTGTATGGAAGTCCATTGTTCCTAAAGCATCATCTAGTAAGCCATCACTAAAATTATCGACTCGAGACTCCAACGTTCGAATATCGTTGGAAGGTGGAGAGAGCCTCGATGTAGGTGGAGTTCGTGTGGAGGATGACACCTCCTGTTAGGATTGTGGCCTCAAATACACTTAGGCACGGAGTACTTGAAGTTGGAGAAGAAGAAGAGGAGACGAAGACAGCAAGAGAATACAACAACGAGTAGAAGATGTGCAGTCTGGAGAGTTGCGGTCGACTGTCCTGTAGTGCGGTCGACCGACCACCCGACCGTAACTAGGCTGCTAGGTATCTTCGAGTGTACAAGGTTCAACAGAGAAGGAGACAGTCGATCATGCAGTCAACCGGTCATGTCTCGGGTGTGGGCTTTACACATTGCGGTCGACCGACCTAGGGGTGCGGTCGACCGACAGTGGCGTTGTGTGTTTTGGGTTGACGAGTTTAATTGGGGGCTATATATATGGCTATAGACTCAAGGGTTTGTATAACTGATTAGAGAGAATTGATGTGCCATTATCATTGTTCAACTTCAAGAGAAGATTGTGCCGAGTGTTTCAAAGGTGAGAGAGAGAGATTGGGAGTTGTAATCTCATTTGTAATCTTTGTATTTCTTGGGAAATAAGAAGTATTGGTTATCTTTGTATATATTGATTGTGTTTCTTGTGAGATCTTGCATATATTATGGTGGCTTGTTTTTGGTTCATCTAAGTCTTGGTAGTTTCTATTGCTTGTGGTGTACTTCCACTATTAGCACTACGAGTTATGGTAGATTCTTCAACACCTCCATGATAACATCCACTGAGGTTTGCCCTTGAGGGGGGCATACAGCTGGAGGAAAACAAATGGATGTAGATTTCAACTAGCAGAAGAAGCCATAGAAATATGTCGTTTACAAAGCGAAGAAGAAAAGTCTAGAAGAGTTTAAATCACACATATATGGATTCATGAGTATGCAATCCAAGGTAGAAATTGTTGGGTTTGTATGTATTGCATACACATATTCGATGAAGAAGACGATGAAGTATTGAGATGGATCGAAGAGAGACATCGAAGAAGAAGGAAAGCAGTCAGCAGAAGCAAACAGGTGGAGTTACGGTCGACCGCTCTAACTGTACAGGGTTGCCGATAGGAGAACAATCGACGTCTATTGTGTACGGGTAACCGCCCACAGCGCTGGTGGATTATTTGGGTCAAATCTTGGAGATTCGTGAGAAGTCCAACTTCGTCTTCAAGTCAGATCGTACGGCTCTCAATACAGAGTTATCTCTTCAGTAGTAATCGAATGGTTAATGCATCAAGTGTATCAAACTAGGGTTTCTCTAGATCTATAAATACAATGTAAATGGCTTCTAAAACAATATGATTCTATTGAGTGCTGAATAGAAGAATAGAGTACTTCATCTGAGAGGATGTGAGATTTCTCCATTGTATACAACAACCAAGTTCCAGTTAGACTTGAGAGAGGGTCGTAGTGAGAATTGTAATATTTTTGTATCTTCTCTTGTTGAAATAACATCTCGGTTCTTCCTCTCCCGGATTAAGGCGAAAGCCCTAACCGGAACAATTCTTGTGTGCTTTGTGTGATTGGTGTGATCTAGTTTTGTTTAGTGGTTTGTGTTGATTGTGATGAAGACTCAACAAGATCATCGGTTTTCATAACAAGTGGTATCAGAGTATCACTTGTTCCTAACAATAATTTCCCCTTCTCCATAACTATTTGGAAGTGCATTGCCCACCTTAAAATCCGCATCCTTACATGGTTGACTTTACACAACAAACTTTCCGCGGTGAATAACCTTATCAAGAGAAATATTGCTATTGATCAAAATTGTGTCCTTTGCCTTTCCCACTAAGAGAATGTTAGACATTTATTCATCAATTGTTCATTCATTCTTCCCTTATGGTCCATTTGTAAGAAAGCTTGGCACGCTCATGGCTAACCCGGTTCCATCACTTCATGGTGGGTTCAATGGAGGTCCTTACGTGTCAAGAGTATCTATCGTGCTTCTTGGGATTTATCTATAGTGGCTTTAATTTGGATTATTTGAAATGAGAGCAACAATAGAATTTTCTCCAATAATTCTCGTTCGATTAAATACTTAATTGATAATCTCATTTATCTAACTAATTTCTAGGCTAGCAATTTTCCCCCTGCAAGAAAATTGAACTTTGATTATTTTTCTTGCCAATGCTGCTGCGTCTTTTATTCAATCTGATTAATCGTCTTCTATGGTTTTTCATTTTCTAATCTCTTTCTCTTTCCTTTTATTCACCTCAATTAACTATATACTTTGTTTCTATTCTAGCTTTTTCTCTTATTCTCTCTTCTAATCTCTACCTTTTATTTCATAATGGTTAATTTTGTTTTGCAGATCTGAGCTCCCATGATTGCTTGTATGAGGTCCTGGGTTTTCATCTTTTGACTTTTTGTGTACAGATTTTGGCTTTCTTGCCTTCTGGCTGCTCCACCCTGGGTCCTTTGCTATGCAGTTCTCTTTTTTCTTTATATATGTACTGGCTTTGTGTCTATGATGTGTCTTGGCTGTTGCTCTTCTCTTATGTCTTACACATTGTTTGCTTTATTGTCTGTTTCCTTTTGTTCTACTTGGTTGTTATGATTTTTGTTATTTAGTGTACTTCACATGTCTATGTTTCATCTCACGTAGTTTCGTTGCAGTTGTGGATGATCTCTTTTGATTGCTTTTCTTTCTTTGAGTTGCTGGCTGTATATTGTTGTTGAAATTCCATTTGCTATTGACTATTGCTTTAGGCCTTGATGATAATATGTGGTTTTCGTGTGAGGAATTCCATCTGATTATGATTCTCCACATCTGGGGCCAAGGTTTCTATGTCTCCTGTTGGCTCGGGTCTTTACTCTCTACATGTTTGCTGTTGCCACTTGTTAATACAGCCTTCTCGTTGTTCTTTTCCTTCTATTGTATATATATTTTTTCTTTTTTTTACATCTTGTAAAATTATTCGATGTATGCTACTTCTTTCTCGTGTGTGTATATATTTATACATTCCTGCATAGAGTCTTTTGACTCTATCCGATTATCTTAAAAAAACAGATAAAAAGGCGTGCTTGTTGTATGATCATACAGTGAAGCAAATATGCTGGAAGATAAAGAGGCCTTTATTTTGGAATAAGCATCTGAAAATGGAATAAGCATCAGAAAAGAATGTCTTTGATAGCATTTTCATTTGCAACCACTAGATTAGTATTTTAACTTTAGAACAATGACACATATGATCCAATTGAAGGAGAATCCTACATTGCTAGTTGCCAATCTCGAATTCTTGAAATCGGTTATTTGTTGCTGATATGTTCTGCTTCTATCAAGTCATGCTTTAGGTTTTATGACGAGCCCTAGGCTTGAATATGGAAATAAGTTCTTTTATCCAAATTTGATTCTGTCTCCGAATTTTGATTGATTATGAAACATACATGAAATGGAACTCGACTTTTTAAATACAGATCAAATTATTTGAATTTTGTAAAATTCAGATAATTTTTGATTAAGGGTTTTCTGTTTGGATTTAAAGATGACCTCATCATCGCTTCATTAAAGATAAATTAACGTAACATAGTATAACAAATTACATAACTCAAGTTCTAACTCCCTACTTACTCCATACTTAATTCAAAGCTACATATAAAACCATAAACTCTAATGCATAAATGAAGATACAATTACTCGGCACTAAGCACCCCCTTCAGTTCTGTCTTGATCCAGTTTTCCTCCTCCAAGCAAAGCCTCTTTTTTGCACCTGCCTGCCCTGCCCAAGTATGGATAAAGGCAAAAATCTTATGCATCATATCAGGAAATTAAGGGGTTCGCATCGCAGTTCCTTTAAAAGAAAAGTAGAAAACAAATGTTGTCCATGTACCCTTAAGGTTATACAAGGGCATCTTTAAGTAAAATGATGTTTTTTGCAGAACTATCATACCTACAATCGACCTAGATATATAAGTTGGTTAACTACTGCAAAATGCCAATGCAAATCCAAGAACGCCACTTATGGGACTGCAAACGGGAAAAGAACTTCGAAAATTTATTTTTTTCCGTATACACTTATCGTATGGAGTACTTAAAACATATCAGATTACAAGAAGAAAAAGAATGAAGTGCATTTTAAAATGAGAACAGCTTCGCAAAGATTTCTTGCTTCTTTACTAAAAAAAAAATAAAAAATTACCAGCTTCTTCCGATTTTTTTTTTATAACACTTTGTGAAAATATTTGCAGAAAGATGATAGTTGCCCAAGTATTTGCACTCATGGACTCAACAACTAAACTCGCCGTTCCCAACGACGAGTTTAGTTGTTTCATCTTCGCTATTGGGAAACAGCGTGTTTAGTACTAATTTTTAGTTCAACATTTTCAAAGAAGACTCGCTGTTACCAACGACGATGACATTTATACTAGACTCGCTGTTGGGAACAACGAGTTTAGCTCAAAAAAATATATATGGAGTTTTTTCGAAAATTCACTAAGTCCAACAGAATATTTCACTCTCTGTAAAATTTCCTACATCCTCGCCTTTCCCAACTACGAATCTGATGTCATAGTGCTGTGGATAAAAACATGAATATGATTATTAAAGTAGGGAATCACTCTCTTCAATTATGAAATCCATCCATAAGGGTGTCTGCAACTGGATCCTTTCAATAATTCAACTATGTCTCACTAATAATTCAGACTATTCAGTTATACTGCATGACTGACTCTGGGAAATCAGACAGGATGCACTCTAAACCAATAGTCCACGACAGTGATGAGGTTATGGTTGTTTTGTTTTTCAGTACATCAGGAAATGTAAGCTCGGGTTAGCTATCTGTTCCCAATACATGGCGGCTAATTTACAGAAAAATACCTTATAGTTTCACATACGTTACTTTATTGTTAGACATCTCGACTTACTTTATTCAAGTATCCAAATGTATATTTTTTGAGAAAAGAGAATGTGTTCTCTTGCAGCTTAATACCATATGCCAGTTGTAAAATAAGAAACTGACTTTGTTTCACTTCCTTAAAAACCTTTGTTAAACACCTTAACACTCACAAAGCTAAAATCTAAATCTATTAAATACAATTGCCACAGATAGGAACTACAGTTCAGGGGAACTATGAAGACCGAGGGCGCTATGATTAGAACATACCCGATAGAACATAGCTGGAAGCGATTGCATCGTCAAGAGGGCAAAATAAATCTATCAACAAAAAGTGTATAAATTAGAAAAGAACAAAAAGACTTTACACAATTATGGATACTTAGGCGCATACAGATAGTGAACCGAGGTTATTCTACAAAGATGTAAAGGGAACGGTTGTCCATATATACGATGTTGCAATCTTCTTGTTCACCCAAAACAAGAATGCCAATATGCTATCTCTAAACTAGAAACTTATCAGTACTCGCCACATCAATCACTATACGTCTCTCCCTCACATCCCTATACTAGTTGGCATTATTTCTTGCTTTAGTGCAGATGGGATACACCTATTTGGATGTTTTCCACCTACCTGAAAAAAATGCCTTCGCCAATTCATTACAAAATAGAATTACCAGTAGCAATGTTGATAAAAAAGCTAAACCCTGACTTCAGTTTTCAAAACCATTTCAAGTGCAGGAAAAGTATCAACATTTAGAAAACATGAAGCAAAAATCCTGCTGAACTTAGCACAAAATAGGGGAACACATCACATATTAGCATAAACAGACCATATATATCTACTCCTCTAAGTTGGGTTTAATGTCTTGCATACTTATTCGGTGTGAAGAGAAGATGATTATACAAGTAGAGAATTCGAAACGAGGGATCGAAAAAGAAGAAAACAGTCAGCAGCAGCAGCAACAGTGACATAGAGGTGGACAGTTGACTGTCCTCCTCTCAGGTTGGCCGCAGCAACAGTGACATAAAGGTGGACAGTTGACTGTCCTCCTCTCAGGTTGGCCGCGGCGCTGATGGGTTTCTGGATGCTAGTAGAAGAGGGAGTCAAATTCCCTAACAGTTGGTAGCAGAGCGCCATTGTTTCTAACAATTGGTATCAGAGCTTCAAGCTCGTGGGATTGTTCGAGTTTCTTGGAGAAGATGGCAGATCAGATCATGAAGATTAAGTGATTTGAAGGTAAGATCAGCTTTAATCTCTTGAATATGGACATGCATGAAGCATCGGTTTAACAGGGCTTGGATCTAGCCCTAAAAGGAGATACAGGGAGACGAATTGACACAAAGCAGCAGAATTGAGAGGAGATTAATTTAGAAGTCTTGGGTTAAATCCAGATGTTATTGACGAGCGAAGTTAAGTATAGGAGAAGCGCGGCGAGTCTTTGGGTAAGACTCAGAACTGACTACTCAGAATCGCCGTTACAGGGTCGGATGTACCAGAAAAGAAAGTTATGGAGTTGCTCAATGAAGGAAAGTACCACTATTCTAGATTATATAGTGGAGTTCAATACGGAGTTATCTGAATCAAGAGCGATTAACGCAAATGATCTAAAAGCTTCCAACTTGATATATTCACCACCAAATTCATCATACTTGCCAGACAGGAAATCTACCAAGGAGAAATTTTCGGTAGCAAGTATGATTGACGGCTTGGATGAAAATACACTTAAGAAGGAGAGTCAGAAATCGATGTCAACTTTTGTGAGTTGCATAGAGGTGGATTGTACTTCGAACGGAAGGTTTGTTGCCACCATTGCAGAGGGATTGGGCATTACATGAGAGACTGTTGCAAGCGGTTGAGTCAGAGGGGTGCCAAATCCAGTGCCGGTGAATCAGGTGATACCTTAAACAATTTTTTTTTAAAGTTCTTTAGAAGTGGATTCCAGTTGTTCATTTGATTCGGTTCGTTCTTCTCAAATTTTCTCCGAGAGGGAGATGGTTTATACTTACAAGTTTGCTTCATGTTGTTGTGTGAGAATGAAGATTGGTAAGATTTGTGAAGTAATGGGTGAGAGAACAGATGAGTCGAAAATGACAGATGGAAAGGGACACACACTAGAGGAGGTCGTGTATATTTCTTTGTTAAAATGGAGTTTGACATCCATGAAAACTCTTGAAGCATGGGACTGTAGGTAGACAGATCAATGTGGAGTTCTATTAGTTTAGGGAAGTCGTCGTAAGGTGATGAAGGGTGTGAAAGGGATATTTACAGAGTCAGCACAATCTCTACAAGCTTTGTGTGAACAGGAAACTTTGGTCAAGTGGTTTGAAGCATATTGTTCCTAAAGCACTATCTAGTTTTTCGTCACTAGAATCATCCGAGCGAGACTACGACGTTTGAATATTGTCGAAAGGTGGAGAGTGTCTCGGGGTAGGTGGAGTTCATGCGGGGGTGGCACCTTCGTGTCAATACCTACTGGGGTGTGTCCTTGAGGGGGCATACCAACTGGAGAAAAACAGGTGGAGGTAGATTCAACTGGCAGAAGAAGCTATAGAACAGAGTTGTTGAGGATAATAAAAGAGTTTAGAAGGTTATAAATCACACAGGTGTGGATTCATGCGTATTCAATCCAAGGTGGAGATTGTTTGGTTTAATGTCTTGCATGCTTATTCGGTGTGAAGAGAAGATGGTGATACAAGTAGAGGGTTCGAAGCGAGGGATCGAAGAAGAAAACAGTTAGCAACAGTAACAACGATAGAGAGGTGGATAGTCGACTGTGGGGTCAACTGTCCTCCCCTCGGGTTGGAGACTGGGGGGTTGCGGTCGACTGACCACGGGGCCGATGGGTTTTAAGTACGGGTCTGGCTGATTCGTTTGAAGACCACTTCGTCTTCTGGTTAGACCGTACGACTCTAATTGTATGTTTATCTCTTCAGTATATATCAGATGGCCATTGTATCAAGATATCAAACTATGATTTCTCTAGATCTCTATATATTGTTGTTATTGAGAGCCACAAGAGAGAGTACATCATTGAAGAGAGTTTGAGAGGTTCTCCAATCGTAAACAACTAGTATTTTTTGTGAGGCTTGAGAGAGGGTCGTTGTGAGAATTGTAATATTCGTGTATGTTCTCTAGTTGAATAATATCTTGGTTTCTTCTCCCTCTGATTAAGGCGAAAACCCCAATCAGAATAAATTTGTGTGTTTTGGTGTATTAGGTGTGATCTTTGATTTGCTTGGTGGTTTGTATTGATTGTATCGCATAACCCAACAAGATCTTAGTACAAGTGAGAATCAAATTCCTAACAATTGGTATCAGAACGTCATTGTTGTTGGATATACAGGTATATTCTCATTATATGAATAATATTATGTGTAATATTATTCTATGGGTAACATGTGTGTTACACGTACTAATTGTATGGATATTAGACGGCGGGGTGAGTGGGATGAGAACCCAGTACCCAAACTAGTATTTATCCAATAAATACTGGCTTGTGATAGTAGTCTAGGTATTCCAATCTTGATACCTAAGGTAAATATCTCAAGCACCTTAGTTTAGGATATTAATCCTAATTTCTATTGTTATTATCTCTCTTAATCTCTAACAATCTTAAAATATTTAATACTGTAATTTTGAGATTAGAGAGAGAGAGGTCGTCAGATCTCACCAGAGGCATCGTCGCCAGCGTAGCTGCCGATATCGTCGCAGCCTGCGCTGTAGGCCGGCGGCGCACCCACCTCTAGCCAATACCCCGCAGCAACCACCTTCTCCTCCTATACTGTGATCAAGCTTGGTTTTTTTTCCCAGATCCAAATTTTCATTGGTTGGATCCTGGTGTTTTGTGTTCGGGCCTAAGGAGGGGATCTTTGCTGCCAATTGTTAAAGATGGCATTGCTTTGACTTGGATCAAACCAACAAACAGTATTGGTTGGTCACTTGTTGTTTCTTGTTTGGGACTGAGGACAAGGTCCACTGGATCTGGATCCAAATTCAGGGATTTTATTGGATGTAGACTTGGTGTTTCATGTTTTGGAGCCGAGGACTGGATCCGTGCACCTATACTTCAGATTCAGATTCAGCTCCAAGCCACTACTACTTCATGATTTTCCTCAAGATTAGGTCCACTCTAAACTTTAAGATTTGTGCTGCTTTATTTAATTTATTTTTTTGTATTATTATTTATTATGCAGTTTTATAGAAAACCCTTTCATTTACTAAAATTACGCTAGTAGTAATTATTCAGAAAAAACCCTCTAGATTTTGGAATTTACTGTTTATTCCTTAAGATGGAAAAACTGAATTGAGCATACAAGATTTCAAAACTAGAGACGTTCGATATTTCTGAATTTAACAATTTGAAGAAGAAAGCACAAAACGAGATGTGGATAAATTTTTTAAAGAATGTTGTTTGGACTAGATCCAAGGATAATTGGACTGGATTAGATCTAAAATTAAAGATAAGTTCTTTACCTGCATATATATTTTAATTATTTGTTGTTGCTAAGTGCTAAAGTTCAAAACCGTGTTAACTATTGTTTAATTAAACACAAGTTTGAATAATTGTTTAGCTATGTACTAAAGATCAAATATCCATTTTTGATAAGTTAAATTATAGATTTTGACTGTAATTTTGTATCTCCAATTAAATTATTGTTAGAATAAAAAGGTGCTAATAATTCGTTTGATTGGCTAATTTTAACAATTTGATGATGTAGGTGTAACAACCAGCAAAATAAAATGATTTATTTTGCATTACTAAATAATATTAAATTGGTAGAGTTGACTATTTTGACTATTATCTTGAAATTGCAATTTTGCACGTGCAACACACGTGCAAAGTTAGAAATTTTGAATTCTTAAAATTTTATGGTTAATTATTGATTTTCCTCATTTATTTATGATATTTTAATTTTCAGATTTATTTGAATTTATTTGATCATTTTATGAATTTCTCAATTTTACACGTGCAAATATTTTTTTGAGTGCAAATCTCCACTTTTAAATTTCTAGATACTTTCTCCTATTTAAAATAAAGTATAAACTAAATTTTGGGATTTTTCTGAATAAGGAAACTATTTTTGTAAATACCTCGAAAGAGAGGGGCTTTTATGTAAAAAGCCGTTTTGATCTCAAACAAACAATGAAAATTCCTTTTTACTAATTTTTGGGTTTGCCATGGTCATCATTGAAAATAAAATCTATTTAAATTTTATTTAGAGTTGATTTTGTAAAGATTTAAACAAATATGATGTTTTTGCAAATATGAAATTTAAGTGGATCTTGTACAAATGTGGCCTTGGAAAGTTCAGAGTCAAAAATTATTTTGGAGAAACTCATTATTTATTATTAGATGTTATTTGTGAATTTTCTGGATTTTCCTGATAATTATTGGACCTATTTGCAAATATTATAAAAAGATGGACTTTTGTGCAAAATTATCGCTTTGGGTGCAATCCGAAATTTTTTAAATTCTGGGCTGTGCTGGATGGCTGGATAATTCAGTAGCAAAAAGGTTTTCTTTTATTTTAACTTATTTAACTACTTTTTAAAAGAAAGATTTATATATGTAAAGTAATAATTTGTTAAGGGATGTTTAAATAAACTTGTAAAACCCTAAAAAACTCCAGATTTTGGCTTATAAAATAGCCACTACACCCGTCCCTCTCATCTGCAAAATTAAAATATATTTTTACTATTAATCTCTTGGATTTTTAAAGTGATGATCATGGATTTTGCAAAAGAATGGTTTTTTCTCATTCTTTATTGATTCGGTTGATTTCTTCAATAAGGTGAGTGACATATATTTGTTTTCTTCTGTTCTATTTATGTTGTATGTGATGATTTGTCTAATAGAAAACATATTAGGGATTGGAGGAAGATATAATGAATTTTTGATGAATAGATGAATTATAAATTATAGAAGAATGGAAATAACTTGTACTCAATTCCTTTGTATGATACAAGTCATAAATTCCACTTGTAGTGTAGTTGCGTTCTAGAGACAACTCGTGTGTGATGTATCTTGATGAGTATTGTCTCTATAATGCTATTGACCATAGTTGTCTCACGTCACAAATTTGACATGAAATAACTTAGGTTTTGACTGTTCTTGATGTAATTATATTTGTGAGATAATTATGAGAAATCGTGTGTTTATTTGGATCCATGTGATATACTTGTTGTGGACATGCTATATACCCTATTTCATGATATTTGGACACTTAGTAGACTCTATAACATGTTTGGTTGTGTTTGGAACGAGTTTCGTATGTTGTATGTTGCTTTGTAGTTAAGAGGAAAATCTGTCTTTTGTCAGTAATCAGTTTTGAATGCTATTTTAGACCATACTAAGGTCAGTATCTTAACTCCAGTGTTAAACATGATTTTTAGAGAAATCCGTCTTCTTTTCCAACTCTCTGACCTTGATCGATTTCGTTTTCGTATGTGTGAGATATGATTGTTTTACTATATAGGTGTATTTCATTTCCAGATTTTGTTCCTTGATGATTTCGATGACTAAACTATTTTGATACTAGTGCTAAGCATATTATTTTGATCTGAAATTTTGCGCAGTATTTCTATATCTATTTAGGGATTACCCAGAATTTTGGTGGATTTTATTGATGAGTTTTATATACCGTTTCATGCTTGTTTAAAAAGATTGCCGAATTTTGTTCGCTGTTCTGTAAAGATTTGTATTTTCACCATAATTACTTTTCGTGTATGAAAAATATTTATAAAATATGAAAATTAGCTTATTTTGTCAATTTTCATCTTCCTTTGGTGGATTTGGATTTCGTTTCACGGTTTGCGAGATATTACAGTTTTCGTACAGTGTTGGGAATTCCAGATTTGCCAAACTATCATTTCTTGATGTTTTCCGATTTTTTTGGCTAAACTAGTCTTACTGGAAAATTATGAAACTATATATTCTGATACTAGACATATAGGGGAATACCCCAGATTTTTTCTGGATTTATTTGAGGTGTTTTGATGCTGTTTTCCTAACTTTGAATTCGATTTACTGATTTCTGGCTGAACATATTTTCTGTTTCAAATCAGTTTTGAGTTATGATTTTTTGAAATACTATATGATTTATATGCATCCGCTGGATTCGGTTGGAAGTTTATTTTCTAGACCTTTCGACGGATTCAGATTTGCATTTTTGTAACAATGGAAATGAATGAATTTCTTTGAGTAAATTAACATTGATATAAAGTGACTAAAATGAAATGAAAAGAAATAATTAAAATGAAAAGTTTTGGTATTGATGGTTGAGTTGTGAATCTCTAGAAGTTGAGTGGGAGTCTTGTGAACCGGCAGATGAGATTTGTTGATATAGACCAGGGGGGTCTTGGGTTTGTTTTGTGGAATTAAGTCCGGCAGGATACACTAACTCTAGAGAGGAGGAATTTTTGTGTTTTAATAATAACCAACTTAAGGACAGGCACTAGTGGAGATGTGATGAAACTTGGGAAACGTAAGTATATGCTCTTGGTTTTGTTAGTCCAACGGATGTGTTCCAGGACTGTTTGTTGTTCTATCTCGAGAAGATATTTGTATGTTCGCGTGTCGAGGGTCTGCAGGCCTATTCACGGAGCATGCAGGGTGCATTCACGTGTCGAGGATCGGCGGGCCTATTCACGGAATGTACCTAGTGTATCTGCACGTCGAGGGCCTCACAAGCCTATTCGTGAGGTACACGGCAGGGAGGTAATTCTCCAGTTTTTGAGCTATTCTTACATGATGCTTGCGCGTCGAGGGCTGTGATGCCTATTCGCGGAGTATTCTGAATCTTGTTTCCATCACCGTAGTAGGATTAGTTGTATAAGGAGGGATCAAACCCTATAAAGTGGAGAACGTTAAGGGCTTGCACCGGACCTATGTAGTATGGAATGTATAGAATCCGATAAGTATGCATTAGAGAGTCAGCATATAGCAATTGTGTTTTCTTGACTTGGTTTTTGCATAATGATTCATGTTTTCCTACACTTGACACTTAGTCTAGATTCACTTGATATTTTCATGTCTTACTATCTACGATTTCATATTCCTTGATGTTTTCATGTTTTTTTATTGTTATTTCTTATTTCATTTATTCATGCTGTTAACACATGTTGCTTATGACTCTATGCCTTATGATTTATTTATGTTGCTTTTCTTTTGATGTCACTGACACCGTTATGGCTGACCCCTGTAGTTTTGGGGGTTAGGGTTATCTCTAGCCTCATGTTTTACAGGTAGGTGCTTTTAGCTGGGAATTTGGATGCATGGGGTAAAATGATATAGAGCTTATATAAATTGTAAAAAAGAATGTGTTGTAAAAGAAAGAAATTGTAATTCAAGGTGTTTTATTTTTCGCTGTGCTTTGTAAACAATTGATGTAATAAAAAGTTTTATTTTTTTCTTGTATTTGGTTGCTATGTTATGATTACATTGAAGTTGATTCAGGAATTGTGCCACGTATTTCTGAGATATTATATTGAAAATTCGGGGCGCTATAGTAGGAACTTCAAAGTTACTTACAAATTCTGTGTGTTGGAGATGGTGGATTTGCATCACTGTAGAATAAGTCTGCATTACGCAGGCATCTCCGTCGAATTTAGAAAACACTTGTAACTTGAAGTGTCAGTACGATCTACTCTAATCTTTTCAGTATTTTCATGTGATGAATGTGTAAACGATTTGTGCGTTTGATCACATAATTGAGAATTTTAGATCATAATTAATCTCACTTTGAACACTATCATGTTTAGGGTTGTTAAGTGTGTCTTGTCATACTTTGTGTCTAGATAAATTGACAAACCCATCGTTTGTAGTTTTGTGTGAGATTATATATATTTGCTTCTCTAATAAAAATTGATGTATAAGTTGTATAACAAATGTCTATAACTTAGAAGAGAGCATCTCTTAATGTAGGATATGACTCCATTAGTTACGTTTTGTTCTTTCTCGTTCATTGTACTGTGTATGCAAAGTTGAATTAAAAACCGTTAGACATTATCTCATTTAGCATTATGAAGATGATGAAGAATGAATAAACAAAAGAACTATTCACTCAATGTGTTTGAGCATATGGACATTGTTAGAACCACGAGAGAAAGCAAATAGTTTTGTGAAATGTGGTAGAGTAATTTTTATTAACTCATATTGTTATTATTTTATAGTGTGCAGATCATAGTCAATGGCATGTGTAAGTTGAGTTTAACAAACGAAGCAATTGATAATAGTCGTTCTAATTTGTGTAGTCCTTGAATATGTCATAATAGGCCAGGACATGTGAACTATATATTAAATTGTGTGTTCTTGTTAAAACTCATAACTCTGCTAAATGACACCTCATTAAATATGATAATTGTGAAATTTGTGCTCAGATTATGATCACTAGAAAAATATTTAGTATGGTCTCTAGGAGTACACTATTTCTTGAGTTAATACATCAGATATTTGTGATCTCAGTAGCTGTGTGGCTATATGAGATAATGATTGGTCAAAAGTATTTAGTTACTCTTGGAGATGATTATTGAATGTTGTCATATATATGGAGGATGAAGCACTTGTTATTTTAATGAATTAAAAATCAAGTTAAATTCTAAGATCAAATGGTTTCAGATTTGATAGAAGTGGTGGATATGTTTTAATAATTTTAGAAAAAATTGCATTTGGCATAATCTCTACTGCACTGTATTTACCATTTTCAAGCGGTATTGATAAAGTTAGAATCAAACACTTAGTGAATTGTTAAATTCTATATTATTGATTGTTGTTTGATTTTGTGTAATTATGGGTGATGTTGTATTATTAATCATACTCATAATTTGTTACTGCACTCTAAATTACTTATACCTTGTAGATTAACGACATAAAAACAAAAATAATTTTGTTCAAGTGAAAACATGTGAGATACATTTGTTAGAGTACATGACCTAGAAGACTAAAGTAGGACCTATAACAAATATTTGTATGTACTTAGAAAGTGCAAAATGTAGTTCTATGGAGAGATATTGGATCTATCTAATTTGTGCTAGAAGAATCTAGAGTAGCAATGTTCTTTGAGGATGTATTCATCATAGATAAATGTATGAAATTATCTGGTCCTACAGACACGGTCAATAATTCACTGCTAGAATTAAGAACTAGCCTTACTGACACTTAAAATTCAATGGCAGATGAGCCAAGAAGAGTCTTTAGTAGATAATAAAATGAACTTGTTGTTATACAATAATACTTTAATTTAGTTGATTTGCCGAAATGGAATAAAAATATAGTAAGTGGGGTTTTATAGAAGAAGTTTAGTTTTGAAATGTTCAGTAGCAATTTTATTGCAATTTTGGCAGCGAAAGGAATGACTGAGATAAGTGGGGAGATTTGTTTGAAGTCTATCCACATGTATGTCATATTGCTACAATAAGTATTCTTCTTGCTCTTGCATCTATTTAAAATTTTGTTATTCATGAAAGATGTTTAAATAGTTTTGTACTAAAAATTTTGTACTTGATGTTTTGTATTGAAATGTTTTGTACTAAACAATTTTGTACTGAAACGTTTGCACTAATATGTTTAGTGAACTAGATTTACAAATTGGTAAAATCATTGTATGTTTTAAAAACATGTGTTAATCTTCAGGCACAAATAATTTGACAGACTTTTAAAGAGCTTAGATTTGAATCAAGTAATTCAGATAAATGTTTTTAATTCTGTGGTGAGTCAAATATAATTGCCCTCATTTATTTGTATATTGTTGACATGCTTATTGATTGGAAGTGACCTCTCTATTACAAATAAAGCTAAAACTGTGCTATCCAAAGATTTCAGCATGAAACACCTAGGTGTGGTGGACACCATATTAGGTATAAGAGTGAGTTTTGGTTGGCAAGGGATAACCCTTAGTCAAACTCATTAAATCAATAATGTGTTCCAAAAGTGGGAATATAGTGATTGAAAATGTGTTTTGAAACACCTTCTGATTATGATAAAAGTTGACACCTAATGATGGTGCAACTTTGAGACAGTTAGATCATTCTAAACTTATTGAAAGTCTCATATATACAAAGATCTGTACTAACAAACATAGCCTTTGAGGTAGGTATGATCTGCAAATTCAGCAGTAGTCCTATTAATACACATTGGAGAGCCCGAAGAGGGCTAATGAGATACTTGAGAGGTACTCAAGAGTTTTCTTTGTTCTACTCTAGTCATCCTTCAAGAATGAATGGATGATCTGATGCATGGTAATGCTCAAAATTTAGTGAAAATCGATAACTAGTGGATATGTATTTACACTAGGAGGAACATAAATATTATGGAAATTAAAAGGCAAACATGCACTATGCTATCATCCATAAAATCAGATATTTATGTGTTATCCTCTGCAGGGGAAATGGCTGAGTGGATTGAAGAACTTTTTGCTAGTCATCCATTGAGAAGTTTAAGTAACTTTCTAATTCTATTCGTCGACTATCAAGCTACAATGCACTGTAGCTCATAACTCACTCTATAATAGTCAGGAGAGTATATTAACTGAAAGAAGCCTACTTGAACTTTCTCATAGATTAAGTGCAATTGAGATAAAATATGGCTAATGTTCTTACTAAGGGACTTGAAAGTGATCTAATTATCAAAGTGTGGGAAAACGGAGTTAAAAGCTATTAAGCCGATGCTTTAACATCCTAATTGTTTTGAAATCTAGAATCCAATTGGAGTCATAGAGAATTTCAAACTTAAGCATCAATTTTAGGCAGTTGGCATATTTTAGATAATTTGAAATTTCAATGTAAATTTTGTTAATATATAATTTCATTCCAATTTTGATGATACTGTATATTCTCATAATTTACTTAGAATCATCTTATTATTCCAAAAGAAATGGTGAAAACTTGTCGATGTATTTCCGATGTTTAGAATGTCGTTATATCATTTCAATTTTGATGATATATCTCTTTTATGGATTCATGTTTCATTCCAGTTTTGGTGATTCTGAATTTAACCATAATTGATTTGACTAATCTATAATTCCAATATGAAACATAGTATAGTTCTTTGTGTAGAAACTATAATAGTTCTTGTTTTTTATTTTGTTAAAGAAACTCGATTGTAATGCTTGCATTATATTTTGCTAAGCTAATTTTGAATCGTACTAGCTTCTTTTGTAGAACTAGATACTCTATTAAATTCGCTAGAATTCTTAGAGATGTGTCTCATGATATTCTTGTTTGTAATATGCTAGCAAAGATTGAGGAGTTGAATCTGTCAACATAGAATTCAAAATAATGATTTGCTCAAAATAGAGAAGTAAACATAAAGCAGTGTGCAAGGAAAGAGTTTCAGTTCATTTCTCTTGAGAATAAACTAGTCATTTGCTTGCTAAAACTTCTTTTGAGTTTAAGACTCTTGTGTTCATTGAGCTTAAAACTCTTATTTCGTTCTTGAAGTTTATTTGCTTTGTTTGATTTTGAAACTATGACAGATTTCTCTAGTTGGTTTAGTCATTGTGAACTTTCTGTTGTGATATGGTTTGTGAACTATTTAATTATTTTGGTTTAGTCTTCTTTGAACTATTCGGATTTATAATTGATTTAGTCCTTATGAACCGTACTTTGTGTGATGCATTTCTTCTATTTAAAGACTGCTATCAGACAGTCAGCTTCATGTTGAACTGATGAGATAATCCAGTACGTTTATATATTGAGAATATAGGAGGAGATTGTTGGATATATAGGTATATTCTCACTATATGAATAATATTATATGTAATATTATTCTATGGGTAACACACGTACTAATTGTATGTATATCGGACCGCTGGTTGAGTGGGTTGTGATAGTAGTCTAGGTATTCCAATCTTGATACCTAGAGTAAATATCTCAAGCACCTTAGTTTAGGATATTAACCCTAATTTCTATTCTTATTATCTCTCTGTATCTCTAACAATTGTTTCTAACACTCTAGTAGTAATAGTAACCGACTACATGTAGATAGCTGCCAAAAGAGGAAACGAGAAGATGTATCAAGAAATGAAACAGGCAAGGGAAAATAAAGATAATAGAATTTGTTTTGTTATCTTCTCTATAATGAAATAGTATCCCACCTTTCATTTAAAAAAGAAAGATACAATTTCAGGAATCCACCTTAATTCTGGCTTATCGTGCCTCTCTGAAGGACTCAATGGCTAGTTCTAACTTTGCCTTAACCTAATTATACACAATTACAAGCACTTGTGCTCATAGACGACGCTTATTTATATCCAAATACACTGATGTTCACACTATCACCAACAGATGTTTCCATATCTTATTCTTGAAAGCTCTTATCGATGTTTCACCTTATCCACCAGTTATCCTCGTCGAAATTCTCACTAAGATCATAAGGATAGAAAGTAATGGTGGCCTTTCCGGATCCTCCTCCATTTCCTGTTGAGAGGTCAAGGTGATCCCAGCATAAAGAGCAAGTTGTGCCTTTATTCTTGAGCTCGTTCTTGCTGCCATCTTCTTCGCCTTCTCCGGCTTCTGATACGCAAACTGCACACTTCGTCTCTGTTTCTTCATTTGATATATTCGAAGTGGACAAAGTTAATGGACTAAGAGAGATGGGCACCATCATCACCATTTTCCAGAGAGATTTGATTGGGAATGCCAGAGTATTGAGGTAATGGGAGAGAGTTGCCATATGTGATCTTTAGTGGATAACAATGAGATTTGATTTGGGATTTGTTACTTGTTAAACAAATATATAGAGAAAGAGGTAAGGGATTGGTACTATTGAGAGATATGGACTTGGCATCATGTGTTTCATGAGGAGCAATTTTGAGTGGTTGCAAAGAAAGTATGGTCAGCTAAGAATAGGACAGGGCTGAATCACACAGGGAATTGATATGATGAAAATAGGATGAAGAAGCCTGGCATTTGGGACAGGAGTTTCTTGAACAAGACAGGGGACAATGTTTCTACGTCGCTTCTTCCAAGAAGTCACTTTCGCATATATATCATTGTTCTTACTTAATGCGGTAGCAATTCTTTTGTGTCTTTTACTTATAGACTGTATTGTGAGTACATTTTTATTTTCCTTTTCCCTATAACAGTTTTACCATTTAGATTGTGAAGGCTTACATGTGCCTTAACAGTTATTTTACATTCTCATAGCAAATTTATCATTTTTCTTCCTCTTCCAGATTGCTATTCTTAGTCTTGGAGAATTTGGAGGATGGCAAGTAATTTTTCTAGAACTAGGGTATAAGAGCAACTGTAGTCATTAAAGCCAAATTTTGGGTATTTGGCATATAGCAAATAACAAAAATAGCTTTGGTCTGTAATCGTTGCTAGCCAAAATTTGCCTTTTCGAAATTCAAATAGGACGGACGGAAAATTATTTTCTATCCGACGTTAAAAAAAAAATCCTAAAAAAAGATAATTAAAATGTCTGAAAGTGACATTTGAACCCCCCTCCCCTCAAAAAAATAAAAATAAAAAAAAATATCCTAAAAAAAGATAATTAAAATGTCTGAAAGTGACATTTGAACCCCCTCCCCTCAAAAAAATAAAAATAAAATAAAAAAAACCTTACCTCTTGGATCGGAGGACGGAATATGAAGCTTCATTTGAGGTTTTTTTGTTTTTTAAAAATGGAATGGACGGAAAATCACGTCCGACCGTTTAAAAAAAAATAAAATTAAAGGGACGGGGAATAATCCCTCGTCCGATGAGTACGCGTGAAAAAAAAACTCTCCGACGAAAAATAATATTTCATCCGATTTCTCCGACGAAAAATCCTCTTTCGTTAGCTATATTTTGGTCATTGCCATTTCGTCAGCCAAATATAGCCGACTACTGTAGCTCCGAAACCCAAATTTTGGGTATTTGGCCGACGACTCCAGCACCTTTTTTTACCAAAATTTGCAAAATTTGGCAAAATGGCCAATGATTACAGATGCTTTAAAAACTTCTTTATCATAATTATGAACTTTTAGTATCAACTGAATAAAGATGGTTGAGATCAAGTCAACAGTCGATCATAAAACATTATCAAAATTTTAAGGAGCCTTGACTCCTGAACTGACATTTTTTGTATTTTAAAACTATGGGTTAAAAGCCCCCGGTGTTTCATTAATAAGCAATTAACAAAACAAATAACCAAAATACAATGAAAAATACAATCCAATACTTAGTCCTTGTACAATAAATTAAGTGCAAAACCCTAATATATAGTTGACACTATAACAAGTACACGTGATTTATAGTCACACCCATATTTAATCTATCAAGATTTAGCCATCAACCCTCCTTGATTATGCCAACACCTTTGTAACGCCCCATTTTTTTTTTCAAAAACTAAAACTCTAAATTCAATTCTTTCAATTTCTGTATCACTTTAAACATAAACTAAGATAGTTATATTTCAAATAAAATTTTGGTAGAATTTTCCCTAAAATTTCTGCCCCGAAACACCAAAAGCTTACGGAATTCTGCTCTAAATTCCGTAGCTCACAATACAGGCAATAATATTATGGGCTCCCTAGGCCAAAATGAGCAGAATCACACAGGCAATATAAATATTATGCTGTGGGGGCCAAACTCATAGTAGAATATCAAATATCAATTAAAACCATAAATTCCTTTGAAAACATAGTAAATTTTTAAGAAAATAACTTATAAATCATACCACAGGGCCCGGTACTCCACAACGAGATGGGTACGGGTCAAAAACACATTATACCACTCCACACTATACTCATCATCGTCATTTACATGTTTGTACATCCAGAATACAATTTAAACCACAAATTTTCTATTCATTCCACTTACTTACAAAAATTTCAAAAAAAAGAATCTGTCAACTAAACCTACGTCTCGCCTCTGCACTGCCAAGGACCTGCAACAATAGGGAATTCAGGGTAGTCCTAGGACTCCCCTAACCCCCCAAACACTAAGGGGTTAGCCATTTCTAGAGTGAGTATAACTTTAGAAGTCTAACAAATAAATTAACTTGAATAAAGAAAATAAATTGAACTTACACATATCAAGATAGTATGATTCAACCTGGAATCTGAATATAAAAATATCATAAATACGACTTTATATCAAAGTATTCTTCAAATCTACACCCACTCATAAATCCATAAATTAACACGCATCACTATATGCATCATACTAATATCACTTATAACTTTATTATTTGTGCACGCAATTCATCTCATACATATCCAATTTCTTTGTTTCTTGTACTCTTTTCCATACCACAATTTGTTTGAAATATTCACATTAACTTCTCACACATGATTCCTTCATGGTTAATCTCAGATACACCACATCAATCATACAACATACTGATATTCGTTCTTATCATGCTTATTCTCGCTACACAAGTTCACATTCATTCAATTTTATATCATCATATTAATGTTCATCGTATATCATCATATGCATTCATCTTAATCGCATAACCTTCCACGTATTTAATCTCATCGTAACACATTCACCTCACAAATCATCATATTATTCAGTCTCATAATATCACTTTTGTTCAATCTATAATAGTAGGTTCATCCAATCTCGTGATATCACACTCAACCATATGTTATAACACATCACGTTATACATTAACCTTCATTCCAATTATACTTTACCCTTTACTTTCTTTTCATTCTAATTTCATCATATAGCTTATTTTCATTTACTTTACTTTTATTTCCAACTCGCAATACAACTATCATATCAGCAATCCATCCATTTACCCTGAGAATTGTGCCAAGGCAGATAGTTCCCACCATTTCCATGGAAATAGCAGGCGAGTAGTTTCTCGACACAATTCCAAGATGCATCAACTCATTTTACCAACCATTCCTATCACATTTTACCACTTACTTTTAATAATCAACGCATAAATCACTTTACTATACGTTTCATTCTCATAATACATCTTCTTCACTTTATTCATATTAATTCACACACATACTTACTTTACTTTTTCATTCACATTTCGTATTATACACTTTTTATACTTTCTCAAATTCATTTGATATCATTTACTTCATTTACTTTCTCAATCACATCTTATAATACAATTCGCTGTAACTCTCATTCTCTTTAGATAATACACCGCACCCCAAACATGGTTTGGGTACTTCCTCGCAACATTTGTCATCGAGGGAATATCACCACCCACCAGCTGAGCTGAGTAATACTTTACTTTAATTTCTCATTATATTCTTCTTTACTTTCTTATTCACATTCACACTTCACTTTCTTTACTTTCTCATTCTCATTTCACATAAACATCGCTGCCATACAGGTCTTACGCACCACATCGCTGCCATACAGGTCTTACGTTGTTACACATTAAATACACATATCGCTGCCACACAGGTTTTACGCATCAAATACACATATCGCTGCCACACAGGGTCTTATGCATCAAATACACATATTGTTGCCGCACAGGGTCTTATACATCAAATACACATATCGCTGTCACACAGGGTCTTACGCATTAAATATACATATCGCTGCCATACAGGTCTTTCGCATCAAATATACATATCGCTGCCACACAGGGTTTTACGCTTATTACTGCCATACAAGGTCTTACGCATCAAATATACATATCACTGCCACACAGGGTCTTACATATCAAATACATATATCGCTGCCATACAGGTCATACGCATCAAATATAACTCCTGTTCCATAATAAAATTCTCATTTATCATACATTTCACTTTACAATCCATTTTCATACCACAATACAACTTATGTTACTTCTCACTCTTATAACTTACTTTCATTTTTCTTTGTAACTCATTTTTCAATTTACTTCACTTTTTATTTCTAACCAGCAATACTGGCATCATATCAACAACTCACCCATTCACCCTGGAGGTTGTGTCAAAGCAGGTAGTTTCCACCAATTCCACGGAAATAGCGAGCGAGTAGTTCCTCGAAACATTTCCAAGGTACAACAAACTCATAATACAACACATTTTTCTTTAATAACCACACTCGTATTACATCTTCACTATCATTTATGATACATAATACATTTTCTTTACTTCCGTATTCATTCTTATAACACAATTTCATCATTTTATCCTTATTAATTCACTTTATTTACTTTCTTAATCTCATCTCATAATTAACTTATTATATTTTTTATTCTTAACTCATAATACACTTGCTTTAATTTTCCATATATATACACCTTATACCAATACACTTCATCGCAATACACCTTATCCATAATTCATACCAACGATTCAGATTACTTTAAAATTTTCTTAAAACATCAGATATGTAAATAAAATCATGCTCACATAATATCTCGCGTAGACTCGAAACACTACCTCGCCATCCCGCATCCGAAGTCGCTAACATCTCCTATTATCAAATTTCAAAGCAATTAAGGCTCAAAACATCCAAATCAGTCACAAGACCTAATAACACAAATTCTAATATCACACATGCATTTTATTGAATGCTTGGGATGCACACGTACATTGCACGTAATATTCAAATTCCTAGGATATTTTTATTTTCTAAACAATTACTAAAATCACCCCCAAATTATTCTAATGGCTCAACTATAATTTCTACTGCCATACGAGAAATAATTGATATATATATAACTCTCTTTTACAAACCCAAAATCCTAATTTATTAACAACTTGCAAAATCTTCAATAATCTGCTAATTTCTTGCCTCTACTATTCCCAACATCACTTAATCTCCCTACCATAATATTTCTATTCAATAGAAATTAAACTCACATAATTCTACACAAATAAAATAAAATAGGGTGTACCTTTCCGTAGTTGTTTCTCCAAATTGACTCCACCACTAGCTAGAGCACCCTTCACTTAGCCTATCCTTCGAATTAATTTAAAAACAGAGAAGAAATGAACTGGATTAGGGCGGGGGAGAGTAGGGCCGAAATGGGTTTCGGTGGAGGGGATTTCGGTCGGGAATAGCATAAGGAAAGGAAAGAAAGAAAGGAGGAGAAAAGAGATTTTTTTTGGGGGGGGGGGGGGGGGGGAGTAAATTATTATATATATTTAATAAGGCATATTTACACATACAACCTCCTATCTCCAAAATATTTCGAATAAACCCTAACTCTATACTTTTAATAATACTAATCATACAAAATACATAAAATATCTCATAATAATCATCTAAAATTATAAAATAAGGTAAACAATATTTCTTCATACAAACTCGACTCATAACTCTAATATATCATCTACACCAATCCAACAAAATATCCATACCAATATCAATATTTTTAAAATAAACTAAAATAAGATATAACTTAAAATTAATTCTCACCACTAGAAAAATATAATAACAAATATTTTCGGTATTTTAAAATTCGAGGTGTTACAACCTTAGTATTTCAAACCCCAAACTTCGAAGGGTCGAATGCCCTACTCGAAGCAAAATTGCAACCACGAGTCACGAGTCGAATGCCATCAAAATATATTGTGGTTGCATGTCAACTAATCCACCAAGCTCCAAGCATTGCCTCAACTCAGTGCCCTAACCATCCTTGCTTACATTAACATCGATCAAGTTGTCACAATTTAGCACCTAAACCCTATGAGCTGCACCAAAAATGCCCAATTTGATCTGATTCAGTGCTCTCGCCTCCATGGCTGCACCGACATCGACCAAAAACCCAGATTTAGTGTCACAAGCCTTAATTGGTTTCGCCAACATTGATCAATTCGATATCTATTAGTGCTGTAGCCACCCCTGATTGCACCAACATCGACGACCAAGACTCGAATCAAGATAGAAAGAGACGATCCATACCCCCAAACCTTTTGAATTCATGGTGAATACCATGATCCCCCCAACCTCCTTTGGAATTCATGGTGAATACCATAATCCCCCAAACCTTAGTATCCAGATAAATACCATGATCCAAGGGCCGGCCCCCATCTTGAGGCATGAGAGGCCGCTGCCTCAGGCCCCCAAATTTTTTACAATTTTAGGGGACCTTAAATTTGTATTACCTTTGTAAATATAGGCACATATTTTGCACGTAAAATAATTATATTGTAATAAGGGGCCCCAAAAAATAATTATTTTGGTCTTTCGCTTTGGGTCCCTGGGCACTAAGGGCCGGCCCTGCATGATCCCCCAAACTTTTGGAATCCTTGGTGAATACCATGATTCCAACAAAGAAACATCAAAACATGTACCTCTTTGGTAAGAACCGCAATTTACGCCATCAAATACCCATCTTGCAAGTTCCATCCACGGTCATCCCACCACAACAACAAATTCGGCCGGCCATCCCCCCATAGCAACAAATCGGGCAAGCATTCCCCCCCCCCCCCCAACAAAGCTTTTCATTCAAATGAATGGAACCAAGGGTATGAGATAAGATTTAGATGATTATGACAAACAGTCTTGTGATTTAGTTACCTCGGTATCTTCTAAATTGTATGAAATGTGTCGACATGGATTACATATTCTCACTTTTCATTATCAAAGTAGGGAATCACTCTTAAATTATCACACACAAAAAATGAATAGGCTCTCTGAAACTGGTTCTTTCAATAATTCAGTTATACTAGGGATTTCTTTGGGCAGAAAGTCATGTTGATTCGGTAGACAGAGTTGCATTTGGTTGTTAGTCCGAGGAGTTAGTGGGTGCACTTACCATGACGAGAGGCAAGTAGATTTGCTGATTCAACAGTTCTTTCAAGACCGGGCCTTTCCTCTCGCCCACCGCCTTTGAGCCAGTCGGAACTTTATGATTAGTTGGTTGCTCCTGATCTTCGATAGAGACGTGGAATGTTGATGCATTGATGGTACTGTGGTTCATTTATAAGTGAAAACGTAGTGATAGATATGATATTCGTGGTTTTAACGGAAGAGTCTTTGATTTAGAAAGATAAGAAATCAGTATCTTCTAACTATGACCATATTACAGCCGCCACACTATTTCAGTAAGAACAAATGCAGTTCAGTAGGACTATGAGGATGAAGGTCATAATCAGAACTGACCGACAAATTTAACTGGAAGCAATTGCAATGCCCAGAAGACAATAATGATGGAATTTTATATACACTTAAGAACATGCATAAAACATTAATAACAACCTAAAACATATTTATATGAATCTAGATCTTAATCATGTTGTAAAAGTGCTTTAATATAAAATCGTAAATCATGAAACTATAGATCTTTGCTAAATAAAAGAAGAAGAACATTAAAAGCGGAAGCACTAACCTGAATCCATTGATGGAGATTGCGCAGAGGGTTTGGATCTTCCTGTATGATATGCACTTCTATGAGAAGCCGTCTCTCTATTCTTCTGTTGATGGGATGACAGATGGAATAAGAAGATACGTATATATAGGGGACCATAACCCTAATTGATAATTATTGATTTCCAATTTTGTCCATCACAAAATGAGAAATTTACTTTACGGTCTCTACACGTGTTATATCACACTTTAAATTTTATGCTTTTAACCCATTACTTAATCTTGATTAGATCACTTTAATTTGGGTTAGACTTTAGAATAGCAATTATATATTTAGTCACATATGTGAGTCCACATAGATTATTTTCCAACAATCTCCCACTTGGGCCATATATGTTACTCCTTATAAATGTACATACTTTATGAGCTCAAAATTTTGCTATCATAACCAAAAGCATAGCCAAACAATCTCGTCCATTAATCATGTAAATATAGGATCAAAGCAATTTTCGTTACATTTATCGTGACTAAATTCATCAATGGTCACATATATCAATATAATCAAACGACATAGATCAAGTGTGAATATGTAGCATGGAAATTTCATGCAATGTGATCTATACACATGCCTATTTCCAACTGGCCCTCTTTAAAACTTAAGTGAGGTCAGAATCAAAACATGACAAAAGAATGAGAAAACTGAATTCTTTATTTCTGATCAGAAAATAACCAAATGTATAAATGTCTCACACAAACATAATGCAAATAAAATACAAACTCCTACTAAATTATGATATCCTCAAATAATACAACACCCATATGAGCAGTATGCTCATAAAAGACCTTGGGTGGTAATCCCTTTGTGAGCGGATCCGCCATCATGGAGTTTGTCCCAATGTGCTATATGGACATCTGTCTACTGTGCACTCTTTCATTCACAATTAGGAACTTTATGTCAATATGTTTCGACTTTGTCGAACTCCTGTTGTTGTTAGAATGCATCACTGCTGACTTATTGTCACAAAATAACTTGAGTGGTCTTTGTATATTCTCCAAAATGCGTAGCCCAGTGACAAAATTTCGCAGTCATATTCCATGATTTGGTACCTCATAGCATGCTACATACTCTGCTGCCATAGTGGAAGAAGCTATAAGTGTCTATTTGACACTTTTCCAGGATATAGCTCCTCCAGCTAACAGGTAAATATAGCATGATTTGCATTTTTTGCTATCTTGGCACCCTAGCGAAATCAGAATACCTTACGACTTTCAAATGATCTGATTTTCTATATGTGAGCATGTAGTCTTTTGTTCTCTGAAGATACCTCATGACCCTCTTGGTTGCTATCCAATGGTCCATATCAGGTTTGCTTAAATATCTGCCTAACATCCCAACAGTGTACGCAATATCCGGACGCGTACATACTTGAGCATACATTAGACTCCTAACAGCTGATGCATAGGGATCCTTTTGCATTTCCTAAATTTCAAGGTTACTTTTAGGTCATTGATTGAGACTAAATTTGTCTTCTTTAGCAACAGGGATATTCCCTGGTCTACAATCTTGCATGCCAAACCTTTTGAGTACTTTATCGATGTATCCCTTTTGTGATAATCCAAGAGTACCTCGAGAACAATCTCGGTGTATCTGAATTCCCAATACAAAAGAGGCATCCCCAAGATCCTTTATCTCAAAATGCTTGGACAGAAACCTTTTTAGTTTCGTGCAATAAATCTATATCATTAGTGGCAAGCAATATGTCATCGACATATAGAACTTGGAATATATGCTTACTCCCACTGAACTTGTGATCAATTACATTCATCTCAAAACCAAATGAGATAATTACTTGATGAAACTTGTGGTACCATTGACGAGAAGCTTGCTTGTGTCCATAGATGGATTTTGTCAATTTGCAAGCCATATTCTTTGGATCTTCCGACACAAAGTTTTCTGGTTGCACTATAAAAATTGTCTAGTCAATGTCGCCATTGAGAAACGTCGTCTTGACATCCATCTGATATAGCTCAAGATCAAGATGAGCAACAATTGTCATAATTGTCCTAAACGAGTCTTTCGATGAAACTGGAGAGAAAGTCTCTGTAAAATCAATGCCTTCTTTCTGAGTATAGCCTTTAGCTACAAGACGTGCCTTATACCTCTCCACATTACCATTTGCATCCCTTTTGGTCTAAAATATCCATTTAGAACCAATTGGTTTTGCACCTTCTGGTAATGGGACAAGTTCCCAAACTTTGTTGTCTTGCATACTCTTATACTCCTCATTCATGGCATTCATCCACTTTTGAGAGTTACGACCTTTCATGGCCTGATGAAATGTGATTGGATCATCTTCCATCATTCCATTGTCATCCTCATGTTCTTGGAGAAATACAATATAATCATCCAAAATAGCATTCCTCCTTTCTCTCGTGGATCTCCTTAATGGCACTGGTTCTTGAGATTGTTGAGTTTGTTCTTCTGGAACAATTACCTCATTTTGAATGGGGGGGTTGTTCAATATTGTCTTGTTGAGGTTCTAGATTCACTTCTTAATCAATAATAGGTGTAGGAACCTGAATATTGTCAAAGATGATAGTAGGAATTGGGTTTGTAATTGAATCCAATTCCTCCTAAAAAAACAATGTCCCTAACCTTATTTCTCCCTAAAAACTCAACTTTCTCAAAAAATGTTGCAGTTCCCATCTCAAAAAAATATTTCTAAGTGTGGGATCATAAAACTTATAGCCCTTAGATTGTTCAGAATAACCAATAAAGTAGCTGTTCACTGTTTTGGAGTCCAATTTCTTTTCATGTGGCCTGTAAGGCCTTGTCTCAGCTGGACATCCCCAAGTGTGAAAGTGTTTTAGACTAAGCTTTCGACCTGTCCAAAACTCATAAGGTGTTTTTGCAGCTGCTTTAGTTGGTACTCTATTGAGAATGTAAGCTGCTGTCTTTAATGCTTCTTCCAGAGAGACTCAGGTAAGGGGGAATGAGCAATCATACTCCTTACCATATCCTTAAGAGTCCTATTTCGTCTTTCAGCAAAACATTTTTCAATTTTGATCGAGGGAATCTTTAGCATTAGTATTTCCATTGGATTCTGTGCCCCTAAAGACTTCTGGAATGTTGTGTTTCATAATCATTAGACTCATGTGATTTGAACGATCCCACCTCTCAAAATCTCTTTTATCATCAAGAGTGCTTTCCGCAGTGAGAGGTGGAGGTTGTTCTTCCCTTAATGCATGGTCTAATTCCATACAGCCAAGAGTTATCAGTAAGGTTCCTTTCCAATCCTTGAAATTTGTTCCATTAAGCATGAAAATAGAATTGATGTTAGCAGTCATTGAGGCAACAGATAATAAACTAGCTGAATATAGAACAAAAACAAACAAAATAAGCTCACATGAGAATCCATATAAAACAATAAATTCAAATAATGGTTAATCACATCTCAAGATACCAGGCACAACGTTAATATCAAGTCTTTGGACAGTAACATTAATTGTAAGCGGTACTCTTGTTGTAGCAATCAAATATTGACAATAAATTCTATCAAATAATAAGTCATTCTTTGGACTGACTTATTGTTCACATGGAATACCTTATAATTGTCACATATTTATTACCACAGATATGTATGAAATTCGACCAAATATCAACTTACCTTTGGGTTAGTTAATAAATGCATGAATTACAAACACACAATTATCTTGATATTTTAAATAAATTAATCTACACAAAAGAGGTCACTTTGGCAACATTCTGTTTCAATTAATATATTCAAATATTAGACATTCGTAAGAAAATCCAAAACCAAAATTTGAATTTAATTGTTTCCCAAAAATTTTACTTTTCCTTAACTTTTGTAATTTTACTTTATTTTACATAGATAATATCAAGATAATATCTAACTGAATTTTATTTATCCGATTATAGGACAAATATCTTTAGTAACAAAAATTTGATTTTCATTAACAGAAAATTGAATGATTAACAGAAATTCTAAAGGAATGGCAGGTCACCAACAAATATCTTTACTGTTTTTAGTGCAATTCAATTTTATAACAAGAAATATATAATTTTAATTAATGATTCACATCTGTCAACAGAACACAATAGTAACAAAATAATCCATATCCTTCTATTTCTCTTGCATGTGACGTCAGCCATATACAAACAGCCCCACAATCCAGGCATCCAGGCCCACCAGTGCTATCCATGTTGAGCAGCACCCCCAGGGGGACCCACCGCCATGTCACTTTGTGACAGCGCAGCAGCAATAGTATTCATTTGCCCCCTCCCTGCACCTGGGCCCCCACCTGCTGGCTCCGCGTCATCAACAGAGCCACCCTCCTCTCCCGTAGACCACGTCAACGAGGAGAGAAGTCCAGGGCCCACAAGTGCAGCCAATAACAGTTAAATTGTTTCTGTTTCCCGTGATGTTTATATTTGACGAGATTTAATACTTACTAATCAGCAAAGTTGAGATTTAGTAACATTAGAATGTACTGTTAGCAGATAATTATAACTTAAATCCAGAATATTCAACAATATCAACATCAAAATCCCATCAGAACTTTAAAGCCAGAATATTAAATAAACACGTTAAGATCTGAAACATAAACATCTTTAGGAGTAATCTGTTTTGTTTTTTTGTTCTTGTTTTTTTGTTTTTGTTTTTTTTTTAATGTACAAGAAAAATTAACCAAAATATATTTATTTATTTATTTACTGTTGCCACGAGCGATGTCACCCTCGTGGTGACTGCAACCGAAGCAGCAGCGTGCTGAAGCCATCCCGTGGGCCGCAGGCAACAATTAATCAAAAAATCACCAAATCAACAGTAAAGATTTATCATTCAATTTTAAATACTTACCGTTTTAAATGCTGCTTCGGTTTGACCAAATAAAGGGTTTATCATCAAAACCACTAGTATGATGCGATGCACGTGGAGGAGAATGAAAAGGAAAAAAAAAACTACCAACACGTGCGTTGCACGTGTTGACACACATACAAAAAGAAATAAAATATTGTTTATTTGTTTCCAACCCCATCTCTCCCATTATAATATTTACTAGTATCATGCACGTGCGATGCACGTGGAGGAAGAAGGAAAAAGACAAAAAAAAAAAGAAAAATAATTTCCAAACTGATCCACCGTCGAAAATATTTACCAAACTGGTCCACTCTCGCACGTGCGCGGAGGAAGAAGGAAAAGACAAAAAAGGGGAAATAATTTCCAAACTGATCCACTGCCGAAACTATTTACCAAACTGGTCCACTTTCGAAAATATTTACCAAAATGAGTCATTTGGCTTCAAAATGACAAAATGATAAAAAAAAAAAATTAATGACAAATACCACTAAGGCCTTCTCCCATTATAATAGTAGAGATATATACTAGTTTAAATTTACCGTGCACCAAGTGCACGGTACCTGGTGCACATAAACGGTGAAAATTTTATCTAAACATACTTCTATTTAGAACACCTATATTCTTCAAACTACAAATTCGACGAAGTCAATCATCCTAAAAAGCTAACCATGGATTTCAAAATTACTCCAACAACAACAAGCTCATCGAAATCAAATTTAAAGCAATTATCGAGAACCCAAGTTTAATCAATTCAAGCAGAATTTCAATCAAAACAAAGAAAAATGGATCAAAATTCGAACGATGTAAAAGAGAGATATATGCGTAATAGTTTCATCTAAAAGATAATTAAAAAAAGTCATTTAAAAAAACAAATTAGTAAATCCTAATGTGATATCATCGAATTTTTCATAAGATCAATCGTCACTTTCGACTTTAACTTTCTTGAGGTTAAAATTCCTTATACTTTCTTGTTCATCCTTTTTAATTTTGCATCCTGTGAATATTCTCGTAGTTGTTCTTCCATATTGGACATCTTGTGATTTGATCAAAAACATATACTCATCTCCAATGCATTTCTTGGTCCGTCTATCAAATTCTTCAACATTTTTTTCCTGCATATAAAAAAAAATTAAGAAATTAGCTCTTAATTAATTGTAACACTGTGAGAATAACATATTATACCTTATTCTTAATATCTTCCAGGTATTTTGCGGAACAGACAATGATGTATACCTTGCTTCCTCATCAAATAAAGTCAATTCTGCCTCCGCACTTTTATCTTTTATTGTGATTTTGAATACATATCTGAAACATGTTATTGTTAGTTTTTTTTTTTAATTAATTGTTTATTTTTTTTAATAATTTGATTGAAGAATGGAAATATGGGAAACTAACAATATGTTGTTTTGTATAGCTTGGCTCATATTCAACATTACTCTTTTTACATTTTCGACAATAAGCTTCTTCATTTTCGACATTGACTTTTGTTGAACAGATTTTGCATGCAATGTACCATGGATCTCTAATGTCTTTGACACTTTTGATCAAAACTTTGCAATAGTAGTATTTTGCCTTGAAATATGAAAAAGAAATTACAGTCATCAAAAAATTTATAGACATATACAGAATTGAATGAAATATTTAAAATAAGTTCGTTGTACATGATACCTCCGAAGAATCTTCGTCAGCACAATAGAGAATGTCAGATAGTTTCACTTCTTCCACATCCATTACTATTCTTTTGTTTATTTGTAAGGAATTACTTTTTAACAAAATTTCATTTCATTTTATCCTGAAACAAAGAAACAAAATTATGTTAAATGATACTCCAAAAGGCAATAATTAAAGAATTAAATATACAAAATAAATTATACCATTCTTGAATTTTATATGCTTCTGGTTCATTGGGATTTATCTCTATTGTAGTGTTGTTTGTTGATGTGAGAGAATCCTGTTTTAAAAAATCAATAATAAATAAATAAATGAAATATATAGTAAATAACATTATTAATTTTTATTGTATATAATTACCTTCAAAGTTTGAGGTTTTTATAGAGGTAATTGCAATAATTGGCATGTTGGGTGATAATTCTTTCAGAGTTTTTCCTTTCTTGATTGCTAGTTCTCCCCATAATATGAGTAAGATTGGTTTTGACCTTAAATTAAGACAAAACGTATGAATTACAAAACAATTATGTATATTATTATACAACTTAATTAATTAATTTACCTGAATCCTACAACTGTGAGATTTCGCTTCTCTACTTCATCACCATATTTTGAGTCCACCTTATCTACATTTCCTGCATTAATTACTGCTAAACAAAGATCTGTAGTTCAATGTAATTAGTATTTGATATCCTTTATATATATATATATATATATAAACATAATTTTTTACCTTTAAAGACAGTAGAAGATGTACTTTGCAATTCGTCGATAGTTGCAAATTTGTACCTATCCTTATCAATGATAAGATTTTTCTCAACTTCATCTACAACACTTCCCAACTTCAAAATGATGTCAAATTTATCGTGCATTGGGTTATATCTTTTGTCGACATTTTTTAGTACTCCATTAGAAATTAAGTAAGTTTTACGCTCCTCAAGCGTATGTTGGAACGCTTCCACCGCTTCATTAAACATTATCGCCAGTATTCTAGTTCTCTAGAAAAGATAAAAATTAAGTATTAATAATTATTTATGTATGTATATGTATGAATATTTTAACAATATTTAAAGTATCTACCTCATCATCCATTAGTGCCACTTTCGAGATTTTTCTTGTGCCTTTACTATTTTTGTATTCTTTCACACCATAATGTTTTGTAACCAATACTTTAATAGTCCACAATTGTTTATTTTCTTGCAAGGAATTGATAGAGGAGTAAACATTGTGGGATTTGTCCATTGATATAGTTAATCTGCAAAAAATCAATTAATTAAGTTAATCTGCAAGGAATAGTAAAAGGGATATTTATATGATGTAGCAGCAAAAAGAATATAACATAAAATATTTTGGGGTGAGAGATTTGGAATAACGACATCAGTATTGAGAATGCCGTTATTTGAAATAACGACATCTGTTATAAGGTTTTCACACTTGCAATTTTTTTCCTAAGTGGAGACTACGAGTTGTCGAAAAACAAAACAACCTATGCCGTTATTCTAAAAAACGGCATGACACTTTTTTTTCAAACAGATGCTGTTATTAGGAAGAACGGCATCGAAATAACCTATGCCGTTTTTTCCAATAACGTTTATTGCTGACGTGTCCTAAACAAGGGCATATCGCTAATTGTTTTGGGAAGTGGGACAGAGCGCTAAATATTTTCAAAATGTGGGGTAGTACGGCAAAATTTTCTCAGAAGTGCTCATGTATCAGCTGTGTGTCTGCAAGAAACCAGGCTCAACAACCCTTCTAGTAGGAAGCTATTTACCATTGAAGGAACTAAGCTTTTATATTTAAATTGTCAGATTATATCATATGATGTAATTTAGGACCGTCTCTGGATAACTTACGCCTAAACTTTTTTAAGTATTGATACAAAACTTTTATTGTACGCGAGGACAAACAAGTATTTTTACATGATTTTAAAAAATGTTACGATAATTATTCATGAGTTATGAAAAAAAAAATTAAAATCTTCATATCTAAGAAGTGACAAAATAAAAATTGGATAGAGTTTAATGTAAAATGTCTGACACCTAGTAGATTTTTATCCATAAAGAAAAATTTTCAAATTTAACTTTTATTCAAAAAGTAATTTCCCTAAGATAATTACATGATCTGTTCAAAGATAAGTATAGTGTCCCAATGATAATAAAGTTATTTAATTCAAAACAATAAAAGATATCGACAGTGAAATATCATTAGTAGACACAAGTTTTGATAAGATCCTAAAATTATCCTCCATAAATAAAATAAAATGAAATGACCATAGGCTTAGTTTCCTCTATTTAATGCCTCTCAGATATAAAGTTGATTGCGTCAATGCAAGAAATTACTCTCAATTCTCAGAAGCCAGAAACAACCAAAAGCGAAAACAAACTCCTCTGCTTCTAGATAAACAGGAAGAAGGAACCAATCTGCACAAAGTCATAGAGATATCAAAGATGGTGATGACAATGCCGTTTAGCTTAGCAGAGTACATTGCGGACATGGTATGGGGTTCATTGTGGGGGTGAATCTCTTCCCTTGTCACTGCCACCGATGTGATCGCCGTGTGTTTCAGGACCGGAGATGTTAATATCGATATCAACCGACTTCTCGGTTGATCCTGATGTGCCATTATATCTCTTACTCTTTTCTCTTCTCTTCTCTTCCAAGTTCAATTGTCATTAATTCTTGTATGCGGGTTCTTTGTGAATGCGTCAAACTTATCTCCTACAGTTGATAGTGGTAACGAAGGTTAGCTTCAATCAATTAGTAAACCATACAGCCTAAAGAAACATATGCACACCATAAAACATAAAACCCGAACATAGAGATCAAGTGATTGAGTGAAAAGGATGCAGTTCCCAGAGGAAAAAAATATACTTTCACAATTTCTCTACGGAGAAGAAATTTGACATAAGCATTCGTACCTTCAAAGTATTATCTACTTCAATGCTATCCTCCAAACCTGCAAGTCCTCCAAAGGCAATTAAAAGGTGCCTGCAAAATAGAAATCCCAATATCCACTGAATCAGCATGTTAACTGAAAGGACCCACTTACTCACACCACCCAGTGCTCATTAAGAATAATTCGTATACGGTACAGAACTCCTATATGGAGCCAGACCCATATTGGCCATGTCAATGTGTCAACACTGACACTTCGTAGACATGTGCCCAATACTTCTTACACGAGTCTAATATCTAATAATATATCGCTAATTTTGGACTTTTCTTCGCCACATAATGAGTAAACACTCTTTCATAATACTACACTACACTGTTCTGAATACTTACATTATGCTCATCCTAATGTCAGAGTGATCAGATTCCTTGTAAAATTAAAATTAGTATAATATAACAGGTATAACTATAGAAGAAAGTGAATAATGAATTGGCAGTTAGCAACAAGAGTAATTAAAGCACATATTACTTTTATATAAAAAAAAGCGAAGTTGTAAAATGTAAGGGCCTACTAAAGTTTATGATATGCACCAAAAACATTCTATTAAATTACCAAAGAAACCACAAATTATTTCCATGAATCTACAACAAAATGTAAAAAGCAGTATGATTATTATTAGCAGAAATTAATAATAGAATGACAAAATTAAATTTACTAAAATATATTAACATTTTTGGAGTAGTTTACAAGTTCAAGAATTACTGAAATGTTGGCAGAGTAAGTTCTGATGAAATAACTACTTCACCATGCTCTGAAGTTCCAATGATATGATCATATCCACCCTGAATATATAAATCAGTGAGAATAGTACAGATGAATTTGTACACTAAATTGTCTGGAAAAGTTTTAAGGAAAGAGCCAGGTCAGGTTATCTACCTTATGGGGGCAGCCCTCAAATACAGAGCTCAGATTTGAAGCATATCTGACTCTATAACCCCAATACAAACCCATTTCTTCCCTTGGGCTTATGGGTGTGACTACCTCTTTCAAACCATCTGCAAATAGTTATGTACTTAGTTCTATGCATATTAGAAAAGAAGAGGAAAGAAAATCATGCAGTAGCAGAATTCAGAAAATATAAATAGGAGACTTTATTTTGTAGCTCAGACTAACCACATAAACCCAACGAATCACGTCAATATAGTGATGGCTTCTCATTTTCAAGGTACATGTGTAAACAAAACACACTTGCATGCACACACAGTTACATACTTACAAATGCATAGTTGCAAGATTGATGGAAAAAAAAAAGAAAAAAGGATCAATTAGGTTATGTAGAGGCAGAAAGCTTCTCACTGAAAGAGTGAAAGGGATGTGCAGTCTTTATATTAAAGACAGCATCATAAAATTCTAATGTCAAGCTCATCCTATCTAAAACATTTGTTCAAGCTGCATTGGATATTGTATTATCCAATTGATCTGGAAATAAATCAGTTCAAATGTAAAGATATACAACCAAATGGCATAAAAAGTTAAAAGGTTTTCTATCTTCTGTTAAGTCTTAGTGGTATCATTGGAAAAATAACTAATAAAAGAGGATAAATTTTTAACGGTTGGCATGGCTATGATGGAACCTGATATGGGTTATTAGCAAGAGCCTAATGTTAATGTTCTTGTTATTTGTTGTTTGCTTTTTTGGGTAAATTTTAATTGTTTATTTGGGTGGGTGGGTGGATGGAAGGGGGAGTCCAAATCTACGTCCGATGTCTTAAATTCCCTTTCACTCCTTTTCATACATAGGTTCTCTTGTAATCTGACTAACAGAAGAGATGGATTTAATTGGAGGCAATTCAGGAGGATGTCATTATTCTTTTTGGAGATGTTGTCTTCTAGTCATTACCATCTTCTGCTTCTTTTGCTAATCTGGATGGTGATTCTTTAACAGTTATATGTGTTTTAAAGGCTGATGTTTCAGTAGTTTGTCTTTTGAATCCTTTGGGGGTGTAATTTAATTTTGAGGTCTCCTTTGCTCTTGCTTGATAATTGTTCTGCTGAGAGCATTCATATCGTTAGCTGTATACCATTCCCTTTTCAAGCTGGACCTTTTCTTCTCATCCTTTACATCGAACAAAGCATAAAGGTTTTAAAAAATTGTGGTGCGAAGTTGATATTTTACTAAATTAAATAAATAGCACAGAAAAAAGTAAAAAGAATAATCTAGGAAATAATTCACCTGTTCCCACATTTCGTCTGTCCCCATAGCCACAGTTATTCGTTGTCCAGCTTCAAGGACTTGCTCAACAACAACATTCTGCAAAATTGTTTTCCACTTTATAATTTCACAATGTTGAGTGAGAATTTTCCATCATTAAAGAGTATATACTTACTGAAAACCCACTTGTAAGAAACAAAATTGATGAAATTACAAATTTTACTATATTAATATTTAGCAAAAATTATTTCAAGGCCTAAAGCTAGAGGTTGATTATTTTTAAACCTGATAACTTTCATAAATACTAATATTATTTTTAGACCCAAACCTCCATTTAAAATATATTTTTTTTGTCTTTCATTTTCTATATTACCCTTGTAGAAAGGAAAGAGATTTATCTTCATAGAATAATCCAATAAAAGGAAACAAATGAAATTAGAAAAACTCAGTGTTGTAGAAGGATTTCCCATTCTGTCAAACTAAAAACCAATAGTACTCAAGAACATTTCCATGCGAATCAATATTGATTCCAAAAACTCACAAAATAAAGAGATCCAAATTCCTCAACAAACAAAGAGTTATTTAAATTCAACTGGCCTTCTGCATTCTTCCAGACAGAACCACAAATGACATGTAGCGGAAATGGGTCCTGGAGGATTATGTAACATTCATATTCTTGTTGCTCAAAAAAAAAACCAAACTGATTATTTTAGCAGAAATTTGTGTATACCTGGCAAGCTTTAGTATATACAGACATTAAAACAAAAAATGATGTTTCATCAGGTAGGTTGAACCCCTCATGATCTAAGTTTTCCAGAACAGCTACCCAGTCAGTTGTAGGAGCCTGCATTTAGAATATCAACACAACAAAATTATTTTAAATGGAACAGTTATTTGGCAGCTCACAAGTAAAAAATTGAAAATTTTGAAGAAAAAATAGGCCTCACAAGTTGCATAATTTCATCTACAAGGACGTCAATGTTCCAAGAGCTCAACAGTATAGACAAAGAAAAAGTCGACCACATTCAAGAACTGTAAAGAAAGTTTTACTAATTTATGGTAATTTTTCTGTGTATTGTAACCTTAAACCTATTTCTTAGGCTCGCACAGATATATCACATTGTAGATTATATAAGGTATTTGTGGATTTACATGTTTACATCATTAAATAAATCACCTCATCCTGCATACTTTATGCACAATGAAAGCAATTGGAATATCAAGTAATAACAACATCCTAGTTTCTTTTTGTTGTAGAAAACTATATATAACCAAAAATTACCTAGGCAAGGAAACAATAGAAGCTGGAAAGCATACATTTGGCGTATCGCATTCCCATCCAAAAACTTCTGCATTGCCTGCAAATTTGGCGTGGTGGAATTAGAGATAACTATCTACTATCAGTTCAGTTCATTGAATACGTTTTAGTTTGCAAACTGAGTTGATAATGTCAAATAATGTTATAATTTGTGATGATATTGTGTATATACCTTGCAATTTCTGCACGCTTCTTAGCCATCTCTGTGATTTCCTCTAAATACCCTTCTCAACACTGAATAGCCACTCTCGCTTTTCCCCTTCAAAGTGTCCTCCAAAGCATCAACTTGGAGAGTAATGTGAAGCTCTGGCTTCATACAACTTGTAACCTCATCTTGCAAAAGAACTTTCTTGATCATAATCACTTCAGGCATAAAGAATTATCAACACAACCAAAGATCATGTTGAGAATGTCGGTGAACAATGGGTCACATTTATCGCTTTCCAGACCAGGATCACCTTCTAAATGGTCGTATGCAGTAAGTTTATGATATTAATAAATATGAATGAGATCAACACTGTCAGTGATTGTTCATGAAGTAATTAAAACAACAATTATAGCAACTCAAGTGTCATATATAGCCTCAGTTACTAATTAAGTAGTAAGTGTTATGAATAGTTAATAAGTATATATAAGTACATAACCTGTAAAATTGGTCAAGTTTCCCTCAGCTAAGGCAGAATAGAAGTGTGTGTGTGTGTGTGTGTGTGTCATATATATTGATGTGATTTATTCATAATAAACTTACATGTACATCAATTTTTTTTAAAAGAAAGCATACTGTTGACACCAAACTTAATTTTCAATTAGAAATCACCATAACTTAAGATATCTATATATCCACGCATATCAAAGTTATTGCTAAGAAATGCTCACAATATTATTGCTATCCCTGTTTACCCTATCTTGATTTTTGTTGTGATGATATATCAAACTATTTAATTGTTATAAAAGTCTTACAAAACCTTTCAAACTAATGCAATATGGAAAAAATTCTCTACAAGAAAATTTCAAATTCATAGCAAGGTGTTTTATGTCCATCAACAATAAAATAGTTATAAGGCAACAAAGGAAAATTATGTCCAGATTTAAATTGAATAAATGAATCCATATGCAATAACTAAGTCGTCATATTCAGTTGGCATAAGCATAAACACAATCAAATACAATACGACAGCTTAGAATACGACATCTTAGAACTTTAAAACTGATCAAATAAGCTCTTTAAAGAGAAGACAATTTTTTAGTTCATTTCATTATTGTACTCAATTTTCTCATCATTCACTAATTCTTCAAGGAAATTTCTCATCGGAACACTGTTAACTATAATACCGTAAACAAACTACAACAAGAGAGAGAGAGAGAGAGAGAGAGAGAGAGAGAGAGAGAGAGAGAGAGAGAATAGTCATTGCTTGCTATTTTCCCGCAGATAAATTTTCTCATGTAGTAGGCGAAGACAAAAGTGTAATGGAATAGATATATATCTCAAAGTGCTCTTACGAGTTAAGGGAACCAGTGCTTTCATAGAGTAAGTACCTTCTCATAAATGTGTTCAGCTTTGGTAGAAACCTTTTGTTTTTTATGTAGACTCCATATGAGTCTTATGAAGCTAAGAAGCTGCACATTTCGAAAAACGAAATTTAGTTACATAAACGCAGACCCGCAGATACACACAAAAAGAATTTATTCTTACTTACAAATACAGAAAATGCTGATAAAAGAGGCACATGCTGGTAGATCCATTGCTTGGCACGACAACGAAGAGGCTTATGAAGTTGTGCTTGCATGTTTGGACATTTATACTCCTTGCTTCTACATAAAATGCACAAGCAAGAAGATTAGATTGTGACATCCAGTGTTAATTTGATAATGAGTAACAAGCCATTTTTATTAAAATATAGGAGGAAAAAAACATGCAGTTTAAGACATTACATTTTATAAGAGTATGGTCTATTTGTCTAACATATACAATTCAGTTATATATTATACAAATTAGGAGAGGGTGGGATGGGACTATACTACATATATTGGACCCTACATCTCATGATGAAACCAACTTATGAGTGAATAGGAAAATCGGAAGAGAAATTGCATTGACTAATCACTACAAGGAATTTGACATATAGTGACAGCAAAAATCCGTGGGTAAAAGGCGGAAAACCGTAGGTATAGCCCGTAAAACCTATACCAACGGACATATTTTTCCGTAGTTTTTAATTAGCTATACCCACAGCACAATGCCGTCACTATAGCCTATAGCAACGGTTTTTTCACCCGTTGGACAAAACCTCGGTGTAATACCCACGGTTTCGTATCCGTTGGTATAGGTTTTAACGACACCTCTTGCTTTCCTATACCCATGGTTGAAACTCCATTGCTATAGGTTTTAGCGATGGTTTTCGCATCCAAATTTTTGAATATATACCCACCGTGTTTATTCTGTTGGTATAGTTCTTTTTGTGCGGTCCGTTGGTATAGGTTTTAGCGACATTTTTTACACATATACACCTACGAATTTTAGGGATAGATCATAATTTGCTCTATACATGATTTTTTCTTATTAATTACGCTTCTGATAATTTAATATTTTCTTTTATAATATTAATCCAATTATAAAATAAATACACAATAAAATAAATAAATGTGTTCATGAAACAAAATTAAATAAAATTAAACTTCAATTTCATTAAAAATTATTGAAGTATTACAAGCATATCAAATTACAAAATAGTTAAAATGTCAACCTAATAGTACCATTGTGACATATAATAAGCATATACAGTCTTATAACAATCTCGTCCACTTAATTTCTAAGTTTGCTCCATCAAGAGAAAATTAGCTTCTAATCTTCACCTGCAAGTAACAAAAAGAACAAATGAATAATAGCATAACTCAACATCTTAGTAAGAATTACTAACAATTTTAGTAAGAATTAGTTAATACTAAGTAGATACCATCTTCATTATCTTCATTAGTGTCTGGATTTAGAGCATTCGTATGGTCAGGGGCACTTGAAGCATCTGTAACCTATTAAAAATAAAATACAACTTAGACTTTTCTTAATAGATATTTCCATCATTCATTAGAGAGAAAAATGTATCCCTCAAACAAAAACAGATAGATCAAATTTTCTAAATTACACAGTTCGAAGATGTATTACAACACAGTTGTAAAGGTATTAACAACTCAACAAACATTCCTCATTAAGAATATAACAATTAACAAATATGCAGTTTACGAAAACATGTGTATATCTTTTTTTAAAATTATACTAAACTCCACCACAAAAATCCAAATCAGATATGTAGATTAGACCTGGATGCAACCCATACTAACATAACCAAGTAGGATCCCTTAACCATAATCTTGGCCCACTAGTTTGAGGATAGAACCTACCACCCCTTTAATACATAAAGTATAACTCAACATCTTAGTAAGAATTGCTACCACCCCTTTAATACATAAAGTATCAAAGCAGGTAGCCAGCAGCAGGGCACACCGACATGGAGTTGGGGACATATGAAGGCCAATGGTACAATTATGAACAACATATATTTTCAATTATAGGTTATTCATTTATTCTGACTTAATATAAATTTATAAATGAATGCTTCTTGCTAATCTTCTTATTAATCTGACTCAACTAAAGTTGAAGTTTTAAATATACTCTGAAATGCTCCGTGATTCTGTATAGTTCCACATTGAATCAAATATTTCAAATTTAACTTCTCCTATAGCGTATACCACAATGAAGAAATACAATAACTATTTCCTGCAATTTTGAGCTTCCAACACTAATCATAATTTCATACTTTTATATATTTCAATATGTTGCCTCTTAAATTTATATATTTCTACAGCCATACATAAAGTTGGCATTGAATATTTGGTAGAGTTGTCAGTCAATTCCTTCAATTCTCATGCAAGGATTGGAAGTAATGACGGCTACAATAGGGGAAAAATAGATAACCACAAGAACTTACTTTGGCATACCATAAAACAGAGCATCATCAAGTTATCATCATAATAAACAAGAGATCTTTTCCCATGCACAACACCTAAAGGAGAACGCACAATCTCACCTGCAGCTAGTAAAAAGAATCAATATTGCCACTGTATATGAATGCATTTGTACATATGAATCAATAACCATTCACACCTCCAAATGCTTCTCCAATGCACTGCAAGCCCATACACACTCCAAATAGAGGTACAGAAGGCCCAAGTTCGATATTTGTCTCTAAGGATATCCCTGGCTCTTTAGGTGTACCTATACAACATAAGAAAGAACAACCGATACATAGATTAATAGTAATTCGAAGAGTAGTTTACCACCACATTTACCAGGTCCTGGGGAGATCAAAATCCCTCTTGGATTTTTCCTAGAAGAAAATGTTAGCATGCATTCATCGATTAAAAAACATTTGATTTATTCTAGGAAAGGCACATAATACACATAAACATGTAACATATAAACAAACCAGCTATTTACTTTCTCATTTCATCTACAGTAATCTCATCATTCCGATACACCTCAAAGCTAGCCCCATGCTCTCCCAGATACTTCAATATTGAATAAATACTGTTAGTAAAACTTTTACATTTAGTACAACAACTGAGTATTTGATAAACTTATTGTAAAATAATTGAGGAAGTGTTCCATTTTAAACATCAACTGTTGTTTTAGACACTTTCTTAAGTTTATGCTATACCAATCTTGTAAATCAGTATTAACTAAAAGCACAAACACGGATATGATGTATTTAAACACACATGGACAGATGGAAAATTCTAAATTACTATATTAGATTATGAAGCGCCATGTCGGATACATGTATCAGATACGTGGCAGACATCAGTGTCAAACCCATGTCCAAAATTATACAACAAAAAAATAGAAGTGTTAGTGCTTCACGAATTTTCAACAAAGAGGATAGAAGATCACAAACTTGAAATAAATATTATGTGACGAAGATCTAGTAAAAATGGTAGAAGACAGAAGATCACAAACAGAAGATCTCTCTGTTGATGAGGACATCAGTTCCAAACGTTTTGTGCGCTTCTATCAGCGCAGACATTGTTTGGGATGACTATTTTATTAGCCTAGTATTTTTATTTCAGCATTAATTTTTGTTTTTGACATTTTAGCCATATATAGTATTTTTTGTTCTTCATCCTCCCATTCTTGCTCCCCATCCTCATCATGTTAAAATGTCAAAAACATTTTAGCCTAGTCTTCTACCAAGGGAGGGCTCCTAAAGGGAAGAAGACTGATTGGGTCATACATAAGTTCAGATTTTAAGGTCAAACTACTCCTGATTCTATGACTGCCCACAGTAAATTCTCTCTCAATGTAAAGTATTATTTATTGATAGTAATTAATTTGAACAGTTGATATCTTGATCGATATTATATAATCACATCTATCATATATATAAATATGTAGAAATTTGATGTATGTGACAATTATTGTTACATCATAAAATATTTGATGGTGAACCATCCAAATTGGAAAGCTAACAGCATTGAATTTACCTTGGCTAAAAAATTAGCACTGAATTCACACAGAAGTTGCAGAAAAAACTTTATATAAAAAAATAAGTTTAATCATATTGTTCAGTTTTACCAATAGTCCTTGCCCTTACAAATTAAGTGAATTTAGACCCCCTTTGAATTGTCAAATTTAATGATCTCATGACATATGTAAATCAGTGGTAATGATGTGAATTTTCAATTTATCTGTTCCATATATCACAAAATTTGAAGACAGAAATATCCCCAATTCCTCAATGCATCTGAAAGAGGGCTCTTTTTATTTATCTATTATTATCATAATAACTGAGGCTCTTAATTAGCTGTTTTTATTATTTAAATTTTCTTTCACACTACTTCATTTCAGTTTTATTAAATATCTTACTAGTTGTTATATATAAATATATTTGGTGAGACAATTGCATGCATCTCAGTCTACAATTATTGGAGATATTGATCACATGCAAACTGCTCTTTGTTCTCTATTCAGTAGGCAAACTACCAAACTGATATACTAGTACTATTTAATTTTTTTAAAATTAAACTTTTTATTCTTACTTGAAGAACCTATGTACTAGTTACTACTATTAAGAAGTAAGACATCAGATTCATTTCATAAGCTAATTCATCATCACACTCTATCTAAAAAGAACCTAATATTCCAAAATAGAACCTTTTCATTTTTAATTTCACAATCAGTTTGTATATGTTAGATGACAATATTCAAGATTTATATAAGTACCTGCTTGTCTCCCTGTCTAAGCTATATTATGTATTTATATATTTTCTAGTTATTTAAGCTCAATTGATTCATAACCATGACTTTGAATCCCTTAAAACCAACATACATTTGTTTCTGATTCACACTTTTATCACCTTAGGAAATCTATGAATGTGCTGTCATCTTAGAAATTGATAGCTGCAAGTAGTAATATTCTTAAATAGATTAGTTCATAGATCCCTAATATTCCATATAACCACTAGGAATATTGTTACTTGCAATATAGAGTAAAGGATTAATTTTATTGTGGTAGCTATTTAAACTTTTAAGTTGCTTAATTGCCAAAGCCAAGGTTCAATGTGTGAGGACTAAGAAAAGAACAATAGATTGGTCAGTATGCCCAAATTTGCTCACCTTCTATCTAATCATTTCTTTACTTAACAAACATTCCAATAAATTCAGTCAAGTTTTTTTTATAAAAATAAAATAAAAAAGCCATCATATCTTTTTGAGATTTGTTTCTTGGACCACAAATTCTTCTAGTAATCATGTAAATTTGATCGATCCATGTATGTAGACTGTTTCGTTAAAATCTTATTGCTGATGCTTGAATCAGTGAAGCATGGTAAACAACAACATGGCAATCAAATTCATCAACTAAAGAGGAAGCACCCAAATTCATACCTAGGGTTTGCAAAATTAATCAAAAATAGATTACCGCGGGTGATGGTGGAAGCGGTGGGTGACGGCGGATAACGAAAGATGACGGCGGAGGAAGAGGTGGGCGACGGCGGAGGAAAACGACGAGAGGAAGATGGCGGCTGCGGTGGCGATGAAGATAACAGCGATGGTGGGAGAGGGACGACGACGGCGACGTGGTGGATTGACGACGGCGACGTGGCGGACTGACGGCGGCGATGTGGTGAATCGGGGTTCGGGTGAGAGAGAGAGAGAGAGAGAGATGGGTATGAGAGAGAGCGTATAAATTGGGGGTATTTGGGATTTGGGGGGAAAATGAAAAGTTGGGGGAAAAAATAAATTATGGAATATACCCACAGTGTTTTACCCCGTCAGTAAAACTTATAGTTACGGATTAAAAGCTCTAAAGCTATAGGATACCTATACCCACAGTTTACTACACGTCTGTAGGTATATGATGCCTATACCCACGGTTTTAGTGATCGGTCACTACAGGTGTCCGTTGGTATATGGCAAATTCCTTGTAGTGAATGCTCCGTCTGGTATTGGTTTGAGCGAAAAGTGCATAAAAGTGATGTTACCAAAAGTGTTGCAAGAAAAAAAATTTGCTGCCATCAAAAGTTTTAGTAAATGAACGCATTTTTGAAAGCACCACTTTAGGTGCGATGAGAAAAAGGCCAACCTTAGCAATTTTTAAAAAATATTTTGGCTAAACAAACTTTTAATTGAGTTTCCCAAACACTTGGGCCTAAAGCAACTTTTGAACCAAAAGTAATGCCACATGAGAGCAAGGTACATTCTATAAGTAGAATCCACCCTGCCCTCTCCTGAATGAACTATAGTAAAAATGCTAAATATGCTATACAAAATAACTCCATACACACTAATAATTCTAAGAACAGTACATCCTATGCACTCAAAACCAGTTGCCGCATTGGTTGATTTTGTCGATCATGGCACGGATTTTAAAGGGATTGGAGAAACCCTAGCTGTCGTAAAAGGGGAAGAGGGAGAAGAAAGAAAGGATATAATGGGCCCAAATTTTGACTTCTATTAAATGAGCTAGTATTTTTTCAAGGTGAAACATTAAATGGCAAGACAAGGATAAAATTGAAATTTGCATAGAAAATTAATATATGGACATATAAAAATGTTAAGACATCTCCATTGAAAACCTAAAATGACTTATATTTTGAAGAAAAGAAAAAAATTTAGTATGGCTTATATTTTGGAACGGAGAGAGTACTTAGAGAGATATTTAAGTTGTCGAATTATACTTTGTTATTATTTTTCACACTTTTCATTTGGAGAACAACTTGAAGACAGCTACTGAATGTAATACTTCCATCACATGAGAATTTCAGGTGATGAAGGTTCTCACAAAAAATCATGTTATTCATTTGCTTTACAATTAAACGAGATTTCGTTGGATAACATGGAAGGAGAACATCAGAGTCTTCCATGAAGGTTTCTCACCAAAAATCTCGTACAGGAAGTGTACGAAATGCTCGTAAGGCAGGACAACTTGATAAACTACAAGTCATCAATGAAAATGAGGCCTTTTATTATCCAGGTTTAGCCGATTCTTGATGCAGTGAAGGATGGAGATCTATGCAATTGCTGCTAATTAATTTTTCAAGCAGCTTACTTTTGTTCTTACATATACGTGTGTATTTGTATTGTAATGCTCACCATATGTATAACAATTTTACCAATAATTCTGGAGGGTTCAAACCATGTTGTTCTACATCTTGTGAGTTTCTGCTAGGCTTTGTTCGATTGATTATTTTTTTCAATCTGCCAGTCCAACTCTTATCTTGAAACTTTAGTTTTAGCTATTATTCAGTTGCATCTTTATTTAGCACTATTTGCTTGTTACCGAACACTTTGTGTATTATGTTGAATTATGCATGTATTCGAATGTTCAAGATAGAGGAAGAGAAAGAACAAACTAACTTGTGTTACTACAGTTCTCGTCATCAACAATTCAACTTACTACTTGGATATAGAACAGCCCCAATTAACACATGATCAGCGTACAATATTCAACGGGCAAGGTCTGATTGTAGTTGCTACAGCCAAACTCAATTTTTTGGGTTAAACTTCTATACACATCGTCAATGACAGTTAGTTTTATCAGAGGATCATCGATCCCATAACAGTGTGGTAACCATAGAAATATGAGACATACGTCACTTAAATACTAAGTCCTGCACTGTATCATGTCAGGATTTCCTAATCATAAGATAATATAATTAGCATCCACAGAGGAATTTTATTTATTGGGAGAAAAAACCCATCGACATGGCTATTGAATACACAACAAACAGCTAATGCAATTTCCACATGTAGAAGTTTTCAAAGATAATCACGCATTCCAGGTACTCGCATTAAGCACCATTAGATGCTCTTTTGGGTTTTCCATGTTCATTGTATTTTGCTCATGTCAAGAGCATGCCGATGAAATGAATCAAATCATAAAACTCTAACAACTAAGTTACTTGTCATCTAAACCCTTTTCTCCCATCTTCATTAATCCTCGTATTACCCCTCTATCAATCAAAACTAACAAAACCCAATTGGCATGTACTGAATTGGAGTCACAACCAAATAACAAATAAATAGTTAGCATCACTAATAAGCACCGATTAGATGCTCTTTTGGGTTTTCCATGTTCATTGTATTTTGCCCATGTCGAGCATGCCGATGAAATGAATCAAATCATAAAACCCTAACAACTAAGTTACTTGTCATCTAAACTCTTGTCTCCCCTCTTCATTAATCCTCTTATTACCCCTCTATCAATCAAAACTAACAAAACCCAATTGGCATGTACTGAATTGGAGTCACAACCAAATAACAAACTAACAACTTCCTCTCTTTATTTGCCCTTCCATACAAATTGGAAAATACCTTCAATCAAGTCAAGAAACTTACTAAATCATCGCAAACTACATATGATCACAAACTGACTTCTCATTATTCATAAGCAATCATAAAATTAAAAACTTTTTGTTAAAATTCAACTCAATGCACCCATCAATAATTGGTCAATCATTAACCTTAAATGTTCAAAACAGGGTAAAAATAATAATTATCAAAGCAAAAAAAATTAAGGTTTTCCCGACTCAAAACGGACCGAAAACCAAACTGAACAAACCTAAAACAAATGCAAAAAAATAAAACTCAATGTGTTTGGGTGGGTTTTGGCTGTTAAAAACAATCTCCCGACGCATGCACATTCTTAATTTAACGCAACAGTTCTCAGCAGAATACTCATATATAAAAAAATGCAGACCAGGGCATTCTAAAATGAATAAGTACTAAACTTCCTTGCACTTTCTCATAAATTAGCCTGCTAACTTTACGGGCAAACAAAACAACAACAAAACTCCATACCTCGCTCTATCGTTTTGAGACGAGAATCAGAATATACTCCCCAATCAGTTCGCATGCTATTAGGTTTTTTCTGCCAAACAAAAGAAAGAAAAAACCACCAAAACCAATTAGATTGGTACAATCCAACAACAACTAAATTTAAACAATTGAAAATATGAACATTGCCGTCCTTATCGGGGAAGAAACTGGGGGCATCAGAGTAAATCTCCTGAACCAAAATCCTCCCACAACCCGCACAACAACTACAAAAGGAAAGATATCTTTTTCAAATTCAAGCAAAGCACAGAGTAAATTTTTTTTGTTGTAGAAATTCGAATTCGAATTCGATATTAGGTTTGCTTACACATGGCCGGTATCGCGATTGCGGGTTGTCTTGCAGTCTTCTTCGCAGTGATTGCAGTAAGCCATGGTGGAAAAGGTTACAGCTTTAAGGAGAAACCCTGGAAATTGTGGGGAATTTGGGGATTAGAGATTTCGGGGAAAATTATAAGTAAAGTTGAAACAAGATTAAAATCCAAAACCCTAATTAAGAAGTAACAGGGTCTTGAGAATTGAGACTGAGAAAGAGGAGGAAGAAGAAGACGGCGGCGTCGGGGGAGGAGGATGGACGAGATAGGGGTTAGAGTTGGTAGAATTGGAGGGATTGGTTTGAGAGGGATTTGATATATATCGGGAGAGGGATTGGATATATATCGGGAGAAAGAAAGAAATTGTACGTGTAATACACGTTCCCAATTGCACGTGTAATACACGTTTTTATTAAGTTATTTAATCTCAACCATTCATCGGCTAGATCAATACGATATATCAACGGCTAAGATCGTCTCCCGACAGATTTTTTTTTAAATTGTGGCTTTTATAATAGAAATAGATTTTAAGAAAACAGGGAGATTTTTAAAATACCCAAACCAAAACCAGGTCGAAAACCATTAATCCAAAAAACCAAGTCAACAAACATTATGGTTTATATATATATAAACTATAATTAATATATATATAAACTATAATTAAGCATATCTTCACATCAGATCTAAATATTAGATCTAAACATCATAGAATCTAAACATCGAATAATCTATATGAACTGAAAGATATAGATCTACGGAATGATTAGATCCACAAATAGTATGTAAAGAAGATCAAAAAGAAAACCCTAAATTTCTTAAAGAGGAAATCATAAATTTCTTTAAACAAGAAACCCTACATTTCTTCAATTAATTCAGCAAAGATAGCTCTGATACCAATTGATGAAATTTTATATACACTTAAGAACATGCATAAAACATTAATAACAACCCAAAACATGTTTATATGAATCTAGATCTTAATCATGTTGCAAAAGTGCTTTAATATAAAATCCTAAATCATGAAACTATAAATCTTTGCTAAATTAAAAGAAGAAGAACATTAAAAGCGAATGCACTAACCTGAATCCATTGATGGAGATTACGCAGAGGGTTTGGATCTTCCTATATGATATGCACTTCTATGAGAGGCCGTCTCTCTATTCTTCTGTTGATGGGATGACAGATGGAATAAGAAGATACGTATATATAAGGGACCATAATTATTGATTTCCAATTTTGCCCATCACAAAATGAGAAATTTACTTTACGGTCTCTACACGTGTTATATCGCACTTTAAATTGTATACTTTTAACCCATTACTTAATCTTGATTAAATCACTTTAATTTGGGTTAGACTTTAGAATAGCAATTATACATTTAGTCACACATGTGAGCCCACATAGATTATTTTTCAACAATAAAACTATGAACATAGATTATTTTTCAACAATAAAACTATGAACAAACATAGTATTGTCGACAACGAACAAACTTATATCATTCTCCAATACTTATCATAGTAGTAAAGAAGACAGCCTAATCTACAAAGATACACAGAATGAGATGATCATGTCAAGAGAATGGTTCTCTATTGTTGCATTCTTATTGCTCAGCTGAAACAGAGTGCCAGTATCCCATCTCTATGGAAGAAACTGGAGGTTACTACATTTAACTATATATACTTCTCCCTCGAAAATCCCTCTATCTGTTTGCCAAAATTTTGCCTCAGTCGTAGATGGGCTACACCCATTTAGGGCTCAAAACCTACTCGGGAAGATGCCTCCGCCAATTAATCACAAAATAGTATTGCTGATATAAAAGCTACACACTGATTTTGCTTGGAGTTTAACCCATTTCAAGTGCAGAGAAGCACAAAAATTGGAAACATAAAGTCAAAATGTTGTGCAACTTTACACAAACGGAGAAATATAACAAATCAGAAATTATTATCAACGGACAAGATATTTGTACTTGTATAATAGCAATAGTAATGGTTGTCCAATGTTTTTTTTATAAAGAAAATGTGGAGTCTGGCCACCCTGTTTCATTGATAAGGGATTAATAAAACAAACTCAGAGTACTGAGCCCATTACAAAGTCCTACAATCAAAACAAAAGTACATAAACTCCACCCGGAACATGGTGGGTGGGACAAAAGAAACATAGAGTAGCCGCAAAGAAATATATCATATCCCCCCAACAAACCCTGGGGTGGTGGGTATCTATGATCATAGTAGGCTGTGCTGGCTATCAATCGATCGTCAGCCTGATCTCGATCTCCTCATCATCAAACTCCTCAACCTGGAATACGCTCGCACTCCTTTCTCTGGGACCTGCTGTGGCCACAGTAGCCCAAAATGAAATAAAATGCATAATGTGAGTCAAATTGCCAGAAATACTATTGCAAGTTCTACGAAAGTAAAGATTATTTCTATCTAGCCAAAGAACCCAGGTCATTGCGGCGATAGCGATATACCACGCTTCTCTCATAGAACCCCTCTCCGACGCGAACTTTGGACCTACCCACAGGTCCTCGTATGTACTAGGGTATTGAGTTGTCCCTATGGCACTGAGTACCTCTATGAGTACCGCTTTGCTCCTATGACACTGTAGAAAAAGATGGTCTCTAGTTTCCAGGGCAGCGTTGCAGAACCCACACTGAGAGTCCACACTAGGTTGGCGCTTAGCGAGGTTTTCCCTAGTCAGGATCACATCATTTAGTACCAACCATAAGAAAGCTTTGATTTTTAGCAGGGCTTTCGTTTTCCAGATGACGGCTGACCACTTTGGGATACATCCCCTAAAATGGATACGGTTGTACATGGAGCGAACCGTGAACTTGCCGTTCTTCTCCAATCCCCGGGATTTCTTATTGGAACCCTGAGAGCAACCAATTCCAGTGTTGGTGATGTAGGCCTGAAGTTCTGTTAGTCTAAGCTGAGAACCTAGGTCAATCGGTTGTTTGAAAGGTGGCTTCCCGACGCCTCTTTTCCAGACTGCAGCCACCGTGCAGTGTGGTTGTGTCGCCTGCTCATATAAATCGGGGAACAGGGTTCTGAGTGTATGATCAGCACACCACTTATTCCACCAAAATCTGGTGAGTCTGCCGTTACCGATAGCTGACTTCACACAGCTATTGAAGGGTTCATAGGTCTTAGTGATGCCTTTCCAAAACCAGGAAACCCGAGGGCCTATCCTGAAGCCCAGATTTCTCGTTCCATTTCCATGCATATATCCCTGAACAAATTGTTGTCATCTTTCTCCATTATAGTGGAACACTTTCCACCACCATTTACCTAGTAGTGCCAGATTCATATCTCGAAGATCAATTATACCTAGGCCTCTATGTATCTTTTTCATGCACGCCTTCTCCCATCTAATGAGGTGATATCCTCCTCGGTCCGAGTCTGCCCCTTTCCATAAGAAACGTTTCCAAATCGCGGCATTTCAAAGAAGGAGAGATAATAGGTAGAAAGGTTTGAGAGGATTGCATTAATAAGCGTGACTTTCTCTCCCAAAGAAAGGGCTTTTCTTTTCCAATCTGCTGGCCATTTCTCAACCCGGTCAATAATGGGTAGCCAATCCGCCTTTTTGAGTTTCCCGGGTCTTAGCGGCAATCCAAGGTACTGAATGGAAAAACTCTCGATAGAGCAATTGAGGATTGTGGCATGTTCAAGTGCCGCTTCTGGAGTCAGGGTAATGGGAATGATAGCACTTTTGTGGAAATTAACCATGAGACCAGACCAAGCATCAAAGCAATACAAAATTCCTTTGAAGACGGTAGTTTCCCCTAGGTTGCCATTGCCAAATAGAAGAGTATCGTCTGCATATTGGAGTATAGAGCACCCTTGGCGATTGACTCCCTTGGCCACTGGTACGATCCAACCTGCTCTACTGCACTTAGTCATCATGGATCTTAGAATGTCTGGAACAATGGTAAAGAGAAGGGGTGAGAGTGGATCTCCTTGTCTGAGCCCCCGTTTGCAAGAGAATGGTTGGCCAGATACCCCATTTACCAAAATAGTCGTTCTGCTGGTGGTAAGACAAGTGTGGATCCATCTGATCCATCTATCCTCGCAACCTCTTCCAGCAAGCGCTTCCAACAAACAGTCTCACTCAACAGTCATAGTCTTTCTCAAATCCAGCTTCAGGAGGTAGCTCTTAGAATTCGAAGTGTGGCATTGATGGATAGTCTCCTCAGCCGTTGCTATACTGTCCTGGATACATCATCTGGTCTTGACTAATGAGGCCATCCATTACCTTTCTCAGTCTATTAGCGAGAGTCTTGGTAATGATCTTCATAGAACAGTTAAGGAGGCTTATGAGGCAGAAGTTTCCAACTCTTCGAGAGTCTTCTTTCTTAGGAATCAGCACAACCTTCGCAAAGTTGAATCTCCCTAATTTGAGTTTATGCTCGTAGAATTCTGCGAACACCTTCAGCAAGTCACATTTGATTTTCTCCCAGAATATTTGATAGAATAGTATCGGAAAACCATCTGGACCTGGAGCTTTATCTTTCCCAAGTTGTTGGACTGCCTTCCAGACCTCCTTCTCAGTGAAGGGTGCTTCGAAGGATTGCAGCCTAGGATCGGAATTGCTTGCTTGGTTTTGCCAGAATTCGTATTGGAGAGGGACTCTCAAGTCCGCTTTGTGCCCAAAGAGGCGCTTGAAGTGGGATTGGAAAGCCAGCTTAAGAGCAACATCGCCTTGTACCATTCCGAAATCCGATTGGATAGAGTGAATGAGGTTAGATCTACGCCGGGCACCGGCAACTTGGTGGAAGAATGTTGTGTTCACGTTTTCCTCTTTGAGCCCCGAAATTCTGGATCATTGTGCCATTTGATTTCCTCAATCCTGTAGAGTTGGTCAATTTCCTGTCTGAATTGGAGCAATCAATTCCGCTCTTCCTGTAGCAGATCCCTAGTTTATTCAGTCTTCTCAAGTTCCTCAATTCCTTCAAGAAGGGATTCCTTTGCTCTCCAAATCAGCGCAAATCTGGTCCGGTTCCATTTTCTGAGCTTGCCCCTGAGTCTTCTAATTTTTTCACACCATATAGTGGACGCCTCACCACCCTTGGTCGGGCGAGACCAACTCTCGTTGACCGTGTGGTGGAAGCCTTGGATTTCTAACCATGCTTTCTCAAACCAAAACTTTGATAATTTTCTGGGTTGATCTTCCCCAGAAGATAAGAAAATAGGCACATGATCTGAGGTTGGTTTAGGGAGTGATTTAGCCGATGACAACGGAAATTTGGTATCCCAGTCCGTAGAGACCAAGATCCTATCCAACTTAGCTAGAATGGGCGCCGCTTGCATGTTTGACCAGGTGAAAAGTCTATCAGAGATGGGGATGTCAACCAATTCCAGGTCCGTGAAGACCTCATTAAATGCTTTCCTGTCGGGGTCACTGGATCCTCTACCTATGTGTTCTGAGGTGAATCTAGTGATGTTAAAATTGCCACTCACCACCCAGGGGTGTGACCAGTGTGCTTGGATCGCTCTTAGTTCCGTCCAGAAGGTCGTTCCAGAGGCAGAAGTATGCAGTCCATAAACCACCGTAACCGATTGAGTCCACCGACCAGATTTTCGCTATAGCAATACCAACAAAGAAAATTGCCTGTGGAGCTCGTCTAGACAACAAAAAAGGTTGGGGTTAAAACCTAGAGCGTTGCCTCTGGACGCCCAACTGATGGCCGTTCTAGAGGCACCTGTGGTCGAACCGGTGACGTAGGTGGACCCCTGATCTTCTCGTCTCTTTGTAGTCTTTATTTTCCTTTTTTCAAAAATGTAATGCCTTTTTTGTGGACTGGCCACCGCTTCTTTCAATGAATGAAAATCTTTGTTTCAATTCAAATTTGTGCAAGTGTTTGGGTCGGTGTATAGTTTTCCAATTGTGACGTTCTTGTCTTTCAGATCCTCGAACACGCCCCAAATACCGCGGCAGCTCGGCGTCGTGCCGAGCTGTTTAAGCAATCTCGCGAGGCTCGCCTCGTCGGTGAAATCGAGCTCACCAGGAGGTTGATGTTCAACGTGGAGAAGAAGAACAGCGAGCTTCTGGCCGAGGTGCATTATCTGCGGATAGTCGAGGAAGAACTGTCGGCGAAAGAGGCAGAGCTGGCTTCGGTGGTGGCCGAGCGAGATGAGCTCGAGAAGAAGGTCGAACAGCTGCAGAGGGTCACGGTTGACAAGAGCATCGAGGTGACTTACTTACGTCGTATTATATCCGACAGCGCTGAGTACCCCGGTTCGACAAAGCTCCCTCGGTTCAAGATAATGGTTAAGGACGACACTCTGAAGGATAGGATCATCGAGCTCGAGGAGGAGGTGGCTCGACTGAAGCCTCAGCCTGTGAGAGCTAATGTCCGCAGCACTTCTTGCACTCGCGAGGAAAGAGAACGGGAGATTACCTTCTACGAGCTAGCGACTCGTGGCCAAGTTATTGGTCGGACAGCGGCCGACGCACAAAGCGGAGTAGCTGTTAGCTCGAGCGGAGCTTCGGTCGGAGCAACCGTTAGGGTTAGTGGCGAGGCAGCGTCCCAGTTCGTCGGCCTAGAGACAAGCTCGGGGGTGAAAAGGCGGAAACCACGGTTGTCTCTGAATCGGAACGTCCCTGTTCCGATGAGGCACTGAACGAATGGCGTCGAGCCTTTTACTTCTTGCCCCGTCTCTGTTGTTGTAATAACATGCCTTGTAATTTATTTAGTTGCTTTCCCGTTGTAATGGTTTGCCTTGTAAATTTACCAAGTGTCTTAATAAAATCAAAGTTGCTTTGTTCATAGTCGTGCCGTGGTCGCCTTATTCTTGACGCCGAACCATAAGGACCCTTAGTTCTTCTTTGTAGGTTTTAGCCGCAGAACTTTAGTTTTTCGCTCGGAGTATTCCGAGGTGACTGTGCGCTTCCGAGGTGCGACAGCTCGGACATCAGATTCCGACCACGTGGCAACATCCAGACGGTCGATCATGATCGTGGTACGTATCACGAGGTGGGAGGCACGAGTTCCAAGAAAACACTATCTTGTCGTTTTGTGGACACGTGGCACGATCAGATCCGTTCATCACGTTCTAGCACGCATTTTGAGATGATCCAACGGCGAAATTGGTTCGGCAGAATTTTTCTCCATATACGAGGGTCGGTTCTTCGTCCGCTCGGCTCGGGGTTTTGAGTGAGCGCAGCTGAGCCGAACGATGGACTCCGAACCACCGTTAGAGTTGCTCGACGGTTATGGGAGCAGTTCCGAACGGCGACCTACTTCTAGCTCGCTAACGAGCGAACTTGCGAAGTAGGATCGAGCCGAGTGTTGGACTCCTAACCATTGGTAGAGTTGTTCAACGGCTGTGGGAGCAGTTCCGAATGGCGACCTACTTCTAGCTCGCCGAGGAGCGAGCTTGCGAAGTAGATTCGAGCCAAGTGTTAGACTACGAACCATCGGTAGGTTTGTTCAACGGTTGTGGGAGCAGTTCCGAATGGCGACCTACTTCTAGCTCGCCGAGTAGCGAGCTTGCGAAGTAGATTCGAGCCAAGTGTTGGACTCCGAACCATCGGTAGAGTAGTTCAACGGTTGTGGGAGCAGTTCCGAATGGCGACCTACTTCTAGCTCGCCAAGGAACGAGCCTGCGAAGTAGATTCGAGCCAAGTGTTGGACTCCGAACCATCGGTAGGTTTGTTCAACGGTTGTGGGAGCAGTTCCGAATGGCGACCTACTTCTAGCTCGCCGAGGAGCAAGCTTACGAAGTAGATTCGAGCCAAGTATTGGACTCCGAACCATCGGTAGGTTTGTTCAACGGTTGTGGGAGCAGTTCCGAACGGCGACCTACTTCTGGCTCGCCTAAGGGTGAACCGGCGAAGTAGAGTCGATCCGAGTGTTGGACTCCGAACCATCGGTAGGTTTGTTCAACGATTGTGGAAGCAGTTCCGAACGACGACCTACTTCTGGTTCGCCTAAGGGCGAACCGGCAAAGTAGAGTCGAGCCGAGTGTTGGACTCCGAACCATCGGTAGATTAAAAGCAGAGAAGTGAAAGACACATTTGCACGAGTATGAAAAATTTCTTTATTGATGACTACTAGTCGGCTGCTTCTGAGTTGCGAGCCGTGATTACATATGAGAAACAAAATAGAGAAAATATAGGGGTAGGAGAGGAACGGTTCGACATCCTGAAATACTTAGAGGGGTGCCGGGGCACTCTCTTGGTACTTCAAAAGACGGTTGACATTCCAGGTCCTAGGGATTTCTCTGCCTTCGAGGTCTTCGAGGCGATAAGCTCCGGGCCGAACTACTTTTGCGATCTTGTAAGGTCCCTCCCAATTCGGAGCTAGTTTGCTCTTCTGATTGGGGAAGGAGATGGCTAGTTTTCTGAGGACCAAGTCCCCCTCCTTGAGATCGGTGGGTCGGACTCTCTTGTTGTATGCCAACTCGATCCTCCTCCGGTAGTTCTGTTGGCGGATTGACACTCTTTCCCTCAGTTCGTCCACCAGGTCTAAGTTCGCCCGGAGTTCTTTAGCGTTCTGTTCCTCGTTGTAGGCTGCGAGGCGAGGAGAAGGTATGCCGACTTCGGGGGGTATCACTGCTTCGGACCCGTAGGTGAGGTTGAACGGGGACTCTCCTGTGGGGGTCCGTTTGTTGGTGCGGTAGTTCCACAGCACGTTGGGGAGTTGGTCGACCCATAAGCCTTTAGAACACTTGTCCAGTCTCTTCTTGATACCAGAGAGGATCTGCCGGTTAGCATTCTCTGCCTGGCCATTCGACTGTGGGTGGGAGACGGAGGAGAAGCGTTGTTGGATGGCAAGGTCTTCACATGGAGCTCGGAACGCGGCCCTAGTAAACTGTGTTCCGTTGTCTGTTACGAGGACACGGGGGACGCCGAATCGGCAGATGACGTTCTTCCAAAAGAATTGAAGCACCTTGTTCTTGGTGATAGTGGCTAGGGGCTCGGCCTCAATCCACTTTGAAAAGTAGTCGATGGCTACGACCAAGAACTTGAACTGGCCCGGAGCTGGAGGGAATGGCCCTAGTAAATCCATCCCCCACATTGCGAAGGGGATAGGACTTTATAGGGAGGCGAGGTTAGCTTGGGGGAGGCGACGAATGTTGGAATGTCTCTGACAAGAGCCACATTGCCGAACGTGTCGCTCGGCGTCTTGCAGGAGAGTCGGCCAGAAGTATTCGTAATTCAGAGCTTTCCGAGCTAAAGACCTAGACCCTGAATGTGCCCCGCCGATGCCTTCATGGAGCTCCTGTAAGGCATAGTCGGCTTGTTTCGGGGAAAGGTATCTCAGGTATGGTCGGCCGTCTATCTGCGAGAAGGAGTGCTTGTACAAGATTCCCTCGATCAGGATGTACCGCTCGGCCCTGGTTCTCACTCGGCGTGCTTCCTTGGGGTCCTCGGGGAGGAGTCCGTCCCTTAGGAATTCCACTAACGGTTTCATCCAATTATCTTGCAGTAGGACCGGCAATGACTCCACTGAGTCGAGGCTCTCGTCTTCTATGCTCGGTTTCAAGAGGACGTCGATTAAGACGATCTGCTCGAGACCTTGGAGGGAGGATGAGGCCAACTTGGAGAGGGCGTCGGCCTGTGAATTCTCTTCTCGAGGGACTCGTTGGATGAGTGCCTCTTCGAACCGGGCCATGAGGGTTCAGACTTTGGCGAGGTACTTCGCCATCCGTTCGTCTCGTGCCTCGTAATCGCCCAAGACTTGATTCACAACCAGCTGAGAGTCACTATAGATTCGGAGGCGTTGTGCCCCGGTACTTCGGGCAAGTCCGAGGCCGGCGATTAGTGCCTCATACTCTGCTTCGTTGTTTGAGACCTTGAAATTCATGCGGAGGGCATACTGGAGGACGAAGTCATCTGGACCTGTCAGGATGATACCGGCGCCGCTCCCCTCGTTGCAAGAGGAACCGTCCACAAAAACCGTCCAGATGGGTGGTCCGTTCTCTGCTTGGCTGACCTCAGGGATGGTGCTCTCGACGATGAATTCTGCTAAGGCCTGAGCCTTTATTGCGGTTCGAGGCTGGTAGGAGATGTCATGTTAGCTCAGCTCGATGGACCATTTCATAAGCCGGCCTGAGGTTTCCGGCTTGTGGAGTACTTGTTTCAGCGGTTGGTCAGTGAGGACCACAACCGAGTGGGACTAAAAGTATGGGCGGAGCTTCCTTGCCGCTATAATCAAGGCGTAGGCCATCTTTTCTATCTTCGGGTAGCGGAGCTTGGCGTCTCGAAGCACCTTGCTCACATAGTAGATGGGCCTCTGAGCCCGGTCTTCTTCCCTCACCAAAACAGCACTTAGGGTCTGCTCGGAAGCAGCTAAGTAGATGAAGAGGGTTTCCCCTGGGACAGGCTTGCTGAGCAGGGGAGGGTTGACCAAGTAGGCCTTCAGTTGGTTGAACGACTCCTGTTGCAGCTCACCCCATTCGAAACCCTTGGCCCCCCTGAGAGCCTTGAAGAAGAGGAGACACTTTTCCCCAGACTTCGAAAGGAATTGCCCAATAGCGGCGAGGCGACCCGTAAGCCTCTGCACTTTCTTGACGTTTCTGGGTGGGGCCATGTCCAGTATGGCCTTAATTTTTTCAGGATTTGCTTCGATCCCTCGCTGGCTGATCATGAAGCCGAGGAACTTTCCTGACGAGATCCCGAACGCACACTTGTTCGGATTAAGCCTCATGTTGTGCCTTCTCAGTACGCCAAATGCCTCATGTAGGTTGGCCACGTGATCGGTACCTCGGATGCTCTTCACAAGCATGTCGTAGACGTATACTTCCATGTTGCGGCCTATATGGCTTTGGAAGACTTTATTGACGAGGCACTGGTAGGTGGCTCCAGCGTTCTTCAATCCGAACGGCATAACTCTATAACAGTAGAGACCCTGGTCGGTAATGAAGGAAGTCTTCGGGATGTCTGGGGGGAACATTCGTATCTGGTTGTAGCCGGAGAAGGCATCCATGAAGCTGAGGAGCTCATGGCCCGAGGTGGCATCGATGAGGGTGTCGATATTCGGGAGAGGGAATGGATCCTTCGGACATGCCTTATTCAAGTATGTGAAGTCGATGCATATCCTCCAGGAACCATTGGACTTCTTAACCATGATGACATTGGAGAGCCACTCGGGGTAGTTCACCTCCTGTATGAACCGAGCTTTTAGGAGCTTGTCCACCTCCTCCTTGATGGCTTGTTGCCGCTCGGGAGCGAACTTGTGCCTCTTTTGTTGGACCGGTCTGGACCCCGGCTCAACGCTAAGGCGGTGGACCAACAGCTCTTCGAAAATCCCGGGCATATCCGCCGCGGACCAAGCAAATAGGTCGCGGTTCTTCCGGATGCACTGCACCAAGTCGGAACATAGGGCAGTCGGTAGGGACTTGCTGATGAGGAACTTTCGGCTCGGGTCCTCGTCCGAGAAGAGCACTTCTTCCAATTCGTCCGCTGGCTCGAACGTTGGTCGGACATTCGGCTCGGGGATCTCTAAAGTCTCGAGGGAGAGCACCGGACCCCCAGTGGAAATCATGTAGCATTTCCGAGCCGTCTCTTGGCTGCCCTTGACTTCTCCCACTCCCGCCCAGGTGGGGAACTTCATCTTGAGGTGGTACGCCGAAGGAACAGCTTCCAGGGCAGCTAGTCCAGGTCGGCCCAAGATGACATTGTATGCAGCCGGGACATCGACGACCATAAAGTCCATCGGCTCTGTACGGGTGGTAGGGGTCTTCCCAGCAGTTACGTCCAGGGTGATAACCCCTTCGACAGTTACTGGCACCCCCGTGAACCCGTGGAGCGTGTAGCCGGCCGGTTTGAGGTGATCCCGGGATAGTTGCAGCCCTCGGAAGGCCGAGAGGAAGAGGATGTTCATGGAGCTCCCGTTGTCTACCAGGATCCTTTGCACTTTGAAGTTTGCCATGCGGAGGTCGATAACAAGCGCGTCGCAGTGGGGAGTTCAGACCCCCTCGAGGTCTTCATCAGAGAAAGTTACTGGGACGCCGAGGCCTTTGGGGGGAGGGGCGCCGTGAACTGAATTGACTTCTCGGACGAACGCCTTCCGAGAGGAGTTGGAAGAGCCCCCCATGGGACCTCCGTGGATAAGGTGCAGAACACGCTCCTCCTCGAACTCGGGGGTTTCATCGCGTCGCTCGGAGCGCTTGTTAGCCCCCCGAGGCGGAGGAGTGGCGCGATCTCCCCGATCATTTGTTCTCACAAACTTAGCTAACTGCCCCCTCTGGATGAGGGTCTCTATCTCGTTCTTCAGTGCCCGGCAGTCGTTGGTGTCGTGGCCATGATCCCGGTGGTAACGGCACCATTTCTCCTTGTTCCTCTTCTTGGCCGGGGTGTTCATCCTCGGAGCGGGAGGTATAACTCCGTCCTTCTCGACTTCCATCAGGATGGTGGAGATGCTGGTGGTGAGAGGAGTAACTTTTTCGAACCTGGGAGGAGGACGGCGCTGACCGCTATTATCCTTCTGTAGCTTCTTGGCCCCTTCCTCTTCCGTCGTCTTTCTCTTCGATCCGGAAGCGGATCCTCCGAAACCCGGGAAGCACTTGGCTTCCTCCGCCCGAATATATTTCTCGCATCTAAGGAGAAGGTCGGCGAAGTTGTGCGGGGGCTTTTTGGCGAGGGACGACCGAAGGTTAGAGTTGAGGACGTTGGATTGGAATGTGATGGTCGCCACTGACTGGTCGAGGGAGGCAATGGACCTGACCTCCGCAGTAAACCTCCTCACATAGTCCCTCAACTTTACTCCCCTCTCCTGTCGGAGGTGGAGTAGACAGAGGCTGGTCTTCTCCGTTCGTCTGCTGCTCACAAAGTGGGTTATGAAGAGCGTTTCGAACTGCTCAAAAGAGAAGATGGAAGAGGGAGCGAGCCGGGAGTACCATTCCCGAGCCGAACCCTTAAGGGTGGTGGGAAAGGTTTTGCAGAGCATGGCGTCGGAAGCTTGGTGGATTAGCATCAAGGTCTTGAAGCTCTCGACATGATCAACAGGGTCCGACTCCCCCGAATACGTTTCAAACTGCGGAGGCTTGAAACCCCTCGGGATGGGAGCCTCCATGATAGTCCGGGAGAATGGAGGTCTGCCGGGGCGGACGGTCCTACCTCTAGACTCCTCCTCCTTGTCCATTCGACCGATGCGTCTCTCCATCTCGTGGAGACGGCGGTAGAGCGCATCGTCCCTTCGGTGGTAGTCGATCGAGCCCCTGGACTCGTCTTCATAGGAGGGGGAGCGGGGACTACGACGGCGGTAGTCCTGGGAGCGGCGAGGACTATGGTTGTGCTGTTGGTGATTAGGAGCCGGAGGAGGTGTTATAGACCGAGGACGGGGACTTGGGACTCGTGGGGGTGTCGGAACCCTTTGGGCATTGTTATTGGCGGGGCGAAGGTTGAGGGCTTGCAACACTGTTGCTTGGAATTGTAGGAACTCAGCACGAGTGATGGGCACCTCATCATTCCTCGGGTGACGCCGACCAGCAGGGGAAAGCGGCCCCTTCCTATGACGCTCGGGGGATTCCCTCCGACCCCTTCGGTCCGGGGACCTCCTGGTGTCTCGGTGGTGAGGAGATCGCTCACCTGGATGTTGTTGGCGGGAGGCTCCCTCTCGGACCCGCTTATCATCCAGGCGGTGGCGAAGATCCTCATCCTTTTGCCGGTTTAGAACGGTATTATGGAGGTCGGAAGCTCGAGGATGGTGGGAAGCCATGGAATCCGAGGAGGCATTGTGGATGGACACGTGGTCCAGGTGTAGGGGTTGTTTCTGCGGGTCGGGGCGCGAGACCCCCGCGGCGGCATTTGAATGGCCCGTGGGACCATTAAGAGGTTGCTGATTTGGGAGAGGAGGTAGATCCTCGGTTTGAAGCGAAAGTTGCCTCTGTTGATGAGCTGGTTGGGGGGGTACTTCCTGTTGCGGATCGGGATTGGGTCCACGATTGGATCCCCGGGATCTGACCTTTCTAGGCGGCATGGCTGGAGAAGATCTTTCTGACGGGAAGAGGAGGAACTGCTATTCGTCTGATATCGGCACCAATCTGTTGCCGCTAAATTTGGTGTGGGGGCCAACATATAGAATTTGTGGGTTCGTGGAAAAATCTGAATAGCGAATCCAAGCCTGTTCGTCGGAATTGGGCTGCTGACTCCCGCCGTTCACCTGCAAGGAAGTGCGATACACCGGAGTTGATCCCGGCGACGCACCCTCCGACGCTCTTGTCAGTAACCAGTGATATGATTAAGATGGAGCTTTAATTGGAAAAAGAGTGATTACATTGTAACAGTGGTAGGATGGAGGTATTTATAGTCGCCATGGGAATTTGATTAGGGGTCTAATTTCCTGTGATACCGTTAGGAGTAAAATCCTCATAATTAGTTTAGGAAACTGATCCCTAATTCCTGGTGAGAGGATAACCGCGAATCAGGCCCGTTGATTTAGTCAAATTAGAGACCCTGATTTTCTCTTGTTGGTCTGGATTTGTCTCGGGTCGGAATCCGTACCCAGCTTGAGTGGATCCGTTCGCGGGTTATTGGATCTGTGAGGAGAGATCCAGTGCCCGCTTCGGGTCCATCTGTATGCGAAATTACCGTTTTACCCCTGGAACTCAAGATTCGTGCTCGATTCGGACAGTTCCGATTTAACTCCACTTTTAGCCATATCATACACGAATAACACTAACTTAGTATAATATAGGTTATTTTAGGTTAATTACACAAATAAATTTAGTACAAATCATCCACACTTAGTATAATGTAGGCATAATTCGTATAACCAAAACACTCAATTTATTGTTGAATACATCTCATATTAACTCACAATTTTAAATCTAACCCTACATCAAAATTAACAAAAAATCAAATAGTAAGAGTTATGAACAAATACCACACGAATACTGGGTAGAATGAGGATGAGATTTGGGCCACTAGGATTTCAGAGTGGGAGGAGTATGGAGAGAGATAGGGGAAGAAGAAACTGGGATAGTGAGTGTGGCATTAAGTGAATTCGCAATCGACACTCGCTATCTCAGTTAGCGATCCTAGTGAAAACAGGGTCGCTAACTAAGATAACGAGTGTATACTTGACTTTTATCTTCAGATTTTTCTTCAAATTGTGAAATCTGAAGAAAAAAAACAAGTGCACTCGCTATCTCAGTTAACGACCCTATTTTCACTAGGATGACTAGCGAGTTGATGATTTTGGTAAATACTTTCGAAAGTGGGTCAGTTTAGTAAATACTTTCAAAAAGTGGGTCATTTTGGTTAAAATCCTATCCTTGAAAGACTGTTAAAGTCCTCTGGCAGATTCAACGGCTGGGATGAGAGAGCAAATTTCTAACCCTAATTCTAGTCCTTATATATATACTTACTTTCCTCTTCATCTCCAATTCAACATCTCAGCTGTATTCGCCTCCACAACCATCTTTCTTCCTTCTGCTTTCTTTCGAAAATCTATTACTTTGCATTGCTATGTCAGATTTTATATTCGGGCAAATGAGGAAGTTGATATTGTAAGGATTTTTTTCACATGGGTCACTAACAAATATTTCAATTCCATATGCCTCACTCACAAATACTTAACTCACTTACAATATGTAAATGGGTAATTTGCGTCTGAGGAATTTCTTTGATGTCATCACCTTGGAGATCTGATGCCCTTTTAATCCTGATTCTTTTCCTTCACTACTTTCTGGAGTTGTTTTGATATAATTTTTTGCCAATTTAAGATAAAATAGAAAAAAATGGTGGGGGATAAAAGAGGTTGAGATGATGATTGAGATTAGATTCCCTATTGGTTTGATAGCCGATATGATGGCTACAACAATTGTATTAGCTCTAGCTGATCCTCCTCTCCCTCTCTGCCCACTTCAATATTATGTTTTTGTGTATTTATCAAACAATAATAGTAGTTTAAGTTTTAGTTATTTACTAGGTTTGCCCGTTGACACGTGCCTACGGCACGTCTTCGAAACGATACACCTTATTTGATCATATAAAATAGTTTTTGAGGTCTAGCAAATTAATTGAAGTAGCAAACATAGAGCAAAAAACATATTATATGAATATTTTTTTTTGAATTATTTTAAAAGTTTTTAAAATTTTAAAATTTTTAATTTTTTAAAATTTTAAAATTTTTATTTTCTTAATTTTTTGAATAGAAGAGGAAGGGATAGAGAAAAAAAAAATAATTAAATAAATATAGGAGTTGTTTTGAGTGGGGGATTTGAATTTGAGTTTTGGGGGGAAACTTTTGGGGGAAAAATATGTTTTGTGAGGTTAGATCTGGGGCTTTGATTTTTGAGGGGATTGAAGGAGAGCCACTTGATAGCTTTCTTTGTGTTTTATTATATAGATATTTTTTCTTGCTGTTTTATAGTAACAGTAAAGCACTTTTATTTTTCTAACATTTGTTATAATCTTTTCGTCAAAACATTTGTTATAGTCTCTATTACTATAATAGGAGAAAGCCTTAGGGTAATTTGTCAATCTATCAATCTCGCACGCACATGCATAACTATTATAAATGAAGTTTTAAATCAAATCTAAAGTATGTCTCGCACGTACGTGCATAAATATTATAAATGAAGTTTTAAATCAAATCTAAAGTATGTCTGAATTTTTATTTTTAAAGAACTAGATTAAAACTATATTTATTAAGATGTTCATGTAAACTACTGGTAAATAAGAATTGCCACGGCCGAGACCATGCAATCTGTTGGCTATTGGTCAGAGGCTAGCCATTAATGCGTACTGTCACTCAATGTTAATGCAACGTTACAAGTAGTGCTCTCGTAGAGCCTACAGTTCTTGGCCCAAAAACTTAATATAAGCACACGATTGTCGGCCCAATTACAAGTGCTGGTGAATTTTAAATTAGTTTAAAAAATCCGGCCTGCTACGGCCCAGCCAGGCCACCCCTCTCCGTACCAAATCCCTTCATAAAGAACAGGAAGATTCTGGGGAAATATCTAAAATGGCCTAATAAATGAAGGGTTTGGCTGCTAAAGATAGCAGGCAGCCCCCTCTACTCGTTTGTTCTTGTTTTTTTTTTTGAAGAAAAGGTGGAATCTGGCCACCCTGTCACACGTCTGTTCTTGTTGTTGTTGTTGTTGTTTTTTGGTTTTGTTTTGTTTGGTTTCTTGTTCCTGGTTTTTGAAGAGGCGACGATGATGATGATGATTAAATCAGAGAGAACAAACTGCATGCATTGTTTGTTGAATTTCTCGTATCAGAAAGAAAAACCCTAACTCTTTCTTCACCTTTTTGATGGCGAGGTAGCTGCTGTAACAGCTGCAGCCACTCAGTTATTTTGGGATGGGGAACGAACGTGGCCACGGGCAAATCTAGTATATATATATATAAAACAGTAATGCTACATCCACAACCAATTCTACAAGTAGAGAGAGAGAGAGATAGAAAGAGCATGAAGGAGAGTTGGGGTTTTTCTTTCACACTGTTGTGATGGAGTAAAGGCGAATCTGAGCCGCCCCTTTCTCATCTTCTAACCAGTGTTCTTCATTTTGGTGGATTTCTATTTTGTATTTGGGGATTTTTTTTTTTTTATTTTTAAAATTTGTCCGTACTTGAATTGAGATCAGAGAAATTTAAGAATTAATGGTTTGATTTGCTCCATATATATGTCTACATCTTCCTTTTTGATGTCAGGTGAATGTGGAGCTTGAACAAGTCGAGGGGGGGTTCCTGGAGGAAAGGGAGGAAATTCACTGGTTATACCCACAAGCACTCAATTGGTCATGTTCTTGTACCAACTACACATCTTGAATGAGTTGCATACGATCCTAGCTCCCCTTTGATTTATAACGGTCGATGCTTTGTGTAACTGTTTCAAGTCAATAATTACTAATAGGCACTCGCCTACGACCATGGTCGTCGTCTCTTTCCTGCCCCTCTCCCCTCCCCCATTGCTCTCGTTGTGCGCCTCCATCGACCTCACCCCGACATGCTTCCCCGACATCGCGATGCTTTCTGCGTCCGCCGTCGTGCCAAGCCTTGCTACTACAATCGACGATCCAACTCTATTTGGATTCTTAACGAAGCAAGCACTCCTCTATTGGCGTTTACGACCACCACACTACTCCAACGAGCTCTGGTTGAGGTTACGACGGGTCACTCCTCGACGACGCCCATAGCCCCTCCAATTCTCCTTACCGACAGCCATCGACGCTGTCGACCAGTCACCATCTTCAATCGAAGCCCCTTCTCGATCGTCATCGCCCCCGCGCTTCACTCTCTACCGACGGCCATCAATGCCATCGATGAGGCACATGCCCAACCATCTCTGATAACTCGCCATTCAGCTTCGATGCTTTCCAAAAATATAATTGAAATTCAAATCTCCCACTTTCACAACTCCAAAATTTAATTTTGAATTTCAAAATCCAATTTGAAATTAAAAATCAAATCCCTCCCCCTCCCCCAAATCACACTCCCAGACCCCACCCCTTATCCATCTGCAGCATCCATCACCTCGACGGAGCCCTGCCATTGGAGCCATTAACGCCCACTATTGAACAAGAGCCACATCCTACCCTCCCCGATGATGCTAACCTCGTCGAAGCTCCCAAACTTAGCGTCAACTCCGACAGTCGCTCTCGCCCTGACAATCACGCCCGCAGTCGACGCTCCCCAACCCTTACGATCTGACATCACTGGCAACCTGTTGCCTCGCCGAGCTTTCCACGCTGCATCAACTGCATAATAACTTTTACAGGCCTAATTCTAGAGAATTATTTCTTCACATTTGGAAAAAAAATCATCGGACGAGATATCAAATTCCGTTCGAGATTTTAAAAACAAAATAAAACATGCAAGGGCGATTTTTTAAATTTGTAAAGTGGGATGAGAGATGATCTCCCGTCCAATACATTTTAAAAATATATATATTGTGAGACGATAGATCATCTTGCATCCGAACAAAATAAATGTTAAATTTTTTGACTGACGATAATTCATTTTTCAATTGCTATAATTTGAAAATTCATATATATATATATATATATACTGTTGCTCAAAACTCAAAATTCATTTGAGAATACTGTTGCTCAAAACTCAAAATTTGAAAATATAGAACGACTCGAGATGCTCTGATGATATAATAGGGTTGAGATTCAATTTCCGCTTGGATCAAATTAAAGAGGTAAAGAAAAAATAAAATAAAATAAAAAATTGAAAAATAAAACCCTAACTAAGCAAAGTCCTACAACCGGAGACCCTTCTCTTTCTCACTGTCCTCGCTTTCCACGCATCAGCCTGTACTCCGGCGCCCCAATCCCCCCAATTCCGGCGTTGCGCCGTCGCCACCAACCACCGCCAATCCAAACCATCATCATAACCCAAACCCCCTTTTCTCAATCTTCAAACCCATCTCTTATATAGCCCTCTCTTCCTTCCTTCCGAAAGCTCCTTCATTTCATCTCGGGTCTTTAATGTTCAGAGCTTTGGCCACTTTTCGCCGGACCCTAATCCAAACCACGTTCAAATTCTCATCCTCTACCTCCCTTTTGCCAATCCCAGATGACCCACCAACCCATTTCATCAATCCTCAAAACCCACCAACCCTCTTCCCCTACATTGCCATTGCATTCCACACCCTCAATTTTAGCACCACCCAACAAGTCAAATTCGCAACCGCAGTCGAAAACTATGGCTTGCAGCACACTTTAGACGCCTACGCGGTGTTCGTAGGGACATTCTCGTCGGCGAGAATGCATAGGGAAGTTGGTTTGTTGCTTCTTCAACTTGTGTGTTTTAGCAAGAAAGTAGACAAGTTGTTTGAATTACTTAATGTGATTGTTGAGCGCTCAAATGGTTCGATTACGATGTTGCAGGCTTGTGGGGATGTGGTTAAGGCCCTTTCGGAGGATGGTAGGATTTGCGTTGCGTTGGATGTTTGTGTGGAGGGGATGGAGGTTGGGTTGAAGATTGGTGTGCTGTTGTGTAATTTGTTGATTAAACGTTGTGTTGATATGGATGAGATTGCGGTTGCCAGGATTTTGTTTGACCATATGAAGGATTTAGGGCAGGCACCTAATGTTTATAGTTATACTATTATGATGAATTCGTGTACTAAGGTTGGTAGGTTGAATATGGAGGAAGCTAATAGGCTTCTTTTAGATATGGAAACGAGTGGTGTGAGGCCAAATTCGGTAACATGTGGGACGTATCTTCGAGGGCTTTGTAGAGGAGGGGATGTTGATTTGGCTTGGGAGTTTCTTAAGGGTATGGGAAGTAGAGGGTTGGAATATGATAATTATTGTTTTAATGCTGTGATTCTTGGGTTTTGCCGACATGGGGAGTTGGATAGAGCGAATCAGGTTTTGAACGAGATGAACAAGTGTGGTTTATCGCCTGATGTGCATAGTTATAGCATATTGGTTAATGGGTTTTGCAATGTGGGGGATGTTGTGAAAGCTGTTGTATAAAATTGTCTCCAATCTTTTTAATCTGTTGGAACAAAGAAATAAAAACGGATTTACCGGCCTATGGGGAAGTCGCGCGATACGCACTGCCATAAGAGTTGATCCGCGGTCTTATGTGCAGACGCTTCACAGATGCTCCTAGTGGTAAAACCCCCGCTATCACCGGCGTCTCGCTGTCGCACACAACGTCGAGAGATGACCCGAACTTAGCCTTGCCCAGAACGAAGGTGAAAAATGAAAGGGAGCGGAAGCAGCGAAGGGAACTGTGTTGCTGTGCTTGCGGATCGCGAAAGCAGCGAAGCGAAGAAGAAAGAATGTATTCTTTTGTGTGGATCCGATGCGGTATTTTTCAGTAGTGGCAAACGGAAGGGGTTTTGGAATATAAATACACACAAACGTGTGAACGTTGGGAGAGAAGGAGGCCAGAAAAATTGGATCTGAAACTAATCCAACGTTTAAGTGGAATTAGTCAAAAGAAAAAAAAAATTGGATCTCAACTCGAACCCGAAGAGCAATTTCGGATCGGCATTCGTGTCCGCAGATGCGGGCGCGCACACCCGTGCCAACTACGCGCGCCGAACCGAACCGGGCCTGGCCGGGCGGCGGCGGCGCGCGTGTGGCCCACGGGTTCACTCCACACCACACTAGACTACAATGGGATAAAGAGTGGTTTGTATTATATACACTCACATGGTGGTCATTCCCACCGATGTGGGACTAAAGGAAAAGAAGGAATCTTGGGTTTGAAGCAAAACAGCCAACAATCCCCCCCCAAAACCAAGATTCAAAGGCAGTGATAACAAAAGAGTAATGATATAGAAGTTCTGGGCAAGAGTATACTATGCATAGATGAGATGGACTCAGCCTTGAATCTCACGTAGTGACTATTGTTTTTGTCTGAAGAAGTGCTTGATGGACTACGCCTTGAATCAGACTTCTTGACTCAGATTCAGAAAATAGCACACATAGTACGCTAGAGGTTATTGGGTCTATCGGGTGGCGCTTTTGAATGGCCATGCGCACTTTTCCATATTCATGAGAGTTGTCTAGGATCGCCCTGTCCCATAGTCGCGGCCTTCACGACCTCTCATATAGGTAAGTCCTCAAAGGGTTGGTGATCGGAGTCAACCCTACATAATAATGTTTGGACCTATTAAGAGTTTAGAACTCATCCTAACCAGATCACACAGGAACACTGTCACCATAGGGATGGGATATCATTGTACAACCTCGTACATCCACCTGGGCATTAATTAATAAGAATTTAATCTCTGAGTCAGTGTTCCATAATAGTCACCGAAGTCCAGCTTGTTTCTACCCATTGAACCGGCTTCTTGGGATCTCCAGTCAGACTCGGTTGGGTTGCCACTGCTGGTGACTTACTTATGGGCTTAACCCCTCGATGATTCTAGGATCAACGTCCTAGACAGACCCTTTGTTAAGTGGTCTGCAAGGTTCTTTTCTGACTTTATATAGTGAAGAACCACATATTTGCCTAATAGGCTCTTGATTGACTTGAAGCGCAGCTGCAGGTGCCTGTTCATCTTAGCATTCACAGAATCATGCTTTAGTAGTTCTATAACAGATTTATTATCACAGTTTATGGAAATAGGAGGAACAGGAATATTAGTAACAGGTATATGCATAATCAAATTTCTTAGCCATTCAACTTCTGTACAAGTAGTATCCAAAGCTATCATTTCAGAATCCATAGTACTTCTAGCTATGATGGTTTGTTTACATGAACCCCAGGAGATTGCAGCACCTCCTAAAGTGAAGACATATCCAGTTGTGGATTTCACATCATGTGAGTCAGTTACCCAGTTTGCATCTGAGTAACCTTCTATGATATCAGGGTGTCTAGAATAATGAAGTTTGTAATCTATAGTACCCTTAAGATATCTAAATACTCTTTCTAATGCTGACCAATGTGACCGGTCTGGGTTACTAGTATATCTACTAAGTCTCCCAACGGCAAACGCAATATCAGGTCTAGTTCTATTTGATATATACATAAGAGAACCTATCATTTGAGAGTATCTATGTTGTTCTACAGGTGAACCTTCATTCTTCTTGAGAATGATACTACTGTCAAAAGGAGTACGAGCAGGTGTCTTATCAAAGTACTCAAATTTTCTTAGCATTTTCTCAATAGAATGTACTAAGTTGAGAGTATAACCCTCCTTGGATTTGGATACTTGCATTCCTAGAATCAGGTTAGCTACTCCTAGATCTTTCATATCAAACATGCTAGATAAATAATCTTTAGTGTTATTTATTAACTCAAGTGTTGATCCTAAAATAAGGATGTCATCTACATATAAGCATATAATGACACAACTTCCATCAGTGTTTTTAGAGTATATACATTTATCATACTCATTTGGTAAGAAGCCATATTCTAAAATCACTTTATCAAATTTGCTGTGCCATTGCTTGGGAGCTTGCTTTAGGCCATAAAGAGATTTTACTAACCTGCAAACTTTCTTTTCTTGTCCCTTAGCAATAAAACCTTCAGGTTGCTCCATGTAGATTTCTTCCTCTAGGTCTCCATTCAAAAAGGCTGTCTTTACATCCATTTGATGAATTATCAATGTTGGCTGTTTTGCTTCAAACCCAAGATTCCTTCTTTTCCTTTAGTCCCACATCGGTGGGAATGACCACCATGTGAGTGTATATAATACAAACCACTCTTTATCCCATTGTAGTCTAGTGTGGTGTGGAGTGAACCCGTGGGCCACACGCGCGCCGCCGCCGCCGCCCGGCCCGGTGCGGTTCGGCGCGCGTAGTGGGCACGGGTGTGTGCGCCCGCATCTGCGGACACGAATGCCGATCCGAAATTGCTCTTCGGGTTCGGGTTGAGATTCAAAACTTCTTTTGCTGTTTATTTTTTGTTCTTTTGACTAATTCCACTTAAACGTTGGATTAGTTTCAGATCCGATTTTTCTGGCCTCCTCTCCCAACGTTCACACGTTTGTGTGTATTTATATTCCAAAACCCCTTCCGTTTTGCCACTACTGAAAAATACCGCATCGGATCCACACAAAAGAATACATTCTTTATTTTTCGTTTCGCTGCTTTCGCGATCCGCAAGCACAGCAACACAGTTCCCTTCGCTGCTTCCGCTCCCTTTCATTTTTCACCTTCGTTCTGGGCAAGGCTAAGTTCGGGTCATCTCTCGACGTTGTGTGCGACAGCGAGACGCCGGTGATACCGGGGGTTTTACCACTAGGAGCATCTGCGAAGCGTCTGCACATAAGATCGCGGATCAACTCTTAGGGCAGTGCGTATCGCGCGACTTCCCCATAGGCCGGTAAATCCTTTTTTATTTCTTTGTTCCAACAGATTAAAAAGATTGGAGACAATTTTATACAACAATCTAAGAGTTGAAACGTATTCTTAATCTGATTAGTTTAGCATATATTGTTAATTAACAACAGCCATATTGTAAATCTGACTAGTTTAGCATATACTGTTAATTAAGCACATACATATTATCAATCTGATTAATTACCACATAAACAGAATTGCCTTTTCTTAATCTGTCAATAGAGTAATTAAGTGAATCGAGTAAGCACATATAACCCGGCAGAAACAAAGAAATAGAGCACATTGAAAATAAAATACAGCCATATTGGTAATTTTTATTTTTGGAACAAATATCCTTTTTAATTGATAGTAGTCAGATTCTACCCATTTTCTGTGAAGCGAAGAGCACTACTGAATCATTAAGTTGAATTGCATTACGAACTGGAAAAGAAGTTGTTGTAATTAACTGATTAATTAGCACATATAATCATAATTGCTTATTGTTAATCTGTTAATTTAGTACATTCTGTTTGATTAAGATCACCTGATACATCGTACACAGTTTTGATTAAGATACACTTCATTCTGTTAATTCACTTCATTATTAAATATTGTAAGGGCTAAATAAATAAATAAATTATTAGTGAAATTCGAAGCTGAATCCGAAGCTTTAATATTATCTTCGTTAATCACAATTTGGAGACAATTTTATACAACAATTTTTTTAAAGGCAGAACCTAGGTTTCGAACTCGAGACCACAGGGTCGCCGACTCGTTACTGTAGTGCCCAGGCACCCCACAACCACACCCTCAAGTCAAATTTGCAATCGCAGTCGAAAACTATGGTTTGCAGCACACTTTAGACGCCTATGCGGTTTTCATAGGGACTTTCTCGTCGGCGAGAATGCATAGGGAAGTTGGTTTGTTGCTTCTTCAACTTGTGTGTTTTAGCAAGAAAGTAGATAAGTTGTTTGAATTACTTAATGTGATTGTTGAGCGCTCAAATGGTTCGATTACGTTGTTGCAGGCTTGTGGGGATGTGGTTAAGGCCCTTGTGGAGGATGGTAGGATTTGCGTTGCGTTGGATGTTTGTGTGGAGGGGATGGAGGTTGGGTTGAAGATTGGTGTGCCGTTGTGTAATTTGTTGATTAAACGTTGTGTTGATATGGATGAGATTATGGTTGCCAGGATTTTGTTTGACCATATGAAGGATTTAGGGCAGGCACCTAATGTTTATAGTTATACTATCATGATGAATTCGTGTACTAAGGTTGGTAGGTTGAATATGGAGGAAGCTAATAGGCTTCTTTTAGATATGGAAACGAGTGGTGTGAGGCCAAATTCGGTAACATGTGGGACGTATCTTCGAGGGCTTTGTAGAGGAGGGGATGTTGATTTGGCTTGGGAGTTTCTTAAGGGTCTGTTTGGTTCAAAGGAGGGGAGGGGAGGGGAGGGGAGGGATTTTAATGGAGGGGAGGGGAGGGGAGGAAAAGGGAGGGGAGCGATTTAATGAAAACTCTGTTTGGTTCAAAGGAGGGGAGGGGAGGGAAAATAATAATTTTCTTGTTTGGTTCACAAGGGGAGGGAATGGATTTTATAATAAAATTACTTTTATACCCTTTTGCATATAAGAGTTAGATGATAATAATGATAAAAGTAACCTGGAACTCAATCTTGTTCCAATCTATATTGCTTTCAAAATCAACTGTAGTTATCGTTTACCAGTGTGCAGTGTGGTTTCATTGATTCTTCAGTTCATAATAATAATAAATCTTAATCTCGTGCATTTGCTCTTCTTATCTTTTCTTTCAATATAAGTCAATGAAGCCGGAACACTTACAAGATTAGGTGCTCTTACAGTACAGGCACGGCACAAAACAGTTTCAAATTAGATCAGCACATTCACTACTACTTTTGCCACACAACAAATTCATTGCAGGAAAACATTTTTTTTATTATTAAACAAAACCCCTCTTCTTCTTCTAAATTGAAAATTTTTAATTTCGATTTCAATCATAAAAAGCCAGAAAGTCCAATTCAAATAATTTCAATCATAATATGCACTCGAGTGAAGAAAACGAGAGAAAGATTACCATGTCCAAGTGTCCAACTAATTTGAAATCTGTTAGCTTCATTTTTAATGAGAACAAAAGGGTGGAACAACTTCAAATTTCAAGAATGTAATGAAATTTCCATACTAATTCGAGATACATCAGAATGTTTTTCAAGAACAAAAGGGTTGAACAACTTCGTGAAACCAATACATCTTGATCTCGAAGTGATACACAAATTTCCATTACGTTCATTACTAATTCGAGAACAAAAGGGTAGAACACTTCGAGATACATCAGCATAAATTTCCATACTAATTTTCAAGAACGTAATGAAAGTTCTTCGAGATACATCAGAATGGTTTTTTTAGGATTTAGATTTTTTAAAAAGGGCAATTTGGTCACACAACTTTAAAAAAAAAAACCCTATTTTCTCTCCCCTCCAAATCCCCCCACTTTTGGAGGGGAGCCAAAATTGGCTCAGGAGGGGTGTTGCACCCCCCATTTCCCTCCCCTCCCCTCCTAAAAATTGAACCAAACAAGAAAAATAATAAAAGACCCCTTCCCTCCCCTCCCCTTCCCTCCAAAACCCTCGAACCAAACAGACCCTAAGGGTATGGGAAGTAGAGGGTTGGAATATGATAATTATTGTTTTAATGCTGTGATTCTTGGGTTTTGCCGACATGGGGAGTTGGATAGAGCGAATCAGGTTTTGAACGAGATGAACAAGTGTGGTTTATCGCCTGATGTGCATAGTTATAGCATATTGGTTAATGGGTTTTGCAATGTGGGGGATGTTGTGAAAGCATTAGTTATGTTTGATGAGATGCGTGCTAGAGGGATGTTGCCTACTTTAGTCAGCTAGACATGTTTGATTCATGGTTTCTTATGGTTGGAGAGATGGAAATGGCAATGAAGGTGTTCCGTATTTGTAAAGATGAAGGTTGTGTGTATGATCTCATTGTTTATAGCATCATCATTGATGGGTATTGTAAAAATGGAGACTGGGATGGTGCTTGCAGATTATGGGAAGAGATGCAGGGGGAATTTACTCCAGACATTGTTTGTCATACAAGCAAACTTTACCACTATTGTCAAAACCAACGTGTAGATGAAGCAAAAGATCTTTTTGAAAGCATGATCGTGGATGGGGTTATGCCTAATGTTGTTACTTGCACTGTAATTATTGACGGGTTTTGCAAGGAACGCCGGATTGTAGAAGCTTTTGAGTTCTTAAATAGAATACCGAATTGGGGTATCACTCCAAATTTGTTTATGTATACTGTGATTATGGATGTTCTATGCAAAGAGGGAAGTTCACTTGGGGCATGGGAGGTTTTCGGGGCAATGATAAGGAGAGGTATCATTCCCGATGTAGTTGTATATACTGTCTTAATAGATAGCTCGGCTAAAATGTCTAATATGGACAAAGCTTTTAGGTTGTTTAGAAGAATGTCAGAAGAGGGGATTAGGCCCAAAAATTTTACATATACAAGCCTTATCAGTGGGCTATGCAGTGACGAGTACTTGGACATGGATATGTTTGAGGAAATGATAGAGGAGTTTAAGCCTGATAAGATTGTGTATACTTCAATGATTGTGTATACTTCCTTTCCTTTTCTATATAATGTGGAAGTTTGATCACATGCTAATTTGCAGTATATGTTCTTATTATATATAGTTACTGTGCTTGCGATCACGATCATGGAGGATTTGGTTGCAGTGAAGAACTTGTTTCACATAAAGGTAACCATTTTGCCACAGTAAAGCAACTCACTTCTTTCTCAGTTAGGAATCGGTTTTGTACAAAAAAATTCTTTGTTTGTGACATTTGATAGTATGGTGAAGATCGAGCATACCTCGTCTTGTTTCTCGTTGGATACTTTGTCATTTTGTTTGTGTTTGTGTTTGTGTTTGTCATTTTGAATCTGTAATTTGAGAAATGAAGTGTTGAATATTCACACTACTTATTGTACCCATCATGATACAGTTCTATTTGTATTATTTGGCATTCTATGAGTTTAAGGTTCTCAATCCATACAGTTACTTTGTGTGTTTATGCATGGTCTCCCAGACATGCATCCTCTAATTACCCCATCCCTGCATATGTATGAGCCCATGACAGGAACAACTGTGACAAGAACAAGCATAGCCCAAAATTTAAATCTCCATCATCACCATTATCTTTAAATATGTATATCGAAATTTCATGTTTATTTTTTCAAGCCAAAACTAAATCGAACTAGACCTTAACCAAAATTTTAATATTTTATAGTTATCCAAACTCAGAGATAGGAGTATATGACATCCGGCACACTTTGCAAGATGGTGCAAGATAAATTGGATAATTCCCTTTGTATCACTGGTTTGGCCTGAAATATTTTTTAGGCTTTTGAGATCTTTTAGTTCATGAATATATTAACTAAAATATGAGACATAAATCCAACACTACCTACTGATGTAAGAAACAATAGGTTTTACTTCCAAAAATCCATTAGTTAGTTGATATCTCAAGTTGAAGAAGAATTAATTGCACCAAGTTTGCTCGGCATACATATATTTTACTAGAATATTCAATCCCAGATATTATATCTGAAATCGTTATACAGGGTTCAAACAAACATATATAGTTGGAATATTTATTTCACTGATTTGAACAATATAGGATACACACATAGGCACATTTGCATATTTATAAATTGCTCACTTCACACAGATTCAAAATATAAGTAGTACAAACTATATATATATATATTTTAAATTCACACGAACGAACAATATTAGTGATAGATTTGTATAATGCTTCGCATCCCGAGTGCTGGAGTTATGTTATATTCTTTGAAACCTGCCTCGAGAAAGAGTTTCTTCCATTCCGGCTCAGTTCTTAGCTTCCCAGTCAAGTGAACCATAACCTGAAGATCAATGAAAAGCTGCGTTTCAGTCTGCTTGGTATGCACACCGTCACTATTGTCTATGACTTGTTCGATTAAGATTACTTTCCCGCCATTGTCTTTAGTTGGAACAGCTTTCTTGCACTGTTTCAGTATTTTCACGCATTCTTCATTGTTCCAGCACATGAGTACCCACTGCATATAATTAATGGCCACTAGTGTGAATCACTAAAGTTAACGGTTATTGAATACGATCTTGTAATATGTTTTAATAGAGAAAAGAAAAATTTCGAAACCAAGTGCATGCTATATTTTTTTCTTGAACTTAAATATTACAGAAAAATTGGTTCCGAACCATAACCATTGTAAAAATACAATAATATTAATTAAAGAATCTGTACTATAACTTTACCTTGAGGATCAACACATCTGCTGGAGGAATGTACTCGAGTATATCTCCTGTAACATACTCAACTACATCATTTTTCTCTATGATGTCGATCATTTGAGGATGATCCATCACAGTGCACTTGATATCCGGGAATGCCTTTGCAATCGCCACAGCAATTCCCCCACCTATCCCGCCTGCCACCTCTACAACTGACTTGACACACTTCAACATCGATTCACCATGATCCTTGATTATGAGCTGAGCAACTACATCTGAATCGCACCCAAAACCATCTCTCATCTTGTTTCCCCATTCAGGCATTTTGCTCACCGAGTCCCAGAAGTACACTCCGTGAAACTTCTCAAAGGCAGTTGAGGGTTGCTCACTCTTGAACCATGTCGATAGCGTCTGCCAACCATCGAAAACCGGATTGTCAAGAGCTAACTCGAGGAAGGCTGCAATACTAGCACCACCCTTTTCTTTCACAAGAATGGCCGAGTTGGTTGTAAGGCTGTATAAGTCTTCGTCTTTGTTTGAAAGAGTCGATGATGTTTGGGTGAAGTAACCATTGTAGACTAAGAGTGTCATTAAACGTTGCAAGTTTCGGATTCTAATGGGTGGGATGGAGAGAGCATTTGCAAGCTCGGTGAGAGTGATGGGTTTGCCGTGGTTGTATACAGCATCTGGAATGCCGAGTTCAACCGCACATTTGAGGGATAAAGAGTTTATGAAGTTGAATATGTGATTCCAAAGGTGGGACTGAGCTTCGAGTAGCTCTTTGGAACTGATCACTAAATCTTTAGAGGCCATTGCGTGATTGGTAGCTATAGCTTTGTGTATTTAATTGATATCTAAATCCATCCATTTATAGGGTTGGATGATAGATAGATAGAATGGTAATAATATTTGGAATTTTTTCCCAACCCGTCCCACTTTTCGAAAGTTTTTCGTGCAGTGTCCTACTTTTAAAAAAACTTTCCAAACTGGCTCACTAGCTTTCTGAAAAAGCGAGTGGTTAAAAACTCATCACTTTTTCAGAAAGCGAGTGAGGCTTTTGATTTTCGAAAGCCAAATCAAAAGCCTAGATTTGTTTTCTGAAAAAAACGATTGTAACCAAAAGCAAATGAATTGTTTTGGTAAATATTTTCAAAAATGGGTCAGTTTGGTAAATACTTTCAAAAGGTGTGTCATTTTGGTAACAAGTTCCAATTATCATGGTTGTTTGCTTTGAAACTTTGAATAGGTTGATTTCTCCTTCCAAACTTGAATCGCTTCTATGAAGTCATTATCTGATCAGGCAAAAAGAATTGTCGAGATGGCTGAACTTCCACGAGGTGCACACATTGATATTTACATGCTAACTGGCATGATGCAAAAATCCCTGCAATCTGCCTAGATTTTATATGCAAACTGACCCACCTTTTGAAAGTATTTACCAAACTGGCCCACTTTTTGAAAGTTTTTACCAAACTGTCTTACGTTTGAAAGTATTTACCAAAACAATTCATTTACTTTTTGAGAAAGCGAATTTGGTTAAAACCCAATCCCTTTTTCAGAAAGTGAGTCTAGGCTTTCGAAAATCAAAAATCTCATACTCGCTTTCTGAAAAAGCAATGAGTTTTTAACCACACTTGCTTTTTCAGAAAGCGAATAAGACAATTTGGAAATTTTTTTTAAGAAGTAGTGTAGTTTGGGAAAAACTTAAAAAGTGGACGGTTTGGAAAAAAATTCTAATATTTGACGGGTACTCTATGCTTTTTTAATTATCTCGTGACGCTCGTTTAACATTATTTTGATCCAATATTGTCAAATATTCACGACGCTCTCGTTTAATAGTATTTGGGTACAATAATGTTAAATATTTGACGGGCACTTTATGTTTGTTTAATTCTCTCATGACCCTCGTTTAACATTATTTTGATTCAATAATGCCAAATCATTAGATATTATGCCTACGTGAGTAGCTTTACTTAGAAAGTAACTTGATAATTATCAACTTAATGTTTTTAGACAATCACTTCCAACTGTGGATCTGATTATGGAGCATGTATTGCCTGCCACTTAGTTATAAATTTTGAAGGTGTTGCTGCTGATTTTGGTGTGGGAGCAAACAGATAAATTTGTGGGTTCGTAGAAAATCGAATGGGTCAAACCTGAACACTTTCACTGCAGTTTGACTGGCTTCTTATTGCTGCCGTTGACCTGCACAAAGTTCGAAACACCGGGGTTGATCCCGGCGACGAACTTTCCGACGCTCTTGTCAGTAATCAGAAAAGATTACGAAAGAGCTTTAGGTTGGCAAAGAGTGATCACCGACAATCTTGGTAAATTCCCTATACTAATTAATTGACGGGATCTAGTGATTCCCAAGATATTCTTCATCAAATGTAAATGAAATGCAAACTCAAATTGTGCAATGATTTCCAATAGATTTTCTGCGTGCCCCTTATCTTCGTATCCTTTGCATCCTCCGCAACAATCACAATAACATCAATAGAGATGAGTACAAGCAAATCAAACTCATTAGTGTACCGTAATGAGAACCCCAACGGGTGCTTCCTGCTCGCTTCAGTGTCATTTCTTGATTCTTACATTGCCTTGTCAAAATATCACCATTATTAACTCCTTAAACAACTTTCTCAAATTGTTTTTCACGAAGAATGTCCCTATGCTTGCATGAGGCTCCAACAATATTTGATAAACTTGTAACAATGTCAATGAATACAGAAATCTTTTCGTGACCTTCTGCATCAGCTACAAGTGTTAACTGAATTTGGTGAGCAAAGCAATGAACATAATAAGCCGACTCATTCTCCATCATAATCAAGCTTTTTAATCCATTGAACTCTCCCCGCATGTTACTAGCACCATCGTACCCTTGCCCTCGTATACTCGATATACTTAACCCATGTTGAGACAACAAAGACTCAATAGTTGCCTTAAGTGATAGGACAGTAGTATCACCAACATGAACAATACCAATAAAGCGCTCCATAATATGCCCTCTTTCATCCACAAAATGTAAAACAACAACCATTTGTTCTTTTACGGATATGTCACACACCTCATCAACCAAAATAGTGAACAGTTCATCACCAAGATCGCTAATGATAGCATTTGTAGATACCTTTGCAATGGAAGTAATAATCTCTTGCTGGATTTAAGGGGATGTCAATTTATGATTTCTAAAGCCTTCTTCAATGCAACTCTATCGATATTTTCATTGTGGTCACAAAGAAATTGTAAGAGTTCAAGAAAGTTTCTCTTATTCTATAATTCTTGGGATTCATCATGACCACGAAAAGTCAATCCTTGGCGCAACAACCATTTAATGCAATCAATTGAGGTCGTCAAACGGAGACGATAATCGGCTTGAGTTGGAATACACTGAGTAGCCAAAGAATGTTCAATGTGTTGCGATTGCTTCAAAAAATCATAGCCAGCCCTCACACATTGGTTATGCGTACTAGTGAGATCTTCAACATGCCAATTCAACTTTACTTTCTTTCTCCAATTTTAAAATCCCTTTCCACCAACAAATGAATCACCACCACCTTTGCCACCATAATTGGCTTTAAAAAGATAACAATACTGTCACGCCCCGCTTCCTCGAATACGGGAACACAGGCACGTAATTGAGGCCCAGCAAATGTTATAAGTATGCCAACTCATATCATCCATAAGTTGTACCAGTCTTAACTCAACAACATGACAAGGAGATAATCACAACCACACATAAATATATGATCACATAAACAAATACTTAGACTAAATATGCAATAGTCTAATTTAATAACCATTAACTGGAAATAAACAACAAATACCTTCTGGCAAGCTCCTGCTCCAATCGTAGAAGAAATGCTCGCCAATGCCCTCTGGTAAATCTCTTTGTGCACCTGTACTTGTTTCTCTAAAAAGAAAGAATAATTTGTCCTTAGAGCAAGTACGGACAGTAAGTAGTAAAAAGCAGAGAGTATGGGAACAAGGTACATGAAGGAATATGAATCAAGATTAAATTTACAAAAGCAATAATGGTACTAGTAAACAAGGGTCAGGATCAAGTATGCACGTGTCAACTTAGGTCAATTAGCTTGTTGTTTCTCCTATCTAGTGCACGTACTACTGTGTCCCATACCACAGGTTTGGTGCACGCAAAACAGTGTATATTTTAGACTTCGTGGTGAGATCTACAGAGCATGTACTCGGTGTATCACGATAACAAGATAACAAGTCATGACTTCACAAGTAATTCTCCACCTTCCATGTCAAGATTCCATATAACAAGAGGGTCCTACCGAGTACATTTTCTGAGACTATCCACTACTAAGTCAAACCTTATTAACACCGGCTTGTTTAGTATTTTATTATTAAGTCATTCATGTCCATGCAAGTATGTAAGGATGTCAAGGGATGATAAGAGTGCAGCAACATGATACAATGCATAATAATACATGAAGTAGTGAATCTGAAAATAGCCGACACAGTAACACTAAAATAGCGATAACTCATAGGCTACAGTTCGGAATTCGACAATTCCAGATGATATTGACAACTAGACACTTAGGGCTACAATTCATATTTATATAATTTGTGTTAATTCTTATGGTAACAGGGTCGAAACCTCTGTGCAAAATAGAACAGGCAGCAGGAATCATAAAATGTCATCACATATATGTTTACCAAAGTGGATAATCAATATGTTATTGTATCATGAAATGTACTACACTAATGTACAGCAAGCAAAATGGATTTTTACAGTGTACAAGTTAATTTATCATGTCATTATTCATGTCACAAGATCTCAATCAATCAATATATTCGATCACAATATATTTTCCTCATATGTAATTTTTAGTCATTTTATTCATGTCATGTGTGTATATAGGCTTGGGTTTGAGTCAATGGATAATGATACGATGTCAAGAATACGTCGGGTTAGCTCGTGGAAATCCTCAATACTTCCAACGGATAGTACACAAGGCAGTTTAAGATAATTGAAAAAAACTACTTGCAGGAGGTCAATAAACTTGAACTAGAACAATTATCAAACCCTAACACACAATCCTCCTCACAAAATCCATCAAATCGGGCCACAAAAGCTCCAACCCGAGAGCCAAAACAGCACTGGGGTTTGCACAGTGCTCGGGTGGCACTGTGCAACCCTGGGTGCTGTTCAAACCTCCAACCCAAACAACCCTAGGGTAAGGGTTTAACCCCGAAACACTAACCCTAGTGCCCCACCACTTCAAGCAGTTATTAAATGAGTTCAAGTGGAATTGCCTTTTTGTAGACGGTTCAATATAAGTAACAAGGAATAACGGGATCAGAATCCCGGAGAGCGATCCCAAAAACACATACATAATACGTGTGAAGAAACCAAACAGCAAAGCAAGCAACAACCACCACTTCACTTCGGATCCCACACACACAAAACAGCCCACAGCGAAGCAACAACAGCAACCTCTACTTCACCCAGAACAGCAAACAACAACACACAATTTGCTACATGCCAAACACCAAACACCCCAAGTAGACCAATCAGAACTCTACTCCACACTAGATTCAAGGCCAAAACAGCATACACGGAACACAGATCCCCCCTACACAACAACAAACAGCTATTTTCCCCACTCACAGTTCTTCTTCTTCCTATTGACAGAGAGAGAGAGTGAGAGCATGGGAGGGATCGGCGATGACTGAGTGGCGGCGACGAGGCAAAGATGGTGGCGAGGGACGACCTCGAGTGACTGTCGACGGTGGCTCGAAGATGGCTAGTCATCAATGGCAAGTAATGACGACAGGGAAGGCAACGGGGATCGGTGTCGAGGTTCTTCGATGGAGGAAGACGAAGGGGATGTTATGGACTGGCGGCGATTGGAGGGCAGAGCGACGGTGCAGGGAGGCTGCACCGCGGCGAGAGCGAGCGACTTCCGATCGTTGGCTGAGGAGGAAGACGAAGGGCTATAGCGTCGACGGAGGGACGGGGCGAAGGGAGAGCTGCAATGCTCTGTTTTCGGAGAAACATAGGAGAGGGAGTTTCGGGGGTTGGCAATTGCAGCGGTGCACTGGAGGTGCGGTGATTGACGACGCTGGCAGAGGGTGCTGTTGGGTTCAAGAGGAGGAAGACGATGGCGGATGGAAGATGGTGCAGACGAAGCTTCGATGGGTTCTCAGAGTGGGTGAGCATTGCTGTGGTGGGGCTTCGAAGGGATGACGATGACGAGGATGAGCGAGAATTGTAGGGGGGTTCGAGGGTGAGGAGCGAGAAGCGCTCGAAGGAGGGAGACGAGGAGCACAGTATTGGCTATGGGTTTCGGTTTGGGGAGAAGGAGGAAGAAGAAGTCGAAGGGGAAGGGGGAGATGTTCTGTGTTTGGTTTTGGAATAGAGGGGGAGAGATAGAGAGTAATGGGAAGAAAGTGGGGGAGATGGTTATAAAATAATAATAAAATATAATATAATTAAGGGGTAGTTGGAGATAGTGGAGAATTGGGAGGTACGGGAAATTGTGTAGTTGAGGAGAATGTGAACAATTTTGTATACGGTTGAGTGTATGGGTTAGTAGGTTTGGCTTTAGGGTTAGAGTCCAATAGGAGATGGACTCGGGTTTGGGCTTCAATCCAAATAATTAAATAATATAACATATATCAAAAATCAATGGGCTTTAACAAAAAATAATAATAATAAGACTAATAATAACACATCTCAATAATAAAAATAATAATAACAACAATAATAAAATAATAGTAACAAAAATAATATTAACTGTAATAATAATAATAACAACAATAAAATAATAACAATACGGATAATAATAATTAATATATGACATAATACAATTTGGATTCAATACCTTCATTAAAATAATTCGATAATAATAATAACGATAACAATAATAATACTACTAATAGAAGTAACAATAATAATGATAATAAAGTGTATAAAAGTAGAATTTGAGATTAATAAATTTACTAGAATCCAAACAGTAATAATATAACCTATAAATAGTCTATCAATTATAAATAGGAAAATACATTGTTGTTCAAGGTAAATATAATTGTCTATTAGAAAAATATTTAGTAGAAGACCCGAAATCAGTTTAGCACAAAACGAGTTTATAAATAATCAAAATACGGAAAAATATTTAGGAATACGTATTTACGGGAACATGGGTTACAAATACAAACAATAAACAACATCTGTAGTAATGCTATATTTTGGCCAATTAGGGTGCTCTTTGAACCACAAAGCCTAAAATCGATGCTTCTCATTTGCACAATAACGCCAAGGAAAGTTGTGATCTTTAGGCTGACAGGGTCCTTTTTGTAAGTAGTATCATCGAACATTCTCTCTTTCCTTAACATCGTACTCATAAATATTTTTTCTTAAAGCAGGATCAGACGGATACTCTTCTTCTACATTGCACGTAGGCGAGGCTGGACAACGGGCTGACATGGGGATGGGGGTGGCCTGGGTGGGGGCTCTTGGCTTCTTGAAGCAGTTTGTTCTTGAGAGTTTTAAAAAATTTGAATAGTGTAGTATTTTTCATCTGAAATTATATCCAATTCCAACAAATCAATATCCTTAAAAGGCTAAAACAAATTGTACTTCTAGGCATGGTTAAGACACTCATTATATCCAATTCCAATATTCAATACATCAAATTTGTATAACCCCTTTGCACATTAAGACCTTCATTATTGATAATACCGAGTTTTTATTTTTCTTTTCTTTTTCCACATATGAAGACACCACAAGTTTTCTATATCTTCTATAAAATATTAAGTTTTAGAATATAAAGTTTTGGGATGAAAACTTCATTAAGAAAGTTATAGAATACATGAACTACCAATTCCTAGTAACCCTGGACTCTACCTTGCATGAGCTAACAACACAAGATAAATTTACATATCTAGAACCTCCCTATATAATATATGGGTCTATACAACACAGGATTCCCTTACCACTTGAAAAAAATTAATTCCAAATAACCATCTCTCTTGATCTCTTGCCTAAATTCATTAACTTCTACTTATCTAAACAACAAAAGTTGTACAACTAGCCTCTAAATGGGGGCAATGCAGAGCATTTCAGAATTTTCCATATTGCAAGTTTGCAACCCAAAATTATTATTTAGCTCCACAAAAAAACAAACAAACATAATACCTCAAAATAGAGCTAAACATAAAGAAAAAATGTCATACCTCATAGGCAGTGGCAATTTGGGGAACAATTTTCGGGCTTTAGGGTCAGGATTTTTATCAGGTTGGCACAAGCTTACAACAAAAAAGATAACAATACGGACCAAACCATCAAAATTCACAAATTTTGCATAATCCATACCAATTTGTATATGACACATAGACTATAGATCAAGCAAATGCATATTAAATTGTAAGGAGAAGACGAAGAGAAGAATAATAGAATATCTTTTGATGGAGAGGAAGGACCGAAGGAGATTAGGGACTTAGGGTTTCAATTAGGGTTAGGGTTAGGTTTAGAGTTTTGATGGAAAGGAAGAGTGTAACTCCTATTTCCCGTCTCTGTATTTTTCTACTGTATTTACATTCCTTATACTCTGTCTATCAATTTGAGATCTATATTTTGTTCCAGCTCTAATAAAATTATTTCATTTGTTTCAACTCAATTTTTTGTGCAAATAATTATTTAAATTTCATTGTTCGTATCTGCTCTTATGTGTCGTTCTTCATGAAGAAATGGACTGCTTCATCTCATCTATTTCATTTCTCCAATTTCAATGAATTTTGGGTCAATCTCTTGTTGGATCCCCCTCAAACCCGCTATCCAAATACCCAATAACCCAAAACCCATCCTATTTAACCATAAACCTAGTTTACCCTAACCCTAATCCTACTGTTTAAACCTAAATCCTATACTACCGCCGCCTACCAAATCCTCACCCCGTCTCCTTCTACCTCTCGTCATCTCCATCTCCCTTCCGACTTCGTCTTCCTGCCACTTCAACTCCACTCAATACCCATCACCTCTGCTCCGACCACCATCATCGTCGCATCACCCTCGTCTTCGTCACCTATCCACCATCGTGTTCGTCTCCCTGCCACAACCACCGAAACCCATCTCATCTCGCCTCGCCATCGAACCCACCTTCCCCATTACCCAACCTCTGCAACCCATCACCTCCTCACCCTCGGCCTCCGCTCTTACCGCCAACATCCCCGTAACTTTTCCCCGCCGACTCCTCCCCTATTTTCGAATCTAAGAGCAGAGCCGCCGGCGCCGCCTCACGCGTCGAGCTTCCCTCGACGTCGCCGTCGCCCTGCTATCCACCACCCCGCGATCAGCCACACATCGCTACTGCCTGCGCCGTCAGCCAGCCACCGCCGAGGTCCTTCTCTCTCTCCCTGTTGTTGTGAAGAAGAAGAAGGAAGAAGGAAGTTGTTGTTTGAATTTCAGCCGTTGGATCTCATCAAGATCCGAGCTCAGATCCGATCTAGATCTGATTTGATCTGTACCATTGGATCACTTTTCATCCGTTGATCGACTTGATCTTGATCATCCTATCAAGATCCGTGCCGATCGTGCTCTTTGTCGGATTCGTCGACTACTCCCCTAAGGCAAGTATTCTTCTTGTACAAATTTTCGTTCTAGTACAAGCGTTTAATTTGAAAATACTGCAAATAGATAGTAGTTGTGACTCCTCCTTATCTCATCGTTGTTGATCTAATATTATTCCTCATCGATTCCATAATCTTAAGAGTCACAACCATTCGTTGATATATTTACAACTAGTTGGACCCACTTTATCTCCTAATTACTTGAACATGAACCCCTTTGACTTGTAAATGTGTGAGGTGTGATGTGTTGTGTCGATCTTACAATTTTTAGAGTTGATAATACAAGAGACCTGCTGATTTGATTCTCAATGCATCCGTATTTGTATCACACACTAATCTAGAGCACCACTCTCGGATTCGCAGGAGGATCCATCGACATACACTTCCCAGGTCAGATCCGAATTTTCGGCATCGGGCTGTTCGGAAATGGTGCATTCGGTGATAAACTCGGCGAGGGCTTGCCCCTTTATTACCGTTCTTGGCTGGTAGCTGATGTCGTATTGGCTCAGCTCGATCGACCACTTGACTAAGCAGCCGGAGTTCTCTGGCTTGTGAAGCACGGTCTTGAGTGGTTGGTCGGTCAGCACCTGGATAGAGTGCGCCTGGAAGTAAGGGCGGGGCTTCCGGGCGGCCATGACTAGAGCATAGGCCACTTTCTCTATTCTTGCGTATCTCGTCTCGGCCGGGAGCAGGACCTTGCTCACAGTATAGCGGCCTCTAGACACCGTCATCTTCACGGACGAGGACAGCACCGAGGGTGCTTTCCGAGGCGGACAGGTACAGCCAGAGTGGCTCGTCCCGCTCGGGTTTGCTAAGGAGAGGCGTGTTGGCGAGGTGCTGCTTTAGTTATTCGAACACCTCCTGTTGAGGGGCGCCCCATTCGAAGCCCCCCTTTCCACGCAGAGCTTTGAAGAAGGGTAGAGATTTCTCTTCTGATTTGGAGAGGAAACGGCCGATGGCCGCCAATCTTCCCGTAAGCCTCTGGACTTCCTTAATATTTCGGGGAAGAGCCATGTCTATTATGGCCTGAATCTTCTCAGGGTTCGCCTCGATGTCGCGCTGGTTGACAACGAACCTGAGGAATTTTCCGGAAGGACGCCGAAGGCGCATTTGGCGGGGTTAAGCCTCATGTTGTGTGTCCGGAGTACGCCGAAGGCTTCTTCGAAGTCGGCGACGTGGTTCTGTCCCTACCGGCTTTTGACGAGCATGTCGTCGACATACACCTCCATATTGCGACCAATCAGGTCCTTGAAGATTTCGTTAACAAGCCGCTGGTATGTGGCTCCGGCGTTCTTTAGCCCGAAGGGCATAACGCGGTAAGAGAAGAGACCTTGGTCGGTGGCGAAGGATGTCTTCGCTATGTTCGGCGGGAACATCCGGATCTGATTGTAGCCTGAAAAGGCATCCATGAAGGACAGGAGCTCGTGACCCGAAGTTGCGTCGATCAGGGCATCGATGCTGGAAAGAGGGAAGGGATCTTTGGGGCATGCTTTGTTCAGACCCGTGAAGTCTATACAGATCCTTCAGCTTCCGCTGGCCTTCTTTACCATGACGACGTTTGCTAGCCATTCGGGGTAGCTGACCTCGTGGATAAAGCGGGCGGACAAGAGTTTGTCTACCTCCATCTTTACCACTTGCTGCCTCTCTAGGGCAAATTTGCGCCTCTTCTGGATGACCGACTTCGATCCTGGAATGACGCTCAGCCTGTGCATGATCAGGTCTTCGGATATTCCGGGCATATCTGAGGGCTTCCAGGCGAACAGGTCGATGTTGCGGCGGATGCAGCAGACTATGTTTGACTTCAGATCCTCGGCGAGGGAGCAACTTACTCGAAACCATTTCGACTCGTCCCCTGTCCCGAACGACACTTCCTCTAGCTCGTCCGCTGGTTCGGGATCTGGTTGGCTTCTTTCTGGTTGAAACTCGACGGCGTCAAGGGGAAATACACCCCCTCCGACCGCAGCCATGTAGCAGGACCGCACAGCCTCCTGGTTGCCTCGGACGACACTGACCCTCTGCTTTGTGGGAAATTTCAACTTCAAGTGGTAGGCCGACGGCACAGCCTGAAGGGAGAAAACCCTTGGTCGGCCGAGAATGGCATTGTACGCTGCCTTGATGTTCACCATCATGAAGTCCATTGATTCGGTTCGTCTGAGAGGAGTCGTACCTGCGGTGACATCTAGGGTCACGATTCCTTCTATCACCACTGGGATGCCGGAGAACCCGTGCAGGGTGTATCCGGCCGGCTTGAGCTTGTCCCGGGAAAGTTTTAGGTTCTCGAAGGCTTCAAGGAAGAGGATGTTTACCGAACTCCCATTGTCGACGAGGATCCGGTAGACTTCAAAGTTCGCCATGTCGAGACTAATGACGAGGGTATCGCAGTGGGGAACATGGACACCCTCGAGGTCCTCTCCTGAGAAAGAGACAGGGAGTAGCTGAGTCCAAAGAGATGGGAGGTCTCGAACGGCATTCACCTCTCGGACGAACGCTTTGCGGGAAGTGTTAGACTCCCCTCCCATGGATCCCCCGTGGACGCAGTGTAAAATGGCCTATCCTTCGGTCCCTCCGGTCTCGGGATCTCGCTCGGGATGGCGGTTCGGAGTGCGAGTGGGGGGCGAAGGCCTCCGGTTCCTCGTATCCTTCTGGTACCTCTGATTTTTCCTTGTGAACTCACAGAGGTACCCTTGTAGGATGAGGGCCTCGATTTCGTCTTTCAGGGCCCGACACTGGTAGGTTTCGTGCCCGTGATCCTGGTGGAAGCGGTAGTAGAACCGTTGGTCCTGCTTCTTGTTGCTGCTAGGTCGAGGGGGTAGTCAGACGAGGCCCTTGTCCTCTATTTCTAGGAGTATGCGGACACGTTCTGTGTCAAGGGTGTGTACCTCTCGAAGCGGGGGACCGGAGGCACCCTCTTCATACCGACCCCCTCTTTTGTTACTTTCCTGGCCGGCTCGGTCTCATCGACCTTGCGTTTGCCCTTCCCTGTAGCTTCTTTGGCGCCTTCCGGGTTTAGAGCTTCTTCCCCCCGTATGTACTTCTCGACCCTGTTGAGTAGGTCGGGGAAGTCCTAGGGAGGCTTCTTGGCCAAAGAAACCTTTAACTGGCTGTGTCGGACATTGTGCCGGAAGGCGGCTGAGGCGACTCCGACGTCGAGGGAGGAGACAGATCTTGCCTCGGTGGTGAACCTCCTGATGAAGTCACAGAGTGACTCACCTTCCCTTTGTCGGAGGTCTAGTAAGGACGCGCTTGTCTTCTCGGCCTTCCTGCTGGTTATGAAGTGGGCCAGAAAGTTGTCCTCCAGCTGGTGGAACGAGAAGATCGAGCCCGACGGGAGCTTGGAGAACCATTCCCGAGTCGGGCCCCAGAGTGTTGCAGGGAACGCGCGGCACAACAAGGGATCTGAAGCGTTGTGAATCATCATGAGGGTCTTGAAACCCTCCATGGCTCCATGTGATCAGCAGGATCACCCTCGCCATTGTAGGTCTCGAACTGTGGAGGCCGAAAATTCCGGGGGATCTCCGCTTCTAGGATGGGGGCCGAGAAAGGTGTTCGGGTCGGCCTGCGGCCTAGAGCGGGGTTGGGAACGCCGTTGCCAAGGTGGTCGAGGCGGTTCTTCATTTCCAGCAAGCATCGGAGCCCCTCGTTTTCGCATTCGGGGAGATAGGCCGGGTCACGATTGTGGTTCCCTACATCGCCCGTCCGGTGGGATTGGTTGAATGTCTCGGCTCTGGGTGCTCCGTGAATGGCCTCCATGATTTCATCTCGGAAAGCTCCGAAACTCGGCCCTTGTGACCGCACCATGGTCAATCGAGTCGTGCTGGGGCAGCGGCCTTCGATCGATGCGGCTGAGCACCGACGATCGTCCTTCGGGCGGAGGTCTTGTGCGGTTCGGGGCCGAGTTAGAAGCGGCCCCTCCCTTGGTCTGACTCGCCTGTCGGCTCTGGATGACCCGGCGAAGGTCGGGTATGACCGAACGAGATGCGTCCTGCTAGTGTCTGAGGCTGACCCTCGGATTATTCGATCCGTGAGGGTCCTCGGGGACGTCCTGAAAAGGAGGACCGTCCGGGCAACGGGCCGAGGTGACAGCTCTCCTGGGCTTGGGTCCCATGTGAGCTCGGATCGATGGGATGCCGTTGATGGCGAGGTTCGGGCTGATGCCCGTACCGAGAATGTTCCCACCGACGGCGCCAACCTGATGCGGTTTGTTTTTGGGAAGTGTGGATGCACCAGGTGTGAGTTCTATTTGTTTGTTTAGTGGATGGACACGGTACCGGACGGTACGCCCGACCCTCGACAGGAGGGGCACGATCGAGAGTAGAGGCGGAGGTCGGATGCTCGGCTCGGTAGTGGAGGCTCGGCTCGGATCTGGAAGCTCGGGTTCGGGAGTCTCGTGTACCTGCACTCGGCCTAGGAACACCGGGGTTGGTCCCGGTTGCAGGCCCTCCGACGGTCTAGTTAATCACTGTAGTAAAGCAACAGCAGCTAGGGTTTGAGAGGGAAAATATTGATTACCTTTGAAGGTGGGAGAGAGCCTGGTATTTATAGGCATGCTAAACGGGTCTGGATCCGTTTGGGCCGGGTCTGGACCCGTCTGCCCATGGACCTGGTGTAGTAGAAGCCCATGGAATTTAAGACAGATCTGATGATCAGAGGTGAGCACTTTTTGAGGAGATCAGACGGTCCAGGATGTGCCAGACCATTTTTTTCCCATGTCAGTTATTTATGTTTTTTCTTGCTGTTTTATAGTGACAGTAAAGCACTTTTATTTTTCTAACATTTGTTTGTGCTCTTATTTGATGTGATTTTAAGATATAATTTTAGGGAGTGTTTGGTTGGAGGGGAATGGAGGGGAGGGGAAGGGTTTTTTAAAACTTTTCATGTTTGGTTCATTTTTTTAGGAGGAGAGGGGAGGGAAATGGGGGGTGCAACACCCCTCCTGAGCCAATTTTGGCTCCCCTCCAAAAGTGGGGGGATTTGGAGGGAAGAGAAATTATATCTGGTTTTTTAATGTGAATGGACTAAATTGCCCTTTTAGCTAGTTCGCTTTGATATTATGAACAATTTATGTAGCATATATGACTGTAGTGAGACATTGATTTATTTATTTAAGAAATACGACCATTCAACTCCAAGGTCCAAAGTTTGTTGCATTAACACTTTGAAAACCATCGTTGATTTAGAAAAAAAAAATCAACAGAACAAAAGGAACAACAAAAGGAAGTAGATTTATCATACAGAAAGATCTTATGTTTGATTTCAAACAAAAATTTAAACAGAACAACACGAAGTAAATTCCTCATTTATGAAGATCTTGTGGATCTCACATTTGATTTCCAGGAGCAGGGGAAAACATTGCCTACTTTTTTCCACTGTTAGAGAGGGAAATAATGAACTATCATGCACAATATTCAACAATATTTTCATGAAGGATCTAATCAAACATAAGAACTAAATAAGAATAGGATGGAAAATCATGCACAGGAAATTTATCTCGACAAGTTACAGGGACAGGTTACAGGGCGGCTTCCACAACCTTTTATTTGAGACATGCATTGCATACCTACTCAATTCAATCTAGTCATATGAAACTTTTATTGAACCAGGAAATTATCCAGTGTCTACGAACTTCGATAGATCTTCATTTACACATTTAGTATATATCCATTTTATAACCTATCCTGAAATCTCTTAATAACTAGATCCTAGCCTTTCAATCCGTTTACATCGACTACTCCCAGGTGAAGCACTGCTGCTCCTTGATATAAACATTCATCATTAGAATCATGAAATGCACAAACCTGACTATATATAAAATGCAATATTGATGTTTTTTTGTGATTGAGTTTTGTTATAAAATGTAAAAGGGTATAAAATTAATTTTATTATAAAATCCATTCCCTCCCCTTGTGAACCAAACAAGAAGATAATTATTTTCCCTCCCCTCCCCTCCTTTGAACCAAACAGAGTCTTCATTAAATCTCTCCCCTCCTTTGAACCAAACAGAGTCTTCATTAAATCTCTCCCCTCCCTTTCCCTCCGCTTCCCTCCCCTCCATTAAAATCCCTCCCCTCCCCTTCTGTCCTTTGAACCAAACAGAGCCTTAGAGTTTGTAGTCATTTTTAATACAAAATTGTGTCATTTTGAACTAGTGCGGAAATCACTTCCAAGTTTTTTCACAGAAGAGAATTGAAAGAAGGAAAAAAAATAGATTCTTACTAAGTAATTTGATACATATCCACTTTTTATCGATAAATAAATTAAGAATTGGCACAGGCGAGACCATGCAATGCAATCTCTTGGCTATTGCTCAGAGGCTTGCCATTAATGGGTACTAGTATTTGGCACGGGGCAATGCATGTTTTGATAAGAGTTGGAGGATTTTTACGTGCGATATATATGTTAAGGAATAGTTTTGAAATTTAACGTGCGTAATTGGAAAAAATATTTTGAAGAAAAAGCTACGATTTGTATGTGTAATGCACGTGTTTATAAGTAAAATTTGAGTTGTACCTGCAGCGTATGTGGATGTTTGGTGTTAAATATTGAAAATTTATTTTGCACGTGCGGTGCACGTTTTAAATAGGTGAATTTTTGTTTGTTTACTAACTTTTGTTGTAATTATTGGAAGAGTTTAAGTTGCATGTACAACACACGTATTTAAATGTTGATAAATTACAACTCCCAACTCTACCATCTCTACTACTATAATGGGAGAATGCTTTAGGTATTGTTCTTTTTTTTGCCTCTAATAAGAGGTTACCTTTTATAAGAGATTTACAATAAGAGCCTCTTGTAAGAGCCTCTTTTTGATGTGTTCTTTTTATATAAAAATAACCACTTATAAGAACCTCTTATAAGAGATTTCTGTTCTTTTTTCACCTCTTACAAGAGCCTATATTATTCCAAAGTCTATATTACCCCAAAGTATAAAAATAGTGAGATGAAGGACAAGAAAAGATAAGTTCAAATTACTAATATATAAACTAGTTTAATGGCAAGTTAAATTTACAAATCAGTGTAAATCATTGATTATAATTTCGGAACCGAGATAGAAAAGTAGAAACACAGGAAAACAAAACTTTAAAAAAATAAAAGGAAATTTACTCTGTGCCAAAGAACTAATGTAAATGTTGCACTGAGTATGATTAATATCTTACTTTGAGTATGATTAATATCTTACTTTGGTTACCACTTCTATCCATCCCACCCATATCAAGCTTACACCGGAAGACAAATTTTACCTTCTTGTTATTTCTGACGATATTAATGTTAATTTACCAAATCTTTTTGGAATAGGCAATTTTGTTAATGACGAAGCCCTGCTCTATGGCCTTCTCCAAATTATGTAATTTGTCCATTTACCAACCCGTGTAAAGCACATGCATAATTATTGTAAATGAGGTTTTAGACTAAATTCAGATTACGCCTGAATTTTTACTCTAAAAAAAACTATATTTATTAAGACGTGCATTGCACCTGGAAACTGGTAGTTATACATAGAGAGACTGTCACTCCATGTTAATGCAACATTACAAGTAGTGCTCTCGCAGAGCCTACAGTTCTTGGCCCAAAAATTTAATATAAGCCCATGATTGTCGGCCCAATTTCAAGTGCTGGTCAATTTCAAATTTCTTTAAAAAATCCGGCCTGCTTACGGCCCAACCAGGCCACCCCTCTCCGTACCAATTCCCTTTATAAAGAACAGGAAGATTCTGGGGAAAATCTATCTAAAATGGCTGAATAAATGAAGGGTTTGGCTGCTAAAGATAGCAGCCCCCTCCACTCGTTTGTTCTTGTTGTTGTTGTTGTTGTTTTTGGTTTTGTTTGTTTGGTTTCTTGTTCCTGGTTTTTGAAGAGGCGACGATGATGATGATGATGATTAAAATCAGAGAGAACAAACTGCATGCATTTTTTGTTGAATTTCTCGTATCAGAAAGAAAAACCCTAAACTCTTTCTTATCCTTTTTGATGGCGAGGTAGCTGCTGTAACAGCTGCAGCCACTCAGTCATTTTGGGATGGAGAACGAACGTGGCCACGGACAAATCTAGTATATATATGTATAAAACAGTAATGCTACATCCACAACCAATTCTACAAGTAGAGAGAGAGAGAGAGAGAGAGATATAAGGAAGGAGAGTTGGGGTTTTTCTTTCCCACTGTTGTGATGGAGTAAAGGCGAATCTGAGCCGCCCCTTTCTTATCTTCTAACCAGTGTTCTTCATTTTGGTGGATTTCTATTTTGTATTTGGGGATTTTTTTATTTTTATTTTAAAATTTGTCCGTACTTGAAGTGAGATTAGAGAAACTCAAGAATTAATGGTTTGATTTGATCCATGTATATGTCTACATTTTCCTTGTTGCCGTCAGGTGAATGTGGAGCTTGAACAAGTCGAGGGGGGTTCCTTGAGGAAAGGGAGGACACTTCGAGGGTGAGATCTATCATGGCTTTCTTCTTCTTATTATTATTATTATTATTCTGCTCGATATACTCATGTTGTATGTGATTTTAGCATAGGTTTGCTTGTATAGTTGTAATGTCTTGCTCACATGTTTGTTCTTTCTTTAAATGTTTTTGCGAACTATAAATAAATTTTTGTGAGAATTTTATATTGTAATCGTTCATCATTACTGATAACTTTGTTAGATTTATGTTTTCTTTTTCGTGTGTTTGCTTGTCTATTTTGTATGTAGCTCTTATTTAAGCTCTATCCTTGTCTTTATAAATATTTTAGTATTTCAAATATCTGCTACTGTCGGATTTGCTGACTTTTTTAAAAAATTTAACTTGATGAGGTTTTTATAATCATACATAATGCTGGATTGATTGAAGTATTATAGTGAGTTATAAATTCTCTCTAAGATACTAATACCAGATTTTCTATTGGACAGTATCTACATAGGGCTAAAAGTTATCACTTTATTAACTAAATGTCTTGTCTGCATTGTTGAATCTATGCCATCCTGTTAACATAGTTTCAACCAGTCCAGTAACATGTGTAAATTGTTCTTGAAGATGTCGTTTCTGGATGAGGTTTATAACATGACTCTTGTTATTCCATGCTTGCTATCCGCTTTTTATTGTGGCTTTTTAGTTATATGTTTGCTTGTATAAGCTTTTTGATTTGGGAAAAAATGTTGGACCATGGTTCACCTGATGTATATGGAACTGATGGTTTTGATGTCCTTCGAAAATTGTTCTCCGTACAATATCTTCTAGATTGCAAGGAGATCTTGTAAGAGCATCTATAGTCGTTGGAAGTTAAAATTTAGGTATTTGGCAAATAGAAATAGGAAAATTGGAATTGAGTTGTAGTCATCTAAACCCAAAATTTGGCTTTTCAATGTTAAAAATGATTGGATGAAAGATCATTTCTTGTTGGAGCATTTTTTTTAAAAAAATAATTAAAAATAATGGACGGGATTATCATATTCCGTTCGAGAGCAAAGAAATCTGAATTAAAGAGTGAATGGACCCATAATTTGGACCATAGGACTAAATATATAGGGTTTTAAAAAATTTGGCGAAGGAAGGGCCTCCAGTGTATGATTTCCTTCTTTTTGAATATATATATTTTAAATTTTATAAAATAGCTATCCCGTCTGATCTGTTTAATAAAAATAATAATAAAATTGCCATCGGACGAGATGTGATATTCCGATTGCCAATTTTTTAAAAATGCCATATCCTCTCTCAATTTTGGCCATCGATTGTTCACCTCAAACCCAAAAAATGGAAATTTAGCCAACGACTGCATCATGTTTTTGGCCAAAAATTTTTTAATTTGAAAATTTGGACAACCACTACATATGCTTTAGAGTAATGCTACACCCACTACCAATTTCACTACATTTCTTTTCACTACTCTTAGGTGGCATACTCCAATAGGTAGGGGAAGATAGAGTAGGTGGGAGAACTCTCCAATAGGAGTATGCCACCAAGGTAGTGAACAAAATGGTAGTGAAATTGGTAGTGGATGAAGCATCACTCTATGCTTAAAGGGGGCTTGTTTTCCAAAGTATATCCAATGGTAAAAGCACTGAAAATTGTGTTTGTAGACCATGGTCCAGTAAAAAAACCCTATTTTCGTGTGCATCTTGCTGACCAATGCGTGTTCGCTTTTAATGTGCAAATTTAGATTCTATTTTGAAAACACACTTAGAGGGTTAATAGATATTTATTAGGTGGAGGTATAGGAGCATATCCTATAGGTAGCATTCCTCTACATGCTTGTATGTAACTGTAGGGAAAAAAGAGAAAGCTCTTCGTCTCGCAAGTAGAAAACTTGATAGAAAGTGAGATAAATAAACTGAGACGATATAGAGATTTTACCCCTTTAGAAGAAAATAACAAGTACACGAAAATATGAACTTAAGTTTATACACAACTTGAAGTCATGTATTCAAAAGGATATCTCTTGTACACACTCCTTATCTAAAGGATCACTCTATACCAAGAGTTATACACACTTTTGAAACAATCACAACTCACATTGCTTCTATACACGAAGACTTTTAGAGTTTTAATGTTTTGATTTTTGGATAATTGAGAATGAAGGAGTGACCCTCTATTTATACTAAGGTGGAAGTGTCTAGAGCTTAATAATAATTATCCATTAACGCACCATCCAATCACAGCATCTTCAGCCTTGCACCTTCATGAACTTTCTAATTTTTTAGTCTTGCACACTTGCCATGGGACGTGTGGAGACTCACTAATTACATGGGAGAACTAATAATTCTCAAGTGGTCTAGAATATCTAGAATCCACCAAGGGGGCAAAACATAACAATCTCCCTCTTGCTCACATAGGTGAATGATTTCACACCGCCACTTCAATTACTGAAATTCACTTGTTATATCCACAAGCACTCAATTGGTCATGTTCGTGTACCAACTACACATCTCGAATGAGTTGCATACGATCCTAGCTCCCCTTAATTTATAACGGTCAATGCTATGTGTAACTGTTTCAAGTCAATAATTACTAGTTGGTCTCGAAGATTTGTTCTATATTATCATTATCATATATAATATATGATATCCTATGACTTTTGTAAGGCAGAAACATTTTAAAGAGATCCTCTTGTATTTTATGCCATTTTTAAATGAATAGTTTATACTCACAAGTATGTAAGTATACTCACAAATATCTCTAATCTCTAATAATATTATAATGGGAGAAGACCTTAGTGTCATTTGTAAATATACCATCTTACGTGTATTGCACATACAACTCCAACTCTCCCATTATATACTTTATTTAAATCTGCTAACTTACGTGCATTGCACGTACAACTCAAACTCTCCCATTATATTCTTTATACTACTTTTTAAAATATATATGTATTAACACGTACTATACAATATTACTTTAAAAACTATATATTGATTAAAACGTGCATTGCACGTGTTAAATACTTGTATGATTAAACCGAAAACGATATTATTTACAATATAATGTACTGTGTCTAGATAACTAAGGTTTGTTAGTTATTTGACACATTTACAATATGTTTTACATAATTAAACTGAAAAACAATATTATTAAATTATGTCTCGAATTCGTGCTTACTCTAAGGAGGTGTTTGTTTGATGAGAAAGCCCATGAATTTCGTGAAAATCCTTCAACAAAATCAAGTTTTGTACGTATGGACATAATAACCAAGAGCATTTCCACCGGGTGGCCATTTGGGTTGCCATTTTCATATTTGGCATCCCAAATGGCAAAAAAAAACCTACACCGGCATGTCATTTCCAAATTTGAGAATTGCCATTTTCCCCTCAAATTTGGCAAACCAAATAGCATTACCAAATGTCTCATCACCACACCTTTTTATCTTTTCTCCCTAAATTTGAATATACATGTATACACTATTAATATACTATTATATACATATTTAGCAACCCCAATAGCAACCATGGGCGTAGAACAACCTCTGATTTTTTTTTTTAAATTGTCATTTAGATTGCCAAAATAAAAAATTGCAACCCAAATAGCTATCCGACCGGTAGAGATGCTCTCATTTAGCTAGTTTGTAAGTACATTATTTTCTTTAGGTAGCTTTCACATTAGGTATTATTAACTTGTTTTGACATCTCGAGCATTTGAACGCATCTTAAGTTTCTTATATCTTGACATCTTGTGTATCTACATTGAATTTTGTTACTGGCACATCCAAAAAGAAATTTATATTTGTTATTTATCTCTACTTTGTAATGTATTTATAGTGTGATTAGTAATATAATAATTGCGGGCTACGAGCCTTATTTTCTCTCCCCACTACCATAAAAATATTTTCTTTTCTTCATTTTATGCATGGAGCAAAAGGATATGAATCCTCTCCCATGGATAATTCTCCAGAGAGGTCTTGTACCATCACCCAACCACGCACACATCTTCCGTCAAAATTTGTGCTCTCTTGTATGATCAACCTGGTGTATAGTTGGATGGGGCACTCGACCTCTCCACTGAATTATTTTGAGAGGATTCATATCGGAAGCAAAACACTTCTACATCCATATACATACTCAGGGAAAACAATACAACAAAAGAAAATAAAAGAACCTCATGTCCAATTGTACTCATTGTTATAACACAGCAACAAGACTTCTTAACAGTAGGTTTGAAGTCCAAGATAGTGCTTTATTAAGTGCATATGTAGTCGCTGGAACTCAAAATTTTCATAGTTGGCATTTGGAAATAGATATCTTGAGTTCAAACTGTAGTCTTGTACCATGTATGCATAATAACTTTTATAGGCCTAATTCTATAGAATAATTTCTTCACATTTTGAAAAAAAAATCATCGGACGAGAGATCAAATCCCGTTCGTGATTGAAAAAACAAAACAAAACATGCATGGGCGGTTTTTTTTTAATTTTAAAAATGGGACGAGAGATGATCTCCCGTCCGATACAGTTAATATATATATATATATATATATATATATATATATATATATATATATATATTGTAAGATGATAGATCATCTTGCGTCCGAACAAAATAAATGTTAAATTTGACGGACGATAATTCATTTTTCAACTGCTATAATTTGGAAATTCATATACATTTTCTCAAATATTGAAGAATACTGTTCCTCAAAACTCAAAATTTGAAAATATATTCTTATGCATGACTTTGAATCAATTCAAAATATATTCTTGACTTAGAATTCTATAAGCATTGTTTCACTCAAGAATTTGGTAACTGCATTTTCTGCATAGTTGTAAACTCGATAATAATCATCTCATAGTCCTAATTTTCTTGAACTGTATGTTAAATTCACTTGAAGAGTAATGATACACTGGATCATATCTTATTATTTTGCTACAGTTTATGAACTTGTGGCTTTCTTTCATTGCCGTGGTTAGCACATTTGTATAAATGGCAACAATAGATGAGTCTTCCAAAAGAGCAATTCACACAGTTGTTGCTATTATCACCGCCCTATTAGCCGTGAGTGGTGCAACGAGGTATTTCATGATGAGTAATTGCATTTACTCAGAGCTCTTATGGTTTGACAGCAGAATTGTGATCATATTAAATAATATTTCAGGTCAGAAAATATTGTTCTTGTTATAGCCATTGGCACTAGTGGCCTTCTGATTGGATGGCTATTGGAGTTCTCTACATCATGTAGATCCAGATATTGCCCGATTGTATTCGACCTAAATATGACTAATGGGTATGCTTTTGTGAACATTTTTATTGTATTGTCTCATAATGCAAAAGAATGTGATTTCAGTACTTAAATGTTTATAGTTTCCTCTCCTCTGGAAGGCCAGAGGTCAGGTGTTGGAATCCCACTTGCACCAGTTACCTTTGTGGAATAAGAGTTTGTGCAGATTATAGGTCTTGTCCAGAAAATAGAATAAAATGAATGAAATGTAAAATCACTGACTTATAATAGTACTTATTGTTGGTGTGCTTCATCATGTCAGAACAATGTAACTAAATTTTTCTGCAGGTGGCAAAATATGTAGAGATGGTTTGCTGAATGAAAGGTATAGTTGGCCATTTGTAATTTTGGGATTCACTGCTCTGGCATTTGCTGCCACAAGCTGGACACTGGAAAGCAATAATAGCTACTGAATATGGCACGGGTATGAAAGCTCTCTAGTACTTAATACCTCTATGTAGACACGAAAAACACATTAATAAATTATTAGATAGCATTATCTTTTTTTTCATTCCATTTAGCTTGAATTCGATCTCTTTTTAACGGCATAGGTTTTTTCTGCATCTACAACAAGTATAGTATCCATCCGAATTTTACTATTAACATGTGCAATATACGTGCCCATAAATCTAGTACAGAATTTTGGCAAATTATAGGGGCTATAATAGAAGGCAGGGAATCTTAAAACAAAAATTATTGAAGTTTGATCCGTAGCCACCAGTGATGGTCCAGTGTCCTATTGGACTTTTAGTTTTTACATCGGTGTCTAAAATATTTTGTTTCTCTTGTTGACATTCTGCTTCCATGTTGCAGTTTATGGCACGTATCCATGTACACATCATCCTTCTTCTTCCTATGTTCAACTTCCCCAAAGAGCAGCAATGAAACCCAGCTGTCGGTTTATGAGCTCACACGGCAGGAATCTTTGTCAAGAACAGCATAAGAGACAGATACAGAACTCTGTCACTGTAGATTGTCACCCTCATTTGAAAAATTAGTGGTGGTTCTATTTAAACTATTTTTACCGCAACAAGTGTATATAGCTAAGAGGGCAAATTTTGAAAATGGAATTTCATCGATGGAAATTTGTAAATTGGCGAGTGAGGATGGGGGAGAAAATCGATGGAATTGGTTGGGGAAGTTGGTATAGGTGTAACTTTAAATTTTGCGTACTTCCTGTACAACAAAATGTAAGCTGTGGTTCGGTCTTGTAGAGAAGTGTGTATCATTGAAACACGAGCTATAGCCATAAATTTGGTAAACTTTGCCGGCTAGATTATGTACATTGTATGTTAAAATAAATTTGTGACTATTGGATATTTGTAAGAAAAATTTAAGCTATTGAAATCGGTAGTGTCTGTACCAGATGCGCTAGTTTCATTTTAATTAATGGGGCATAGCTTTCTGGATTCTGTGTTATATAATGCTTTCTGCATGGAGTGACAATTGTGTTTTTGTTTTGGTAATTCTGTTACATTTTTTACCTGTTACGTACTGTTACAGGATCCAAGCTTGGATATATAATCACTCAAAAGATGTAGATGATGCTACTTGTTATATCTGTAATTTTTTTGGCATTTTATAGCATGATCAATAACTCTTCAGAATGGTTCTCATCACTCTTCGCTATTGTACTTTTATTACTCAAATTCAATTTGTGAAGCCTATGATGCCCAATATTTCTGTCGAAGTGGGAGCATCATTAAATATTTCATTCATCATGATTTGATTGTTTTACTTTATTTAATAGGTAAAAAGTAAATATGTGCATTAAAGGCTAGGGCTGTAAATCGGACCGTACATGTTCGGACAATCATATGTTCAAGCTCGGACCGAAATTTTACTCGGACGAGCTTATGTCCGGCTCGGTCTAGGTCGGACAAAATTTTTATAGTTCGGACTCGGTTCGGTAAAGCATCGGACCGCAATAATATTCAGACGGACTTATGTCCGGCTCGAGCTCGGTAAAGAATCGGATCGAATAATTTGTTCAGGATCGGTTCGTATAACAGTTCGGACAGTCCACGGTCGGACCATTTCTCGAGCCGGACTCGGACGAACGACGGACCGTCATGTTCATTTTACACCCCTATTAGAGGCACACATCAATTAACTAACTTCACCTACATTTGTTACATTGTTTTTTTTTCAAGGACAAAGGTGGAATAACGCCATCCTATTTCATTAATAAGAAGTTAATAAAACAATCCCGGCGTACCGGAGAAAAATACAAAAAAAACAGTGCATAAAGTAGAACATAATCTCCCAACAATATCCTGGGGGGTGGGTCCAACCAAAAGTACGAAAGTACAAACCGAGGTACAATTGTCTAAACAAAGTACAAAATAGAGCTAGCTACAGACTGTGGGCTTCCCAATTGTATCATGTTCCCTGTGTACATTTGTTACATTGTTCCCAAGTAATTTTATCTGTTCAAATTAAGTACATAAAGAAGTAAGGAACAAAAATAAAAAATCTGCAGAATACTTGTAATTAGATTTTAGTACTAGAGATAATTATGGTGGTCAGGGAGTGACAGATCATGCATAGTTGCATATACTAATTATTTATATGCTTCTTAACCCCAGAAATTTCCCTCTGGTAAAGATTATCTCAGAATTGCCTTCATATATATATATACTAGGTTTGCCCGTGGACACGTGCCTACGGTACGTTTTCGTGAACGATACATCATATAAAAATGCATGTAAAATATTAAATATAGATGTGTATTTGACTGAGAAATTTCTGTGAAAAATGATTTATATAGATGTGTATTTCACTAAGAAATTTTTGTATTCTGAATTAAGTTGTTTATTAGTTTATATCTTGCAGGATTATTTGTCAAGAGCTCGGAATTGAAAAGGAGTACTGTGAATCTATAACAATAGTGGATCGAAATTAGTTGCTATGTGTGACTTAAACATAAGAGATTTCAAACTGCATGAGCAGCAATTCAATTGGTAATGCAGTTATCGCCTCAAACTGCATTAGTTAATTCCTCGTTGTTGTATTTTCATGTAGTAAACCATGTATAATTTTAAAAGAGGTTAAAAATGAGAGAGAAGGGGGGGGGGGGGGGGGGGGGGGGGGAGAGAAAAGCTTGTTGTGATGTACATGTGAAGACCTTTTGTTAAATGTGATCAAGTATAATTACATCTCCATATTAATATATTTAGTATCCAGATACTAGAGAGCCTACTGCAAATTTGATCTGAAACAGGCTTGGTAGCCCCAATTTTTGATATATTTCAATGTATGAGATATTTGACCTGTTTTTTTTTAAAAAAATCTATAACTTACACCAAAATACATAAGCCCACTATCAGGCATTTCAAACATTAAAAGAACATGATGATTGCAGATGGATTGACGACTCAACCCGCCAAAAATCACGATCAATGATGAAAAATCATTATAATGAAAAAGGAATCAATCAAGTCAAAATCAAGTAGAATACTAATAGAAATTTTAATAAAAATTTTGACAGTCTCCTTTAAAATATTAGCCCTTTTAGAGCAAATCCTTGCGAAATTCTGCTAACAATTAAAAATATAACATCACAAATAGTTAATATCAATCCTCCCCAGGCCAATCCAAGGAACATCACGCATGCATCATATATATAAGGCTATGAAGGCAAAAATCTTGATATGATGCTAGTTACAAAAAAAAAAAAAAAAAAAAAAAAAAAACCAAAAATTCGTTTGAAAACGTAATGGATTTATAGGAATTTTAGTAAAAAATTCGACAGAATCTCCCCTAAAATATTAGCTCTTTTACAGCAATTCCTTACGAAATTCTGCAAACAATTAAAAATATAACATCACAAGCAGTTAATATCAATCCTCCCCAGGCTAATCCAAGTAACATCACACAGGCATTATATATATAAGGCTCTGGGGGCAAAAAATCTTCATATGATGCAAGATACAAAATAAAAACTAAGAATTCGTTTGAAAACGTAATGAATTTTTAAAAAACATTTCAAAAAACTTTTGAAAAACAACACACATAACCCAATACTTCACAACTTTGTGGGTACGGGTTTTAACATCACTATATTATATCATCATCCTATACAGATACTTACATCATCTCCCAAAATCCAAAATATTACACAAATTTACATAATCCCTTATTCTACAACTAATACATCATTCACCAACCCTACTACAAAAAAAAAGATTACAAGGTTGTTACAATAGGGATCAAACACAAAGCTTCGAGTTTTCAATATGGGACGAAACAATGAGCCTACACAAACAGTAAGAATTTTTCAAGAATCAATCAAAACCAATGATAATTAAAGAAACAAACTATTTGATATAAACAAATAGTAAGAGCTGAAGACGGGCAAACCTAGTATAATGCACATGCGATGCACGCCTACAAAATGTATAGTCATTGATTAAATATAATACTCATAAGAAAATATATATAGTAAATTATTTAACAACCTATATAAAAAATGTGTTCTCAAAATAAAGGAAACCAATTAGCAATTAAGCTACAACAGTCTAGTTAGAATAAAATCATTCACCATCAATGTCAAATTACAACAAACAATGCCCAATATAGAATCAGTCTAAATCGGATAAATGCTTAGCAAAATCAATATAAACCTCCAAAATTGAAATGTACGCTGCGCAATCCAACCGATGTCTTCTGTAATGCCTCAGCAAGAAATCCCTACAAACCACACAACAATCTTATTATCCATATTCATCTCACTGTTCTGCATTGCAATAAACAAACCAATCAATATCTACTCAAACCCAGGTAAGCAATTACCTTCCCACCTAAAAGCAAGTAGCATCAACAGCAGCAAACAGAGCAATACACACCCAAGCCAACAACCAAGTCTATAAGTCTATAAGTCTTTACTCTGCAATCAACCAACTCCAAAGTTCTGTGTGTCTAACTCCCTTGCAACGAATATTGCTAACATTTAGTAACGAAGCCAATGCTTCTCTTAATAGAAATATCTTTACATTACAAAATCTCTAGCAATGTCCATGTCAATTCAATAAAAGTTCGAGAAAACAGATACTTAACGATACTTAATTTAAGGGGACTAATATCCTAGAAATACTATTGCTAATAAATAAAGCTCTTTGCTTTGAATACACTATCAATAAACAAATTCCTCTGTTTAGATGGTGTTCCTTATGGTGTTCCTTTTCACCAAAAGGACATGACATATACATGATAAGATTGATTAAGGAAAAACATAACAACAATTACCCAATCTCATAAGAAAATTGATTGTAATACAAAAACAGTTACCCTATTGTCAGGATGCTCATTCTGCGAGTTGGTATGATGGTGAGGGAGCTGATACAGAGACTAATATATCATATATATATATAAGGATAATGTGTTTGTGTTGCTGTGTACAGGGGTTAATGGTCAATTCTGTAATAGGAATCTGCGGCGACACGTGAGGGAGAGACATAGTCGCGGAGGGAAGACTATAGAGTCAAATTGTCCATGTGATCAAGGTGGAGATATCTTGCCAATATGAGTTTTAGAAAGACCTCATTAAAATTTTCTTATAGTTTTTACATGGAAGGAAAACAATGATGATTTATTTGTGAGTTTAAATGTGTTTCTCTCGCTTTCTTAATCTTGTAAATTTAGTAAAATTTCAAAGTTTATTTCTCACATATTGTTGATATTCTTGTCATTACAATTAGTCATCAGTTATCTATTTTGCAATGAAACAGTCTTATCTGATGTTCCCTGTCAAGTGGTGGATTCTTTGAAGTAGTTATGCGAGTTTGAAGTAATTCCACATTCATTGAAACTTGGGTACTCTTACAGGGGAGCAGGTCAGTTGCGAGGAAACTTTTTCAAACTGACCAAAACTCTTCAGCTTCTAAATGAATGGAGACTTAAATGAACATGTAAAGTACATCATTATTCAGTCTTCTGTTATGCAAATATCGTATCTTCTTCACAGACATACTTCCGACACTTGGAAAAAAAATTATGCCATATGATTGAGTGTTCTTGTGGAAAAAAACACTTTTATATTAGAATAGCTGGGTGATTGAGTCAATGATGTCTATAGCAGTCATAGGCCTACTATGTTTGTATGCTAATTTGGTAAGATTAAAATTTTGTGGCAAATTTATTGTGAAAAAACGAACAATCATTCCTAAATTGTGCATGGAACACATTTTGTTCACTGGGAACATTTATCAAGTATACACCAACAATTAAGTGATTACTTGTATATGTAACTACTTGCAACACCAAATTAGTTTTTTCTTAATGGCAATGGAGCTCAACATAATGGATACTAATGATGAACTTAAGAGTTAATAATATTGTAAGTCAACACTTGGGTAGGGATCTAGAACTATAAGAAAAATTGAAAATAATATTGTAAGTCAGCATTTGGGTAATGATGAACTTAGATGTATACACAGAAAAACTATAAGAAAAATAGAACAATTTGCACTGATGCCCAAGAAATATTTAAGAGTTGTACCTTTGGAACTTAACATCAACTGTACCCAGTAATGGTGAGATTTTCAACATGATCAAGTGTCAAACCTGAAATGAGTACATTACATTTCACTGGATCGAGTGTCAAACCACTAAACAATATGATAACCATGTATGGGTAGAGGCAACTCAAGTTCCACATAGAATGGGGAGTATTTAACTAAGATCATTTGGGCAATCTCAATAAAGGCTGTGATTTGCATACATTAATCCAAAAAGTATAGTGGTAACTTAGCAAAAGCAAGGATGCCTTAAGTAGATCAAAACAAACTTGGATAAAAAGTTGATGTAGTTAAAAAATTCATGCACTAAAAAGTTTATGTGGTCTAAGCATATGAAACAGTTTTGGCATCAGGAGATCATGTATTAATTATTCAAAATTGTGTGTTATAAGCTTGAGGAGTTCATGCAGTAAAAAATTTAATAACTAAAATGTTCTAAGTTTTGGCTTCAGGAGATCATGCACTAAAAAGTGAGGGATTCAAATACAAAATACTTCACCTCATCTCATGCTCTCTCTGTATATTATTTTAGTTACTTCTTACATGAAAGCATATTCTACTCCTTAGTTACAGAGTTATACTTCTCAGGATACCTACAAAGTTGCATATTCTACTCCTTAGTTACATGAAAGTATATCTAGACTCTGCTGAGATAAGATCACAGAGAAGATTCACAGTGGGGTAAGCAAGAGGCTTCTGACATCAAAAGAAAGCAAACAAAAGGAAAAAAAGCCTAATCATCAAGTAGATCTAAAATTGTCAAGTGTAACAGCTAGATGTGGCATCCAGCATTAGTTTGGACATCAAAGTAGCATATCTGAAGTGATTGTTAATAGAATAATTGACATTACTAAGAACTAAATTTGCACTGATTTTGGAAGGACTCATAATCGTGTCAATATATATTAGGATGAAATAAAATATAAAATACTCAAGTCATACCTTCAGCTATTGCTTCATCAATTATATCCTTGAAGCGGTGTGAGTCAAGCTTTGGCTCAGAACAAAACATTGAACAAAAAAGCCTGTAAAACAAAAACAGGTCAGATAAGCTGCAGATATCCTCCATATACACAGCCAACATAAACAGATACTCCCAAGTCAGACCTAAATATAGATCCTTCAGATCTTTCTTCTCTGAATCTGATCCTCAACAGTTAGCTTCAAACTCATCAACATCAGCTTCTTCTGTAACCTACACAGCCAAAAGAAAAGGGGATCCCTTATGTGCAGAGTCAATATAAAAAAGCATGCTGGCAATTTTATTATCTCAGTTGTTACAATCTAACTAAATAACCTAAAATTACATGATACCTTCTTTTTTTTGAAACACATCCATATATACAAACAATAACCATGAATATTCAACACATCCATGATGTAATTCTTCTTCTTCTTTTTTTTTTTGGCAAGTCAGGAAATAGAAAAAATGAAAAAATCTTAACCTCACTGAGTGCAATTATGCAAGGCAAGACACTTGGGTCACTCTCTATCTAGGAGACCAAATCTCTAGATACAGGCGGACTGGAAAAAACGAAAGACCTGTGACAAAACACAAAAAAAAGAAATTAGAAATGAGAAAAAGCAAATTGTATACCCTAAATTTATACTAAATCTGAGAAACTCTGATCTTGTTTTCCTTCTCCAATCACTGACAATCAAATTAGATTTAGACATGAAACTAAAATGAACTATATACTTTTATGGGCACATAAAACTAAAATGAACAAAACAAACATGAAAGATGCAAAAGATTCAAGCTTTATCCTTTCTTCTCAAAACAGAATTCATACTCATCAAAATTCGCACTACGAACAATGCAAATAGCATTCAACCGCAAATATCTCGACTTTAATCATCAAATGGAATGAGAAAAAGAATTGTTTTGTTTGTCAATGAGAAAAAGCAAGTTGTATACTGTAAGCCACGTGGTGAAATTATTCTAGCAAGTTGTATACTGTAAGGCACTGTAAGACACATGGAGAAAAGTATAGATGGTTTTTATATTGCAACAGTGAACGTACTACATAAATATTGAATGGAATACATAATGAGCAACAGTGAACAGTGAACGTACTACAGAAACTAAAGAAATTTGGAGTTACAGAACACAACATAAATAGTATCAAAACAGTAAATTACCGTACAAAATAAATTTCTCGAATAATACTAATTCTTACCTGAATTATGGTTTACGTTCTCGGTTATTGAGTTGCATCGGATGCATCGGATCGCACTGAAGAACTTTCACTGTCAGAATCTGTAACACAACTCAAGGTATAAGTCAATTTAAATTTTAAGGAAAACAAAATTTCATGTACTATTAATGTTTAACCTAGATTTGCCCGCGCGCACGTGCCTATGGCACGTCTTCGGAACGATACAAAACACGAAAATCCTTGTAAACAGTAAAACAACAATTATTTAGCTCAAGTTTAAATAGTATGACAATAATTAGTTGTAAATAAAAGTTCATGTTTCCATTAGTATATGTTGAAAAATAATAATAAATGGGGGTATAAAATCTAACTTCTTAGAACTTTAAGTGTGGAAAATGATGAAATTTAACTATACAATAAAAATAATTATAATTGCTATTTTCAATATAACATGTACAATAAAAAAAACATAAAAATTCTGAAAATTTACAAACTTTAAATCTTAAAATCTAAATTTCTAAGTAAATAAAGAAAGAATGGGAAAGAGAGTTAGGGAGAGATAGGAAAAGAGAAATATGAAAAAGTGAAGAGAGAGGAGAGAGATGGTAATAAAGTAATGAGTTTTTTAGTTTTGGGAAGATTTATTTATTTATTTATTTATTTATTTATTTATTTTTTTTTTTGGGGGGGGGGGGGGGGGAATGTGTTCTGTGGGGTTAGATCTGAGCCTGTGATTTTGGAAAAGCAAGGATTCCAATACAGCAGCTATCATTAAAATTCTGATATGCAGATTAGGGTTTAGCTTAAAAGTAAATTAACAACATACCACCACATAGAACCAGTTGTCAAAGTCAAACCAGGATACACAATTACACCTATGACACATCCAAGAGGATACCTAATAGTAGACAAATCAGAGCTTTACTACATGCTTAATACTCAGCATAAATATGAGAAATAAATTATGGACTTGGATCGTGTACGAGGTTCGATCATCAAACCAGTTCCAGAAGTCATAGATTTCCTTCTTTGTAACAAACTGAAATTAAAGCACTACATCAGAAAATAGCAGTGGATTATATGAAAATTCTAGAAGACCCAACTTTAATACCAATCATACTCGCGTTCATGTGAAAACTTGAGAGGTTTTAGATCGGTATCACATCTCATACAATACCAAGATGGATTGACCAGGGCCAGACTAAAAAATTCCTACCGATACTCACATTATGTAACTCATGCCAAATATTACCGATCCACAGCAACAAATAACCCATACCAAAGACATGAATTTGCTTCCATGGTCTTAGTCCTACGTACATATGCTTCCTCTCTGCATATTTGAAAGTTTTGCTAATTTGGACTGGATCATTGTTGCTAAAAAAAAGATTTTAACATTAAAAGTTTGACTTTGCGCTCTTTGATGCAAAACATATTCAACTAAGCATTGCAACCACACTCGATGATCCCCATATATATACAAAGACCTCAAACACATTTACAACAGTCAATTTATGGCAGAATTTAACTGGCATTTTCACAAAAGATATTTCCTACTCCTTGCATCACAGTTTTGACTCATACACTCTCCGTTAAAGATTATTGAATTGTTAAATTCGTTTTGATTATATTGAAAACATGAAGAAGTAGAAGAAGAAATCCTCATTCCAAAATGAACCTAATGAATAGAACCAATTTTCCGATCTTGACTAAAACATATTTAACGAATCATTAATCCAAAATTTAAAAAGCAATAAAGTTATCAAATGAGATCTGACCTGAGTTACTCTGTAATTGAAGTACGGATCGAACTCATGGATCACGCTTTCGTACTTGATAGCCTGCCCCCCCCCAAAAAAAAAAATTAAACGAAAAAACGCCCACCAGATTCTCACAACTCAGATATAATGTTTCAATTCAAGAAGAAAACATCCACCACACTCTCACAACTCAGATGTAGGGTTTCAATTCAAGAAGGCATTGAAAATCGACAAACTAACAGAGAATAGACGGATCGAGAAGGCGAAAACGCCGATGAGGAGGAGGATGAAGAAGCAGAGGACGCCGCCGAACGCGTTGCGCAACGCGCTCGGTGGTTTGATCTCCGGTGACGCCGCCATTAATGGCGGATCAGAGTTTTCTTCTTTACGATGAAGAGGAAGAAGACGGAGACTTTCGAGTTGGGGTTTTGGGTTTGGGCCATCCACTGGTTATTTTTTGTTTGGGGGGATTGTACAGAAAAGATTGATATTTTTGTTTTTTTGTTTGGGGGAATTTTTGTTTGCGGGATGGATGAGAGAGAAAGGCAGAAATGGGGAAGAGGGTGGGGGGAGAGAGAGGGGGGGTTTGAGTTAATGTGTTTTGGGGTTTGAAATTTTGGACGGAAAAATATGTTTTGTGATAATCAATCTGGGCGATTGGTTTCATGAGAGACTGAAGGAGAGCCAATTGATAGCTTTCTTTGTAATTTATTATATAGACTATATTTGCCTGTGGGCACGTGCCTACGGCACGTTTTCGGAATGATGCAGCATATGAAAGTCTTATAAACAGTAAAACAACAATTATGTAGCTAAAGTTTGAATAGAAAAACAATAATTAGTTGTAAATAAAAATCCATGTTTCCATTGGTATATGTTATAAATGGGGTGTAAAATTCTTCTTAGAACTTTGAGTGTGGAAAATGATGAAATTTAACTGTTGATGAGATATTTGTTACTTTTAATGTAACATGAGCAATAAAAAAATATATAAAAAATCTAAAATTTTACAAACGTGAAATCTGAAAATATAAATTTATGAGTAAATAAAAAAAAAATGAGAGAGAGAGAGATAAATAAATAAATAAATAAATAAATAAATAAATAAATAAATAAATAAATAAATAAATAAATAAATAAAGGAGTTGTTTTGGGGATTTGAATTTGAGTTTTGGGGGGAAACTTTTGGGCGAGAAAATATGTTTTGTGAGGTTAGATTCGGACCATTGATTTCAACCCTATTGAATGAGAGTCACTTGATAGCTTTCTTTGTGTTTTATTATATATATATATATATATATATATATATGATATATCCTATGATATCCTATGACTTTGAAGGCAACCTTTGACTTTGAAGACAATTCTATATTATCATTATCATATATAATATATGATTTACTATGACTTTTGTAAGGCGGAAACATTTTAAAGAGGTCCTGTGGTATTTTATGTCATTTTTAAATGAATAGTTTATACTCACACGTATGTATACTAACAAATATCTCTAATATTATAATAGAAGAAGTCCTCAGTGTCATTTGTAAATATACCATCTTACGTGTATTGCACTTGCAACTCCAACTTTTCCATTATACACTTTATTTAAATCTACTAACTTACGTGCAGTGCACGTGTTGCCGCTAAATTTGGTGTAGGGGCAAACAGATAGTATTTGTGGATTCTTAGGAAAACTGAATAGCAAACCTGTATACCTGTTCCGTCGGAGTTTGACGCTGACTCCTGTCGTACACCTGCAAAAAGTGCGAGACACCGGGGTTGTTCCCGGCGATGCACCCTCCGACGCTCAAGTCAGTAATCAGGGATGATTAAGAAAGAGCGTGAAAACTGGCAAAAGATTGATTACCTCTTAACGGAGATGGGTGGGGGTATTTATAGTCGCCTTACGGATCAGATTAGGAATGTAATCCCCGTAATCTGATAAGGAATATAATCCCCATAATCAGATAAGGAATGTAATCCCTAATCCCCAGTGAAAAGATAGATGTGAATCAGGGCCGTTGATTAGGATTAATCAGAGACCTTGATTTTATCTTGCTGGACTGGGTGTGTTTCGGGTTGGGACCCGTACCCAGTTGAGTTGGATCCGTTCGTGGGTTATTGGGTCGTGAAGAAAGACCCAGTTCCCATTTCAGACCCGTTATTAGGTGAAATTACCGTTTTACCCCTGAGCTTTAAGATTCATGTCCGATGTGAACGGTCCCGGTTTAATCCTATTTTTAGCCATATCACGAGCCCCCCACTCCTAGAGACTCTTCATTGGAGCTGGCGATGGTGTTGGGTTCGGCCATAGCGGAGCTCGGAGCTTGGTTGCGATCGGAGCTCGCACCGTGGAGGAGCTCGCCGCTGGAGCTCGGCAGTGGAGGCGAGGAGGTGAAGCTCGGCCATGGAGGTGGCGAGCTCGTCGTTGAGGAGGTTGACGATGTTGGAGCTCGAAGCGGTGGAGAACTCGGCATTTGGAGTTGGAGTGGAGCTTGATGGAGGAGGAGCTCGGTGGAGGTGAGCTCGGTGAGGTTGACGAAGAGGCGGCTCGAGTGTGGGGGTCGGCGAGGTTGGAGCTCGGCGCAGTGGAGAACTCGGCATTTGGGTTTTTCTTTTTTTTTTTTTCCTCTGGTTTTGGCGCCAAACGTAGGGGAGAAGAAGGGGAAGTGGGTTCGGGTTTGGGACCCTAACGGGTCCGAACCCGACCCTCCTTTTTTTTCTTTTTTATTTGGCATTGGTGTTTGGTTGCTTGTATCTGAGCCATCGATCGCATTTGAGCACGGATTCTGAGGTAAAGAATTTCTCTCATTTGAGCTCCGGTGGCAAGTTGCTTCGGCGACGTTGCCGACCCCCCTCCAAATATGTGTTAAGAAGGAGGCCGAAGTCCAGGGGGGTTCGGGGTCTCCTGCCGAGGTCCGGAGTGAGTTTTTTCCCTGTTTGAGGGTCGGTGTCAAGAGCGCTCGGCAGCTGGTGCCGAATCCCAATTTTCCATGTAACATGGTCGGTGTCAAGAGCACTCGGCATCTGGTGCCGAACCCCAACTTTTCCATGTAACATGGTCGGTGTCAAGGGCGCTCGGCAGCTGGTGCCGAACCCTAACTTTCCATGTAACATGGTCGGTGTCAAGAGCGCTCGGCAGCTGGTGCCGAACCCCAACTTTCCATGTAACATGGTCGGTGTCAAGAGCGCTCGGCAGCTGGTGTCGAACCTTAACTTTTCATGTAACATGGTCGGTGTTAAGAGCGCTCGGCAGCTGGTGCCGAACCCCAACTTTCCATGTAACATGGTCAGTGGCAAGAACGCTCGGTAGCTTGTGCCGAAGTCCAAATTTTCCATGCAGAGTTCTTTTCGATATTCCCGGTGCTACGGAGGTCGGCTCGGGGCGTGCGACTCCTTGTTTCGAAGCTAATTCGAAGATCTACAACTTCTCTTTAGGAGTGAGATGAAGATTCACCCTCCTTCATGGTCAAAATATCCAGGCAATATCCTTGTATTCATGAGGTTGAGGAGAGTTTTGGTCTTGGGGATTTTTGAAGAGGAGCTCCCCTCCTAGGGGCGGAGAAGATGTGCTGGGAAGACCCACGTAAGAGCCGTGGGAAGACCCATGCTTTGAGGTGAGCAGAGCGAAGAGCTTGGCTCTAGGAGAGAGTCATTTGTGAGACGAGTGTGAGGGGGAACTCTAGGAGAGAGTTGTGAGCTCCGAACTCGTTGAGAAGAGGTCTGCTTCGGAGAGAGCCATTTGGGAGACGAGTGTGAGGAGGAACTCTAGGAGAGAGTTGTGAGCTCCGAACTTGTTGAGAAGAGGTCCGCTTCGGAGGCGAGCGGAGCGAAGAGCTTGGTTCTAGGAGAGAGTCATTTGGGAGATGAGTGTGAGGAGGAACTCTAGGAGAGAGTTGTGAGCTCCGAACTTGTTGAGAAGAGGTTCGCTTCGGAGGCGAGCAGAGCGAAGAGCTTGGTTCTAGGAGAGAGCCATTTGGGAGACGAGTGTGAGGAGGAACTCTAGGAGAGAGTTGTGAGCTCCGAACTCGTTGAGAAGAGGTCCGCTTCGGAGGCGAGCGAAGCGAAGAGCTTGGCTCTAGGAGAGAGCCATTTGTGAGACGAGTGTGAGGAGGAACTCTAGGAGAGAGTTGTGAGCTCCGAACTCGTTGAGAAGAGGTCCGCTTCGGAGGCGAGCGGAGCGAAGAGCTTGACTCTAGGAGAGAGCCATTTGGGAGACGAGTGTGAGGAGGAACTCTAGGAGAGAGTTGTGAGCTCCGAACTCGTTGAGAAGAGGTCCGCTTCGGAGGCGAGCGGAGCGAAGAGCTTGACTCTAGGAGAGAGCCATTTGGGAGACGAGTGTGAGGAGGAACTCTAGGAGAGAGTTGAGAGCTCCAAACTCGTTGAGAAGAGGTCCGCTTCGGAGGCGAGCGAAGCGAAGAGCTTGGCTCTAGGAGAGAGCCATTTGAGAGACGAGTGTGAGGAGGAACTCTAGAAGAGAGTTGTGAGCTCCGAACTCGTTGAGAAGAGGTCCGCTTTGGAGGCGAGCGGAGCGAAAAGCTTGGCTCTAGGAGAGAGCCATTTGTGAGACGAGTGTGAGGAGGAACTCTAGAAGAGAGTTGTGAGCTCCGAACTCATTGAGAAGAGGTCCACTTCGGAGGCGAGCGGAGCGAAGAGCTCGGCTCTGGGGGAGAGCCATCTGGGAGACAAGTTTGAGGAGCAACTCTAGGAGAGAGTTGTGAGCTCCGAACTTGCTTTTTTAGTGAGAGAATCAACGGTTGTAGGAGCAGTTTCGAATGGCGAACCACTTCTGACTCGCTTAAGAGCAAGTTATTTGAAGCGGAATCGAGCCAAGTGTTGGACTCCAAACTCGTCGTTAGAGGGATTCAACGGTTGTGGGAGCAATTCCGAATGGCGAACCACTTCTAACGCGCTTAAGAGCAAGTTATTTGAAGCGGAATCGAGCCAAGTGTTGGACTCCGAACTCGTCGTTTAAGAGAGATTCAACGGTTGTGGGAGCAATTCCGAATGGCGAACCACTTCTAACTCGCTTAAGAGCAAGTTATTTGAAGCAGAATCGAGCCAAGTGTTGGACTCCGAACTCGTTGTTAGAGCTTAGTGAGTTGCGGGAGCAGCCATGTAGAAGAAGCTGGACTCCGAACTCACCATTTAACGAGTCGTAAATGTGACTCGAAGAGATAGAGAAGAAGCAAGAGCAATGATTTTTAATGAAAAATGTAAAGTTTTATTGAGATAAACTAGGTGGCCGCTTCAATAGGGCGATCCATTATTACATGCTGTTGGCCGAGTTACAAGCATCGGCCTTATTGAAAATCAAGATCCTACTTCTAGAATAAGGTGAAGACCTCTTGGGAGGAGTTGGGAGATTCTGAGTCTTGAGGCTCGGCAGGCTTTTTTGTTCGCCTGTTTGCTCCTCAGGGGGGAAGCTCGGCCCCCTCTTTTTGGACGAACTTGGTCAGGTGCCCCCGCTATATGAGTTCTTTGATCTCCTCCTTCAGAGCCTGATAATCATCCGTATCGTGGCTGTGGTCCCTGTGAAAGTGGCACCACTTATCTTTGTTCCTCTTCTTGCCAGGGGTATTCATTCTAGGGGGAGCGCGGAGTAGTCCATCCTTGTCCACCTCCATAAGAACTTCTGATATATTAGCAATGAGGGGGGTGAACTTCTCAAAGCGTGGAGTCGAACGGCGCTGGCCATTACTGTCCTTCTGGGATTTTTGGGACCCCTCTTCACTTGTGTTCTTCCGTTTGTTCCCGGAAGATGTCTCCTCAAGGGCAAGGGGGTTGAGGGCCTCTTCCGCCCGTATGTACTTCTCCACCCTAAGTAGGAGCTCTGAGAAGTCCCGAGAAGGCTTCTTGGCAAGGGATGCCCTGAGGTTGGCATTAGTGACTGATGCTGTTTATTTCTGGGGTACGTGTGGAAGCACCAGGTGTGAGTTCGAACTCAATTTGTATTGAAGGAGATTGCCGCTCGTCTGCCGACCTTCGATTGACCTTCTGGGGCCTACGATGAGCTTGGAAAGGCGTTTGAAGGTTGGGCTCGGATCGGAAGGGTCGGATCCGAGGTCTTGTGTACCTGCAGACGGTCCTGAAACACCGGGGTTTGTCCCGGTGGCGGACCCTCCGACGCTCTAGTCAGTCTCTGTGAGAGAGTAGCAATAACTAGGTATATTTAAGTGGTAAAAGATTGATTACCTTCAAAAGGTGGATGAGGGTCTAGTATTTATAGAGAATCCCAACCGGGTTTGGTTCCGCTTGGGGGCCGGGTTTGGATCCGAAAGCCCATGGGCCTGACGTGGCAGAAGGCCCAGGGGGTTTAGGGCGGTTGCGGTGATACCAGGAGTGGTATAGGGCTGACGTGGCGAAACCCTTGGCGGTATTTGGAGCTGACGTGGCCCATCGTGAGTCCTCTGTGCATCTGGGGGAATCGGAGGGCCTAGGCTGCGCCAGGTCATCCCTCTGCCCCGCCAGAGAGGGGGGACGGCATGAGGGACTGCTCCGGATCGGACTCCGGGGGATACTGAGGCTCGTCAGTACGAGGAAGCCGGCACTGTGGGGGCAAACACGAGGGTCGGCGCCGACCCTGAAGGGGTCCGGAGCCGAACCAGATCGGTATTCTTGCTTTTCTGAGTAGGAATTGTATTGGGCCTTGGATGGGCCTCAGGCCATTTTTACACTGTCACACAAGCCCCCCACTCCTGCAGGGGGTGCGGGAGCTAGCCGTGGAGGAGTGCTCATGGTTGTAGAAAATGGGATGGTGAGTCATTGGATCTTCGTGAGAAGAGTACCCTGGTGCCAGACCCGACCCCGAGCCGGTCGAGGGATTATGGGCCAACAAGGGGGGTGGCGAGCCGTTGGCCTTCCTGAGAAGACCTCCCTGGTGCCAGACCTGACCTCGAGCTTGGCGAGGGATTACTGGAAGGCAAGGGCGATGGCGAGCCGTGAAGCCTTCCTGAGAAGACTCCCCTGGTGCCGGACCCGACCTCGAGCTGATAGAGGGATTTATGGGCCAACAAGGGGGGTGGCGAGCCGTTGGCCTTCCTGAGAAGACCTCCCTGGTGCCAGACCTGACCTCGAGCTTGGCGAGGGATTACTGGAAGGCAAGGGCGATGGCGAGCCGTGAAGCCTTCCTGAGAAGACTCCCCTGGTACTGGACCCGACCTCGAGCTGATCGAGGGATTATGGGCCAACAAGGGGGGTGGCGAGCCGTTGGCCTTCCTGAGAAGACCTCCCTGGTGCCAGACCTGACCTCGAGCTTGGCGAGGGATTACTGGAAGGCAAGGGCGATGGCGAGCCGTGAAGCCTTCCTGAGAAGACTCCCCTGGTACTGGACCCGGCCTCGAACTGATCGAGGGGTTATGGGCCAACAAGGGGGGTGGCGAGCCGTTGGCCTTCCTGAGAAGACCTCCCTGGTGCCAGACCTGACCTCGAGCTGGCGAGGGATTACTGGAAGGCAAGGGCGATGGCGAGCCGTGAAGCCTTCCTGAGAAGACTCCCCTGGTACTGGACCCGGCCTCGAACTGATCGAGGGATTATGGGCCAACAAGGGGGGTGGCGAGCCGTTGGCCTTCCTGAGAAGACCTCCCTGGTGCCAGACCTGACCTCGAGCTTGGCGAGGGATTACTGGAAGGCAAGGGCGATGGCGAGCCGTGAAGCCTTCCTGAGAAGACTCCCCTGGTACTGGACCCGGCCTCGAGCTGATCGAGGGATTATGGACCAACAAGGGGGGTGGCGAGCCGTTGGCCTTCCTGAGAAGACCTCCCTGGTGCCAGACCTGACCTCGAGCTTGGCGAGGGATTACTGGAAGGCAAGGGCGATGGCGAGCCGTGAAGCCTTCCTGAGAAGACTGCCCTGGTGCTAGACCCGACCCCGAGCCGGCCGAGGGATCTCGGGCTAATCAAGGGGGATGGCGACCGATTGGCGCCTCAGAGTGACTGAGCGGGGATATCCCACCATTCGTGTGGTGTATTGAAGGCTCTCCGAGAATGGTGTGATGGTCCAATTTTCTAGGGGCATTTAATGGCGCCGCCTAATAAATGTAGAGGGTGCATGGTTTTCCGTTGATTGACCTTCCCGGCTTCCCAACGGTTAGTCCCTGGGGGAGGTTATAAATACCTCCCCCCTCCATTGTAGGTATGATCAAAACAGGGGTGGCCCATGGGCTCCCAGAGGTGTCTGCTTCGGCGGACGCCTGTCTTTGGCTAATATTTTCGATCCTAGCAGCGTCGGAGAGGTGGTTACTCTGCCGCCCTGATCTTCTCTTGGATCTGATGGACCTTGATACGGCGGCCAGGTCTACGGGAGATCAGGGCGAGAGGGGTGACGGCCTATATCCGTGCTGTGGGGAGAGGAGCTTCGGTTTAGTGGTGGTTTTGCCGTCTGGATCCCTTTTCGGGTCAGACTGCCCTGTCATGGAGGTTTGGCCCGGGGGAGATCCAGACGAAAAGACGCATCCACCGTATACCGGCCTTGGGGCTGAAGGGCCTCGGATGGGGGGGCCACCTCCCGTCGGGGGTCTGTCAGTCCGTCTTGATAGGGTTGTAGGCGATGGCGGTTTCTGTTCCACCCTCGAACAGTTCGGGGTTTCGGCTGCCGAGGCTGTAAGTCCCGGGCTGCTCGAGGGTGAGAGGGGAACCGGTCGAACGCTGGAGCCCGGGGCGTCTGTCATACGACGGTGCCTTAAAATAAAAAAATGTTTTCTCCGTCGTGTATCTCACCCGACTCGACCCCAGAGTTAGGCCGTCAGTCTGGCGTCTGATGACGTCCCCCGCACAGGTTTCGAGAACGTGGCGCGATCTTCTAGGCGGCAGTTGTGCGTCAATCAGTGAACAGTAATAGCAGAAGTCGAGGAGCCGTTCTTCCCTTATATAAGTATTCCCCTTTTTTCCCTTTCGCCCACTACAATCTTGCTGCTTCTTTCTTCAAAAAATCTCCCACCCCTTCAGCGTTTGCTCTTGCAGTTTGCCGTACTCGGTTCGCCTTTCCGAAGCGGTCCCAGGTTAGTTTGGTAAGTTTGTTTTATCTTTAGGCACAGATGGATAGGGCTCAGTCCGGTTCGTCGGCGTCGTCGTCCAGGGGGGAAGTAAAGCCTGACTCTCCGTCGACGTCGTGGGAAGAGCCCGTGTTCGAGGAGGGATCGGTGCCCGTTGTGGGCCATACTGGCTTGGCTTCTTGGGAGGGCTCCGTAGGTGAGGGGGAAGCGACACACAAGCCGAGGGTGTCGCGTACTCGACGTCCCTTTGTGGTGGAGAGTAGTGGGTCGGAGGGAGCCGGCGAGGGTTCGGACGGCATTCGCGTGCTGGAGCTGTCTTCCGATGAGGAGAGTGGCGAGGGCAATACAGTGAGGAGATCCACCGCTCAGGGTCGAGGACCGTCGGAGCGAGCTAAGAAGGAGAAGAGGGCCCCAGGAAAACCGGGGTCGAGGACCGGCGGTTCGAGCAAGGCGCCTGTTTTCCGTAACTTGATGACTGGCTCGCCCGTCCAGCCGAAGCATTTCCGTCAGTATCCCGACGATCTCTCTGACCAAGAGCTCTTCGGAGTGCAACCCTCTTCGCCGAGCCGGGGGAGGGTGATGATGGACGCGATCTCGACCGTTTTGGAGGACGGGGATTTAGAGGTTCTGCAGCTGGCGTATCATATAGGGCCTGGTCACGAACTGCTGATGCCGAGCCCTACTCTGCGTCCCACCGATCCCTTGTCAGCGTGGTACTGTGTCTTCCCGGTGGACGCTTTTATCTCTGGCCTGAGGTTGCCGGTCCACCCGTTCATTAGGGACGTGTTGAACTGGGCCTCCTTGGCGCCCATGCAGTACGGGCCGAACTCTTGGAAGCAGATCATCTGCTTTATGCTGATGTGCGAGGAGCAGCAAGTACCCCTGCGGTTGAACGTGTTCCGTGCAATGTTGATGGTCAATCCGTCGGCCGAGGGTGTATACTATATCTCTCCCCGGAGCGGGGGGAAGGTCGTTCGCCACCACCCCGATTCCATCAAGGGATGGAAGGAGAAGTACTTGGTGATCCGGAGTGAAGAGCCATGGGACATTCCTACTCGATGGAACCACTCCAAGCCGAGCCACCCACCGCCGAGGCAGGGGGATCTGTCGGCAGATGAGTGGGGGTTTGTCGAGCGCCTCCGCCAGTCACCTAGCATTGATTGGACGGAGGTGACGGAGACCGCTCTGGCGAACGCTGGACTGAGCCCAGCTGTTATGCGTATGTAGTTGTTCCTTTCCTCAGGGTCCTTTCTTACTTTCTTGCTCATTGCTCTTAATGGTTTTTTCTGCAGGTATGGATGAGGCATCGATCCAGGCAAGGCGGCTGGTCATGAAGAAGGAAAACGCCGAGAAGAAGAAGGCGGAGGCGGCGAAGAGGTCGAGGGAGCTGCCCCTTGTTATCTCGGAGGTTCAACTCGAGCCGAGGACCAAGAGGGGTCGCTCTGAGACGAGCAAGGGCGTGGCTTCTTCGAAGGGCCCGGGCCGAGCAGGGGCCTCTGTTCTCGACAAGGGGAAAGGTCCCTGGGTCGAGGCCGAGGAAGAGGATCCGGTGGTGGAGCTGTTGCGGCAGCGGTGGGCTCCTGACTGGTCGGTTCTGATGGGGGACCGCCTGACAGAGGAGGCCCAAGCCGTCGAAGTGGTGGAAAAGCTGGCGACCCCCGGCGATCGCAAGGCGATGGAGGGCGAGCCCGTAGAGGCGGCGTTCGCCCGCCTGGCACAGGCCACTGTGCAGGTAAGTCTGTCGACTCTGTCCCTCTTTGTTGATTTACGTGCCGAGGTCTCATCTTTGTTTGTCGTTGGTTGTAGGCCTGTATTCAGGGGGCCAACATCAAGAACCTGTACGAGGCGTCCCTGGCTCAAGAGCGAGCTCGGGCGGAAAAGAGCGAGCTGGAGATGAAGGAGATGCGAATCGAACTCGAGGGTTCGCATAAGAGAGAACAGCAGCTGGAGCTCCAGCTCAAGGCCAAGGACGTGGAGTGGGAGAAGAAGGTGGCCTCCCTGAAGACGAAGTTTACCAAGGAGGCGGAGGAGGTGTTGCGCAAGGGCCAGCAGATGGTGATCGCGGCCCAGGACAAGAGCTATGAGAGGGCCCTCAGCCACGTGAGGCACTTCTTCCCGGCCCTCGATCTGTCCAATTTTGAGTATGATATGGAGATCGAGGGAACGTCGAAGACTCTGGGTGAAGCAGGGCCCGCCGTCGACCCCTCTTCCGACGCTCCCGTGGATCCGTCCGTCGGCGCGGAGGTGGGTCAATGAGTTGTGTAATTTTCGTCTTTCTTTTTCTCTCCCTCGATTGTGTTTGCCTCCCGCGGACTGGCCACCGCATTTTTTGTAAGAAACATTTGGATTTATAGTGGCAAGAAAAGTTTTTTGACCGGCCGGGTGGTTTGACTTCGGACATTTCTGGATCTTCTTGAGAATGAGTGTTGAGTTGGTTGGTTATCTTGTAGGTCGCGGCTAACCTTCCTGAAGGAGACTCCCGTAGTTTCTATGTGGCACGACTCCGGAGTAAGGTTAAGGTCCTGGAAGCTGCGCTGGCTCGCCACCGAAGGGGGGCTCGGGACACCGATGAAGCCTGTAATTTTTATCGAAGTAAGTTCGCCGTCTTGAGTGCGGAGGCGCGTCGGTTGAGAAGAGTGATGTGGGATCGGGAGCTCGGCGGGACGGACATTAGACGAGCCGGGCTAAGTACCTTGGAGCCGAGGTCCTCCCCTGGGGGGCTACCTCGCGACGTCTTTGTGGAGGAGGAGACGGAGATGCCTCGTTACAAGGCGATGCTGGGAGCCTCGTTCTCTTCATCCTTGGGTCGACTGGCGGAGGGGGTTCCCTCTGCGTTGCTGTTGTTGCAGTGGGCGCGACCGGATGACGCCCAGAGTTCGGTGGCTGGACCGTCGATTGGGGCTGAGGCTAAGGAATATCACAGCGAGGGGGGGGGCCCCTAGTTGCTTGGTCGAAGTACTCTTTGTCCCTCGTTGGGCCCCGGGGGGGGCCCTGATCTATCTGATTTGAGAAGAGTGGAGCGGTCTTGTAACGGTCTTTGTTTTTTCTTTCGTTTTATTTTTTCTCTTTGGGACGAAAAATAAAGGGGTATGAAAGAGGAATCCTTTTCCCTCCTTGCTCCGGCCAGTGATGCGGTATGAAATGTCGGAGGCAAGGTCTGGCTCCATCGTTCCGCGAGGGATCGAAGTGGGGCCTTAGGAAGGACCTTCGGTCCGGACTCGTATTGAGATTATCGAGACATTTGGGGTTTGGATAAAAAGGCATATTTTTAGTATAAGGTAGGGAGGGCCGCTAAGGCAGCCCTTTACAAACGCGGGTTTACACCAAAAACAAAAGATTTACACATAGCCGGGCCATAGTCTACGCTCGTCCGGCGTCGAGGGGGAACACGCCTCCATCGACGGTGGTCATGTAGCATGATCGCGCTGCTTCTTGACTGCCTCGGACGATGCCGACTCCTTGAGGGGTGGGGAACTTGAGCTTCAGATGGTAAGCCGAAGGCACCGCTTGTAGGGAGCATAGTCCAGGCCGGCCAAGTATGGCGTTGTAGGCCGCCTTGACGTTGACCATCATGAAGTCCATGGATTCGGTCCTCTTGACAGGAGTCGACCCGGCGGTAACGTCGAGGGTAACAATCCCTTCTATTACGACGGGGACGCCTGAGAACCCGTGCAGGGTGTATCCAGCTGGTTTGAGTTTTCCTCGGGGTAACTTGAGTTTTTCGAAGGCTTCGAGAAAAAGAATATTCACCGAGCTACCGTTGTCGACGAGGATCCTGCGGACCTCACAATTAGCCATGTGGAGGTTGATGACGAGAGCATCGCAGTGGGGCAAGCGAACACCTTCAAGGTCTTCCCCTGAGAAGGAGACCGGCCTTGATTGTAGTTTGGGCGAGGGGTTGTCTTTGACAGCGTTCACCTCTCGAAGGAAGGCTTTTTTGGAAGTGTTTGATCCGCCTCCCATCGGCCCTCCGTGGACACAGTGCAAGATGAAAGGGATATCCGCGGCTCCCTCGGAGTCGGGGGTCCCGATCCTGGGACTGGTTTGGAGCAGGGTTCGGAGGCGATTGCCTCCGGTTCCTAGCGTCTCGCCGATCCCGTGGGCCTTCTCGGGTGAATTCTCGGAGGTATCCTCTGGAAATGAGTTCTTCAATTTCGTCTTTCAGGGCTCGGCATTGGTCGGTTTCGTGCCCGTGATCTCTGTGGAAGCGACAGTAAAAGCGCTGGTCTCGATTCTTGTTGTTATTAGATCGGGGGGGTAGTCGGACAATGCCCTTGTCTTCGATTTCCAAGAGGATGGCGGAGATGTTATGCGTCAGGGGAGTGTACCTCTCGAAGCGGGGGACTGGCGGGACCTTCTTTATGGCCCCCGGGTCCCTTGGAGCTTTCTTCGGTGGTTCGCCTTCCTCGGTCTTCCGCTTTCCTTTCCCGGGGGCATCCCTGGCATCTTCGGGGTTGAGGGCCTCTTCTGCCCTAATGTATTTCTCGACCCTATTGAGGAGGTCGGGAAAGTCGATGGGGGGTCTCTTGGCCAGAGAGGCCTTCAGCTGTCCGGGGCGGACGTTGTGTCGGAATGCCGCTGAAGCGACGCCTGGGTCGAGGGAGGAGACCGACCTTGCCTCAGCGGTAAATCTCCGGACGAACATTCTGAGTGATTCCCCCTCTATCTGTTTGAGCCCCAGTAATGAGGCGCTGGTCCTTTCGGCCTTCCGACTAGTGACAAAATGGGCAAGAAAATTGCCCTCGAGTTGGTCGAAGGAGTAAATGGAGCCGGGGGCGAGTTTCGAGAACCACTCGCGAGCAGGACCCCGAAGGGTGGCGGGGAAGGCTCGGCAGAGCAGGATATCCGAGGCGCTGTGAATCATCATGAGGGTTTTGAAACCCTCCATGTGATCAGCAGGATCTCCCTCGCCGTCGTAGGTCTCGAATTGAGGGGGCCGGAAATTCCGGGGTATTTCTGCTAGGAGGATGGGGGCGGAGAAGGGTGGACGGACAGGTTTGTACCCCTGAGCCATTCTTTGGTCGCCGTCCCTTATGTGATCGAGGCGGTCCTCCATTTCTTGTAGGCGTCTTAGGAGTACGTCATCGTCTCCCGGCTGGATCGTTGAAGGGCGGGACGCGCTGGCTTCGGCGTCCGACCCCGTTTGCGAATGGAGGGTTTCTTCCCTGGGGGCCCGTCGGAGGGCTCCCAGCATTTCTTTTCGGAAGTCTTGGAATTCCTTATGAGTGACGGGGGCTCTTTCGGCCCGGTTTGGTTGGTCCGAGGGTTGTCTTCCGACTCGGCTGAGCGCGGGTCTGCGTACCTCGGACGGTGGCCTCGGGCGGTTCGGGGCCGGGTTGGAAGCGGCCCTTCTCCTGCTGCGGGTAATCTTGCGGTTGAGGATTATTCCCCGGAGGTCGGGCTGGGCTGGCCGGCCGACGCTCCCTTGGGACTCCCGAGAGGGAGCCTTGTGTTTCGACGGGCGTGGCCTGGCTTTATTGGTGGGTGGGGGCGAGCCCCGTTGGTTGACGGAGGAAGCAGCCCCCTTGCCTTTGGTTGCCATGAGGATTCGGCTGTCGATGGCCTTTGAGGGTCTGGGTCGGATCGGCTTCTGGAGCAGCTGTTTCCCACAGACGGCGCCAACCTGATGCTGTTTATTTCTGGGGTACGTGTGGAAGCACCAGGTGTGAGTTCGAACTCAATTTGTATTGAAGGAGATTGCCGCTCGTCTGCCGACCTTCGATTGACCTTCTGGGGCCTACGATGAGCTTGGAAAGGCGTTTGAAGGTTGGGCTCGGATCGGAAGGGTCGGATCCGAGGTCTTGTGTACCTGCAGACGGTCCTGAAACACCGGGGTTTGTCCCGGTGGCGGACCCTCCGACGCTCTAGTCAGTCTCTGTGAGAGAGTAGCAATAACTAGGTATATTTAAGTGGTAAAAGATTGATTACCTTCAAAAGGTGGATGAGGGTCTAGTATTTATAGAGAATCCCAACCGGGTTTGGTTCCGCTTGGGGGCCGGGTTTGGATCCGAAAGCCCATGGGCCTGACGTGGCAGAAGGCCCAGGGGGTTTAGGGCGGTTGCGGTGATACCAGGAGTGGTATAGGGCTGACGTGGCGAAACCCTTGGCGGTATTTGGAGCTGACGTGGCCCATCGTGAGTCCTCTGTGCATCTGGGGGAATCGGAGGGCCTAGGCTGCGCCAGGTCATCCCTCTGCCCCGCCAGAGAGGGGGGACGGCATGAGGGACTGCTCCGGATCGGACTCCGGGGGATACTGAGGCTCGTCAGTACGAGGAAGCCGGCACTGTGGGGGCAAACACGAGGGTCGGCGCCGACCCTGAAGGGGTCCGGAGCCGAACCAGATCGGTATTCTTGCTTTTCTGAGTAGGAATTGTATTGGGCCTTGGATGGGCCTCAGGCCATTTTTACACTGTCACAGTGACGTTGTGCTCGAATGCGGCAGAGGCTACTGACTGGTTGAGGGAGGGAATGGACCGGACTTCGGCGGTGAAGCGTCGAACGTAATCTCTTAGGCGTTCACCCTTTTCTTGGTTGAGGGTCACCAGAGATACACTTGTTTTCTCAGCTCGGCGGCTACTCACGAAATGAGTAAGGAAAAGCCCTTCGAACTGATCGAATGAGAAGATGGAGGCCGGGGCGAGTCGAGAGTACCATTCTCGCGCAGACCCCTTCAGCATGGCAGGGAAGATCTTACAGAGGAGGGCGTCTGAAGCATGGTGGATCATCATGAGAGTTTTGAAACTCTCTATGTGATCTGCGGGGTCCGACTCCCCGGTATACGTCTCGAGGTGAGGCGGCTTGAAGTTTTCTGGGATGGGGGCCTCCATGATGGTGCGGGAGAATGGAGGTCTGCTCGGGCGGAGGTTTATCACCCGTTGCTCTTCTTCCTTGTTAATTCGGCTGAGGCGCCCTCCATCTCGTGGAGACGGCGGTAGACCGAGTCTTCTCTTTGATCATACCTTGCCGAGCCCCAGGACTCATCTTCGTACGAGGGTGGACTGGGGCTGCGGCGATGGTAGCTTGGAGATGGAGGAGGACTGAGAGTTTGAAGGCGATGGCTCCTAGTTGGCTCATGAGTAGGTGGCCTCTGGTCGTTCTTTGGGGCGATATTGAGGGCCCGTAGGACTGTCGCTTGGAAGTCTTGAAGATCTGCCCTTGTGACTGGTGCCTTTCCAGCTTGGCGGTCCCTATGTGTGGCTCGGCTTACTGGAGAATGAGTTCTCCGCCGATGACGCTGAGGGGATCCTCTTTGCCTCCTCGGGGGAGGGGATCTTCTAGTCCTCGGTCATCGGGGGGTTCAGATTCTTGAAGCTCCTGAGTTCTCGGGTTGATGGACTCGACCAAGGGCCTGCCATCCATTCAGGCGAGTTCTAAGGTCGACCCCCGTTTGACGGTTGGCAATCACTTGACGAAGATCCCGCTTGGGAGGGCTTTGAGAGGCCACAGATTCAACTGAAGGATTGGGACCCGCGACTTGATCATGAGGAGGATGTTGCTTCGGACGACTCGGACGGGAGCGCCCCTGGGCAGCCCCCCGAGACCCTGGAGGGGCCTGTTGAGTAGGAGCACCTTGAACTGGAGGTGGGAGAGGAGGAAGAGAAGTGGTTCTTCGGTTGGAGACCGCTGCCTTCCCCTTCTGTTTTGGATGCATGGCTGGAGAAGATCTGACCAACGGGAAGAGGGGAGGCCGCTATTCGTTTGTTTCCCACAGACGGCGCCAATCTGTTGCCGCTAAATTCGGTGTGGGGGCAAACAGATAGTATTTGTGGATTTTTAGGAAAACTGAATAGCAAACCTGTATACCTGTTCCGTCGGAGTTTGACGCTGACTCCTGTCGTACACCTGCAAAAAGTGCGAGACACCGGGGTTGTTCCCGACGACGCACCCTCCGACGCTCAAGTCAGTAATCAGGGATGATTAAGAAAGAGCGTGAAAACTGGCAAAAGATTGATTACCTCTTAACGGAGATGGGTGGGGGTATTTATAGTCGCCTTAGGGATCAGATTAGGAATGTAATACCCATAATCTGATAAGGAATATAATCCCCGTAATCAGATAAGGAATGTAATCCCTAATCCCCAGTGAAAAGTTAGATGTGAATCAGGGCCGTTGATTAGGATTAATCAGAGACCTTGATTTTATCTTGCTGGACTGGGTGTGTTTCGGGTTGGGACCCGTACCCAGTTGAGGTGGATCGGTTCGTGGGTTATTGGGTGGTGAAGAAAGACCCAGTTCTCATTTCAGACCCGTTATTAGGTGAAATTACCGTTTTACCCCTGAGCTTTAAGATTCGTGTCCGATGTGAACGGTCCCGATTTAATCCTATTTTTAGCCATATCAGCACGTATTAAATACTTGTATAATTAAATAGAAAACGATATTATTTACAATATTATGTACTTTGTCAAGATAACTAAGGTTCGTTAGTTTTTAGGGATTTTTTTTTTATAAGACACTTTTCGAAAATATTTGCAGAAAGAGGACAATTGCCCAAGTATTTGCGCTCATGGACTCAACAACTAAATTCGTCGTTCCCAACGGCGAGTTTAGTTGTTTCATCATCGCTATTGGAAAATGACGAGTTTAGTGATGATTTTTAGTTTAAAATTTTCAAAGAAGCCTCGCTGTTCCCAACGGCGAGGACATTTATACTAGACTCGTTGTTGGGAGCAGCGAGTTTAGTTCAAAATTTTCAAAGAAGACTTGTTGTTCACAATGGCGATGACATTTACACTAGACATGCTGTTGGGAACGACGAGGATGTAGGAAATTTTACAGAGAGTTAAACATTATGTTGGACTTAGTGAATTTTCGAAAAAAAAACTACATAGAAATTTTTTTTTGAACTAAACTCGCTGTTTCCAACAGCGAGTCTAGTGTAAATGTCCTCGTCGTTGGGAACAACGAGTCTTCTTTGAAAATTTTGAACTAAACTCATTGTTACCCAGTAGCGAGTCTAGTATAAATGTCGTCGCCGTTAGGACCAACGAGCCTTCTTTGAAAATTTTGAACTAAAATAGCAATAAACAAATTGTTTCCCAAAGGTGATGATGAAACATTGAGTCCATGAGTGCAAAGACTTGGGCAACTGTCCTCTTTCTGCAAATTTTTTTGAAAAGTGTCTTATAAAACAAATTAATTCGTTATTAGGCACATTTACAATATGTTTCAGATAATTAAACTGATAAACAATATTATTTAATTATGTCTCGAATTCGTGCTTACTCTAAGGAGGTGTTTGTTTGACAAGGAAGCCCATGATTTTCGTGAAAATCCTTCAACAAAATCAAGTTTGGGTTTCCAATTTGAAATTAAAAATCAGATCCCCTCCCCCTCCCCCAAATCACACTCCATAGACCCCACCTCTTCTCCATCGGCAGCATCCATCACCCCGACGGAGCCCCGCCATTGGAGCCATCAACGCCCACTCTTGAACAAGAGCCACATCCTACCCTCCCTGACGATGCCAACCCTGTCAAAGGCATCAACTCCATCTTAACCGTCGTCGACGCTCCCAAACTCAGCGTCAACTCCGACGGTCGCTCTTGCCCTGACGATCGCACCCGCAGTAGTCCCAAACCCCTACGATCTGACATCACTGGCAACCTGTTGCCTCACCGAGCTTTCCACGCCGCCTCGACGCCGCATCAATTGCATAATAACTTTTACAGGCCTAATTCTATAGAATTATTTCTTCACATTTGGAAAAAAAACCATCGTACGAGAGATCAAATCCCGTTCGAGATTTTAAAAACAAAATAAAACAAGCAAGGGCGATTTTTTAAATTTGTAAAGTGGGATGAGAGATGATCTCCCGTCCGATACATTTAAAATATATATATATTGTGAGACGATAGATCATCTTGCGTTCGAACAAAATAAATGTTAAATTTTTTGTCGGACGATAATTCATTTTTCAATTGCTATAATTTGAAAATTCATATATATATATATATATATATATATATATATATATATATATATATATATATATATATATAAAATAAAACACAAAGAAAGCTATCAAGTGGCTCTACTTCAATCCCCCAAAAATCAAAGCCCCAGATCTAATCTCACAAAACATATGTTCCCCTCCAAAAATTTCCCCCCAAAACTCAAATTCAAATCCGCACCCAAAACAACTCTTATATGTATTTCATTATTTTTTCCCTTTCTCTCTCTTTCCCTCCCTCTTCTATTAAAAAATTTAAGAAAATAAAATTTTAAATTTTTTTAAAAAATTAAAATTTTTAAAACTTTAAAAATAATTCAAAAATAAATAACTCATATAATATATTTTTTGCTGTACCCCAAAAGTTTCTCACATAATATGTTTGCTACTTCAATTAATTTGCTGGACCTCCAAATTTATTTTATATGATCAAACAAGGTGCACCGTTCCGAAGACATGCCGTAAACACGTGTCAACGGGCAAACCTAGTATATATATATATATATATATATATATATTCTCAAATATAGAAGAATACTGTTTCTCAAAACTCAAAATTTGAAAATATAGAAACCACTGCAGATGCTCTAATGATATAATAGGTTTGTGATTAAATTTCCGATTGGATCAAATTAAAGAGATAAAGAACAAATAAAATAAAATAAAAAAAGTGAAAAATAAAACCCTAACTTAGCAAAGTCCTACAACCGGAGTCCCCTCTCTTTCTCACTGTCCTCGCTTTCCACGCATCAGCCTGTACTCCGGCGCCCCAATCCCCCCAATTCCGGCGATGCGCCGTCGCCACCAACCACCGCCAATCCAAACCATCATCATAACCCAAACCCCCCTTTCTCAATCTTCAAACCCATCTCTTATATAGCCCTCTCTTCCCTCCTTCCGAAAGCTCCTTCATTTCATCTCGGGCCTTTAATGTTCAGAGCTTTGGCCACCTTTCGCCGGACCCTAATCCAAACCACGTTCAAATTCTCATCCTCTACCTCCCTTTTGCCAATCCCAGATGACCCACCAACCCATTTAATCAATCCTCAAAACCCACCAACCCTCTTCCCCTACATTGCCATTGCATTCCACACCCTCAACTTTAGCACCACCCAACAAGTCAAATTCGCAACCGCAGTCGAAAACTATGGCTTGCAGCACACTTTAGACGCCTACGCGGTGTTCGTAGGGACATTCTCGTCGGCGAGAATGCATAGGGAAGTTGTTTTGTTGCTTCTTCAACTTGTGTGTTTTAGCAAGAAAGTAGATAAGTTGTTTGAATTACTTAATGTGATTGTTGAGCGCTCAAATGGTTCGATTACGTTGTTGCAGGCTTGTGGGGATGTGGTTAAGGCCCTTGTGGAGGATGGTAGGATTTGCGATGCGTTGGATGTTTGTGTGGAGGGGATGGAGGTTGGGTTGAAGATTGGTGTGCCGTTGTGTAATTTGTTGATTAAACGTTGTGTTGATATGGATGAGATTGCAGTTGCCAGGATTTTGTTTGACCATATGAAGGATTTAGGGCAGGCACCTAATGTTTATAGTTATACTATTATGATGAATTCATGTACTACGGTTGGTAGGTTGAATATGGAGGAAGCTAATAGGCTTCTTTTAGATATGGAAACGAGTGGTGTGAGGCCAAATTCGGTAACATGTGGGACGTATCTTCGAGGGCTTTGTAGAGGAGGGGATGTTGATTTGGCTTGGGAGTTTCTTAAGGGTATGGGAAGTAGAGGGTTGGAATATGATAACTATTGTTTTAATGCTGTGATTCTTGGGTTTTGCCGAAATGGGGAGTTGGATAGAGCGAATCAGGTTTTGAACGAGATGAACAAGTGTGGTTTATCGCCTGATGTGCATAGTTATAGCATATTGGTTAATGGGTTTTGCAATGTGGGGGATGTTGTGAAAGCATTAGATATGTTTGATGAGATGCGTGCTAGAGGGATGTTGCCTACTTTAGTCAGCTATACATGTTTGATTCATGGTTTCTGTATGGTTGGAGAGATGGAAATGGCAATGAAGGTGTTCCGTATTTGTAAAGATGAAGGTTGTGTGTATGATCTCATTGTCTATAGCATCATCATTGATGGGTATTGTAAAAATGGAGACTGGGATGGTGCTTGTAGATTATGGGAAGAGATGCAGGGGGAATTTACTCCAGACATTGTTTGTCATACAAGCAAACTTTACCACTATTGTCAAAACCAACGTGTAGATGAAGCAAAAGATCTTTTTGAAAGCATGATTGTGGATGGGGTTATGCCTAATGTTGTTACTTGCACTGTAATTATTGACGGGTTTTGCAAGGAACGCCGGATTGTAGAAGCTTTTGAGTTCTTGAATAGAATACCGAACTGGGGTATCACTCCAAATTTGTTTATGTATACTGTGATTATGGATGTTCTATGCAAAGAGGGATGTTCACTTGGGGCATGGGAGGTTTTCGGGGCAATGATAAGGAGAGGTATCATTCCTGATGTAGTTGTATATACTGTCTTAATAGATAGCTCGGCTAAAATGTCTAATATGGACGAAGCTTTTAGGTTGTTTAGAAGAATGTCAGAAGAGGGGATTAGGCCCAACAATTTTACATATACAAGCCTTATCAGTGGGCTATGCAGTGACGAGTACTTGGACATGGACAATGCGCTAAACTTGTTTGAAGAAATGATAGAGGAGTTTAAGCCTGATAAGATTGTGTATACTTCAATGATAGCAGGTTTCTGTAGGTGCAATGATATGAAGAAAGCTTTTAAATATCTTAAGTTAATGGATAAAGATGGGTTGGAAGTGGACAATATTGCGTGTGGTTCGATAATTGAAGGTTATTGTAGGTCCAGAAATATGAAGGAAGCCCTCAAGTGGTTGGACAGTATGTTGAGAAAAGGTTTGTTGCCAGATATGTATACATATAATTGTCTAATAGATACATGTAGCAAGCTGTTAGTGATGTGCATTGCGGAGTTGGTGCTAGCTAATATGATTGTAATGGGATTCACCCCTGATGCATTTACTTATTCTTCACTCACGAATGGATTTCGCAAAATGGGTGACCATGAAAAGGCCTTTGAATTATATAAATTGAAGGAGGGTATCTCTTGAATGTTTTTGTATCTCGTATTGGAGATCGAACAACCCCAGAGGATGTAAGTGCGGATGCTAGTAATATTATCTGCTTGTCAATCAACTCATCCACTGTTGCAAGGTAAAGCTAGTAAGTAATTATTTTACTAATAAATTTTATGTTCTGTGAAATACTTGTTTCTGAAATTTCCTTTTTTTCAGTAGACAAACCAAATGGAGGAATATGATCCATGTACAAACCCCAAACATCTGAGAGAAAGTTTTTCCTTTGATTCTTGTTACTGTTTTTAATTTGTTGCAAACTAATAATAACCTATCAAGTTCACTGTTAAGAGGCTTGGATTGAAGCTAATTTCAAGCTGTAATATTTTTTGAAATATCAACAAAAAGAATCAAAATATATTACAACTTGGAATTATATTATGTGGTTGGACCGTTGGATAGTATGGCTGAATGTGAACTTTTTTCTCGGTATGGTAATATTATGATACAGTGTTTTGTAATGATATGTATGAAGTGATGCATTGACTACAAAACAATTCTTGTTCCCGTCCCCTCCCTTATGTTTTTTTTCGACTAAGAAATAGGGGCAGGCTTTGAGGACACGCTCACCCAGACCTATGACCCACGACTACCCTGGCTTACGTGGTACATGGAAGGGTTGGGTGGTAGCTAAGAAGCATGCGTATAAACTTGCCGATACAGAACGATGTGATATGATACACTAACACAAGAAAATTCTGGAACGATATTCAGCCATACAATTTTGTAACACTTTAATGCGTGAGCAAATAAGTTTCAAATGACTTGATACAAAGATCCGAATAAAGGTGTTAGTAAACATAACCAAATAGAACGACCAAAGCGGTCCACAGGAATTCTGTTCAGGTCATGGAGAGATGACGGTGGACTGCTGCTACATAGCAATATTTCCAACAAGGGAAGGGACACTGTATACAACTCTGACACCGTGCAAGTTGCTTCCATTTAAATACACTTGTGCCTAAGCCGCTTAGGTCTGATCACACCAATGTTGCTACTCCAAAAGCCTTATTGACTCTTGTTCAGTCTTAAGACTCTTGGATCATGTAATGATGTCTCTCTTGAGCATTTGACTAAGAGAATAATAATGGATTACGATTAAAATTATAATAATGACCGAGAGAATAATCCCCTAAGAGTTAAAAAGCACATGTCATGAGTTCAGTATAATGACAAGGCTTTCCAGATGCTTGATTAAAATTATTGGTGAAGGTGCTAACTAAAGGCCAAAGCAAAATTACCAGTTGGATATTGGGGTGGGAGTGTGGGATAGTGTTCGCATAGTGGACCACCATTATCGTTGAGATAGTATCTCTAGAAATGGACATCGTAATCCATTAATATTCTATCAGTCAATTGCCCAAGAGAGACATCATTACACGATCCAAGAGTCTTAAGACTGAACAAGAGTCAATAAGGCTTTTGGAGTAGCCACATTGGTGTGATCAGACCTAAGCGGCTTAGGCACAAGTGTATTTAAATGGAAGCAACTTGCACGGTGTGAGAGTTGTATATTGTGTCCCTTCCCTTGTTGGAAATATTGCTATATTGCAGCAGTCCATCGTCATTTCTCCATAACCTGAACAGAATTCCTGTGGACCGCTCTGGTCGTTCTATTCGGTTCATGTTTACTAACACCTTTGTTCTGAGTAAAATGTGCAAGATCATTTTCTGCATCTTGATGTATCCTGTGGTCATTTAAATACTCATTTCTACATCATGTCCTATTTGTCTCTTTGAATGCAACATTCTGATTCTTGTCCTTTTTGCCCTCGGCCACCAGGATCATCTCAACCTTGCTATTGATTTATAATTTTTCTTCCTTACCTTTTTTCCCCCATGAATCTACTTCATCTTCTGTTTTACCATTTGTCAAATCTTGACTTGTTATTCTTATTCTTTATATCCAGGATGTGGGGGTCGAGTTGGCTTTTAAAGTATCAACTCTTGAGTGATTGCGAGGTTGCTCAGCAGGATAAAGCAGATCTTTTTGAAGATTTAAGCTGTTATGGATTAGTCTTACTGACGTGAGTTTTTTCAACTTAGAAGCCCCTCTATTTAGAACATATGCACATCATGGACTTCCTTCACTTGCCTCTGCTTCAAACTCGATATTATATAGAGATATCTGCTTCAGACTAATCTTCTGGTCAGTCCTTACTCGTTAGTGTGCTGTCACCTCAACATCCACATTTTAGTATCCAAAACTAATAATCATAATTTCTATTATAAGCCCAACAGTTAAAAAACTATCCATTGCGGTCAGAAGTATACAGTCAACAATATAGATATTGGGTTGACTCTTTGCCGCCTCTTCAAAATTTGCCAAATAGCTCTTGCAAATCAATTACGACCATGCAGATTTTCAATTGAACTGCCATTTTATTTTGTCTCTAACAATTTCCATAACTGCAGATTAGTTGAGGCCACACGTATATGTTCAGCACCTTAATAATTACACAAGGATGTCCAACTTCAACTATATGGGGTCCTGACTGCAACCAGACGATTGATATAATATCGTGTTCCCAATCATCTACAAATAGAAGTTCAAGAAATCATCTAGGTGTAAATATTTTCAGCAATATTGGTAAATTAAATCATTTGGTGAGAAATGCTGGGAGTGCTAATTATCATTTACCCATTCCAAATACTGTTGAAGAGAAACTAACAGCGTCAAATCCCAGTATATACACAGCAGCAGAAAGTATTATCACATGCAAGAATTCTATTGAATCATCATGTACAAGTTATGGGGATCTCAAATACTTCTCTCTGGATATAGTTAATATAGCATCCCAGTTTAACATTATTGCCACCAATTTGAAATTGAATCAGTCATCCTCTGTAAGCAACTCAGAAGTTCTCGATGGAATTCTTTTAATGTGCTATGCTCATTATAATGCGATGCCAGTCAATACTTTTTCTGATTATTCTGCTGACATAAGCAAAGCTCCTTTAAGTGTAAAGTCACCCAAAATTGGACGGTGGTACATAGCCATTCAGGCTGTTAACAAAAGCAAATAATTGGACCAATGTAACTGAGATGGAGGCCAATAATGTGTGTTTCTCCTTTGAATGGCAAGTGCATGAGTGCCTTAATGGAAAGGTGGGACTCAATTGCAGTTGGGAATCTTACTTGCTTCAGGTATGACCCATGTAGATATTTTTTTATCCTTTTTTATTTTTTTCACTGAAGTTGCTTTCTTTTATATGCATGTGTTGTCGTTAATTGAATAGAACTAGAGGTTACTTTTTTCTGGAACCTTGTATATGAGGCTTTATTCTGCTGGACTTGATAAAGGAATTAGTGAATTGTTAAGCCCAGATCCTCTCTAATGTTCATATTGATCTCAAAGAGGTCTTATTATGCTTTCTTGTCCATACCTCTTTGCAACAATCCGAATTTGGAGCTATTTTTATAGGGAATTGATAATTAAAAAACACCAAAGTATTTGATACCCCAATTATCGGCAGTTTAGGATATACCATAGTACAAATTAGTATAGTTATCAATCTGAATGTTGTGCTACCTTGTATGAGAATTGTACTCTATTGATGGCTACCATATTAAGCCCCTATTATATCTGCTTAAATTTGTGCACATGTGTTGCGTGGTGTGATTGTGTGTCCTGAACTTCTACATGCATAATTTCAAGGTTTTAAATATCGGATATCGTTATCGTTTTATATGGCAGTTTTTCATATCGGATATCAGGGATATGACGGTGGTATTTGAAGGAAAAAAAATACCGGTTTGCAATGTTTCAGATGAAAATATATATTCCATAAATGAATATTTATATTCTGTATGTGACTTCGAAAACATGTATAAATATAAAAAGTTAAATATGACAGACGAAGACAACCTAAGTTTGAAGCTAAGTAATATCTTATAGGAAACTATGGTAGAGACGGAGAAGGGGGGCCATAATGCCCCCTTTCCACAAAATTCTAGAGTGAAGTTATACATTTAGACTCAATTAAACAAATAAAGAACACTAAAAGTAACTTCTTGAGAAGAAGCAGACAAGATTTAGGATAACATAAAATTTTTATTATAAACAAGAATCAAGGTTAATTTTTCTGGTGGTTTATTTTATTATATAATTGGTTAGACTCTGAGTCGGGTTTGTTTTTGAACTTTAACCCAAACCTGCCTCAAATAAGTAGCAGCATTTTTTTTCTCCTTAAAAATAGACTAAAATTAAATATCTAGCGAAATGTCGAATTACGGGTATTGGATGATGTATCGTATATCGTCCACTATCGGCCAAAACTGGGCAAAAATGGTATATTTTATAAAACTGCAATTTTGGTATCGGTAGGCCATTCAAAAATGTTGTAATGGTTGATATTTAATACAACGCTTAATTACATAAATATAAGATCGTGTTAATATAAGATACTTACAAAATAAATCAAATATATCTGCTTGTGGAATCTTTAAAATTCATGTGTGTTCATGCATGTGCAGATCAGTGAAATATCTGTATGTGTTTAAATTGAAACCGACACTAAGTCGCAAAACATGTATGTCATTGTATTCTTAAAATTTAATCACAGAGCATAATATATACTCTATAAATCACGTATACTGTTTGTCATCTGACCCAGATTGTAGTTGCTGTTTAGTTATACCCAAGTATTGGAACTCATCGGAGATTTCTGTAGCTTCTTGTTGAATTATAAAATACTTGCTTTTAGGTATTTCTCACTTTCTTCTCATGACTTGTTAAAGAGAGTTCCAAGAAGAGGTTCAAGTATGCCATCTGACTCGTATTATCTTCCTGTTGATAAAATTTTGAGCGTGGGTACCGATGACGATGATTTCCCTTTGGATAATCTCTTGATCAATTCATCATCAGATAATAATAATAATAATACGTGGACATACTTCTTCCTCGATGTTCCTCGTGATGCTTCTGGAGCTGATATGCATGTTTATTTGGTATCTGATACAAAATTAAGCTATGATATCTACATTATGTATGGTGGGCTTGCATCTAGTGATTCCTGGGATTATTGTGTGAAAAACACATTTAGTACCAATGGATCAACAATTTTAGTGTTTGGCAATTCAAGTGAAAAGGAAATGAACTTTTATATTTTGTTTTCGGGAAGGAACTTGGTGTTTTGGATTGAGAAATCCTCCTGTTACTAATTACAAACAAGCAAGTACCATGTAGGTTACACTTGAGGGATGCCCACAACATTGTTCTTCTAATGGGCAATGACATTATTCTGTAGAAGGAAGTGGTTTAACATTCTACAGGTCACTCATTTATTCAGAATCAGTCCTTTCCTTTTCTATATAATGTGGAAGTTTGATCACATGCTAATTTGCAGTATATGTTCTTATTATAGTTACTGTGCTTGCGATCACGATCATGGATGATTTGGTTGCAGTGAAGAACTTGTTTCACATAACGGTAACCATTTTGCCACAGTAAAGCAAGTCACTTCCTTCTCAGTTAGGAATCGGTTTTGTACAAAAAAATTCTTAGTTTGTGACATTTGATAGTATGGTGAAGATCGAGCATACCTCTTGTTTCTCATTGGATACTTTGTCATTTTGTTTGTGTTTGTGTTTGTGTTTGTCATTTTGAATCTGTAATTTGAGAAATGAAGTGTTGAATATTCACACTACTTATTATACCCATCATGATACAGTTCTATTTGTATTATTTGGCATTCTATGAGTTTAAGGTTCTCAATCCATACAGTTACTTTGTGTGTTTATGCATGGTCTCCCTGACATGCATCCTCTAATTACCCCATCCCTGCATATGTATGAGCCCATGACAGGAACAACTGTGACAAGAACAAGCATCCAGTTTACTCAAAAATTGCTTGCACCTAAGTAGCTGTCAGTAATTCAAAGAATGAGGTATTCAGAGTTGCAATTTAACATTAACATGATGACTAGTTTTGCTAGTAGAAATTGAAGAAATATTTTTATTAATGTTTATCAGTCTTGGATTGTTTCATCAATGATGATTGATTAATAAAGAGTATAGTAAAGTAAATCCAAAATGGACTGCAAGTCTCATTCGAATCAAGTTTGGTTGTCAAAGTCATGATTTATAAGTATTGCCGTTGCTAATAATTTCATTGTGACTAAAATTTATTATTTTGCATGGTGAAAACAATAGCATGACAAATTTATTCTAGTTTTATATCTAAAATATCTGTGAATTTTTCTTGCATTATTATTGTTGTTGTTGTTGTCAGTAATATTTTTTGAGTGATATTGTTGTCATTCTTATTGTTATTCACATGCAATATCCTTCATATTTCTGTTTTGCTTACCTCAATAAAATTGGTAGGGGAATACATCGGAGTTAATCAAATATAGTTTTCTCTGAAAACTCGGGACACATTTGGCAATCATTTTTTCTTATTGGGTCTAATGCATCAGCCATACTACCTTCATTCTGGGCCCTTTGGTGCAAGGTAAGTTCTTAGAGTTCCTGATATTGACCGCACAACTTATTTTTTCTATAACGTTCATTTGCATATTAATTTGTCATGCACAAACTTGTACATATGTTTCCTTGTGGGTGCATGTTTGTGTAGATGCATACATTTGTTCAGATATAGATACATGGAAAAATATTGACCGAATAACATATTTTCTTTATTTTATTGATTTGTGTGTTAATCTGTTGTGCACGTACTTGTTTATATGTTTTAATGTGTGTGCATGTGTGTGTACACGGATGCATTTTTTTAGACATAGATACATGCAGAATTACATGATGTAATTCGTGCACACACGAGGGGGTGGGGGAGAGAAGATTCTATGCTTGTATGTGTAATATAAGACCTTCCATAGCTAAAACAAAGATAACATCTGACAGGAAACAGTGAAATAAATTTCAAATGACTTGATACAAAGACCCGAAGGCCGAGTGCACACGGAGTGCACACCGAGGCTTGTGCGCAATGGAAGGGGACTATATATATATATATAATGGGAGAGTTGTCAAATAAACAAACAAATTTTTAATATTTCTTTGTCACATAACAAACACGTGTGTTGCACGTACAACTCCAACTCTACTTTTTCATACGTGCATCGCACATGTTATAAATAACATGTTATATCTTATGACTTTTGTAAGGCACACACATTTTAAAGAGGTCCTATGGTATTTTATGCAATTTTCAAATGAATCGTTTATACTCACAAGTATGTAATTATACTCACAAATATATAATTAAACCGAAAACGATATTATTTACAATATTATGTACTCTATCGGGATAACTAAGGTTTGTTAGTTAATAGAGACATTTACAATATATTTCAGATAATTAAGCTGATAAACAATATTATTTTATTATGTATCAAATTTGTGCTTACTCTAAGGAGGTATTTGTCTGACAAGAAAGACCATGAATTTCGTGAAAAATTCAAGTTTGTACGTATGGACATAGTAACTAATTTAGCTAGTTTGTTAGTCCATTATTCTCTTTAGTTAACATTCTTGTTAGTTATTAACTTGTTTTGACATCTCGAGCATTTGAATGCATCTTAAGTTTCTTATATCTTGACATCTTGTGTATCTGCATTGAATTTTGTTACGGCACATTCAAAAAGAAATTTCTAGTTGTTATTTATCTCTACTTTGTAATGTACTTCTAGTGTGATTAGTACTATAATAATTGCTGGTAATGAGTCTTATTTTCTCTCCCCACTACCATAAAAATATTATATTTTCTTCATTTTATGCATGGAGCAAAAGGATATGAATCATCTCCCATGGATATATAATTCACCAGAGAGATCTTGTACCTTCCCCCAACCTCAGGTCCACACATCTTGCATCGAAATTCGTGCTCTCTTGTATGATCAACCTAGTGTCTGGTTGGATGGGGCACTCGACCTCTCCAGTGTGTATTATCTGAGGAGGATTCAAATCGGAAGTAAACACTTCTACATCCACACACATACTTAAGAAAAACTGTAATACCCCTAGTATGCATGGTTAATAACATTTTGTTTTTCTTTTATTTGAAATAAAAATATACAAATATATATATATATATATGCATTGTTATATATATATATATATATATATTGATATTTGTTATTGTTATTATTATTTTTTATCATCTTTGAAAACCTAATATGTTTCTTTCATTAAAAGGCCCAACACTTTCTTTTCTTAAAGCCCAATCCAATAAGGTTATATATATATATATATATATTGATATTTGTTATTGTTATTATTATTTTTTATCATCTTTGAAAACCTAATATGTTTCTTTCATTAAAAGGCCCAACACTTTCTTTTCTTAAAGCCCAATCCAATAAGGTTATTTAGGGGTTAAGTGCAATTACATAAAGACTAAGGGGTTTAATGCAAAAGTAGAGGACACCTAAGCCTTTCTACACCTTTCCACACTCCTCTCCTTTTCTCTTTACTGGCCGGCAGTAACAAGTAGTCCTCCCCCCCTCCTTTTCTATAGATATATGACTACTACTTTCTACTATTACTACTACTTACTACTCACTATTACTACTGCAGTACTACTACTGCACTACTACTACTGCTTGCTACAACTACTATTACTACCTACTACTGCTATTGCACTACTACTACTACTACTACTTACTACTATTACTACTACTTACTACTCACTACTACTACTGCAGTACTACTACTTATTACTACTGCTGCTGTGTGCTACTTTATCTTGCTGTGCTGCTGCTACTACTACTTCATACTACTACTCTTACTGCTGCTATACTACTACTCTTACTACTACTTCTACTGCTGCCTACTGCTGTCTGCTACTGTTTACTACTGCTGTCTACTACTACCACTTCTATTACTTTACTGCTACTACTATTATACTACTATTGGAGCAAGAAGTCAAGGAAGAATCAAGGAGCAAGGAGGAGAAGATAGCAACTTGAAGCTTGCAAACAAATCAAAGTGGGTATTCTCCATTCCTTTTGTATTCAATTTATGAATTTAATGATTGATGGTTTGCTAGAAATTGTTGTGTGTATGTGAAATGACTTGATTACACTAAGTATAGTATTTGTTATGTGGAAGAAATCATGTTTGTAGTAGTAGGAAAAATTCATGGTAGGCGTCCTCCTCAACTAGTTGATTTATTGCTGTATGACAATTCTCATTAGTAGTTTAGTCGTTGTTTGATGTTGGAATTGCTAGTAGATTGAAGCATGTATGCTTAGAAGTGCTGTATGCCTAAAACTCATGTTTAGCAAAATCGCAATAAAAAGTGAACGAAGATTGTAGTAGATGAAATTGTTAAAAAGGAGACGATGTTATTACTAGAACTTGTAACGCAAAGATAATTATATGAGAATGCATAATTTAATTAGGGTCTTGTTGTGGAAATTTTGCAATGGAAAGTTGGCATGTAAAGTGCTTGATGAAATGTCTAAATGCGCATATACAATAAGAATTCTAGGAAATTAACCACCTATGAATAAGTTGCAAACTAAGGTATTTACCATTATGTGGATGTGAGGTAGTACATACACATGTGTGCAATATCCTAGTATGGAAACAATTTTAATAAGCGTGGAATGCGGTGTTAAATGAAATACGGTTATGCATGCGTATGTATATAATCAATGCATGCTTATATGCGTACTTGTTGTGAAGTGTGGTGCACATTGAGTGTGCTAGTTTGGTGCATGTGTGGGTTAACTCTTAGCATGATTGGAGGCTAGGTTGAACCCTAACTAAATCAAGATAAGACTTGTTGAGATTCAACTAGGTTGGATTCACTTAGAACCTAGTTAGTGAATTAAGTTAATTTAGTTAAGTAACTTGCTGAAGGGTGAAAGTGGAAATTAGGAGCATAGTTCAATTAACTTAGAAAATAGAAGTCGTGATAATAAAGCAATTAGAATCGGGTAAGTTGGTGAATTAAGAAATTAATTTAGGATGATTGGTAAGGACAGACACTAGTTGGGCGTGTGCTCACCTGTCAAGGGGACACATGCGGCGTCGTCTCGTCTGGGACACGTGCGTCGTGATCTCGACTGTTAATTTCTGGGATTTAGTGATAAGAACGGGATGCAGACGTAAGTCACAAGTCCTGTCGGGACTTAGGAGATGGACTCTTAAGTTTCCGTCTATGTTCTGGATTATCAATACGAACAAGGAGCAAGAGTGTAACTCTAAGTCTCTGGGCGGAGTAGGGGTGGCCCTATCGATTCGTCCTATGTTCATGATAACTTTGGTAGGGGCAGGAGTGGAGAAGGATCATGATTCCGACAGAGCTGATGATCACTGGCCTGACCGGGAGTGGAGAGGGACCACGATCCTGTCAGAGTGGAGAACGACCATGATCTGAACGAACAGGGTGATCACTGCCGTTCAGAGTGGAGAAAGACTACGATTCGACTGCAGGAACGGAAATGGACCGTATGTGCTGCAGACTCTACCAGTCACTAGATGAATGTCAGAAACAGGAAAGAGTACAAGAGTAGGATGCATGGCGGGGGATTGAATCTCATCATCAGAAAAGTATGTAGTATGAGATGCATACATTTTCAAATCAAGTTTGCATTAGATTAAGAGCATGATGTGCATATGAGTACATTAGAATCTAAATCATGACATAGACCGACATTTATGTTTGTATGACTTTCACGTTTCTTTTCTTCTGCATCAACTATTGATTGTTGACTGTTGAGGATTTTGGAGATTACGGGTTTCAGCCGCATTGCGTCAGTTGTATTCAATTGATATGCCCACAGTTTTCTAATTGCAGGATCGCTGATCGTGGAGCAGGGGACTCGAGCTGCGGAAAGCATCCAAGTCTAGGATATAGTTTCCTTGTGCAAATGTAAGTTTCTAATTACCTGTAATTTTCTATGTTGTGTACTCATTGAAGTAAAGATTTTGGGTAAGTGTCACGAGCTTCCAGAATGCGGAACTCGGGGCGCTACAAAAACAACCCAACTGAAGAGAATAAAGAAATTTATAGCCAGTTGTACGTTTTTTTTAATTATGGAAAAAGTGGAATAACGCCACCTTATTTTATTAATAAGATTTTAATAAAACAATCCCAGAGTACTGGGGGAATATACAAGAAACTACGAAGTAGGAAATAAAACATAACCTTCCAACATCGCCCTGGAGAGTGGAATAATCCAATAGTGCTACAAATATAGCACAACAACATGACTTCTTAACAATAGGTTAAAAGTCCAAGATAGTGCTTCCTAATGATTGGTTTAGATTTAAGATTCAAATTCCGCTTGCATCAAATTAAAGAAATAAGTAATAAAATAAAACTGCTAACTTTAGCAAAGTGCTACAACCGCCAAAGTCCAAACCCCTCCTCTTTTTCTCACTGTTCCCACTTTCCACACGCCAGCCGTTACTCCGCTGCCCTAATCCACCAATTCCGGTGATGCGCAGCCGCCACCAACCACCGCCAATCCAAACCATCATCATAACCCCAAATCCCTTCTCAATCTTTAAACCCATCTCTTATAGCCCTCTATTCTCTCTTTCCAAAACCCCCTTCATTTCATCTTTATATGGGTCTTTAATGTTCAGAGCTTTGGCCACTTTTCGCCGAACCCTCATCCAAACCCCCCTCAAATTCTCATCCTCTACCTCCCTTTTGCCAATCCTAAATGACCCACCAACCCATTTCACCAATCCTCAAACCCACCAACCCTCTTCCCCTACATTGCCATTGCACTCCGCACCCTCAACTTTAGCACCATCCAACAAGTCAAATTCGCACCCGCGGTCGAAAACAATGGCTTGCAGCACACTTTAGACGCCTACGCGATTTTCGTAGGGACTTTCTCGTCGGCGAGAATGCATAGGGAAGTTGGTTTGTTGCTTCTTCAACTTGTGTGCTTAAGCAAGAAAGTAGACAAGTTGTTTGAATTACATAATGTGGTTGATCGCTCGAATGGTTCGATTACGTTGTTGCAAGCTTGTGGGAATGTGGTTAAGGCCCTTGTGGAGGATGGTAGGATTTGCGATGCGTTGGATGTTTGTATAGAGGGGATGAAGGTTGGGTTGAAGATTGGTGCGCCGTTGTGTAATTTGTTGATTAAACGCTGTGTTGATATGGATGAGATTACGGTTGCCAGGATTTTGTTTGACCATATGAAGGATTCAAGGCCGACACCTAATGTTTATAATTGATATGGGTCAGATGACCTGGCCCCACCTGGGCCTCAGGATCCCCTCAAAAAGCGTGCATCGCCGGATCATCTGGGTCTGCCACGTCAGCTTGGAAACCACCCAGGTCTCCGCCACGTCAGCTTGGAAATCACCCAGGTCTGCGCCACGTCAGCCCTATACCGCTTGGGCTTCTGCCACGTTAGGCCCACGGGCAACCGGGTCCAGACCCGGTCCCAAACGGGTCCAGACCCGGTTGGCTTCTCCTATAAATACCAGACCCTCTACCCCTTGCCAAGGTAATCAATCTTTTCCCTCTAAAACCTTAGTCACTGTTACTGTCTTTCAGTAGCTGACTAGATCGTCGGAGGGTCTGCCACCGGGACCAACCCCGGTGTTTCTAGACCGAGTACAGGTACATGAGACCTCGTGATCCGAGCCTCCAGATCCGAGCCGAGCATCCCATCTCCACCTCGCTCCCTCCTACTCCCTCACTGTTCCCCTTGGCTGAGGATCGATGCCACCGTCCGCACTAAAGCTTCCTCCAATACAAATCGAGAAGAACTCACGCCTGGTGCACCCACACCCCCCAAAAACAAACCATATCAGGATGGCACCGTCTGTGGGAAACCTATAGTGCAGACGCCGGTCCGAGCTCAGCCATCAACGGTATCCCGTCCATCCGAGCTCACATGGCGCCTAAGGCCAGGAGAGCTGTCACCTCTGTGCGTCGCCAGGATGTTCCTCCTCAGGACGACCCTGCCGACGCTTATGGATCCAACAATCCGGGGATCGGCCACGGACACCGGTCCGTGGCCTCCCGTTCGGTCGTGCCCGACCTACGCGGGGTCATCCAGAATCGACAAGAAAGCCGGACCAGGGGAGGGGCCGCTTCCAACTCGGTCCCGAACCATCTCAGACCACCGCCCCAAGGACGGGCGCCGGCGCTCAGCCGCGTTGGCAGGAGGCCACCGGCCCAGCATAGCCGGGCTGAACGAGCCCTGGTCACCATCACGAGTTCCAGGACTTCCGGAAAGAGATCATGGAGGCCATCCGCGGGGTCCGCGTCGACAAGACGGACTGCCGCTCTAACTCACGCTCGGACATCGAGGCCAGTGCGTCCTGCGGCCTGACTGTCCCGTCGGTGTATGACGACGTCTTGAAATGCCTCCAGGAAATGGAAGACCGCCTCGACCACTTTGGCAATGGAGGCTCGAGGCTGGCCCAGGGGCACAGACCCACCCGACCTCTTTTCTCTACTGCCATCTTGCAGACCGAAATACCGCGAAATTTTCGTCCCCCACAATTCTAGACTTGTGACGGTGAGGGTGATCCTGCTGATCACATGGAGGGCTTCAAGACCCTTATGATAATTCACAGCGCATCGGATTCCCTCCTGTGCCGCGCCTTCCCCGCCACCCTCCTGGGCCCGGCCCGGGAATGGTTCTCCAAGCTCACCCCTGGCTCCATCTACTCTTTCGACCAACTGGAGGGCAACTTCCTCGCCCACTTCGTGACCAGCCAAAAGGCCGAAAGGACGAGTGCGTCCCTACTGGGCCTCCGACAGAAAGAAGGGGAGTCGCTCCGGCTGTTCGTCCGAAGATTCACCACTGAGGCGAGGTCGGTCTCCTCCCTGGACCCAGGGGTCGCCTCGGCAGCATTCCGGCACAACGTATGGCACGGCCAGCTGAAGGCTTCCCTGGCAAAGAAGCCTCCGATCGATTTCTCTGACCTCCTCAATCGGGTTGAAAAGTACATCCGGGCCGAGGAGGCCCTGAATTCAGAGGACCGAAAGGAGACTCCCAGAAAGGGGAAACGCAAGGCCGACGAGGCGGAGCCAGCAAAGAAGGTCTCCAGAGACGGGGGCATTGCGAAAAGAGTCCCTCCTGTCCCCCTCTTCGAGAGGTACACTTCGCTGACGCAAAACGTGTCGGCCATCCTCTTAGCGATCGAAGATAGGGACCTCGTGCAATACCCTCCGCGACCGACCAACAACAACAAGAAGAGGGACCAGCGGTTCTACTGCCGCTTCCACCGGGACAATGGACACGACACGGACCATTGCAGCGTCCTGAAGGACGAAATCGAGGCCCTCATCCAACGAGGATACCTCCGGGAGTTCAAGAGGGAAGACGTTCGGGACCATAGGGACACGAGGAACAGGAGGCCTTCCCCTCCTCCTCGAGCGCCCAGACAGCGTCCCGAGCGGGACCCAAAGCATGAAGAACCCGAGGGTCAGGCCATCTTACATTGCGTCCACGGAGGGCCCATGGGAGGGGAATCCAACACTTCCCGCAAGGCGTTCGTCCGTGGGGTCAACGCCGTCCAGGGCCCCCTCATCCCTCAGAACCAGCAACTCCCTGTCTCCTCTGCGGAAGACCTGGAGAGAGTTCGGCTCCCGCACTGCGATGCGCTCATCATCAGCCTCAGCATGGCGAACTTCGAGGTCCGTCGCATCGTCGTGGACAACGGGAGCTCGGTAAACATCCACTTCCTTGAAGCATTCGAGAACCTGAAGCTCTCCCGGGATAAGCTGAAGCCAGCCGGGTACACATTGCATGGATTCTCCGGCGTCCCGGTGGCCATCGAGGGGATCGTGACCTTGGACGTCACCGCTGGTACTACCCCTCACAGACGAACCGAGTCGATGGACTTCATGGTTGTAAACGTCAAGGCAGCCTACAACGCCATCCTCGGCCATTCCGGGCTTTGCTCCCTCCAGGCGGTTCCCTCGGCCTACCACCAAAAGCTAAAATTCCCCACCAAGTCTGGTGTTCCCTCGGCCTACCACCAAAAGCTAAAATTCCCCACCAAGTCTGGTGTCGGAGTTGTCCAAGGGAACCAAGAAGCGGCACGCTCGTGCTATGTGACGGCGATCGGGGGTGGTGTGTTCCCCCTGGATGCCGTCCAGCTACAGCCCAAGAGAACGCAGTCGGAACCAGAGCTGGCAGACGAATTAGAAGATGTCTCGTTCGAGACAGGGGACGCGTCAAGGTGTTTCCGAGTGAGCTGCTCCGTCACTCCCAACCTCAAATCTGCCCTGATCGACTGCATTCGCCGCAATGTCGACCTCTTCGCCTGGAAGCCCTCTGATATACCCGGTATCTCTGAGGATCTCATAATGCACAAACTCAGCGTGATTTCCGGCTCGAAGCCGATCATCCGGAAGCGACGTAAGTTCGCCCCGGAGAGACAACAGGCGGTGAAAGCGGAGGTGGACAAGCTCTTGTCCGCCCGTTTCATACAGGAGGTCAGCTACTCTGAGTGGCTGGCGAACGTCGTGATGGTCAAAAAGGCGAGCGGGAGCTGGAGGATCTGTATAGACTTCACAGACCTCAACAAGGCGTGCCCCAAAGATCCGTTTCCCCTCCCCAGCATCGACGCTCTGATCGACGCAATATCGGGTCACGAGCTCCTTTCTTTCATGAATGTACCCTTCCGATATTGCCAAGACGTCCTTCGTCACGGACCAAGACTTATCAGAGGCTCGTCAACCGAGTCTTCAAGGATCAAATTGGGCGTAACATGGAGGTGTACGTCGACGACATGCTCGTCAAGAGTCAGCGGGGACAAGATCACGTCGCCGACCTGGAAAAGGCCTTTGGGGTTCTTCGGACCCACAACATGAGACTCAATCCGGCGAAATGTGCATTCGGAGTCTTCTCGGGAAAAATCCTCAGGTTCATCGTCAGTCAGCGCGGTATCGAGGCGAACCCCAAAAAAATCCAGGCCATAATAAATATGGTCCCTCCCAGAAACATCAAAGAAGTCCAGAGGCTAACGGGAAGATTAGCGGCCACGGCCGTTTCCTCTCCAAGTCAGGTGAGAAGTCCCTCCCATTCTTCAAGGCACTGCGCATAACAGGAGGATTCGAGTGGGGTACTCAGCAGCAAGAGGCGTTCACCCAATTGAAGGAGTACCTTGCCAACCCTCCTCTCCTCAGCAAGCCCGAATCAGGTGAGCCCCTCTGGCTTTACCTTTCGGCTTCGGAGAGCGTGCTCAGCGCCGTCCTCGTTCGAGAAGAGGAAGGAGTCCAAAATCCTCTGTACTATGTGAGCAAGGTTCTGCTCTCCGCCGAGACTAGATACTCCCGGATGGAGAAGATAGCATACGCCATGGTCATGGCCCCGCGGAAGCTCCGTCTCTACTTTCAGGCGCATTCAGTCCAGGTGCTCACGGACCGGCCTCTGAAGGCCGTGCTCTATAAGGCCGAGAGCTCGGGACGACTAGTCAAATGGTCGATCGAGCTCAGTCAATACGACATTGGCTACCAGCCAAGGACGGCCATCAAAGGGCAGACCCTCGCGGAATTCATCACGGAATGTACCATCTCCGAGCAATCTGAAAGTAAGGAGGCCGACCAGACGTGGGAAGTTTACGTCGATGGTTCCTCCTGCGAAGCAGGGAGTAGTGCGGGCATCATTCTGGGGGGTCCCGACGGTTTCCTCCTTCAATATTGCCTCCGCCTTAACTTTTCGGCCTCTAACAACGAGGCTGAGTACGAGGCCATGATCGCCGGGCTCACCCTGGCGCATCAGGCCGGTGCCAGGCAGATCAGAGCCTTCAGTGACTTAACTCGTGGTCAACCAGATCACCGGAAAGTACGAGGCCCGTGACGACCGGATGATCAAGTACCTGGCCGTGGTCAAACGGCTATTGACGGCCTTCGACGAGTCGGCGGTCTTAAGGATCCCCAGGGAGCAGAACGCTCAGGCCGACGCTCTTTCGAAGTTGGCTTCCTCTTCCTTCGAAGGCCTCGATCGCACCGTCCTTGTCGAAGTTCTCATAAAGCTGAGTACGGACTTTCCCGAGACTCTCTGCATTGAAGACGGGGCTCCTGACGACTGGACCACTCATATCAAGAAATTTCTAATCAAGGGAGAGCTCCTCGAAGACCGAGCCGAAGCGAGGCAGGTCAGGGTCCGTTCGGAAAGGTTCGCCGTGATCAACGCGATTCTCTTCAAGAGGTCATACACTGCGACGGACGGAAGACCCTACCTCCGTTGTTTGACCCCCGATGAAGCAAAGTACGCCCTCAAGGAGCTACATGAGGGAATTGGTGGGTGCCATATGGGAAGCCGCTAGCTCGCGCGAAATGCTTTGAACCACGGGTACTACTGGCCCACGATGTTGCAAGATGCCCTAGCCCTAGCCCTAGCCCTAGCCCCTGTCAACGGTTCTCCCCCGTGAAGAGGGCTCCACAAGCAAACCTCCGTTCCATGGCCAGTCCGGTCCCCTTTGCAATGTGGGGGATGGACCTGGTAGGTCCATTTTCAAAGGCCACGGGCCAACGAAAGTTTCTCATAGTGGCAATCGATTACTTCACGAAGTGGTTCGAGGCCGAGCCGTTAGCCACAATCACCGAGCAGCAGACCCAACAGTTTTTCTGGAAACACATCGTCTGCCAGTTCGGGATCCCACATGTGCTCATTACCGACAATGGGACTCAATTCGCGGGTGAACATTTCCGAAGGTTCTGCGAAGATCTCGGGATCCAGCAGCGTTTTTCTTTAGTGTGCCACCCGCAGTCAAACGGTCAGGCCGAAAATGCGAACCGCCAAATCCTTGACGGTCTCAAGAAGCGACTCGATAACTCTTCTAAGGGGTTATGGGTCGATGAGCTTCCGAGCGTTCTCTGGGCCCACCGAACCACAAAGAGGATCCCCACGGGAGAATTGCCATTCAATCTGACATACGGCACGGCGGCCGTCGTTCCCCTGGAGATCGGGATTCCTTCACCACGGATCATGGCCTTCGATGAAGCAAACAACTCTACACAGCTACGAGCCGACCTGGACCTCATAGACGAGGTCAGGGAGAAGTCTGCCATTAGAAGGAACATCTACCAACAGAGGATCGAAAGGTTCTACAACAAAAAGGTGCGTCCCACCGACATCAAGCTCGGAGATCTCGTCCTCCGGAAGCTGGCGGTATCCAACCCCGGCCAAAAGAGGAAACTGGCTCCAAACTAGGAGGGCCCATACAAGGTATCGGGGGTCGTGCGTCCGGGGACGTACCGCCTAACCAACCCAGAAGGCAAGGCAGTCAAGAGGCCCTGGAATGCAGAGCACCTCATCAAATTCCTAGAAGGGGAGGGTTAGCCTCTACAACCCGTGTAAAATTATTAGGGATGTAATCGGCACGTCGTGCCTTGTTCTTTGTAAAGTTCAAATATGTTGCAATTATGCCAGCTTTCTTAAAACAAGTTTTGGCTTCGTGTTAGTCCTCATTAAAAACATGTCTCGGGCTCGGCGCTCGGATAGCATCGCGAGCCAGAAAAGCTTCCTTTACAAGCTTAGGGCTCGACACTCGGATAACACCACCAGCCATTAAAGCTTTCCTTACAAGCTTAGGGCTCGGCACTCGGATAGCACTGTGAGCTAGAAAAGCTTTCCTTACAAGCTTAAGACTCGGCACTCGGATAACATCGCGAGCCACAAAAGCTTTCCTTACAAGCTTAGCGCTCGGATATCATCGCGAGCCACAAAAGTCTTCCTGAGAACGAGTGTGGGGGCTCGTCGTCGACCCCGAGCAAGGCCGAGGCTTTCTTCAAAGACACTCGACCGTTACGCTCGGCGACGACTTTCAACCACGCCCATTATCGGCTTTCTCTCCGGTGTGGGGGCTCGGCATCTGTCCTTAGCATGGTTTGCGCTTCTTCAAGCCCATCAACCTATGCACAAGGCGGCAACCGCCAGTTACACCCGTACCGTCTTTCTGAGAACAAGTGTGGGGGCTCGTCGTCGATCCCAAGCCAGGCCGAGGCTTTTTTCAAAGCCACTCGACCGTTACGCTCGGCGACGATCTTCAGCCACGCCCATTACCGGCTTTTTCCCCAGTGTGGGGGCTCGGCATCTGCCCCTAGCATGGTTTGGGTTTTTTCAAGCCCATCAACCTATGCACAAGGCGGCAACCGCCAGTTACACCCGTACCGTCTTTCTGAGAACAAGTGTGGGGACTCGTCGTTGACCCCGAGCCAGGCCGAGGCTTTTTTCAAAGCCACTTGATCGTTACGCTCGGCGACGACCTTCAGCCACGCCCATTACTGGCTTTCTTCCCGGTGTGGGGGCTCGGCATCGGTCCCTAGCATGGTTTGGGCTTCTTCAAGCCCATCAACATATGCATAAGACGGCATCCGCCAGCTACACCCGTATCGTCTTCCTGAGAATAAGTGTGGGGGCTCGTCGTCGACCTCGAGCCAGGCCGAGGCTTTCTTCAAAGCCACTCGACCGTTATGCTCGGCGACGACCTTCAGCCATGCCCATTACCGGCTTTCTCTCTGGTGTGGGGGCTCGGCATCTGCCCCTAGCATGGTTTGGGCTTCTTCAAGCCCATCAACCTATGCACAAGACAGCAACTGCCAGCTACACCCGTACCGTCTTCCTGAGAACAAGTGTGGGGGCTCGTCGTCGACCCCGAGCCAGGCCGAGGCTTTCTTCAAAGCCACTCGACTGTTACGCTCGGCGACGACCTTCAGCCACGCTCATTACCGGCTTTCTTTCCGGTGTGGGGGCTCGGCATCTGCCCCTAGCATGGTTTGGGCTTCTTCAAACCCATCAATCTATGCACAAGGCGGCAACCGCCAGCTACACGCATACCGTCTTCCTGCGAGCAAGGGGTGGGGCTCGTCCTCGACCCCGAGCCAGGCAGTGGCTTTCTTCAAAGCCACTTGACCAATCCGCTCGGTGGCGACCGTCCACCATGACCATTTCAGCAAAGTTTTTCATTAAGGTTTAGGGCGCCCGCCTTTGGCAAACGCCCCGAGCTTCGAGTCGTTGTTTGACCCTCCTCTCACCCGCGAGCAACTCGGGGTTTACAGCTTTCAAAAGGCAAAACCCCGAACTGTTCGAGGGCGGCAGGGGAGCCACCGACTAAAGGCTCTCTCCGATCCTCCGAACCTCCGAGTCAACTGATCGGCCCACCACTCACCAACGAACAACCCGGGGTCTTACGGCCCTCAAGGCCAAATCCCCAAATTGTTCGAGGGTGATTGGTGCACCACCAATCCAGAGTCCTCAGACCAAAGTTCTAATTTTGGGGCGCTCGCCTTCGGCAGGCACCCAAATCGAATGGCAGATCAGCCAATCTCAATCCATGACCGAGCGGTGGGGGTTATATAGCCTCCTGAGAAGCGCAGTTATTGCATCTGGGAAGCCCAAACAGCGGAAGGTGAAACGTCGCCATTAATGCATATCGGAAGGCGAAACGTCGCCATTAATGCCCATCAAGAGGCAAAACGCCATGGATTATGCATCGCCTGTGCAAAGTCACTATGTGGTTTTTCCACCTCGACGGCGACCCCCTTTTTCAAAACCGAGCCCGGCGACAATACCCACTCAATGGGATTATCAAGATTAAAGAAGTCCGGAGTCTGTTTTATTATTACTCATCGCACGCCCGTAACGGCGGCACAAATACAATGAAAAGCTTACAAATCACTCACACTCCGCTTAAAACTCAAAGTCGGCGCTTCCTTCGGGTTCCCTCTCTCGCTCGGTCAGCCCGATCGGGGAAGGTTCCCCCGCCACCAAGCTTTCGGCATCGTCAGGCTGGGCCCCCTCCAATAAAAAAGCCCGAGATGGTCCTAATACCGAATTGCTTGCCCCCTCGATCAAACCATCGCCTAGAACCAGCTTCAACCTGTGGATCTCCAACTCTTTCTCAACCACAGCCGCACGAAGAAAAGACTCCGAGGCCGTCCGCCCGCTGGAGGCGTCCGAGATCGACCAGTCCGTCTCGATTACCCACCAGTCCCGGTCGGCTATGGCTTTCCTCAGACGAGCGACTTCCAAGCCGAGCTCCCTGGACTTGTTTATGAAATAATTCACTGCGGCCGCTCGGTCTCGAGCCTGTTTTTGTTGGCAAGCCAAAGCCGTCTCCTTGTCCTCCGGCCCAGCTCGGATCAAAGGGTCCTCGGCGGATATGGAGTCGGCACCCGAGACTCTCTAGCAAAAAGATGGAGAAACAACGAGTCACAAAAGAGACTAAAGAAGCACAAGTCATGGAGCATCGGCCAAAAATTATCTTTCATTAGTTTCAAAATCTTTGCGCTACCAAATGAGGTGGCCAGTCCGCGCAGGGCATTTACAAAAATTAAAAAAAAAGAAAAAAAAGAAAAAAGACCTAAACTAAGCTTGGGGGGGTGGCACATCTTCGTCAGCCGGGTCGCCCCCGACCTCCTCTTGACGAGGATCTCCCATCTCCTCGCCGCCGGTTGTTATCGGAAGATCCGGCTGCCAGCTATAGTGAAGATGGTCGACCCTCTGGTCCGGATAGATCATCCGGAAATGCCCCTTGGCCCGGTCGTAGGCCTCATCCTGCGCCAGGATCAGGGCATCTGCCATGGTGATCTCTGCCTGCTCGAGGGCCTTCCACCCCTTCTCTGCTTCTTCCTGAATCTTCTCCTTAAGGCGATCTACGTCCTTCTTGTGGTGGTCGAAGATCGAGGTCATTTGGGCCTCGTGGACGGCCTCCATCCTCCGAGCCTCCTTTAGCTCGTCCGTCGCCTTGTTCAATTCGCGGAGGTACTTCTCCGCGTTCCTCCTCTCGATGAGGATCTCCTTCTCCAAGCACTTCTGAAAGTGCTGCCCGTGAAGCATCGCCTGTCCGAGGAAGATGAAGTCAGATGAATCCTAGAAGCTATAATCAATACAAAGTCACTAATACTCACCGAGATCTGCGCCTGAGACCACCGCATGAAGGCCTGCTCAGACGTCTGCACTGCCAGCACCATTCGATCTCACTCGGTGGCAATGTTCCTGACCACCTCAATGGCCACGAGACTTTCAAGCAGGGAGTCCCCTGCGACGACCGACCAATCAGGAGCGTGCGGCCGAAGTTCCTGTCGCCCCACCATTTGCTCGGCGGTAGGCCAAGTTCGGGGAAGCCTCTCCCCTGGGGCCTCGGAAGGCCTCTTGCTAGCCGAGCTTACCCCTCCTCCTGAGACGCCCTCGGCGTGTGGTGGTGCTGTTTCTTTGTTCTCTTCGGGGTCGGCTCCATGGCTGCCGAGGTCGGTCCCTTGCCGGACACCGCGCCCTGAGCGGCCGCCTTATCCTGCTCTGCTTTCTTCTCCTTCTCCGTCCTCCTCTTGGCGGCAGCTGCCAACAAGGCACACCTGTCGTCAATCTGGTTGGCCGTCATCTCTGCAAAATAGAAGAGAAGCTAACGTTAACACGAAGGCAGAAAGATATAAATTTAGAACAAAAACATACTAAGGTCGGCTGAGCTCAGTCCGACTCGGGCCAGGTGCGTCTCCGTCACTCGAGGCCACGCTATGCTGTGCCCACTCACAATCTTCTCCACCTTCGCCTACTCTTTCTCCGTCAGCTCGCTATGCTTTGGAGGCTTGTGGTTCGACTTGAAGAAGTTCCAGGATGTCGGATACCCCCAAGACTCCTCGCTCCGGACTATGAAATACTTCTCTTTCCACCCTTTGATGGAGTCCGGATGGCCGTGCATCACCTTCTTATGAGGCCTAGGCGAGATGTAGAAGATCCCCTCCGCATCGCCCAACGAACTAATCCCCAAGATGGCCCGGAAGTACGTCAGCCTCGGCTCGACCCCTTTCTCTTGGCACTTCAAGATAAAGCAGATCAAGTGCTTCCAAGAGTTGGGGCCGTATTGCATCGGGCATAGCTTCGCCCAGTTTAAGACCCGTTTAACGAAGGGGTGCAGCGGCAACCTTAGTCCTGAGATGAAGGCGTCCTCGGGAAAAATATAATAACCCGGTGCGAGGGCAGTAGTTAGGCAAATACCAGGGCTCGGAATCAGAACCTCGAACTCCCGAGGAATGAAGTAGGCCGCCCTCAAGATATAAAGGTAGTCCGCCTTCAAGACACATGGAATACCATCCATTCAGATCTTCACCTGACTCTCGTCGCCCGGCACCGAAGGAAGAGGATCGAAGTCTTTTACGTCGTCAGGATACATCCTGATCGACCCTGAATTTTTGAATGAGACCGGGGCAAATTCGAACCCCAGTCTAGGGGCGTATTTGTCCGGTGGATGGGGGCTATCCGGAAGGCTCAACCTTCTCTTCTTCCTGCGGGGACGAGCCTTCCTCTCTGGAGACGGCGCCGACAAAGGCGGCAGAGGGGGGAGATCACCCTCGCCCCGGCTACGCCTCCTGCGGTGCCTTTGCCCGCACCTTCTCGAGCATTGGCCTCCCCCGTATTCCGATCAGGCTCCCCCTAATTCCCTTCGGAGTCCTCTTTGCCCTCAATGGCATCCTTTCCCTCCGAATCCTGCTCCTCATCACCCTCATCATCAACGACACCCTCTCCCTCAGAATCATGTTCCTCCTCATCAACCTCATCCTCAACGTCCCCTTCTTCCTCGGGATCATGCTCTTCTTCGTCAACCTCTTCCTCCTCGTCCTCATCCACAGGCTCCTTCCCCGGTCTATGGGACCTCAACGGTGACACAACGAAGACCACATCATCCACGCCGTCCGACCCTGGATCTGACAATACTTCCTCCTTAATCCCATAGTCGCCCAGGGACCAAGACGTCTCTGACTCAGCTTCCTTCGCAGAACGGCCTGACGAGCTTGCCTCGGAGCCGGACTGAGAGCGCGACATTACGAGTAAGAGATACTAACCTGAAATATTGACCATATAATCACCGGAAAAAGATCGTCGACGGGAATTATGTCCCTGTTCTTGAAAGTTGAAAAGTGCAAGTAAAGAAATGAAGGAAAGAAGAGTGGGAAAGGGGGGGGGGGATTTATAACAGGGAAAGCGACTTCTCGATTTTCGCGAAAAGATCTAGCCGTTGGATCTTAGTCATCAAGATCTAACGGCCGCTAGGATCTAGAGTCGCTTCGATTCTTGCGCACATGACGTCAGCAGTTGGCACAAAATCACCCTAATGCCCCTAGGCCTTCTTTAAACAAGACGGCTTCTTCTAACAAGTCAGGGAACTCGGAGCTCGGATGACACCACGAGCCCCAAACTCTTCCTCTATTTTCACAGGAGGGTCGGAGCTCGGATGGCACCGCGAGCCCCAAACTCCACCTCCATTCCCCAGGAGGGTCGGAGCTCGGATGGCACCGCGAGCCCCAAACTCCTCCATTCCTTAGGAGGGTCGGAGCTCGGATGGCAGCGCGAGCCCCAAACTCCTCCATTCAACAGAAGGGTCGGAGCTCGGATGGCGCCGCGAGCCCCAAACTCCTCCTCTATTCCACAGGAGGGTCGGAGCTCGGATGGCACCACGAGCCCCAAACTCCTCCTCTATTCCACAGGAGGGTCGAAGCTCGGATGGCACCGCGAGCCCCACACTCCTCATCTATTCCACAGGAGGGTCGGAGCTCGGATGGCACCGCGAGCCCCAAACTCCTCCCCCATTCGACAGAAGGGTCGGAGCTCGGATGGCACCACGAGCCCCTAACTCCTCCATTTGACAGGAGGCTCGGAGCTCAGACGTCACAACGAGCCACAGGCTCCTGCACCCAAAGCATCAAATGAAATGAAATCATTAGACTCCATTCGGCCGCCATTACCAATGTACCGCTCCACCGACGACAAACCACTCCAAAAGCTCCAGCATGTTTTGGAGGGCTCGGAGCTCGGATGACACCACGAGCCCCAAGCTCCTGCTCTATTCACAGGAGGCCCGGAGCTCAGATGAATCCGCGAGCTCCAGAGCCCTCTTCTATTCACAGGGCGCTCGGAGCTCGGATGACACCGCAAGCCCCAAAGTCCTCCCTTATTCACTGGAGGCTCGGAGCTCGGATGACACCGCGAGCCCCAAAACTCCTCCACATTCACAGGAGGCTCGGAGCTCGGATTACACCGCGAGCCCCAAAACTCCTCTTTTCACATGAGACTCGGAGCTCGGATGACACCGCGAGCCCCAAAACCCCTCCTCTTTTCATCAAGTCAGGGGCTCGTCTACCGACCCTCGACGCTCGGCGAGCCGAGCCCCAACTCGACAGATCTCGACGCCCCCTCACTCTTCCAACCAGCGAGGAGCTCGTCTACCGACCCTCGACGCTCGGCTCGCCGAAGCCCCAACTCGACAGATCTCGACGTCCAATCGCTTTTCCAACCAGCGAGCGAGGGGCTCGTCTACCGACCCTCGACGCTCGGCTCGCCGAAGCTCCAACTCGACAGATCTCGACGTACCATCGCTTTTCCAACCAGTGAGGGGCTCGTCTACCGACCCTTTACGCTCGGCAATCCGAGCTCCGACCCTTCTGCACCCGGCACTCCACATGACTCCAATAGGGGATCCCATCACCCTACCCCCCTTGCCTCTTCCGAAAAATACCGATCCTATTCCTCACCATACACACCACCCCGCTCTTCCTATAGAGGCAAAGGACCACTCCTACACGGCTGGGTCACCCAGCTCTCTAGGAGTGAGGGGCTCTTGATATGGGTCAGATGACGTGGCCCCTCCTGGGCCACAGGATCCCCTCAAAGAGCATGCATCGCTGGATCACCCAGGTCTCCGCCACGTCAGCTTGGAAACCACCCAGGTCTACGCCACGTCAGTCCTATACCGCTTGGGCTTCTGCCACGTCAGGCCCATGAGCAACCGGGTCCAGACCCGCCCCCAAACGGGTCCAGACCCGGTTGACTTCTCCTATAAATACCAGACTCTCTACCCCTTGTCAAAGTAATCAATCTTTTCCCTCTAAAACCCTAGTCACTGTTATTCTCTTTCAGTAGCTGACTAGATCGTCGGAGGGTCTGCCACCGGGACCAACCCGGTGTTTCTAGACCGAGTGCAGGTACACGAGACCTCGGGATCTGAGCCGAGCATCCCATCTCCACCTCGCTCCCTCCTACTCCCGAACCGTTCCCCCTGGCTGAGGATCGGTGTCACTGTTCGCACTAAAGCTTCCTCCACCAATACAAATCGAGAAGAACTCATGCCTGGTGCACCCACACCCCCCAAAAACAAACCGCATCAATAGTTATACTATTATGATGTATTTGTGTACTAAGATTGGTAGGTGGGATATGGAGGAAGCTAATAGGCTTCTTTTAGATATGTAAACGAATGGTGTGCGGCCAAATTCGGTAACATGTGGGACGTGTCTTCGAGGGCTTTGTAGGGGGGGGGGGGGGGCGCGGATGCTGATTTGGCTTGGGAGTTTCTTAAGGGTATGGGAAGTAAAGGGTTGGAGTAAGATAACTATTGTTTTAATGCTGTGATTCTTGGGTTTTGCCGAAAAGGGGAGTTGGATAGAGCGAATCAGGTTTTGAACGGGATGAACGAGTGTGGTTTATCGCCTAATGTGCATAGTTATAGCATATTGGTTAATGGGTTTTGCAATGTGGGGGATGTTGAGAAAGCATCAGATCTGTTTGATGAAATGCGTACTAGAGGGATATTGCCTACTTTAGTCAGCTATACATGTTTGATTCATGGTTTCTGTATGGTTGGAGAGATGGAAATGGCAATGAAGTTGTTCCGTATTTGTAAAGATGAAAGTTGTGTGTATGATCTCATTGTCTATACCATCCTTATTGATGGGTATTGTAAAAATGGAGACTGGGATGGTGCTTGTAGATTATGGGAAGTGATGCAGGGGGAATTTACTCCAGACATTGTTTGTCATACAAGCAAACTTTACCACTATTGTCAAAACCAACGTGTAGATGAAGCAAAAGATCTTTTTGAAAGCACGATTGTAGATGGGGTTATGCCTAATGTTGTTACTCGCACTGTAATTATTGACGGGTTTTGTAAGGAACGCCAGCTTTTGAGTTCTAAAATAGAATAGCTAACTGGGGTATCACTCCAAATTTGTTTATGTATACTGTGATTATGTATGCGCTATGAAAAGAGGGATGTTCACTTGGGCCTTGTGAGGTTTTCGGGGCAATGATAAGGAGAGGTATCATTCCTGATGTAGTATATATTGTCTTAATAGATAGCTCGGCTAAAATGTCTAATATGGACGAAGCTTTTAGGTTTTTTAGAAGAATGTCAGAAGAGGGGATTCGACCCAACAATTTTATATATACAGGCCTTATCAGTGGGCTGAGCAATGACGAGTACTTGGACATGGACAATGCGTTAAACTTGTTAGAAGAAATGATAAAGGAGTTTAAGCCTAATAAGATTGTGTATACTTCAATGATGGCAGGTTTCTGTAGGTGCAATGATATGAAGAAAGCTTTTAAATATCTTAAGTTAATGGATAAAGATGGGTTGGAAGTGGACAATATTGTGTGTGGTTCGATAATTGAAGGTTTTTGTAGGTCCAGAAATATGAAGGAAGCCCTCAAGTGGTTGGACAGTATGTTGAGAAAATGGTTGTCGCCAGATATGTATACATATAATTGTCTAATAGATATATGTAGCAAGCAGTTAGTGATGGGCATTGCGGAGTTGGTGCTAGGTAATATGATTGTAATGGGATTCACCTCTGATGCATTTACTTATTCTTCACTCAAGAATGGATATCGCAAAATGGGTGACCATGAAAAGGATTTTGAATATAAACTAAAGGAGGGTATCTCTTGAATGTTTTTGTTTCTCGTATTGGAGATCGAACAACCCCAGAGGATGTAAGTGTGGATGCTAGTAATATTATCTGCTTGCTGATCGACTCATCCACCGTTGCAAGGTAAAGCTTGTAACTAATTGTTTTACTAATACACCAATTTATTGTATACATTGTGATATTGAGCTTTTCTCTTGAACGATTTGGAAAGTATATTATGATTTTTGCTAAGTATAAACCAAAATGATTCATTGTATTCCTTGGATAAATTTGTTTGTTTTCAAACAATATAGAATATAGAACTGTTACTAGTATTTAACAGAGCATTCTCAAACATGTTATTTTTCTGCTTGTGGAGGATGTTACGAACCTTTTAGTTTTAGCAGCTCTCTTAATGTTTAAATAATTGCTGGAAATATTTGTGAGGTATTTAATTGTCCATTTTCTATTAATTAGTTAATTTATACCAGGATTTTGCAACTATGTCTTTGGTTAAGATTCTAAGGTTCATTTCCATAGTTTGTGGTAAGGTAATTTATTGCGTGTTGTTTCCTTGATATATTCCCCGGAACGGATGATTGGAGGATGAACTTTAACATGATATGCACATATGTTTGATTGTATACACCGTATCAAAGCATCATGTGAAGCATGTTGTATGAAGAAGAATGCAAAGAGTTGAAGGTTATGGTGCACGATTATCATTCTATCATGTTGATTTGGTGAGTTTGTTGCAATATTCATCTGTTCGATCTCCATTTATCCATACTGGTATGTAGTACCGGTGTTTATTTGGCCTCCAAGCTATTGTGTGTTTATCAATAAAAATTTGAATGGGCCCCACTCCTTTATTTTTCCTCTAGTGTATGGGTTTTCACCACTATATTTAATGTCCTTTTAATATAACACAAACAATTTTATAATTGTTTAAATGTAGTATCTGTATATTTCATTATATGTAAAACTGAGGATGAACTATTCTTTGTTTGGATCAATGGATTAAAATGGTCTATATCAAATATCAATGGATTAAATTGGTCTATATCAAATATAAAAAAAACTGTTGATCAACCCTGTTATTCCACTATTTTATTAGAAAGGTGTCTTGCTTTATTTACATGTTTTCTAAAAGAAGAATTTTTTTGCTTTGATTTTTTTTCCAGGTGGATTTGGTTTCTATCATAAGAAAGACGGTTTTCCTAGAATGCAAGGTGTTTATTCACTATTATTTTTAGGCCAAATTAAAAAAAACCCCACTGAACTTTGGGTCAGTTTAAAAAAACGGCACTAAGTTTTTTTTATATAAAAAAACCGCACAAAACTATAGTTTAAAAAAGGGTAAAGGGTAAAGCTTTATATTCAATGTTTAGTACATTATATATTCAACCTTGGTTGCTCCTTTTTCTTGCATAATAGTGTGTTGTTGATAGAGGTTCATACTAAAACCCTTCTGCTATTCTGATCAGGCATTTGCAGAGTGGGTATTGTTAACTTCCAGTGGGATTTCAAGTGGGTTATATCATGCCTGCGACATAGGCAGTTGGTGTGCCCTCTCTTTCCACGTGCTACAGGTAAGTCATATGCTGCCTATCCATAGATCCTAGTGGAGATCAAGAGAAATATTTCACCTGTATGCAGTATTCAGTCTTAAAAACTAAATTTAACTTAAATTAAGAATCTGGGGATGAGTTGATACCAAGTAGGTGACTAAAGTAAATGTAGTTACAAACTTACAATGCATAAAAAACTTTGGATGGTTAGCTGGTGAAGAATTAATCTAGACTTGAGCCATAGTTACCATGAAGAATATTCCTTCAAGTTTCTTATAGTTAATTATATTGGAAGTGGAATATGAAATTCCATAGAAGTTTTTCACCTCAGTTAACAGGTTGGTAGAAATGTTGTGGGGAAATGTAGCCCACAAAGTGATGTAAAACCAACCCTAAAATAGAGAATTTCCAAGAATTTTAATGGGTTAATTTTACCAACATGAAAGTGCGGATTTAGATTGGATATTTTAACAGTTAACAGGTTTGATGGATTTTCAAGAATTGAATCAAATGCTAACAATCCCAATTAATAATTCAATCTTAATCAATAAGTAAATCCCTACGTGTTTCAGCAAGTAAAAAGAGCAATACCAATTCGTACCCTAATCTAGCATGTGGATCACTCAATCTCAGTATTTTGTGGTCGACAGTCAAATCAGATAATATACTAGATGATAAGGCAGTAAAACATAAATACGGAAGAGATGGAAAGAGTATACCGAATCCGAAGAAACCCTCGTAGATCTCGGAGTTGGTACAGCAACCAAGACACAGCAATGGCAGACAGCAACTAGGATCTCAGCAACGCAGCGACAATAGACGGGTGGCAGCAACAACAGCAAGGGCTGCTAGATCCGGCCGACGGCGGGTTGACGACGAGTAGGGGGGGCGGCGTCGTCGGTGAGGTGAGACAGGGTGATCGGGATGGGGGTGCAGGTGGTGGTTCGCAGGTGAGGGAGAGGGTTGACGGGGAGCCGAGGAGGTAGGGGTGGAACTGTGGTGGGGCGAGGAGTAGAGGATGAGCGATGGGGAGAAGTGGAGTTGGGTTTGCTTTGGGTGTTTGGGCGATGTCGGGGGTTGAAGGCGGTTGGAGATGGCGATGGTGAATGGGTTCGGAGTTGGGCGTTTTGGGAACAGGGAGAGAGCGGGAGAGGAAGAAGATGGATTGGTTTTGATGGGTTTTGGTTTGGTTTGGTTTTGATTTTGTTTTGGTGGTTTTGTTTTGGGTTCTGTTCCGAAACTGAAGGGGGAGAGAAGAAGATGACGGGGAGAGGAAGGGAAATTAGGGTTAGGGATTTATATTTGGGGATTTTAATTTTGGATAGATTTTAGAGTTAATCACTAACCCTAAAATTTGATTAGGATTTATCACAAACCCTAATTTGTATCTCAGTTGTATCACACAAAGGAGAGAAAATGAAGAGCAAAACTCAACACAGATTTTTTTGATCAATAATGGCATACTTTCTCATTAATCTCAAGGCCTTTAAATAGGCTCAATTACATCTTGAAACACATCTCCAAAATATTCTCAAAATCTAAAAATTACAAAAAGATTACATATGGCTATAATTGCCAGAAATAAAAAATGGTAATAAAATAAAAATCCTAAACTGGAAAGATATCCTCATCATTCTCTCCGGGTGGGAGAGAGCTCGACCCAGTCGAGTCAAAACCAGTGATCATGTCATCGTGCTCCAAAAGATCTGGATCCAGTTGCGGGAGCCCCTTACGATCACTGCAAGTATCATCCGACTTCGGTTTGTTTTTCCACCTTACCAAATACTTGTACATACCACCATCTTTAGTAGAGATTATCTGATCATCTAAAATATTATCCAATTCTTCTGTCGATGGGTAAGTAATATCTGGTAGTGGAGGTAATGGGGGAATCTCACCATTAGGCTGCAGGGTAGGCTCATCTATAAGAAAATTTCTAGGGTTGAATTCCGAGCCTTCATAAAGTACTAGATCCTCAATATTGAAAATCTTACTTATGCCAAAACCTTCAGGAAGGTCAACGACATAGGTATTATCATTGATTGCATGTAGAATCTTAAATGGGCCTGCAGCACGTATGTTCAAGTTCTTAACGGGTCCAACAGGAAACCGTTTCGGATGAATCCGAACCATCACTTCGTCACCAATATCAAAAGTTATAAATTTCCTTCTAGTATCTGCTATTAACTTGTAGTTAAAATTATTCTCATTAAGTTCCTTGGAAATTTCTCTATGCAAGTCATGAATGTTATATGCAAATCTGGGTGCAGACTCTGTGACTTTGTGATGTTCTAATACATGAGTAAAATCTATGGATTTCCAAGTGACTTGGGAAGGAATGAGTGTCTCAGGTATACTCAATGGAGGTGACTGGATAGGCTGAATACAATTGAGAGACTGGTCATCCTCTTTTTCATCAAAGTCATCACTTATATTAGGTTCATAGGTAAACTCATTGTCGGGCTCATCAGCGATGACTGCGGTACCCTCTACTATATTGATCCTACTTGGACTAGGACAGTTGTCAGCAACATGACCGTATCTCTTACATTTATAGCACTTAGTGAGAGGGTCAATCTTACTGTAATCTCTTTCGGTGTTCTTACCCTTATGTTCATCTCTATGTGAATTGAAATTTGAATTAGATTTGCTGGGGTGCTGAGAGGGAGGCTTAGGTCTAGGTGGGTCAGTAGAGGTCATTCTAGAGGAATGATCTCTCGAGTCGCTGGACCTAGAATGAGAACTAGCTTTAAGAGAATCCATGTCGAGGACTAGGGCGTAGGCTGCCGCTATTGAGTCCACGTTTCTATAGATTAGCTCGTTCCTAAGGTCAGCTCGTAGTCCAGCTCTGAACCTAGAGAGAGTTTGTTCTTCACTCTCTTTACCTAACGCATTGCACCGAATAAGGAAGTCATCGAATTTATCAACATATTCTTGTGTGGGTTTACTTCCTTGATACAATTGGTTCCACGAATCTAGCAATCGGGTGTGGAACGATAACGGTACATACCTCTCAGTGAGCTTTTCTTTCATGGCCTCCCAAGTGGCTATGGGTGCCAGGCCTCGGCCTCTGCGGGCATGTTCAAGATTGGTCCAATGTTGATGAGCTTTACCCGTTAATTTCATAGTAGCAAATTTAACTTTAAGGGCTTCGCTCATTTCGAACCACACAAAGTAGTGGTCCATGGCACGGATCCAATCGAGGTAAGCTTGGGGTTCCATGTGGCCTTCAAATTGGGGAACGTCAGCCTTAACGTTCTTTTTATATTGTTCGTCAGGGTCACGTTCTTGACGTCGATCGTCATGAACATTCCCTTGAGGGATCTGACGATGGCCATGAAGCTCAGGGACAATGTTTTGATTTAGCTCCACTTTCTCAAGCCTCTGATTGATATTGGCAAGAGTTGCTTGGATGGCAGCTAGGGTAGCGGGGATATCAGGATTGTCCATTTCAGGTCTGGGAAGTCTAGGGTTCCTAATTGGGTGATTGGGAAGGGATAGGAAAGGCTCTTCAGGGTCTGTGATGGTGCTGCGAAGACGCATTCACCAAAAGTAGAAACTATGGGTCGTGTGTCCTAATTTTTTTTTATTTTTTTATTTTTTTAAATGATTCTGAACTAAACTAAACTAAAATAAAAAAAATAAAATAAAACAAAATAAAAGACTACACGATACTAAATGAATGCAAAAATGATGCCTACGATGCAAGAACTAAGGTTTTAAGAACCTTCACTCTGATACCAAAATGATGTAAAACCAACCCTAAAATAGAGAATTTTAATGGGTTAATTTTACCAACATGAAAGTGCGGATTTAGATTGAATATTTTAACAGTTAACAGGTTTGATGGATTTTCAAGAATTGAATCAAATGCTAACAATCCCAATTAATAATTCAATCTTAATCAATAAGTAAATCCCTACGTGTTTCAGCAAGTAAAAAGAGCAATACCAATTCGTACCCTAATCTAGCATGTGGATCACTCAATCTCAGTATTTTGTGGTCGACAGTCAAATCAGATAATATACTAGATGATAAGGCAGTAAAACATAAATACGGAAGAGATGGAAAGAGTATACCGAATCCGAAGAAACCCTCGTAGATCTCGGAGTTGGTACAGCAACCAAGACACAGCAATGGCAGACAGCAACTAGGATCTCAGCAACGCAGCGACAATAGACGGGTGGCAGCAACAACAGCAAGGGCTGCTAGATCCGGCCGACGGCGGGTTGACGACGAGTAGGGGGGGCGGCGTCGTCGGTGAGGTGAGACAGGGTGATCGGGATGGGGGTGCAGGTGGTGGTTCGCAGGTGAGGGAGAGGGTTGACGGGGAGCCGAGGAGGTAGGGGTGGAACTGTGGTGGGGCGAGGAGTAGAGGATGAGCGATGGGGAGAAGTGGAGTTGGGTTTGCTTTGGGTGTTTGGGCGATGTCGGGGGTTGAAGGCGGTTGGAGATGGCGATGGTGAATGGGTTCGGAGTTGGGCGTTTTGGGAACAGGGAGAGAGCGGGAGAGGAAGAAGATGGATTGGTTTTGATGGGTTTTGGTTTGGTTTGGTTTTGATTTTGTTTTGGTGGTTTTGTTTTGGGTTCTGTTCCGAAACTGAAGGGGGAGAGAAGAAGATGACGGGGAGAGGAAGGGAAATTAGGGTTAGGGATTTATATTTGGGGATTTTAATTTTGGGTAGATTTTAGAGTTAATCACTAACCCTAAAATTTGATTAGGATTTATCACAAACCCTAATTTGTATCTCAGTTGTATCACACAAAGGAGAGAAAATGAAGAGCAAAACTCAACACAGATTTTTTTGATCAATAATGGCATACTTTCTCATTAATCTCAAGGCCTTTAAATAGGCTCAATTACATCTTGAAACACATTTCCAAAATATTCTCAAAATCTAAAAATTACAAAAAGATTACATATGGCTATAATTGCCAGAAATAAAAAATGGTAATAAAATAAAAATCATAAACTGGAAAGATGTCCTCATCACAAAGATTTGTAAACGTTGAAATCCAATTTTTTCGAAATTGACCAAAATTGGTGGACAAAAGATGACCGAGTAAAATTTAGAATTTCATTAAATCGGAAAAAATAGTCGACTATAACCGACAAAAAATGACCAAAACAGCGTAATTTAGAATTTTTCGTAATCAACAAAAAAACGATGGACTTGTAGCCCACAGAAGATGTTTGAAGATGCTAAAACAGTGAAATTCGAAAATTTTCGACATCGACAAAAAATCATGGACTATAGCCGACCAAAGGTTATAGCCTACAAAAGATGACTAAATTAATGAAATTCCGAATTTCTCGGATCGACAAAAAATCGTGGATTATACCACAAAAGATGCCAAAAATTGTAAAATTCATATTTTCTCGAAATCAACAAAAAATCGTGGATTATAGCCCCGAAGATGTAATTAAAACAATGAAATCCAAAAAAAATCTAAAAGAGTGGAAACCTAAAAGAGTGAAATTCAAATCATAAATTTGTTGAAATTGGCAAAAAAAGGGTGGATTATAGTGTTCAAAAGAGATAATGTTGTGAAAATTTGAATTTCTCAAAATCGATTAAGAACCGTTGGCTATAACATACAAAGATGGTAAATTATTGACCGACGAAAAACGATGTACTATAGCGCTCAAAGGATGGCTAATACAGAGAAAGTTTGAATTTCTCAAAATCAATGAAAAACCGTGGGCTATAAGTTACAAAGATGGCTAAAACAATGAAATTGTGGATTTCTCGAAATCAGTGGTAAACCATGGAAGCCCACAAATGATGCCTAAAAAGGAAAATTCAGAGTTTCTCAAATCCAACAAAAAATGTGGACTATAGATGGCTAAAACAGTGAAATCCAAATTTCTCAAAGTCGGCAACAAACGGAGGACCGGATATCAGAATTTCTCGAAATCGGCGAAAACAAGTAGACTTAAAACAGGAAATTCAGGATTTCTCTAAATCGATGAAAACTTGTGGACATATAGCCAACAAAATATCAAAAACTGTGAAATATGAATTTCAGAATTACAAATAAACCAGGGACTATAGCCTACAAAACATGACTAAAACAGTGAAATTTGTAATTTCTTCCCAGACAGCTCATACATATTCTTAAGTGAGTTATGATTACAAAAATGAATTTCTTGCCTAAATAAAGATATTATGGTGATGCTTCAAGTGTATAGACATGTCTACCACCAAATGTAAGTTAGAAAGAGCTAAAATGCAGGTAGACAAAACACACATACTTTTTCTCTGCTAGTGTGTTAACTTGCCTGCTTAGTTTGGTTAGTTATGTTAAGTATTAGCTCTCATAAGTTGCGATGTGTCATTTTTTAATTCCCAGTACTTGATCAATGTTATGTTAAATTATTTTGGGCGTTAATGCATTTGATTTGGTTCCATCCCGTCATTCCTTATGTTCAACTTTTGTGCTCAACAATGAAGCCGTTATAAATACAATTATCAGTAATATGGAAAAGTTAAAGAACAAAAAAAAAATTCACATTGAATGCAGAGTCATGCCAACCTCAAAGAACCTCACAGATTATTTTTAGAAAATCTCAGTCTTGAGAAGAATTCTTTAAAAATTGCTGAACGAAAACTTGCTATATAACACTCTGTTCTTAACCAATCCCTAACATGGTTATAGAACTCGAGGTCATTGCCTATGAAAATCTCAAGCCCTACAGAAGTGAAAAAAAACTCAAATACTGTTGATGGAATTTAAAATGGGCCAAGTTGGTAAAAGAAGCGAGTTGAGCTTCTTATGCATGACTTTGAATCAATTCAAAATATATTCTTTACTTAGAATTCTATAAGCATTGTTTGACTTAAGAATTTGGTAACTGCATTTTCTGCATAGTTGTAAACTCGATAATAATCATCTCAAAGTCCTAATTTTCTTGAAACTGTATGTTAAATTCACTTAAAGAGTAATGATACACTGGATCATATCTTATTATTTTGCTACAGTTTATGGACTTTTGGCTTTCTTTCATTGCCGTGGTTAGCACATTTGTATATATGGCAACAATAGATGAGTCTTCCAGAAGAGCAATTCACACAGTTGTTGCTATTATCACCGCCCTATTAGCCGTGAGTGGTGCAACGAGGTATTTCATGATGAGTAATTGCATTTACTCAGAGCTCTTATGGTTTGACAGCAGAATTGTGATCATATTAAATAATATTTAAAATCAGAAAATATTGTTCTTTTTATTAGCCATTGGCACTAGTGGCCTTCTGATTGGATGGCTATTGGAGTTCTCTACATCATGTAGATCCAGATATTGCCCGATTGTATTCGACCTAAATATGAGTGATGGGTATGCTTTTGTGAACATTTTTATTGTATTGTGTCTCTTAATGCAAAAGAATGTGATTTCAGTACTTAATGTTTATAGTTTCCTCTTCGCTAGAAGGCCAGAGGTCAGGGGTTGGAATCCCACTTGCACCAGTTCCCTTTATGGAATAAGAGTTTGTGCAGGTTACAGGTCTTGTCCAGAAAATAAAATAAAATGAATGAAATGTAAAATCACTGACTCATAATAGTACTCATTGTTGGTGTGCTTCATCATGTCAACTAAATTTTTCTGCAGGTGGCAAAATATGAAGAGATGGTTCTTGGAACTCATAAGTAACGCTGAATGAAAGGTTTAGTTGGCCATCTGTAATTTTGGGATTTACTGCTCTGGCATTTGCTGCCACAAGCTGGACACTGCAAAGCAATAATAGCTACTGAATATGGCACAGGTATAAAAGCTCTCTAGTACTTAATGCCTCTATGTAGACACAAAAAACACATTAATAAATTATTAGATAGCATTAATTTTTTTTTCATTCCATTTAGCTTGAATTCGATCTCTTTTTAGCAGCATAGGTTTTTTCTGCATCTACAACAAGTATAGTATCCATCCGAATTTTACTACTAACATGTGCAATATACGTGCCCATAAATCTAGTGAAGAATTTTGGCAAATTATAGGGGCTATAATAGAAGGGAGGGAATCTTAAAAAAAAAATTATTGAAGTTAGATCCTTAGCCACCAGTGATGGTCGAGTATCCTATTCGACTTTCATTTTTTATATCAGTGTCTAAAATATTTTGTTTCTCTTGTTGCATTCTGCTTTCATGTTGCTGTTTATGGCACATATCCATATACAAATCATCCTTCTTCTTCCTATGTTCAACTTCCCTAAAGAGCAGCAATGAAACCCAGCTGTCGGTTTATGAGCTCACACGGCAGGACTCTGTCAAGAACAGCGTAAGAGAAAGAGATACAGAACCCTGTCACTGTAGATTGTCACCCTCATTTGAAAAATTAGTGGTGGTTTTATTTAAACTATTTTTACCGCAACAAGTGTATATAGCTAAGAGGGGAAATTTTGAAAATGGAATTTCATCTATAGAAATTTGTAAATTGGCGAGTGAGGATGGGAGAAAATCGATGGAATTGGTTGGGGAAGTTGGTATAGGTGTAACTTTAAATTTTGCGTACTTTCTATACAACAAAATGTAAGTTGTGGTTCGGTCTTGTAGAGAAGTGTGTATTATTGAAACACGAGCTATAGCCATAAATTTGGTAAACTTTGCGGACTAGATTATGTACATTGTATGTTGTTGCTGCTAATTTTGGTGTGGAAGCAAACAAATGAATTTGTGGATTCTTGGAGAAACGAATAAAGCAAACATGTTGATTTTTATCGGTGTTTGACTAATTTCTTGCTGCTGCCGTTGACCTGCAAAAAGGTTCGATACACCGGGATGAATTCTGGCGACGAACCCTCTGACGCTCTTGTCAGTAATCAGGAAGATTATGAAAGAGCTTTATGTAGAAAAAAATTGATTATCCCGTTATGGTGGGGGAGAGGGGTGTTTATAGTCGCCTTAGAGACCCGTTTCGAGATAAGGATAAATCTTTACTTTCCGGTGTTTTTGGATAAGATGTAGAGTTTAAATCGTTTTATGGAAATAACCATGAATTTGAATTACTCTTTATCCATCTGGGTTGGTTTGTAACGGGTTGCTATCCATACCCAGTAGGACAGATCCGTTCATGGGTTATTTGGCTTTGAAGAAAGATCCAGTTCTCATTTCAGATCCGTTTGTAGGTGAAATTACCGTCTTACCCCTGAGAGCTTTAAGATCCGTGTCCGATTTGAACGATCCCGATTTAATCCTATTTTTAACCATATCACGAGCCCCCACTCCGGGAGACTGAGTTTTGCAGATTTTGAGGAGTAGTTTTTTTGTTCTAATGGCGTACAAGATTTTATCGGAGTTCTCGGGGGAGTTGGATCTTGCTTGAGGTATAACGGTATTATTCTGAGCTTGTAAAATACCCAAAATTATTCTCAGAATTTTTTAGATTTTTTGTGATTTTTCCAGATTTTTCTGAATTTTTTCCAAATTTTAACATTTTTTGAATTTTTTATTCAATCTCCGAATTTAAATAATTAATTATCGAAAATTTAAATTGATTATTCTAACTTAATAATTATTATTTTCAGAATTTAAAATTATTTTTCAGAATTGAATAATTATTTTTAGAATTTTTAATTAATTTTTCGGTTTTTTTAAAATAATTAATTCAATTAAATAAATACATAATTAAATAAATAAATACCTAATGACGTGGCACAATCCTGTACGTTGATCGTGATCAGACGAGCGCGCATCGGGAGGTAGCAGTTTTTCCCTATAATCTGTTCGGAAACACGTCTGTTCGACACCGTCCGAACGAATCGTTGGCGACCCACTAGGTAATGCCACGTGGCCGGTCAACGTTGACCACCACGTGGCCACACTTTTTTTTTGTTTGTTTGTTCGCCTTCTGCCTTTCTTCCCCTTTCGTCTTCCACTTTTCTCTGGCCTCGTCTTCAACCTCCCTCGTGTTCCTCCTTCGTATGGTGTGTGAAGAAGTTGGCGACGGGAGATGGGGTCGAGCTCGGCGTGGAGGAGTTCGGCGAGGGGTTGGCGGGGACTGAGGGGCCTTCGACAGTGGAGACGGGAGGAGGGAGCTCGAGCTCAGAGGCGTTTTGCGATGGTGGAGGAGCACACGAGCTTCGGCGAAGCCTCGTTGAGGAAGCTAGGAACGGAGGAGAGCTTGTCGAGGAGTTCAGAGCTCGACGATGGAGATGCGTGAGCTCGACACAGTGGAGGAGGAGAGGAGCTCGGTATTTGAGCTCGATGGGGATCTGCAGCTTGAAGCGGTGAAGGGAGGAGAGCTTTAAGCTCGGTTGCGGTCGATGCTTGCGACGTGGAGGTCGATGAGGAGTTGCGGTCGAGCTCAGCGAGGAGGAGAGCTCGTCCTAGGAGCTCGAAGCGTTGGGTGTTGCTCGGGGCTTGACTAGGAAGGGGTTCAGCGAGGCTCGACAGGGGAGTCGGAGCCCAACGAGAGTGGAGGTGGTGTCGAGCTCGGAGGTTGGCGAGGAGTTCGGCGAACGGGAGATGGGGTCGAGCTCAGTGAGGGTTGTGTTTCTGATGGGTTTTGAAGGAGGGCATTTTGGAGCTCGGAGGTGGAGTGTTCGGCAAACCTGGAGTTGGAGCTCTTTGACGATGGAGCTTGGTGAGGAGCTCGACGGCATGAGGTTAACGGTGGTTTGGTGAGTTGGCGATGGTGGAGGCGGAGTTCGGAGGTTGAAGGATGGCGAACTTTGCCGTAAGGTTTTTGGCGGGAAATATGGAGGAGAAGATGAGAACGGGGGAGAGAGGTGGTTCGGGTTTGGGTCCCTAACGGGTCCGAATCCAACCCGTTAACCCCTTAATCTCTCCTTTTTCTTTTTGTTTGTTTGTGGCCGTTGATCTTGATTTGAGTGCGGATTGCGAGGAGAATTTTTCTCTCGTTTTTTGTTCGGAAACAGCTCTGTTCGGCTTGTTGTGGCGGACTTGGCGAACGATGGGTCGAACGTGGTGAACGATAGGCGAGCGTTGACTGGTTAACGCGATTTTGCCTATTTTCAGTTCGGAAACACGTCTGTTCGACAAGAGGCGGCGAGCACGGCGAGCGATAGGCGTTGACTGGTCAATGCGATTTTGCCTATTTTCAGTTCTGAAACACGTTTGTTTGACAAGAGGCGGTGAGCTTGGTGTCGAACACGCCGAACGATAGGCAAGCGTTGACTAGTCAATGTAATTTTGCCTATTTTCAGTTCGGAAACACGTATGCTCGGCGAGTTGTGGCGAACGGTTGTGTTGTAACCCACTTTCCCGGTGCTACGGAGGTCGGATCGGGGCGTGTGACCCCCTCGTTTCGAAGCTGACTCAAAGATCTGACTTCTCTTTAGGGTCTGTTTGGAAACATTTAAGTTGGGGAATGGAAAGGAATGGAATGAAAATGAATAGAGAGGAATGGAAAGAAAGTGAAAGGGATGAATTAACTTTATAAGTTGTGTGTGTTTGGCAACTGGTGGAATGGAATTGATTTTTTTTTTTTGTTTCCATTCCCTAGTCTTGTTTGGCAAACAATGGAATACTATGGATTACGGCATTTTAAAAAACCTATGTTATCAAGGAACCTATGTTTTTAAACTCACAACTCAGTATCGTTTTATTGAAATCAGTGTATATAAGTATTCAGTATCTAAAGTCCATTTCAAAATTCTGTAAGTATAGTCATGTGATTGGGAGTTGTAAAGCACCTTCAACGGCAAAGTAACGTCCATTTCAGATGAACAAGTGTTGCATAGTACTTCTTCTGTCATTACCCATAAATTCTGTAAGTATAGTCATGTGATTGGGAGTTGTAAAGCACCTTCAACGGCAAAGTAACGTCCATTTCAGATGAACAAGTGTTGCATAGTACTTCTTCTGTCATTACCCATAAATTCTGTAAGTATAGTCATGTGATTGGGAGTTGTAAAGCACCTTCAACGGCAAAGTAACGTCCATTTCAGATGAACAAGTGTTGCATAGTACTTCTTCTGTCATTACCCATAAATTCTGTAAGTATAGTCATGTGATTGGGAGTTGTAAAGCACCTTCAACGGCAAAGTAACGTCCATTTCAGATGAACAAGTGTTGCATAGTACTTCTTCTGTCATTACCCATTACTATCTATCGCTTTAAAATATCCTCGTGCCATACAACTAAAAATTATCTCATAGTAAAATCACCCCTTTTATACATTTCTTTAATGCATTTTTAGAACCAATGTTTGTGTGTGCTACAGAATTATCTTACTACTGAATACTTCTGATTTAATTATGTATGAAATTTGTATACCCAGTAAAGCATGTACTATTGAATACTTCTGATTTAATTATGTATGAGATTTCTATTCAGAATCATGATTGCAATATGTATGAAATTGTTCTGGTTAAAGCTACCGAATACGTGACATTCCATTGTTCTAGAAATTCCGGTTATCATATAATCATTTAAATGAGTTGAAACAACAACTCATTACATAATTAAATCAGCAGATTAATTTCATACATATTGATCCTTTCAATATAAATATACATATAAACTAAGAAGCGTAAAACCAAAAAAAGGAAAAATACAATACTATGATATCCATCATATAAACTATTACTGGCTTATAACGCCGTAGGGTCTACAACTATATCCATCATATAAAAATATTATGAGAGAGATTGGAGTGTCATTCCCCACACGATAATGGCACCCACCATGTACAAATTGCATAGGATCACATGACATGAGATTTTAAATCGTTATATAATGGCACCCACCATGTACAAATTGCATAGGTATCATGTAACATAAGATTGGAGTGTCCAAATAAACCATCGAATTGGCATGGTATATTATGGCGTGCAAAGCCTTTTTTTAATGTATCGATCTATGGATAAAGGCTATTCTCTGCACCTCAATCTAGCTATTCTCTCCATTCCTTTACGCAGTTTTCCGAGGGGGTGGAGTCGGAATAGAAATTGGTTAAGATCTTTCTCTAGGGAAAGAAATTTAGTTGTTTCCTTTGTTTTCTTTTTCAAAACAAACAGGCTGTGGAATAGGATAAGATGGACTCATCCGCACTATTCCATTCCTTTCCCTAGTTTTTTGGGTTCCCAAACGCGCCCTTAGTGATAAGTCGAAGAATCATAATTCTTCATGGTCAAAATAGTCCCGCAACATACTTGTCTTCATGAAGTTGAGAAGTGCTTTGTATGGCTCTTGGGAAGATTCATTCTTGGAGATGAGTTTTAGAGAGCTTCTCTAGATGAGTTAGGCTCCGAACTCTTTTAGAAGAAGGCTGCTCGGGAGGCAAGGGCTTTAGGAGAGAGCCGTTTGGGAAACAAGTTTGAAGAGTGACTCTAGGGGAGAGTTGTGTTCTGAACTTATTGAGAAGAGGTCCGCTGTAGAGGCGAGCAGAGCCAAGAGTTTCACCAGGCTCTAGGAGAGAGCCGTTTGGGAGGCAACTTTGAGGAGCAACTTTAGGAGAGAATTGTGCTCCGAACTTGCTGAGAAGAGGTCCGCTTTGGAGGCGAGCGGAGCAAAGAGCATCACCAGGCTCTAGGAGAGAGCCGTTTGGGAGACAAGTTTGAGGAGAAACTCTAGGAGAGAGTTGTGCTCCGAACTTGCTGAGAAGAGGTCCGCTCTGGAGGCGAGCGGAGCGAATAGCATCATTAGGCTCTAGGAGAGAGCCGTTTGGGAGACAAGTTTGAGGAGAAACTCTAGGAGAGAGTTGTGCTCCGAACTTGCTGAGAAGAGGTCCGCTCTGGAGACGAGCAGAGCGAAGAGGATCACCAGGCTCCAGAAGAGAGCCATTTGGGAGACAAGTTTGAGGAGCAACTCTGGGGGAGAGTTGTGCTCCGAACTTGTTGTTTAAGAGTTTCTACAGTTGTGGGAGCAATTCCGAATGGTGAGCTACTTTGTCCTCACCCGTTCGCAAGTAGCTAAAGCGGCATCGAACCAAGTATTGGACTCCGAACTTGTCTTTTGAGGGGGTTAACGAGATGCATGAGCAATTCCGAATGGCGAGCTGCTCCGCACTTGCTTGTTGCAAGCGGCTAAAGCAACATCGAACCAAGTGTTGGACTCCAAACTCGTTTTTTGAGCTTAGTAAGTTGTGGGAGCAGCTCTGTAGGACAAGTCGGACTCTGAACATACCATTTAGCGAGTCGTCAATGTGACTCGGAGAGATAGAATCGAGGCAAACACAGTAATTTTCAATAGAAAAAAGCTAAGTTTTATTGAAACAAACTAAGTGGCCGCTTCAATGGGGCGAGCCATTATTACATGTTTTTGGCCGTGTTAGAAGCATCGGCCTTGTTGAAAACTGAAAACCTACTTCTACGATAGGGCGAAGGCTTCTTGGGAGGAGTTTGGCTCTCCCCCCATTGGACCTCCATGGATGAGGTGGAGGACGGCCCCAGGTTCGAAATTTTGGAACTCGGCGGACCTCTCTGTTCGTTTGTAGGCTCCTCGGGGTGGAAGATCGGCCCCGTCTCTTCGGATGAACTTGGCTAGGTGTCCCCGCTGTATGAGTTCTTCGATCTCCTCTTTAAAAACCCGACAATCATCCGTGTCGTGGCCGTGGTCCCTGTGAAAGCGGCACCACTTATCCTTGTTTTTTTTGCTAGGGGTATTCATTCTAGGGGGAGCACGGAGTAGCCCTTCCTTGTCCACCTCCATAAGAACTGCTAATATACTAGCATGGAGGGGTGAACTTCTCAAAACGAGGAGCTGGGTGGCGTTGGCCATTGTCATCTCTCTGAAATTTCTGGCACCCTTCGCTCGTATTCTTCCGTTTGTTCCCGGAAGATGGTTCCTCAAGACTGGGGGTTGAGAGCCTCTTCCACTCGGATGTACTTCTCACTCCTAAGCAGGAGTTCTGAGAAGTCTCGAGGAGGTTTCTTGGCAAGGGATGGGTCGACGTTAGTGACGTTGTGCCCGAATGCCGCAGAGGCTACGGATTGATTGAGGGAGGCAATAGACCGGGCTTCGGCGGTGAAGCGTCGAATGTAATCTCTTAGGCGTTCACCCTTTCTTTGGTTGAGGGTCACTAAAGATACACTTGTTTTCTCGGCCCAGTGGCTACTCACAAAATGAGTAAGGAAGAGCCCTTTGAACTGATCGAAGGAGAAGATGGAGGCTGGGGCAAGTCTGGAATACCACTCCCGAGTGGGCCCCTTGAGCGTGGCTGGGAAGGTTTTGCAGAGAAGGGCATCAGAGGTATGGTGGATCATCATGAGAGTTTTGAAACTTTCGATGTGATCAGCGGGGTCCGACTCCCCAGTATACTACTCAAAATGCGGAGGCTTGAAGTTCTCCGTGACGGGGGCCTCCATGATGGTACGGAAGAACGGAGGCCTGCTTGGGCGGAAAATCCTTGCCCGTTGCTCCTCTTCTCTGTCAAGTCGGCCAAGGCGCCTCTCCATCTCGTGAAGATGGCAGTAGACCGAGTCTTTCCTTCGGTCATATCTTGTCGAGCCCCGATACTCTTTCTCATGCGAAAGGGGACTGGGAGTGCGGTGGTGATGGCTTGGGGCAGGTTGAGGACTAGGTACCCGTTGCTCGTGGTTGGGAGCAACATTGAGGGCTCGTAGAACGGCTTCTTGAAAATCCTGGAACTCCGCCCTTGTGATTGGTGCCCCTTCAGCTTGGCGGTCCCTAGGTGTGGCTCAGCTTACTATAGTATGACTTCGCCGCCGACGTGGAGGGGACTCTCCGCCACCTCGGGGGAGGGGATCTTCTGGTCCTCGGTCTGCGGGGGGTCCGGACTCTCGAGACCCCTGGGTGCTCAGGTTGATGGACTCCCCCAAGGGCTCGCCATCCATTTAGGCGAGTTCGGAGGTCGATCCCCTTTTGGCGGTTGACAATCACTTGACGAAGATCCTGCTCGGGAGGACCTTGAGAAGCCATAGAGTCAACTGAAGGATTGTAGACCACGACATGGTCATGAAGAGGATGTTGCTTTGGACGACTCCGATGAGAGCCCCCTAGGCAGCCCCCCGAGATCCTGGAGGGGCCTGTTGAGGAGGAGGCTGTTGAGGAAGAACATCTTGAACTAGAGGACGAAGAGGAGTGGCTCTTCGGCAAGAGACCGCTGCCTTTCTCTTCTGTTTCAGATGCATGGCTTGAAACTACTCTCGCTGATGAAGGTTGGATTGCTTTTTCGTTCCCACAGACGGCGCCAATCTGTTGCTGCTAATTTTGGTGTGAGAGCAAACAAATGAATTTGTAGATTTTTAGAGAAACGAATAAAGCAAACCTGTTGATTTTTATCTGCGTTTAATTGATTTCTTGCCGTTGCCGTTGACTTGCAAAAAAGTTCGATACACCGGGATGGATCCCTCCGACCAACCCTCCGACGCTTTTGTCAGTAATCATGAAGATTATGAAAGAGCTTTATGTAGAAAAAGGTTGATTACTCCGTTATGGTGGGGGGAGAGGGGTATTTATAGTCGTCTTAGAGACCCGTTTCGAGATTAGGATAAATCTGTACTTCCCGGTATTTTTGGATAAGATAGAGTTTAAATTGTTTCATGGAGATAACCATGAATTTGAATTACTCTTTATCAATCTGGGTTGGTTTGTAACGGGTTGCTACCCATACCCAGTAGGACAGATCCGTTCATGGGTTATTGGGCTTTGAAGAAAGACTCAGTTCCCATTTCAGACCCGCTTGTAGGTGAAATTACCGTTTTACCCCTGAGAGCTTTAAGATCCATGTCCGATTTGAACGATCCCAATTTAATTCTATTTTTAGCCATATCACGAGGCCCCCACTCCTAGAGACTGAGTTCTACAGTCTTTGAGGAGTAGTTTTTTTGTTCTAACGGCATACGTGATTTTATCGGAGTTCTCGGGGGAGTTGGATCTTGCTCGAGGTGTAACGGTGTTATTCTGAGCTTGTAAAACACTCAAAATTATTCTCAGAATTTTCTGGATTTTTTGAATTTTTTCTAATTTTTTTCCAATTTTTTTGAATTTTTTATTCAATCTCTGAATTTAAATAATTTATTATCGAAAATTGTAATTAATTATTCTAATTTAATAATTATTATTTTCAGAATTTAAAATTACATCATCTGCCAAGACAAGCCACGTTGAAAATTCGACCTCTAGATAGATACGGCTATGCTGATTTGGTGGCCCATGCACTTTCGACCAGTGAGATAGTAGAAGGTGAACTGATGACCTACAATGAAGCTATCTCGAGTACTGAATGCGTCTAGTGGACAACTGTTATGCAAGAAGAGCTAGTCTTTGCACAAGAACAATACATGGTATCTAGAAAAATTGTCAGAAAGGAAGCACACAGTAGGGTGCAAATGGATCTACAAGAAGGAAGCAGGTCCTGATGGCGGTGAAGTCAGATTCAAGGCTAGACTTGTGGCAAAGGGATTCTCTCAGAAAAATGGTGTAGATTACAATGAAGTATTTTCGCCAGTTGTGAGACACTTCAATCAGAATTATCCTTGCTTTAGTTGCTAAGTTCAATCTTGAACTTGAGCAGCATGGTGAGCTGGAGGAGCAAATCTACATGAGTCAACTAGAAGGATATGTGGTCTCTGGGAAGGAAGATTATGTTTGCCTGCTAAAGAAATCTTTGTATGGGCTTAAGCAGTCACCTAAGTAATGGTATCGTAGATTCGATACCTTCATGGCAAAATTGGATACACACGAAACCTGTACGATTAGTGTGTATCATAAAAGGCAACCTCATGGTGATCATGTTTATCTTTTGCTCTATGTGGATGAAATGTTGATAGCTGCCAGGGACAAGGAGGTGATTCAAGAGTTGAAGATCTAGGTGCTGCAAGAAAGATTCTAGGGATGGAGATTGAAAGACATGAAGCAGGGTCGTTTGATTTTCAGACAGAGAAAATATATTGAAAAAGTATTGAAGCATTCAAGCCTGTTTCAATACCTCTCGCATCGCATTTCATGTTATCACTAAAACTTTCACCAATGACTGAGAAGGTGGAGCAAATATCCAAAATTCCATATGCGAGTTGGCAGTTTGATGTACGCTATGGTATGCATTCGTCCTGATCTATCACATGCAGTGTCAGTAGTGAGTCAATATATGAGTAGGCCCGGTAAAGGTCACTGGCAGGCAGTGAAATGGATACTTCGATATCTGTGAGGTACGACGGGATTAAGCCTCGTTTATGATACTAAACGAGGAGGCAATTTTGTTGAAGGGTTTTCAGATTCATATTATGTTGGATATCTGGATTGAAGGTTACTGACAGGGTACACATTTACCCTTTGTGGTGCACCAGTCCCGTGGAAAGCCACACTGCAAGAAACAATGGTGCTTAGCACTACAGAAGCAGAATTCATGGTACAGCTGCGATAAAGGAAGCAATATGGCTTTGCAATCTGGTAACCGATTCGGGAGTGGTGCAGAAGAACATCACGGTTTACCGTGATAGTCCAATTCATCTTTGTTTTGACCATATACATCATGAGAGAACCGAACACATTGATGTCATATACTACTTTATACAGGATGTCCCAGACGTACAAGGAGTGAGAATCGGGACTGCCGATAATCTAGTAGATGTGCTGATCAACCTGTGTCGTTGTCAAAATTTTGTCATTGTTTAAACCTTCTTGTAATAAAAGGCATTCGAAGTGGCAGAGGTTGATATTTTTGGGGCTTACTGTGAAAACTTGGAGGTTTCACACTGAGGCTCGATCGTGTTCGAGCAAAGAAGAAGTTTTTGTATTTCAAGTCAAGGTGAAGAATTGTTGAGTTGACTTAAAAAGATCACACCCATCACCATCCCACTGTAATCACTATCTCACATTCCCCCCATTTTGATTTTGAAAGAGGGGGATGGTGAGATGTTGACCCGCCAACTTTTTCTGTGGTTAGGCACATACAAAGAAGAAATATTTGAAGGGCGGTGAAGGTGAGATGTGACCCTCCTTTCCCTATAAATAAGGTACGGGAATAGGTGAGGGATGTTTGATAAAAAAACAACCAAAAGCAAGGCAAGAAGAAGAAGCTTATTACTTTCTTCTCTTTTGTGATGTGAACTTAACCCTAAGTAGAAAATTTTTCAAGAATATCAAAAGATTAAGTTTACCAATAAATAGTGCCGATTAAGTCTGAAATTAAAACTAGTAATTGGTTTGATGAATTTTCAAGAAATAAAATAAGTATAACAAGCCCAATTAAAAATTCAATCCTAATAATCAATAATTATACCTAAGTATTCTTAACAAGTAAAATATTCAATAATGATTCGTACGCCAATTGGCAAGTAGAAGCACACACACTTAATATTTATGGACGACAGTAAATTTAGATAATATTCTAGAGATGATAGGCAAAACACAAATAATGGAGGAATAGAAAAAAGTTATCGGGGTTCGATGAACGAAGCATTACCACAGATGGAGAGGAAGAAGCTGCTGGATCTGAATCTTGCCAAACACAAAACAACAACTAACACCCAATCAAAAGTCGCAATAAAAAATCGGATCAGGGTTCGATGAATAAGTCGCCACGGATGAAGGAAGAGGATGTCAATCGTCGCAATCAATAGCATTGTACTCCTCCGCAAATCATTATTTTGATATGAAGATTAAGGTTAGGATTTTGAATTGGAAATTTGGAGAATTAGGGTTTCGGATTTTGAGTGGATTTGGGAATTTAGAGTAGAGGAGGATTTCGGGGGAATCTGTAAGGGTGGTCGGAGTTGTGAAGGAAAAACAACAAGGTGGTCAGGGTGTTTGGAGGAGGCAGGTATGGCGTCGGATGGGGAAGCCAGGGGTGCGAGGCGCTGTGGTGGTGGTGAAGTGGGTTGGCGCCGAAGGTTGATGGTGATGGAGGATGGTGGACATGATTGGGCTGATGGCGATGGGTTCAGGGTGGTCGGTGAGGAGAGGGAGGGATGCAGATGGGGCTGGGTGGCTTCGGAAAGGGAGAGAAAGAAGGGGGGTTGTGGGTTTTCGGGGTGAAGAGGAAAGGAAGAAGAGAGGGGGAAGGTGGCAACTGATGGAGAGGGTTAGGGTTTGGGGTTTTGGATAAAGGATTTTGGGGATTTAGGGTGTAGTTTAGGGTTTCTCACAAACCCTAATAATTTATCAATGTCTCACACAAAGAGAGGAATGAAGATTAGAAATCAGTCAAACAATAATTTTGTAAATCAGTCGGAGCATTATTTTTCATTAACCAAGAGGCCTATATATAGGCTCAAATCAAATTTCAATACGAATCTCTAAAAATATCCTAATCTAGAAAATGAAGGGTGCAAATCGCAAAAGTACTACATATGGTTAAAATACAAAAAACAAATATAAATGCTGAAATTGAAATACTAGGCTAATAAAATAGTCATCCCAAATGATGTCTGTGCTGATAGAAGCGCCCAAAAATGTTTCGAACTGATGTCCTCATCATTTTGTCTCTTGAGTTTTGAAGAGAGTACGATTACTCTTTTTTTGAGTGTGAGATATAGTGAGTGTATCTCTTATATTCTCTCCTTTTGTTATAGTGAAATCTATGTCTTCACACGTGGATGTAGGTCAATTTTGACCAAACTATATTAAATCTTGAGTGTTCTTATTCTTGCGTTGTGCCTACATCTCTACCAAACTCATTATCTACATTTTACAAACTACTCTCATTTAAGAAACCTCACCAATTTCCTAACAAAAGGGAGGAAGGAGATAAGGGTTGGAGATAAGATTGGATATTTGTATCATGAGTAGATTGAGTTTGGCCAGACTAGGTTTGTGTTCATATTGATTTGAATCCAAACCATTTCTCTTAAACCCTATAGCATTATTTCCTCAATATCCGCTGCTGCTTTGAAAATGTTGAATCGTTGACAGATGCCTTTAGAAAGTTAGAATCCATTATAACAGCCAACATAATGGTGTAAAGTTTTTTACTTTTAAACAATAGGTAAGACTTGCTTGCAAGAGAGTGGGGATGTGTAACTGTTACTGAAGCCAGAGAAACTACCATTCACTTTCCTCTGAGAACAAATTATCGGGACAGTGAATATATACTAGGGAAAATTGCTTCCCTGTCCCAATTCTGAATCTAAATAGTATATATGCCCCATTCTTCATATTAGTATTCTGAGTCAATTGCATTTTATAAACACGTACCTAGTAGTCTAGTGGGTAAGCCTCTTTGGTCGGGGGTTCGAGCTCCCGCTTGCACCAATCCCTTCTTACGAGATGCGAGTGTGTGCGGCTACGGACTTGTTCCCAAAAAGTTGAAAAAATTAAAAGTAAAAATTTCATTTTATAAAAACCCTGTACTGCCCCTTAATTTAATTGATCTCAGTTGCGTGCTTCTCTTTGATCCAAGATTGAGGATTTTTTTGTTTTGTTTGTTGTTGTTTTTTTTGGGGGGGGGGGGGGGGGGGGGGGTGTTATTGAAGAAAATTAATTATTCACTTTCCTTCTGCTGATGATTACCTCATTAGTTTAAATATGAGTCATTTCTAAAGAGTTTGGGAATTAGCAGAGAATATGTTTAAATATGTTTTGGCGGCAAATAGCTCCCCCTGTAGTCCATTGAGGCGTACGGTTTCAGATGAAATGTGAGGGGAGCTTTTTGTTCAGAGAATTTTGTCCTCTACAAATATGGAGGGTGCTGTCTGAAAACAAGAGAGGCTAATTTATCAAAAATATACTTTACGATCCATTGGTGCATACATGATTTCTTATGAAGTGGCATTGGACCTTTTGGTCACAGAACTTGGAATTTTGGCTAGTGAACTTTTAGTAGATCGCCGTTCGAATTATGGCATGTTTGGTGATGGATCTGGTCATCTTTTCTCTTAAGTAGTTAAGTTTTGAATTAATATTATCATGAGAAAAAAAGTTTCTGTATTTTCTGAATTAAGTGCTACATCGTAGCCTGGTCGTTAACTTTTGAATTAATATTATCATGAGAAAAAAAGCTTCTGTATTTTCTGAATTAAGTGCTACATCGTAGCCTGGTCATGAACTTGAGACCTCCCTTGACCTAACCATAGCTCAGTGATTTTCCTAAATTGTTAGGACATCCATGTGGTGGATCCTATGTTGATTGTGATATTGTAACAAAAGTAGTGTAGTACTACTGAACAGACTTAGCAGAACACCCTTCTATATGGATGAGAATGCTTTAATTTGTTACGAGTGGTGGTTTAGAATTTTTGAAATTAAGACCGCTATTTTTTATTTTTTTTTTGAAAAGCATTAGAAACCCATTGAGGTCAATCGGAATTTGATTATTTTCAATAGGCTTTGTCAAAACTAATTTAACCAACTTCTCTAGCTAGAGTATCAAAAGTCATTTGAATCAGCCCCAGAATTGGTCTTTCCCACTGAGCTGCATTGTGTCCTTCCTTATTAAGTAGTTGAATTATGCTGTTTTCACGAGAGAAAAAAGGTTTCCCGTTGTTTGTGTGCATGCTTGGCAGTCGGAGTTTTGCTTATATAACATTTGAACTTTCTCCTTGTTTTATAGTTGGATTGGTTCAGATGTTTTTGCGGATTATACGTTCTTCACTGATTACAATCTGTGGAGAACTTAGGAGTATAGCGACCTTAGAAGGATGAACTAGTGCATTATATGAATTGGACCGAAATGATGTAGTGGTACATAGCTCACTCCTGCTAATACATTATACATTCATTAGTGTGGTTAGTGCATCTCTTAATCCGATTACTAGATGCAGTAAAAAATTGCATACGTAGGCAAATTGAAGGTAACATTTTGGGTTTCTTGAGACTGGAAGGGATGAGCTTGTACTATGTTTTTGGATAATAATTTTGCCAAGGATTGTTCAGTTAACTACTGCCATCTGTTGAAAGTGTAATGAGGCCCTTTTGAGAGAGAAACTGTGCTCTTCAGATGTTGGATTTGAAGTGTTGACAATCCATTAACAAATTTAGGAAATCTTCTTTTGCTTATTGAGAAAAAACCAAAGGGCTCCAAGTGCTAAACCGCAGTCCTCTATTTTCATGATTTTCAGTGGGTGATGATTGAATAAACTAAGGAGAGGAAACTTTAGGTTGAGAGACCATATATGGTGCCTTCATGATTGTGCTTAATTTTGTGTGATTGTGTCTATCTATATAATAAAACACAAAAAAAGCTCTCAAGTGGCTCTCCTTCAATAGGGTTGAAATCAATGGTCCAGATCTAACCTCACAAAACATATTTTCCCGTCAAAAAGTTTTCCCCAAAACTCAAATTCAAATCCCAAAAACAATTCCTTTATTTATTTATTTGTCTCTCTCTCTCTTATTCTCTCTCTATTTACTCAGAAATTTATATTTTCAGATTTCAGGTTTGTAAATTTTCATATTTTTTATGCATTTTTTATTGCTCATGTTACATTGAAACTAGCAAATATCTCATCAACAGTTAAATTTCATCATTTTCCACACTCAAAGTTCTAAAAAGTTGGATTTTACACTCCCATTTATATTTATTTTTCAACATATACTAATGGAAACATAGACTTCTATTTACAACTAATTATTGTTTTACTATTCAAACTTGAGCTACATAATTGTTGTTTTACCGTTTACAAGACTTTCATATGTTGTATCGTTCCGAAGACGTGCTGTAGGCATGTGCCCACGAGGAAGTCTAGTAATACTACATAATTAGCCGAAAATGTGTAGTATCCTATAGGATATTTCAGTAATTTAAATGATGTATGCAAAGAATGGCAAATATTACATATACAAATATCTTGAATAACATCATAAAACACAAAATACACATTTCTTTAGTATTCATTTCGCAAATTAAATAATTTTTCACATTTGAGAAAACCAGCTTCATTACGCTAGAAGCTTCATTATGCTAGAGCTGATAATATAGCAAGCATACTGATTAACCCTCAGTTGCTTTGCTAGGCTTTCATCATCTAATCTAATTAGCTAATAAAGCACCTACAAAACATATCCATTTTTTTTGAGCAAATCGTAAACTTTAAGATGTCTCTTTGAGTCCTCATATTTGTTTGTGAACCCAGGATAATCCGTTTGCTGTAACTCAAAGATGCTTGGTTATTGGAGCTGTTTAACGAGAACAGTAGTAGAATGTTATCGAAAGTGATTATTGGAGAAAGTCTTGGGAGTTTCGAGAGAATTTTGTTGCCGTATTTAAGATATCAGAGTGAATGATGACTGATTGGTACGTTGTTGCTGCAAAATTATTTATCCTATTTTTATTTGACAAGGTCGTAGCCAAACATCCGGGCTACCATTTCTCACTCTTATCTCATTTATGCCTATGGTTTCTAGGACGCAGAAAATATGAGGAGGATTAAGTTGCATGGCAGATGCATGTTGCTCACTGCTCGCTGAGTAGTTGGTTCTTGCAGGTTCTTGTGTTATTTTGGTTTCCTCTGTCAAGTTTCTTGTGTAGTTATGAAGATGCTCTTCATTCCTTTATTTTGTTGTATTTCATGTTACTTGTCACCATGATGAGTTTGTGCTGATGGTGTTGCATAGAAATGATGTTCTAAAACAACATGATGCAGCTGCAATACAACTATGAATGTGTGCTAGCAGATGAACAGAAACATTAGCTGATATGTTACACATCAAATGTTGGCTGATGACTTCATTGTCATGAAATGAAATGTGGTGTTTGTTTCTGTGTATAACAAATATACTGATACAGAACCTTTCACGTTCCATGAGAACAAAATCATTAGCTGATTAAGTAGACTAAATATGATTTGATATATATCATGCTGGTGATGGGAGTGTTTGGTTAATATCGAATAGGATTTTTGGTGATGATGCGATTGTACATCAATTTGTAGAAGGGAATCCTGCAAAATGTAAAGCACCCTTGTGTGTATGCAATGCTATTTACCGTATAATCACTCTCGGTGGATAACTGACGTGACATATGGCTTAGGAGTTCATGATGATCAAGTAGGGTTAGCCTAGTGTTAATTGTAACTTCTATTCTCCGTTTAACATTCAACATTCGAGGAGAACCGAACTCAATAAATATATTTTTTTTAAAAGTAAAAATTTTGTTAGTTAAGTACGGATGCTGTACAATTTGTTTTGTCTTAAAAAGTAAAATTTTTGATGTAGTATGATTTTGGATTTGAGATCTCTTTTATATTAGTTATATACGGGTGATGTACGATTTGTTTGTCTTAAAATGACAACCCCAACTCATAATAATATTACCATAATAGAGGGGAGATGAAGGAGTTTTGACTGTTTAACTTTGATGCACACATGGATTACGAAAAGTTCCCTTTACAAGTGATTCAAAAAGCGATTCATTACTGTTTCCTTCGCCGGCTTCCTCCCTCCAGATCCGGCGCCTGAGCTACTTTTCTTCCCTCCTCCCCTTCATTAAAGTTGATCAGCCCTCTCTCCTCTCTCGACCCATCTCCCTTTTTTCCCTTCTCGCCGTCGCCTCGGTGTTCGCCCCTCCCTCTCCTCCTTCTCTCTCCTCGACTCCGCCCTAGCGTCGCCTTGCTCGGAGGGGTTTCTCACGTCTCCGGTTGTTCCGAGGCCTTTCCGTTTGCTTCCTGCAGTAGCGTTCCCTCCGGCTCCGGTGGTTCATCGGCTGTCCTCTTTGGCGGGATTCTTCCGGTTGTTCCCCCGGCTTCGAGTCCCATTCCGGTGGTCACCGCTCTCCGGCGGCCCTCCTTCCCATCCTTGGTCTGAGAGTGTTTTCCCGGTGGATCCGCCCTATCATCACTGTGAGTATTGTTTGGATTGTTCATTAATTGGTTTCGTGTGTTTTCGTTTATCCGGTACAACAGATTACTTCCCACTGTGAGTATCCTGCTTTTATAGGGTGCGTTTTGTATAATTTGGCTTTGGTAGAGCTTCTCATTTCTCTAGTGCTTTCGTTATCGATTTAGTGGTGCTGTGACTGTGATTGTGGTGCTTGTGCGATTTATCACTTCTTTTATTATCTTCCCTCGATGGCTCCGTTCCGTCAGTTGCTGTTAAACAGCATATTGTGATGCACTGAACTTTAGTTCTCTCAAGATCAGTCACCTCTATTTTTTCTCCCTTATCAATTCTTTTCTCATCCCTTTTCTCTCTATTTGGAGGGTGACTATTACCCCCTCTGTGGGAAGTATTTTACCCCACTCGAGCTCCACTGCTTTCCTTCTCAGTGGTGTTACTTTGGTGCAGTGGGAACTGTACTGTGTTTTTTTGTACAGTTCCTCACCTGCAGGTGTTCATGGTTGGCAAGGTTGGGATGGTTCATACCATGCACCTCGCCGAGCACGATGCCAGACCTAAATATTTGGCGCCGGTTATTGTAGCGCATAGGGAGTTGTCTACTCCTCCTTCCAATATTTCCCATCTTTCTCAATGCTCTGCTACCTCCACAAACCCCCCTTCCTCTAGTAAGGCCGATTCTCTTGTGGTTTGCTTCAGATGCCTTCTCCCCGGGCATTTTAAACGTGAGTGCAAGAATAAAATTAGATGCATTTTCTGTGATAAGTGTGGTCATTCTCGCAGTAGATGTTTTTCTCTTCAAAAACTTCTTCGTTTTCCTAAAGGTCATCCCCTTTCGGCCAAACTTCTTTCCTTTCTAAACTACCCCCTTTTAAAGCGCAAGTATCTTGCTAGCTTGGCTAGGAAGTTTCAGGAGAGTTTGGATTACAATAGCAGCGTTGTCTCGGGCCAGAACCTCGACTCCTTAGTTACGGTTTCGCCTTCAACGACGAACACCTCCACTCCTTCATCCCCTAATTGTGATCCTCTTGTTACCCTTCACTATCCAAATTTTGCTATCCTAGTTAAGGATCGCAAAGCTCATCGGTCGCTGGGTTCCTACCCCCGGTTGGGTTCTTATAAGAGCCATTCCCGTTCCAACTTTTTGTCTCCTTCGTCGTTTTGGAAGCTGGATTACAAGTCTAACTTGTTTAAATCCTGCTCCCCTCCGCTCGAGTGGTCTCGCATCGCGAGGGGGTACGCTTCGCATTGCGATTTCGTTGATTCCCCTGTGCATCCTGTCAGGACTATGGTTGACATTATGGCTTCCTCTTTTTATTATAACTATCCGTGTGTTTTAAAGGTATCTTCTCCCAAACTTTCTTCGTTCTCTTTTCATTTTCCAGGCTGCTTATTCTCTTGGTATCAACGTTTAGGGGTTCGTTCGGGACTCTATCAGCTTTTGACAGCTTTTAAACATCTCTTCCACTCCCTCTCCTGTAAGATCTCTCCGAGTTCTGATGATCCTTATCTCCCTCTTTCGGACGATTCTATCAAGTCCATCCCACCTGTCACTTCGGTCGCTATCAGTTGTTGCGTCTCCCCATCGCGTTCTATCAAAGTTGAAGCCTCTGCTTCGGTCTTTGCGATTTTTTCGCCCTCCTCGGCGAGGGTTGCTCCTCCCCCCGTCAAGCGGAGTTATAAAAAGAAGGTCTCTTATCATTTGCCTACTCGTGTGAGTGCTCGCATTCTTGAGAGGAAATCTGCTGCTGCCCCTGTTCATTAACGTCTGCACAGTTGAGTCTTGCCTTCCCGTTTGATTCCCGTCTTCTTGTCTGAGCGTCGCCTCCGTTGTGCTGCTAGAGTGCTTCTTTGGACTGCTAGCGGATTGGGATGCCTTAGTTGGGGGAGGATTGCTTTTTCTGCCTTGTTTCGGCGGGGGAGTTTGCTGAAGCGCTGTTATCTGATTAGTGGCTCATTAGTCTTTGTCCGTTTATTTATTGTTCGCTTTTTATTGTTTTACACCTTGTAAAGCCTTCGATTATTTATTTGTATTCTGTTATTATTGATTAATATATTTTTTGATGGCTGGAGTCTTTTGGCTCTATCCGATACATCAAAAAAACTTTGATGCACACATGCACATTTTTTTGTATTTAATATTTATGTGCATTGTACGTCTTTGTTCCATTAAAATAGTAAAGATTTAGAGGGGAAAAATAGCTCCGTACTTCTAGAATTTTTGTCATGTCCCGCTTTTCAATAATACGGAATACGAGCACATGATATTGACCCACGAATGACTACCATCACCGATAAGCTATTTAATTGATCAACTCAACAATATAATCAATACAGAACAAATGCGCAGACAATAATAATAATCTCATGAACAATAATACTTGGAATGAAGCAATAAAAATATCCAAATACAATAATAATAATCCAACGTCTGAAAACAATAATAGAATCCGGGACATAAGCCCAAAATAATAATAATTCAGTCCAAAAATAATGACAAGTCTCAATACATTAAGTTTATTAAAGCAATAAGCAATTTAAAAACAGTAGTCTTCAGAATGTCTGTTCTCCAAATTCAGCAGGCAATTCTCCTTTATTACCTGTAAACACTTCATCTAAAAAGAGGAGAAAAATTTTCCTTAGAGCAAGTCATGGACAGCAAGTAGAGAAAATAGGGAACAATGGAATAACGGTATAACAATGAATCAATGGATCAATAAGAATCAATAACATAGCATAACGATTATAATCAATAACATGGTAATCAATGCAACGGTGTAACAATGATTCAATATTCGGTAACGGCAATCAACGGTTAATATCAATATCACTTAAACAATATTGGATACAAATAGGAACAATGATGAACAATATACAATGTCAGTGATGTGTCAATCCTTATGTCTATTATTAATTTTAATTCTAACTAATGTATGTACTACTGCATCCCATACTACAGGTTCGATGCATACAATCAATTTCATTTTAGACTCAAGTGGTGCACTTGGTAGATTATGTACTTGGCAACGGTAACGGTAAACACTATTTGCCTTTCGGTGTATGATACGGTCATCGTCAACGGTACAGTACGATAGATTGGGTTACTGCCATAACCACAATCACATGATAAAACGGTAGCCGGAATGGTAGTTAGGGGAACACGGCCCCCTCCTCCAAGTACAGTCACAACTTTGTTCACTACTCAAATCTTCTTTTAACTCCGGCTTATTAATTATTTATCAATGTAACAATACAATATGCAATTAATGGACATTTCGGTGAACGATAGTATCAATAGGGAACAATAGGTTGATAACATTGATAGGACGGTTAAAATAGTGACAATAACTCATTGGGAACATGCAGTGCAACATACATTCATTAATTCATGCAATAGTACAACATAAAATTATTAATTCATTAAAAAGAGGAATCTAAAATTCCGGACAGCAAGCACAATCTGTACAAAAATGCAGTTTTCCGCTGACTCAGAAATCGAAAGTTGAATCTGTCAGAAAATCTGAAAACTAGACTTCCACACGGTTCCAACACATATTTAAAGTTCAAATTCCGACCACAGTAGCTAGGTCAAACACATGGTTCTTTACAGGTTTTATGTTCAGGCAGAAATTCGACATTAAGTTGTTTTAATTTTTGAATCAGTAAAAACTCAATATTAAAATCAGTAAAAATATTTTCTGGACTCCTAAACATGTTAAGCAACAATCTGAAAATTTTCATAGCAAAATTTTATCATTTGATCAACATTTTTACTGTTTAAACATGAAAGTATGAGAATCTGAAAATCTGAAAGTAAAAAAACACAGTTGTAGTAAAACGGGCATAACTTTAGCTACGAAACTCGGAATTCGAAAATTCAAGATGATCTGGAAACTAGAAAGATGATGCTACAATTCATATTCAGAAAGTAATTCATTTTAAGATCGTTTACTGATTCGAAAACAGCGGTCAAAATTCAGGTCAGGAAGCATATACAGTTTTAAGAGTATTTTTCTTGAAAATAAATTAATTAAACATGATGGGTATCGATTCTTTAGTTAATAAATTGTTTAATTAGCATGATGGGTGTCAGAACATGATAAATAAAAATTAGAACACATGCATATACAAGTCTAACATCAATGAATCATCAAACGATCAAACAACATACAACCTAACAATTGTCTTTAGAATAATTTATTTGTATCGTGACTATTGTGTAACCCTAATATCCATACTATATGATGTATGCAAGATTCAATATTTTTGGAGTCAAATTGGCACGATATCAAGAGTATTGGGGTTAGATCGTGTAAACCCTCAATAAACCCAAAGAAAGAGATAAACAAAGGATAATACGATAACAAAGAGATCTACTTGCAAGAATTTCAATGAAACTTGAATTTGATACAATTAACAATTCAAGTGGACAGTAACTTGCCTGTTAGATGATGAAAACAAATACCAAGTATAACGGGATAAGGATCCCGAAGCAACGAACTCGCGAACTAGTTCAACTCACCAATAATATGTGCAATATACATGCACTCAAAGAAACCAACACACAAGGAGACTGCAGCAACATCAGCAAAGAGACAGCAGCAACCTTCAGCAATGGCCAAGGCCAGTGGCAGCGCCGGCGACCAGAGGGCGGCGCGACGCGGCGGATGGCGTCGAGCGGAACAGAGGGCGGCGCTAGTGGCATCGTCGATCGAAGCAGAGAGGGAGGAAGCAGGTTCGGTGCTCTGTTTAATGGTGAGGACAAAGAAAGGGGAGGTCCGGGGGTTGTCTGGTGGCGCGGAGAGGCGGCGCCGGCAGGAAGGGAGGTGGCGACGGGAGGGCAATGCCGAGGGTGGCCGGGGAAGACGGCCGGAGGGGATGGGGTGTTTTTGGCGGGAAATAGAGACGGAAGAGAGAACGGAAGGAGAGAGAGAGTATGAGAGAGAGTAGACGGCTAGGGTTTCGATTTGTATGCAAAAAATTAGGGTTTGCATTATAGTTGTATTTGTAGGGTACAATTAGGGTTCAATAAAAGCAGTTTTGGGTCAAGAATTCACCAAATTGGGTTTTAGGGTTCAATTAGGAGGTAGATCAAAATCAACAGGGTTCAAACAAAAATACCCACAATCAATTAAAAGATAATAAGCTCAACAAGAAAAGCTCCAACAAGAAGAACGAGAATTTTCAAGAAATTCTTAATTAAAATAATCGAGAACGTAAAAAATGGGTTTTTATAAAATCGAAATTAAAATATTACACAAAGGGAAAAAAAGGAAAATTACAAAAACGGTAGTTACAATTTTTGGAGGAAAATTAATATTAGGGTGAATGACCTTCTCGTACCCAAAGTTAGTAATAATACCCTATACACACCTGAAGTTACAGTAATACCCCAATGACACCTAAAGTTTTGAAAATTGGACCTATAGGCACCCGCCGTTCATTTCTGTTAAGTTATAAATAGATATAGCGTGAATTTACTTTTTTACCCTTGTCTCTTTAATTCTCTATGTTATATTCTTCTCATCACTTTCGAAAACAAGCAAAGTGAGGGGCAAGGGCGAGGGCGAAGGAGGGCCAGCGGCACATGAGGTGGCAGGCGATGGAGGCGCGTCGGGCGGTAGGCAGTGGCGCACAAGCAGCAAATGCATTAAAAGGTGGGGAATCTCTCATCTTTGCATTTGATGAACTTGTCTCTTAGTCTTTATGGGTTATTTGTAGATTAATTTGAGTTTTAATTGTAGAACTACTCTTAATTGTTGATTATTCTTGATGTTTGTAGTATCTTTTCTTCAATTTAGGATTGAATTTGGAATTGTTATTAGGGTTGAGTTAGGATTCTGATTTGTTGCAATTAGAAATTTGGGATTGTAATTCCGATTCTGAGTTAGGTATTTGGGATTTGCTACAGGAATTCCGAGTTAGGAATTTGGAATTTGGGATTGGACTTTCGGATTGAAATTGAAATATAGATTGAACACATTATACTAGTTTTATACTTCATACATTACAGACTGGCAAATACATGTAGATTGAACATATATACAATGCATACATTACTAAATTTAATTGTTATTACAAACTGATTTTTGATACTTCTAGTCAAGGTTGTAAATGGCGTTAGGTGGTGGCGGTTCGGTCAAGGGGCGCCTAGCGCCTAGGGTGCCTAGGCGGCGCCTAAGCAGCGCCTAGGCGGTTGAATTAATTTTGCTGATTTAGTTAATTTCAGCCCTATTCTTCAATCGTAAGTATAATTATGCAATCCAATTGCAAATATTCATCATGTTCTTGTGTAATGTGTAATTAAAGGATGTTTATGCATAAAAAAAACTTCCTCGTGCAATTAATGTGTAATATGTGCAATTAAAAAATAATAATTATCCAATTGTAATATGTGCAATATGTCAATAGATGTAATATGTGTAACATATTAATAGGTGTAATATGTGCAATCCATCACCAATAATACTAAAAAAGTAAAAATAATTCCACTACTATTTAAGATCCATACATAATATATAACAGATTGATAGATTAATAGTAGTTCTCATTTTTTGTGTTATTTTATAGTATTTAAAATTTTAAAAAATAAAAAACGCCTGGGCGTTGGACATCAGGCGGACGCCTGATCGGTGCCACGGACGCATACTCAACAAGACGGCCGCCTAATCACCTCTAACCGCCTCGACCACCGCCTAATGCAAAGGCGGTTCGTTCTGCTCCATCTGAGCACCTAGGCGCCGCCTAGGCGGCCGAGGCGGACGCCATTTAGAACACTGCTTCTAGTAGACTTGAGTAAATTTCGCAATTAATTTAGTATACAAGTATATGCTAGGTTTTCTTTTCAACGGGTAGGAATGACTACTGCCTCTGCCTTTTTTTGAATGCATAAGTAGCAGTTATCTATCATGCATACACTTTCATTCACAACCATTAGACAGAGGTAGCAATTCTCTGGTTCGAGGGTTGGAGAAGTAGCCGGTGTAACAGTATATTCAAAGTATTTAACAACTTCTTGACACGCATTCCTCCTATTCATGCTATTTGTTGCATGATTGTGAAGTGTGCATGCCAAGAAGTTAAAGTAGCATGAATATATTGTAACACCCACTACTACTCCATCCTCCGAAGACAAAGAATTTCTACACTCTGTCTGAAGGTGGTGGATGGAAGTGTATGAAGGGAGGAGAATAGATACTTCAACATTTAAAAAAAATCAAAAAAAAAGAAAAGAAAAGAGGAAGAGTCAGTAGTTTTTCCTACCCATTGAGGGAAACCCCAGTAGGTACTTGTATGCTAACATGGACATGCATTTATCTCCCTCCTTAAATTCATATTTCAATATCTTCTTTCTTTCTTTTCTTTATCTTCTTTCTTCTTTCTTTTTTCCATCTTCATATTCCTTTTTATTTCTTTTATTTTCTCCGTCTTATGTTTTTTCTTTTTTTCATCTTCTTTCTTCTTTCTTTTCTTCTTCTTCTTTCTTATCTTTTTTAGTATCATATTCAATAGAAACATGATGACCAACACACTACTTGAATTGATATATATAGCATTTTTAAGACTACACAATGAAGAAGCTGCTAAAAGATGAATAAATTGTTCATCGATGCATCTACTCCATACAACAAAGCCTACCATTGATAGACAAATCAAAAAGTCAAAAATATTGATACACTTCTAAAAAAATCAGAAGCTGCATCAGCAAAAATCAGAAGCAGCAGCAACAACAGTAATCAAAAGCAGCAACAACAGCAATCAGAAACAACAGCAAAGATCAAAAGCAAAATCGAAGCGACAACAACAAAAATTAGAAACAGCAACAACAGCAACAATCAAAAGCAGCAAAAACTTTTATATTTTACTTGTGTATCTATGATCAGATATGTATATATAAACTTGTGAAATGATGGTGTATGTATGTACATATGAACTTATCAATTATCTCTAAAAAATGATATAGTTCTCAAAAATCAAAAGTAGCATCAGCAAAAATCAGAAGCAGCAGCAGCAGCAGCAAAATCAGAAATAACAGCAAAGATAAAAAACAGCAGCAGTAGCAACAACAACAACAACAACAGCAAAATCAGAAGCAGCAGAAGCAACAGCAAAATCAGAAGTAGCAGCAGAAAAAATTAGAAGCAACATCAGCAGTAATAATCAAATGCAGCAAAAACTTGTATATTTTACTTGTGTATCTATGATCAAATATGTATATATAAACTTGTAAAATGATGGTGTATGTATGATCGGATATGTAAATATAAATTTGTAAAATTTATGTCTTTACTTGTATGATTAAATGAATGTTTCCTTTTTTTCCCTTTCAATGATGTTCCTCGCGAATAAATGAATGTTCCTTTTATTACATTGCATCAATGATGTGAATGCTTCTACTACCTTTAGAAGCGTTCCAAAATTTTACACCAAAGTATGGTAATTATATTTTGTTCAATAAGCTTAATTATTACCCAATAAATACTATATGAAAGAGATGACGAAATAATATCATTGAAGAAAGAACTGGCAAATATTGATACAATTCTAAATCTTGTTCTTTTATTACAGGGAAAAAGGAGTATGAGCAACTTGCTCATTTAGTAAATGAGCAATTGATGAGGGGGCATGCATGTGATTGAAAAATTCTAAAAGTGGTTAGTTGTCCAATGTATCACATGCATGCCACATCATCAATTGCTCATTTACTAAATGAGCAAGTTGCTCATATCCCTTTTACTCTTTATTACATTGCAAAAAACTATTAGTGCATCCACAGTCGTGATTGCTAAAAAAATAGCAAAATGTAAATTATACCTATAGCAATCGGACGTTTGCTGTAGTGGTGAAATGCTATAATATAGCAAAAAAAATGATTGGGTGGAACTCTAAGTTCCGTCCCAAGAAAAAAAAATCTGGGCATTTTTAATAATTAATTTTAATATTTTAATAATTCTAATAATTTTTAAAAAAATTTTAAAAAAAATTGGGATGGATCTTGTAGACCCGTCAAGGCCAATAGTGAAAAAAAATTCTCGTCATTTTTTAATAACAAATTTGAATATACTAATAATTTTAATAATTTAAAAAAGTTAAAAAAAAAAGTTGGGACGGATCTTGTAGATCCGTCCAAGGCCAATATAGTGGAAAAAAAATTAGTTGGGATGGAACTTCAAGTTCCAAAAAAGTTCGGTCGCATATTAAAAAAAATATTTTTTTTATTTTGGACAGAACTCGAAGATTTGTCTGATAAAATAAAAAATATATATTTTAATTGGGATGGATCTTGAAGATCCGTCCGCTATAATATGCATATTCTCATATCTGCTCTCTTATATTGCATTGTTCTGTAGCAATTTTGCCAAAATATGAATAAATAGCAAACGACTGCAGAGTCGAAAAAGAAATAATATGGATAAAATGGAAATTTAGCAAACGACTGTGGATGCTCTTACATTCTAAAAAACATGCAAATACTATATTAATAAACAAAAATCAAATGACATTTCTAAATTTTGTTCTTATTCTGCTTCTTCATTACAAGCAAACTGCTAATTCTTCAATACAAGCAAGCTGCTACTTCTTTAGGTTCAGCTGCTTCAATATACTACCTTTGGTTTCTACTGCTGCTGCTTCTTTTTCTTCTTCTATCAATTACAAAAAAATAGTTTTTTTTCTTCTTCTACCAACCACAAAAAAAAAAGTGAGTTTAGCAGCAATATTCATGTATCTGTTTGTACATGATACTAAACAATACATTAAACGATTACTAGCAGGCTCAAAGCACAATTGTCAGCATAGATAGATCAAATTGCCATTACAGTAGTATCGGTTCATCAAACATATAAAAATAGTGTCACTAGGGCTGCATTGTAATGTCATGCCAACTAGTTCAGCGGTAACAACAAAAATGAGACGAAACAACAGCAAAATCAGAAGCAACTAAACATAAAAAGCAGCAGCAAAAGCATGAGCAACAACCTATGCATAAGCAGCAGCAGCAGCAAAAGCCTAAGCAAAATCAAAAGCATCAGTTCAAATGCCTACTAAGAATCCAAGATAATTCTCAACCCATATTATTTTCGATTAATATTATATGACTTCCATCCACAATCATGAACAAACAACTAAGTATCATATAAAAATTAAACAATATTATTTTGTGTGACTCATCATTACCTACTGAGAATTCAAAATAATTTGCAAGAAACTAAATAATATTGTATGACAAAATTGTACTGAGAATCAAACACTTCCCTCTAGTGTCATATTGTCAAATGGCATACGCTATTTCAAAAACCCAACTCCGACCCTCATACATTAGGTGGGCATTTAACAGTGGATGTAGGTGGGCATTCGACAGCGGCTCGCACAAAAAGAGATAGAGATTGAGGATGTACGGGGCTTCGAAGATGAGAGATATACAATACTTAGGGTTTCGAATTAGGATTTAGAAATTTTAAGAGATGATAGTTGGGGGTTTAGAAATGAAAGGAAGAGATATCCAAGAAGAAGAAGAGAGGGTGAAGAGATCGGGGGCATTTTGATCTTTTCACATGCTTCTTAATGGGTATGAACCCGTTAAGGGGTATATACCACGAATATTCTACTAACTTAACTGATAAATGAACGACGGATGTCTATAGATCCAATTTTCAAAATTTTGGGTATCATTAAAGTATTACTGTAACTTCAAATATGTATAGAATATTAATACTAATTTTAGGTGTAAACCGTTCATTCACCCTTAACATTAATCAGTGCAGGTGCAAATATTAGGGGGAAAAACCATATGGACCATTGTCCATGAACCACGGGACTTGCCCATTATTTCAACGGACCTACTCATCACTTTATTTGCTTTGAAATGTATGCTTTATGTGAATAATATAAAATGCATCTCACTGTCACAACTAATCAATACTTTCAAAACCTTTTTATTTGACCACCTTTTACCTTAAATTAACATAAAGAAGCTGGGGGAAATGATTTATGAATCAAAAAGTTTAGATGCAATGATTTGGATGCAATCATGAGATATAAATTGGTCTGAAATTTTTTTGCTTGTACTTGCAATTCCCTCTTGTAGAGCATCTATACTCGTTTGCCATATACCCAGAATAAATAAAATTAAAAAAAAAAAAAAAAAATATCGTTGTAGTCGTCTACCAAATACCCAAATTTTGGGTATCGCATGAACAGGAGTATACCAAATATGGGAAACGGTTTGGCAAAAGCCAAAATATAGCCGGACGAAAGATAATCTTTCGTTTGAAACGTGAGACGAAAGATTAAACACCATCGCTTCAATTTTGTATACGACAAATTCGACAAATGAAAGATAATATACCGTCCGATTAATTAAATTAAAAAAAAAAATAAAAAATTTGGACGCAATGTACCGTCAAGACCAATTCGCTAAAAGTCAAAATGCCAAGGACGGAAGATCTTCCGTCCAAGGCATTTGGCAGGTTTGAAATATTATTATTATTATTATTATTATTTGTCCTTTTGTGGATTTGTTACCTGTTTTTATTTTTAAATTTTTTTTTGACCTTTCCTTCACTTCAATGCATTCATATATATATATATATATATATATATATATATATACATATATATATATATATTTTGATTTAAATTTCGGAGACGAAAGATAATCTTCCGTCTGAGTTAAATTTTGACTTTTAACGACTACAGCGCAAATCCATTTTTTCCATTTCTATTTGTCAAATACCCAAAATCTGAGTCAAGACGACTACAGATGCTCTAATGAAACAAACAAAACCTAAGTTGTAATACTTGCATACTAGAAAATTTATACCGGTTATCTATATAATAAAACACAAAGAAAGCTATCAAGTGGCTAACCTTTAATTCCTCCAAAAATCAAAGGCCCAGAACTAACAATACAAAACATATTTTTCCCTCAAAAGTTCCCTCCAAAACTCAAATTCAAATCTCCCACCCAAAATAACTCCTATATTTATTTAATTTTTTTTTCTCTCTCTCCCTCCTTCTTCTATTAAAATAATTTAAAAAATAAAATTTTTTAAAATTTTAAAATATTAAAAAATTTAAAAATTTAACAATTTAAAATTTTAAAAACTTTAAAAATAATTCAAAAAAATCAAAAAAAACATATAATATGTTTTTTGCTCTATGTTTGCTACTTCAATTAATTTGCTGGACCTCCAAAATTATTTTTTATGATCAAACAAAGTGCACCGTTCCGAAGACGTGCCGTAGGCACGTGTCAACGGGCAAACCTAGTATTTCAATAACAAACATGAAGTATTTCTATTGAACCAAAATGTCCATATGGCAGATGCCGCATGTCCCTAGTCAATCAATTCCCCTCCCTTATCATACCCTATCACAACTCAACCCAAAACTCCTAATCAAACTCGGATGCCCAAGAGACCCGAATCCAATCACACTATCTTCCATACTTGACTAGCCTAATATACGCCCTAGGCTTCGCCTCAATTGTGATATATCTATCGTCTACTACGAATTTTCTTGTATAGTATTATTGCATCCTGCAACATGAACCAAGGCCTTTGCAGAGTCAAAAAGCCCGTCAAATACGATAATTACCTGTCGTCCTAATTCCCCTTTCATTAAGAACATCATCCGTTAATCTAACTGTAAAGCAATCCTACAATATCCAACATCAAACATGCTCATATTCCCCCATATCCGGTTAAATACCTATTTGGGGACAGACATGCCCAAATCTAAGAGAAGTTTCTGTAGCTGTGCCTATTCCTCATGAATGCTTACCTAATTGAAACTCGATTGTCATGTAATCCTCCTTCAGTAATATTGTACGAACATGTCCAGGTTGGTAACCCAATAAAACACATCTCTACTATATTAATGAAAGAGTTGGGTTCAAACAAACAAATAATTTATTATTATTTTTTTTGTTACCAAACAAATTCATGGGTGGCATGCATACCTCCATCTCCATTTATTAACACGTGTATCATACGTGCAAATCAAAATTTTCAAACTTTTCAAACAAACAAACAATTTTTAAATATTTTTTTTCCAATCAAGACCGTGCATCGCAAGCGCACCTCCATCTCCATTTATCTCTATTTATTAACACGTATATCGCACGAGCAAATTAAAGTTTTCAAAATTTTTATTAATTTTTTTTGGAATTACGTGTATCACCCGTTTGAACTCCAACCATTTTAAATAAAACATAACTTTCTCATCAAACAAACCCAGTCACTACATGTACAACTCCAACTCTAATTATTAACATGTGCATCACATGCGTAAATCAAAGTTTTTTCTTCAACATTCCTTAAAACTTAAAAGTATCGCTCGTTCAACTCCAACTTTTTTTTAAAATTAAGACATTCATCGTGCGTGCTAATTAATACTGACTTACGTATATTGCATGTTTAACTCCGAGTCTTTATTAAAACGTGCATCACACGTGGAACTTACTAGTTTAGGATAAGTGTTTCCAAAATATGTAATCTCCAATATTTTATTATTATTTTTTGGATAGCTACAATGTACGCCGGCTTTGAAGAAAATTTTGCCGAAATGCCCTCTTTTTTAAAAATAATTAGTGACCTGCCCTACTTTCCAAAACAATTAGCGAGATGCCCTTGTCTGTGACACGTCAGCAACAAACGTTATTGGGAAAAACGGCATCAGCTATTTGTATGCCGTTCTTCCCAATAACGACATCTCTTTTTGAAAAAATTGTCATGCCGTTATTCCCAATAATAGCATAAGTTATTTTTGTCTATAGATCTCTACAGTATCAATTGTGGCTCGAGAGAGAATTGCAAATTGAATGCAACTGATGCCGTTCTCTAAGAGAACGGCATAGATAATACTGATGTCGTTTTTCACAATAACGGCATCAGTTATTATCGTTTTGCACAGGTTCCTATAATCGAAAAACCCCTCTTCTTCCCCTCTTCTTCCCCTTCTGATTCGTAAACATCTCTCTCTCGCATCGCTCCTTTTACCCACAAACTCTAGATCTCAAAATCAAAAAATTCCAACCATTTGAGTCCTGTAAAATTCCATACATCCAACCTCCTCACTCCCACTCTCATTTTCAGTCTTCCCCACAACGAAATTTTTGCCAGTGGTTTTTTTGGTTTAATTTGAAGGTATTATCATCTTAACCTTATGTTTGATTTTCATTTCAATGTTTTGTTTATTGTGAGTAGTGAATGACTTGAATATGTTTTAATTTTTATGCATAGGTATGGAATTTGATATCCCTATTTGGTTATATTATGGGGGTGAAGTAATTAAGGATAAAAAAATTAGATATTCTTATAGTGATGTTGATCCGGTAATTATTTGGGCTACCCCCAATTTTGGTTACGCAGAATTAATAGATAAGATATATGAAGTCACCAATTGGGATAGAAGTGAAATGAGTCTGAAACTGAGAGCCCGTTATTCTACTGGTAAAGGGGATGGGCAGTACTTCATGTTGGTACCCATAGACAGTGACAGTTCTCTGAGGTCTGTCTTGCTTAGGACACTTCATCCAAGTTGTGGTTGGAATATAGTTGAGTTATATATTGATCAAACGAGGCTTCCAAATACTACAAGAGTTGTTATCGAAAGTCCAAGGCCCACAAGGACTTTGAAACCATCTGCAGAGTCACACGCAAGGATTTTAAATACAATTGGAGATACTAGCACAACTCCAACGGAACCTGTTTCCTCCGAATACGAGCAGGTACATCCGACCCCATTACCACAAAATTTTTTGGTAGCTGGCATTGCTTTGGAAAACTTTGACAACGCCATTGTAAATAATGACTTGGTAGAAGAGGAAGAAGATGAGGTACGCGGTCTCGAGGATGATGATGAGGAGACTGCCGTTGAAGCTCCAGTAATTGATGCCAATGTTCATGTGCCGGTTAACAATGTCTGCATGTTGCCAAGTCAGGACACAAGTGCAGCTATGCGTGGATCGCAATCAAGCGAATGGATGTCCCGTGCCACCGTACATGAACATGGCCAGTCTTCCATTGGTTCTTCCAACTTGGATGGACTCTTTATTGGTCAAAGATTTCCATCCAAAGATGCTCTACAACATCAAGTGAAGATGTACGCCGTGAAGAACCACAGAGAATTCGTGACGGTAAAATCAGATCATTGTCTATACCATGTGAAATGTAAATACGCGCCCATCCACCTTTCAGCCGAGCAGATTGCAGAAAATCCATCACTTCAAAATGAAGTTGGTTGTCCATGACGCTTGCGTGCAATTGTTCCCAAAGGTCGTGATTATTTTGTGGTCAAAAAGCTTGAAGGTGTACACACATGTGTGAATCCTACATTGACTCAGGATCACAGCAAAATTGACTCGACGGTCATATCGATGATGATAATGGATACTGTGAAGGAACAACTCTCAATAACACCAAGAGCCATAATTGGGCAGGTGAAGGGTAGGCTCCAATACACAATATCATATTGGAAAGCTTGGAAGGCAAAACATAAAGCAATTGAGAAACTATATGGTTCTTTTGAAACAGTGTACACTAAATTACCATATCTACTCAATGCAATTCAAGCTTCAAATCCGGGTACGGCTGTACATTGGGCGAAGACTACGACCGGGCCGGGTATAGAAACATTTAAGGGTGTTTTTTGGGCATTCGGTCTTTCCATCGAAGGATTTAAATCATGTAGACCAGTTATAAGTGTAGACGGTACTCACTTGTACAGGAAATACAAAGGCTGTTTGTTGATTGCGGTTTCACCAGACGCAAACGGGAAGTTGTTTCCGTTTGCGTTTGCATTGGTTGTAAGTGAAAGCAAAGAAACGGGACATGGTTCATGAACTGTATTTGGTGCTTTGTTACAGATCGTGAAGGTCTTTGTGTCATTTCTGACCGACATGCCGGTATTTTATCAGCAATGGGAAATGAGTTTGGCACGTGGAGGGAACCATTTGCATATCATCGGTATTGTATGCGGCATTTTGCTAGCAATTTTCATAAAAAATTTGGTTCGAAATTTTTGATGAATAAATTGAAGGTAATTGCGTGTCAAAATCAGTGGAAAAAGTACGAGGAAAAGATGGCACAACTTGAAGCTAGCAATGCTGATGCGGCTAATTGGGTAAAGGAAAAAGCAATTGAGAAGTGGGCACTTACTGTTGATGGTGGGCGTAGATATGGTATTATGACAACAAATCTGTCCGAAATTTTCAACTCGGTTCTAAAAGGTGTTCGTAACTTACCTGTCACCGCAATTGTAGAACAGATATTTTTCCGTCTCAACATGTACTTATCGCTGATACTTATCGCTGAAGGTAAACTATAGGCACCCCGGATTCAGGACCTTATTGATGTCCGCCGTGAAAAATCCAATTTACATGAGGCCATAATGTTTAATAATCGCGATGGTGTTTTTGGGGTAAAAACGGGCATTAGAATGGACGGTGAATATCAAAAGGGTGGCCATTGGCATACGGTGGACCTAGAAGGCCGAACTTGTATATGTGGCAAATTTCAACTGTTCCACGTTCCATGCTCTCATGTGTTAGCGGCATGTGCTTCATGTGCGCTTGATTATCAACCGTACATAGATCCCTTCTACTCTACGGATTCGTTAGCAAAAACATGGGCACTATCTTTCATTCCTATCCCAGACGAATCTTATTGGTCTACCCAAAGCGCACTGGTACCAATAGTTGATTCTAGTCTTCGTCGGGTGAAGGGGAGGCCTAAGAGTACTCGTATCCGCAATGACATGGACGCTCGAGAAGGTGAGAGTAGTGGAAAAGTATGTTCAAAATGTGGTGTGAGCGGGCACAATAGACGCAGTTGTAAGAATGTACAAAGTGTGGGGACTTCATAATCTACCCGCACTTGAATATTTTCCTAGTTATTGGATGTTAGTTATATATTTTCCTTTGTAAGTGTTAGTATGAAATTATAAAATTGTTTTTGAATATTGAGTAATTTAAGTTTAAATTATTTGGAATGAGATTTGTGGTTTGAATCGGTGGTGGATATAGTTAAATTAGTTGTATATACAAAATCACAACAAAACATGCACAACTGTTCAAACAACAGATACCGTTGTTGTGAATAACGGCATCTTCTATCTATGCCGTTATTCTCAAGAACAACTGTGGAGACAGAAAGTTTGGCAGAAATCTCAAATTTTGGAATTTTGATGTTTAACCGATGCCGTGATTCTGAACAACGGCACAGTTAGTAGATGCCGTTATTTTGGAAAACGGCATAAACTGAAGATGCCGTTATCTAGGATAACGACATACTTGTGACCATCTTCAAATATGCCGTTAACTTGGAAGTCAGGTGGAATAAACAAAGATGCCGTTATCTTAAATAACGGCATCGGTTTAGGATGCCGTTAAAGTGGATAACGACTGTGGACACAGATATATTGGCAGCAAACTCCATATCTCATAATTTTCCATCCATACTTATGTCGTTATTCGCAAGAACGTTACAGGATTAAGATGCCGTTATCGTCAATAACGACATCTTTTATCCTTGGTTTTTACTACACAGACATGCAGACTTCATCAATGATGTTGATATTTGCAAGTGTACAAAATCGCACAAGTAATATAGATAGATGAGTAGAGTGTCGAACCCACAGGGACTAGATATTTTACTGAGTACCGATATCGCTAAATGAATCACTATTTGGATGATCGAATTTTATAAGGATAAAATAACTAAATTAAAGTAATCTAACTAAATCTAACTAAATTGGTGAAGAGGGAGAGAACTGTTAAACTATGAAGCTCTTGTACTTTGTTTATTTGTAAAATTTGTTCTAGGGCTCTTGGTTCACCTCGTTTATCACACACACAAATTATAATTTCTTATAAATAAAAATATTATCTTTCCCAAATTGTCGACCAAAATCCTAAAGATATTAACCACTCTATCAACGTAGTCTAAAAATTATTTTCAATTAATCATTCGTCTATCCACCAAATTATTAATTGAAAAATTGGATTTCTTAACGGTCACGTCCTCCAATATACGGTCTTTAATTTTTATTAATCACAAATTACCTGTTCGGTCTCTTTATGATTTGAAAGTTCATACAAATGTCTATCCACCATGTTGTATGTATAAATAATAAAAATTGAAAACACAATCAGAAAAAATATAGTAAGAGCAAGGAATTAAAATCTGTGTTCAAAACTTGGTTACATCTCACCCTCTAGAACATTCAAATTCAGTTCATGTTCGAATTGCAATTAAGAGAATTGTTTGGATTGCATCTAAAAGATATAGAGGAGTACACAAAAAAAAATATAATAAAAAAATCGATACATATTCACCACTGTCACCAAAAATACCGAACAGAAGCTTTGTGCAGCACGTGACGTCACCGAACAGATGCAGCGGCAGGGTCTGGTCACGTCCGAGCTGTCTTGTCCTGCCAGATGTCGCGTCGATGTCTGCTCTTCTGTCGTCTTGGAGTACCGTGCCGAAGGAAACAGCAGGTGCCCCCTTTTGCTTCGTCCTGGTGCGTGCACGTCAGACGAAGAAGAAGAAAAACGGGCCTGTTACTGCTTTATTGAAAAGGAAGAGGGGCCCCACGCCGTCAGATGTTTGAGTCGCCAAGTCACCACTTCAGCCGGGTGCACTTCGAATACTGCGCCAGATGGCAGACCTACTGCCCGCACGTGCTTGGTTTCCTTGGAACTCGTACACACTTTCTCTCTCTCTTACTTTCTTCTCTTATTTTTTTTTCCTTTGTATTTGGTACAGCCGTCACCTCCTAAATCTCTTCTCTCTTCTTTGCTTTGTATATATAGAGAACGGGAAGAAGTTAGGGTTTGCACTTTTTGCAGATTAGTCCTCCCACTTTCTTTATTTCATTCCTTTTATAACCCAGAATTTTATTTACTTCCTCTTTCTTTCTTTTCTTCCTTTTCTGCCACCCACGTGCTTCTGCGTACACAAAATAATACCAAAAATTAGGATTTTTAAATAAAATAAAAAATAAAATTAATTAGTTTAAAATTAATTAAACTAACTATAAATCAAATTCGCGTATAAAAATCCTTTTACAAATTATTTGTCACAATTTTAACTCAACAAAACAATAAAAAATTATAACTCAATTATTTTACTTTGTTTATTGATTTTTTCTCCACAATTCTTTACTTTTTGCATCAAAAATATTATTTCTTCAAAAATTATTAATTACATTAAATCTTATAGAAATATGATGAATTATAGACAATATCAGCGAAAACAAGCCATTTTAATAGGTAAATGAGTACAATTATTTGTATATAAATCCGACACATCAATCAATTCAAAACAAATTTCACATACAGACTTGATCAATTCATCAATTCACAGACATCCATATTTCAAGATCATTGTAATTCATCCTCTTTAATATCCAATTCATTTTAAATCTTCACAAACCATCAAGTATTAAGTATCATCAAGTTCACAAACTCATCAAGTTCAAAAACTACACAGATACTACACAGATACACAAACTTCACATACAGACTTGATGAATTTTGAAAATCAGATACTACACAGATACTTCAAATTCATCAACTCCACAAACTTGATGAATTTTACAAATTAGATACTTCAAATTCAGACATGCACTGATACTTCAAATTCATCAAGTTCACAAACTTCAAATTTTCATTAACTTCAAATTCATCAACTTCAAATTTTCATTAAGTTCCACAAAATGTACAACTGAAATCTTTGAAAACATGCACTAAATAAAGTGTACACTTACAAAAAAAACTACAAAGACCAATAATACATAAATACTTCTTCGGTTTAACTCGGCGTGAAGTGTTGGGGTGCTCTTCTCCTTCGAGCAGGGACTTTCTGCCTACGTTCCCGTGTCTCTTGCGTTGCGGGTTCACTAGGACCAACTCCTTCTTCTTCATCACCTCCTCCTTCTTCAATCTCCGGATTTGCCAATGCGCTTTGCGGAGGAGGGAATCGAACGGTCTTACCCCTTCGTGGACGATGGGATGGAGTTTGAGGTTGAGTTTGAGGTGCGAGGGGATCTCCCAATTCCAACGCTTGTTGTGGTGGTGGTGGAGCTTGGCTTGCGGTAGGTCGTACTTGTTGGCGTTGCTCTTCGGTTGACCGCATTAGTTCATTGAAACGTGGACCATCTCCAACCTCTTCAAGAGAGCTACGACAATTGCAAAGGCGGTCTCTTGCCAATTCTTTGCATGCCTTATTTGTGTTGCTCTTCAAGACACCCGCACATTTTCTTACCATGGCCCATGTGTTGTTGATCTATAATAGTAAACCATATACGACATAATTAAAGAAGCATAAGTAAAATTAATCGAAATAATTAAAATTGAACAAACAATCTTATTTACCATTAGACGGTATGATGATGCTTTCGGTTGATACATGGGTTGTGATGATGAATGTGCAGGTGGTGGTTCAACCTGGTGCGCGGGTATTGGTTGTTGGATACTCGCGGGAAGATTCTGTTTTTTGCGCGACATACAATCTTGTGATGCGTCGGTACCATGCCATATAAGCTGTGTGCATCGAACCGTCATACGGTCGTACAATACCCTCAACTACCAACTCGTACCTCCGCTCATTCCAAGCTCCAACATAAGCACGGTGGTGATCGGCCCAATCCATGTTTGGTAATCGACCTTGACCCGTGATGTTGTGTAGCATACGATCGTACAATGAGTTCGCCGGGACGGGTTGTTGTGCATTGAATTGGCGAAGAACACGTCCGGGGTAATAAAACTCCACGACTGAGAAGTTCACAAGTGGAGCTAAGGTTAACCACAACTGATTGCTGGCTGTGCAAATGGGTGGTAGACGTTGCAGCCTATCGTCTGTGTACGGGATCCAATTGACGAACTCTTCCCTCAACTGATCGAGTTCGTCTCTGTAATAGGTGAGGACACCACGTGGGTTATCCCTCCATGTACGCTTTCCCGCCCAGTAGGCACCGAGAGGAGCTCTCAGCACATGATTATCCTATAGTACTCTCCGACTCTCTGATAGTACCGTGACACGGGGTCGGCCGAGGTGTATTCTTTCCCAACACCATATTTGCAAGATGGACATCGGCCCGGTCATTTGAATTGACCCCATCGAATAGTTACAGAGTGCACGGTAGAGGGAGGCTGGAGCCGCACTTCCCCAACTATATCGGCCGGCCGTCTGCAGGTCAGCTATGAGTGGAAGGTACATGAGGTGGACTACATCACCTGAAGAGTTAGGGAATAGGATCCCTCCAATCATCGACAGTAGATATGCACGCGTATAGTTCCGGAGTTGGATGTCCGTCGGCACAGGTGGCAATCGATGAGTGAACTGATCGTCAAGGTATGAACGTCTAATGGATTCCCTAACGAATATGCCGTGGTCCTCTTCAGGCACCTCCAAGTCGAGATAGTCTAGTACCAATGCAACCTTGTTGAACATCAAATTTCCGGTGACGGCCACCCCATAAATCGGAAGACCCGCAATCACAGCTACATCTTGTAGGGTGACCGTCATCTCTCCAACCGGCAAGTGAAACGTGTGTGTCTCCGACCTCCATCGCTCCACAAGTGCGGTAAGTAGAGCGTGGTCACACTTGATTTTCGCCAGCTTCGACATCCCGTAGAATCCGCTGCTGACCAAGTAATTTTCAATACCGGGGATCACCGGCATGATGTTGTGCATCCGGAAACTCATCTTCTCTACATCCCCTGTCCAAATGGCCTGTGATCTGTGGTCTGGTTGCAAATATAGAACCGTAGGATCTAGTGGACCAGGATGTCCCTGTGGTCCAAATGAAGAAGTAGAAGAAGCACCAGCACCATGCGAAGAAGATGGTTGTGTAGGATCCATTGGCCTGTCAACAATAACAAACAGTAATCAACAACAATTTTAGTAAAAGAATTTTCAAAATAAACTAAGTATAATTCATCACAAACGCGTTATTCCTTATATCCGAATCGTTCATAAGATTGTAAAAAAATGGTTCTTTTATAATGGAGTATGAATTTTGAACTACTTGCAATCATCATAATGACAACGTAACCCCCCCCCCCCCCCAACAAAATATCCCTCCAAATTCATTGTTTTCCTAACAAAATGAACAATTCCGCCTTTCTCAACAATTCAATAGTTTGTAAACCCTACATCACTAACAATACATAAAGTTATTCCCAAAATTACTACTTCAATAACATCATATGTACATTACTTGTACTACACTACCAATGCACACATCTATCATACTATTAAAATCAACTTTACAAAATATAAATTAGGGTTTTTGGATACTTACAATAATTTCAGATTCGGAATGATTTGGCACTCTTAATGAATGATTGAAGAGTAGACTCCCAACTTCAAATCGATTACACAGCCGAAGATTTTAGGATATATATATATATATATATATATATTTTTTAAGGGTTTAGGGTTTTCGGAGTCGAAGTGGGGGAGGAAACAAACCGCAAGTGAAAAGGGGAAGAAGAGGGGTTTTTCGATTATAGGAACTTGTGCAAAACGATAATAACTGATGCCGTTATTGTGAAAAACGGCATCAGTATTATCTATGCCGTTCTCTTAGAGAATGGCATCAGTTGCATTCAATTTGCAATTCTCTCTCGAGCCACAATTGATACTGTAGAGATCTATAGACAAAAATAACTTATGCCATTATTGGGAATAACGGCGCATGACAATTTTTTTCAAAAAGAGATGCCGTTATTGGGAAGAACGGCATACAAATAGCTGATGCCGTTTTTCCCAATAACGTTTGTTGCTGACGTGTCACAGACAAGGGCATATCGCTAATTGTTTTCGAAAGTAGGGTATGTCACTAATTATTTTTAAAAAAGAGGGCATTTGGGCAAAATTTTCAGCTTTGAATCCGAAGACTTTTCTTTACTTATTCAAACTCTTCACCATCTATGTACAGCTCAGTTATTAAAATCTCTACGGTCATAACTAAAGAGATGTAATTTTATGTGTAATATGTAATGACTCGATATGTTAATGTGTATGTGTAATGAGAGGAGGCAAACCACGTTCAGTGCACGTGTTATCGTAAATCTCAGACCAAGCGAAAGAATTAGGGTGCGTTTGTTTTGATATTTTGAATAAAGTATTCTGAATTGAGTATTCTGAATAGAGTATTCTGAATAGAGTTATTCTGAATATGAGTTTAAAAGCTGTTTGTTTATATTGTATTCTGAATATTGATATTCTGAAAGCTGTTTATCTGCAAAAAGAGAGTTTAGAAGCTGTTCGGTTATATTTCTAGCTGAAAACTGTATTCTGAAAGCTGTTTTTCTGAAAATGAGTGTTTAAAAGCTGTTCGGTTATATTTCTAGCTGAAAACTGTTATCTGAAAGCTGTTTTTCTGAAAAAGAGAGTTTAAAAGCTGTTCGGTTATATTTCTAGCTGAAAACTGTTATCTGAAAGCTGTTTTTTTCTGAAAAAGAGTGTTTAAAAGCTGTTCGGTTATATTTCTAGCTGAAAACAGTTATCTGAAAGCTGTTTTTCTGAAAAAGAGAGTTTAAAAGCTGTTCGGTTATATTTCTAGCTAAAAACTGTTATCTGAAAGCTGTTTTTCTGAAAAAGAGTGTTTAAAAGCTGTTCGGTTATATTTTTAGCTGAAAACTATTATCTGAAAGCTGTTTTTCTGAAAAAGAGTGTTTAAAAGCTGTTCGGTTATATTTCTAGCTGAAAACTGTATTCTGAAAGCTGTTTTTCTGAAAAAGAGTGTTTAAAAGCTGTTCGGTTATATTTCTAGCTGAAAACTGTATTCTGAAAGCTGTTTTTCTGAACAAGAGTGTTTAAAAGCTGTTCGGTTATATTTTTAGCTGAAAACTATTATCTGAAAGCTGTTTTTCTGGAAAAGAGTGTTTAAAAGCTATTCGATTATATTTCTAGCTGAAAACTGTATTCTGAAAGCTGTTTTTCTGAAAAAGAGTGTTTAAAAGCTGTTCGGTTATATTTCTAGCTGAAAACTGTATTCTAAAAGCTGTTTTTCTGAAAAAGAGTGTTTAAAAGCTGTTCGTTTATATTTCTAGCTGAAAACTATTATCTGAAAGCTGTTTTTCTGAAAAAGAGTGTTTAAAAGCTGTTCGGTTATATTTCTGACAATTTTGAATATCAATTTGAAATAATAATAATAATAATAATAATAATAATAATATATATATATATATATATATATATATATATAATAATAATAATAATAATAATAATATATATAATAATAATAATAATAATAATAATAATAATAATTATAATAATAATATATATAATAACTAGGTTTGCCCGTTGACACGTGCCTACGGCACGTCTTCGGAACGGTGCACCTTATTTGATCATATAAAATAGTTTTGGAGGTTGAACAAATAAATTGAAGTAGCAAACATATTATATGACAAAATTTTTGGGGTCCAGCAAAAAAAACATATTATATGATTTTTTTTGATTTTTTTGAACTATTTTTAAAGCTTTTAAATTTTTAATTATTTTAGTTTTTAAATTTTTTATTTTAAAAAAAAATCTAAAAATTTTATTTTCTTAATTTTTTGAATAGAAGAGGGGGGGAGAGAGAGAAAAAAAAAATTAAATAAATATAGGAGTTGTTTTGGGTTGGGGATTTGAATTTGAGTTTTGAAGGGAACTTTTGGGGGGAAAATATGTTTTGTAAGGTTAGATCTGGACCTTTGATTTTTGAGAGGATTGAAGGAGAACCACTTGATAGCTTTCTTTGTGTTTTATTATATAGATAATAATAATAATAATAATAATAATAATAATAATAATATATATATATATAATAATAATAATAATAATAATAATAATAATAATAATAATAATATATAATAATAATAATAATAATAATAATAATAATAATAATAATAATATATAATAATAATAATAATAATAATAATAATAATAATAATAATAATAATATATAATAATATTAATAATATATATAATAATAATAATATATATATATAATAATAATAATAATAAATAATAATAATAATAATAATAATAATAATAATAATAATATAATAATAATAATAATAATAATAATAATAATAATAATAATAATAATAATAATAATAATAATAATAATAATAATAATAATAATAATAATAATAATAATAATAATAATATATTATAATAATAATAATAATAATAATAATAATAATAATAATAATAATAATAATAATAATAATAATAATAATAATAATAATAATAATAATAATAATAATAATATATAATAATAATAATAATAATCATAATAATAATAATAATAATAATATAAATAATAATAATAATAATAATAATAATAATAATATATATAATAATAATAATAATAATAATAATATATATATATATAATAATAATAATAATAATAATAATAATAATAATAATAATAATAATAATAATAATATATAATAATAATAATAATAATAATAATAATAATAATAATAATAATATATATAATAATAATAATAATAATATATAATAATATTAATAATATATATAATAATAATAATAATATATATAATAATAATAATAAATAATAATAATAAATAATAATATATATAATAATATATAATAATAATAATATATGTATAATAATAATATTAATAAAAATAATAAAAATAATAATAATAATATATAATAATAATAATAATAATAATAATAATAATAATAATAATAATAATAATAATAATAATAATAATAATAATAATAATAATGATATATAATATATATAATAATAATAATAATAATAATAATAATAATAATAATAATAATAATAATATATATAATAATAATAATAATATAATAATAATAATAATAATAATAATAATATATATAATAATAATAATAATAATATATAATAATATTAATAATATATATAATAATAATAATAATATATATAATAATAATAATAATAAATAATAATATATATAATAATATATAATAATAATAATATATATATATAATAATAATATTAATAATAATAATAATAATAATAATAATAATAATATATAATAGTAATAATAATAATAATAATAATAATATATAATAATAATAATAATAATAATAATAATAATAATAATAATAATAATATATAATAATAATATATATATATATAATAATAATAATAATAATAATAATAATAATAATAATAATAATAATAATAATAATAATAATAATAATATAATAATATATATAATAATATATATAATAATATATATAATAATATAATAATAATAATAATAATAATATATATAATAATAATAATAATAATAATAATAATAATAATAAAGAGAGTAAAGGAGGTGTTTTGGAAAGGAGGTGTTTTGGAAAATAGGGGGTATGAGTATTCTGAATATCAATTCTGAATAACACTTAAAACAAACGCCTATTCTGAATATTCCTCTACCCAAATCCCCACGTGGCCTACATCCACAGCACAGCACGCATCTTACAGCCTGGCAATCTTCCTAAGTATCTCCTCACTCTCTCCATTATCTTTAAATTTTTTTTTGTGTGCGGTGAACTGGTGATTATCTTTAAATTTATTCTATTTCTTATTAACAATTCTCATAATTTCAAAAAACCCACGTGGATTTCGCCCCCTAACGGTAACTTTCCTTCTCCCTCCTCCTCTTTGCTCCCTCACTAATTAAATCTTTAATTAATTCAATTATTACTAGTTCTCAATCCATTTATTCCACTTTCCCCTTATTCTTCTTTTTAAAAAATTCAATCTTGCGCCGCCTTTTGTCTTCTTGGTTGAGGTTTGCTTCTGCCCATTTTCTCAATTAGGGTTTTAGTGCTAGATTTCGCGCTATTTTTGTTGTTGAATTCCGGTGCGTTTTAACCTTTTTTTTGATATTCTTCATTCATTGAATTTTAGGTATGTTAGTAAAGTTTGTAACTTTGTAGGGTTTTAAGTGAATTCTTGAAACAACTGTCCAATTTAGTTTCTTGGTTTGCTGTTAATTAGGTTTTGGTGTTGTTATTAGTGGGTTCAGTTGAATTTCTCATTTACTGTAATATTTGGGGCTTACCTAACCCACGTGTATGCTTCTTTTCTTGAGTGAATAGGGAGGGGGGCCTTGTAAACCCATAATTTGACCCCGAAAGCTTGGAATTGAAATCGAGGTTGGGCTAATGAGGAGGTTCTTTAACTTCAACAAGTCTTCAGCTTCCAACAGCTCAAACAGCAGTCCACCTCCTTCGGCTCTTATGACCGATAACGAGAGTGAGAAAGTTTATCGGGAGAGACCGCCGAGGGATGGGGCGAAAGTTGCAGTGGGGAAAACAGACTGCCCTATAAATCGTAAGAGTTCGGTTCTGAGAAGTGTAGAAAATGAGGATTCCCATGTGTCACTTCATAGGAGGAGTTATTCTTTTTCTTCCGCGGGGACTTACCCTGAGATAGGTGAAGGGCATTTCAGTTCTCGAAGCCGATCGCCTTCTGTTTGTGGAAATCCTCCACCTATTCGGTGAGCGACTTCACCCCTTTAGTTCTAATTTTTCAGTTGTGTTATGTGCATGAGCTTTTTCCTTAACTAGAAAAAAGATTTGGGATGTTTTTTTAATCTCCGAAATCTGTTTGGTTGGTGATAGTTATCTAGTTCTTTCTTAGTTGTGCACATATATATAGTACATTTCTGAATGTCTTCATCGATGCATAAGAAAATAAGAAAATGTAGGTTAATGTTTATTGTTTTCAACTAATTATGCAGCTCGCTTCAATGTGCTGTTTTTTTATTGGGTCCAACAATGTGGCTACAAGCTTTTGTGGTTTGCTGATCATATTACGTTGATGTAGTGCAACTGTAGATTAAAATTTTGCGAAAATTAAAGAGTTGAAAAGTTATCAATAGAAGATTCAATCTTTTCAGATTTAGTTTTTATTTCTAGAACATGCTGAAGTACATTGGATTGGAACGGGGACGATACTTGTTGTAAAACCTGTTGCCTAATCGTAACTGAATTCGAGTTCTAACAACTTACTTCTTTATTGATGTAAAGTAAAATCCAATAAAATTATAATTTTGGCAACAAGAGAGAAGAAAAATCTCTACTAGTAGAATCTAACCAATGTTGTGCACAGGTTATATTTTGTAAATATATTGAAATAATGATGACTTATTTGTTCTATAGAATATGTAATATGTTTAATCTCGTCAACCATATTCACTTCTTAGATTGATGTCATTGTTGATGATTTGTTCTTATTACTATTGACTTGCACAGTTTGGATATGCAACTTGATTTGTTATCATTTAAATATCATTACTGAAATATCTTGTTTTACAGTGTTATGTCTTGTGTTCTTTATGATCTTGACAGTATATTAAACTATTAAGTTCTTCAACTGGGGAATTGGTGCACAGTTCAGGCCATTTTGGTTGAGTGGTATTATCATCAGCATATCATTAGTGAGATCTAAGGACTAGTATAGTGCTTCGTAAATGTGGTGTTAATGATGACCGTATAGAAAACGTAGAAGTACTTAAAGTCTTGTAAAAAGGAATGAATTCACTTTGATGCTTGCGACATCCGTAATTAGACTGCACTTGCTTGTCAATAACCATTTTCTTGTCAAAATTCTTCGTCTGAAATCATGGAACATCAACCTACATCTTCTTGATTTACATGCTTAATTGGACACCATTTCAAGGTACTTCATACATACCTGTACGTGAAACTGTTCAACTTATCATTTTCCATCGGAGCTAGCGATCGGAGAGCGGCGAAGCCTCGGGGTTGAAGACGAGGTTGGGGATGATGAGGGGATGTGCAGGGGTTCTGCGGTGGAGTGCGGCACTGGGTTGTCGAGACTTCGGAGGTGGTCGGGGTTGTTCGGGGAGAGGAAGAGCAGGGCGTCGATGTGGTGGGTTCGCGACTGGAGGAGGTCGAGGATGAGGAATGGTGTGGGAGTGAAGAAGACGAAGTGGAAGGAGGGAGTGGGTTTGTTCTGTTTTTGGTTTTGGAAATCAGAGAGGGGAGAGATGATAACGGGGAGAGAGGAGAGTGGGGTTTTTAGAATAACATAATATTAATTAGGGGTAATTACTAGATAGTGGGGATGTAGTTACGGGGAAGTGGGAGGAGTGGAGAAATTGTATACGGGTGAGTAGTATATGGGTTTGTGGGTTTGGGTTTAGGGTTAGAGTCCAATAGGAGATGGGATTGGGTTTGGGCTAAAATCCAACAAGAGATGGGCTACTCTTTGGGCTTCAAATGAATATAACATAAATACAATAATAATTGTGGGCTTAAAAAAAAAAGGAAAGATAAGATTTGTAGTTTGGAATATAAATTTGGGTTTCAATAGGAGTCAAAAGGATTTAAATGCATTGAAATGATTTATACGGAATTTGAAATATAAGAAAACATGGAGAAAAGAAAAGAAGTGAAAATCCGTATAATCGGAAACAGGGGTTACAACGTGTTTGTCCTGGTGATGAATAGAAGATCGCCTTCAAGACAAAGGATGGTCTGTACGAATGTACGGTCATGCCGTTTGGAATGACGAATGCCCCGAACATGTTTATGAGAGTCATGACGCAAGTACTCCGTCCCTTTATGGGCAAATTCCTTGTGGTGTGCTTCGATGATATTCTCATTTACAGCCGATCCGTTGGGTAACATTTTGACCATTTGAGACAGGTCTGCGGTGTTTTGAGGACGGAATAACTTTATGCTAATCCTACCAAATGTACCTTCCTCTCCGATCAGACTATCTTTCTGAAATTTATTGTTTCTGCCAGAGGAGTATCCGCTGATCCAGAAAAGATACGAGCTATTACTGAGTGGCCTGAGCACGCAATATTCATGATGTGTGGGAGTTTTCATGGTCTTGCCACCTTCTATCGTCGGTTTCTGCAAGGATTTAGCACAAACATGGCTCCGATAATTAACTGTTTGAAGAAAGGTGAATTCATCTGGTCTTAAGAAGCCACAAAAGTCTTCGAAGAGATCAAGAAAAGAATAACTCAGACACCTATCATGAGGTTGCCTGATTTCACTAAAGTCTTCGAAATAACGTGCGATGCTTCTGGTATTGGTATAGGTGGAGTCCTCAGTCAAGAGTCATCTTGTTGCTTATTTCAGTAAAAATTTGAACGAAGCAAAACAAAAATACTCCACTTATGAAAATGAGTTCTACGCGGTAATTGAATCACTTCGCTATTGGCGATATTACCTTCTGCCGCAAGAATTTGTCATTTTCTCAGACCATGAGGCCTTAAAATTCCTTAATTCTCAACAAAAGTTTAATCCGTGACATGCTCGATGGGTAGAGTTCCTACAAGAATAAATTAGGCATACAAAAGGGATTGATAATAAGGCCGTGGATGCGCTAAGTTGTTGTCACATGGTCTCATCTACACTACACACCGAAATTATTGGTTTTGTGATATTAAAAGATGAGTATGCCTCCTGCCCATATTTTCACGAGATCTACAGCTCTTTGAAGGTTGACATCACTTGAGTGATAGACTAAGCAGTTAAAATCCCTGATTATGCCCGATTAATTCCTGATTAATCACTAATCGGAAGCTAAGCGATTATTTTTTTTAGCGATTTATAATATTTTAATAGTTAGCGATTTAATCGGGTATAATCGATCAATTAATGGTTAATCGGCCAATTTTAAGTGGCCGAGTAACCGATCAAAATCTCCTCTAATTTTCATGCTTGTTTTCATTATTTGGGCTCAATCTGGCCCAAACTCAAATCCAAATCCGAAATTCAAACCCCTTATCGTCCTCGTGCAAACCCAAATTCAATATGTTGCCGCAATCGTCTTCTTCCTCGCACAAATCCAAACTCAAACCCAAACTGATTCTCTTCTTCCTCGAATAAATTAGGCACACAAAAGGGATTGATAATAAGGCCGCGGATGCGCTAAGTTGTTGTCACATGATCTCATCTACACTGCACACCGAAATTATGTGTTTTGAGAGATTAAAATATGAGTATGCCTCCTGCCCAGATTTTCACGAGATCTACACCTCTTTGAAGGTTGACATCTCGAGTGATAGACTAAGCAGTTAAAATCCCCGATTATGCCCGATTAATTCCTGATTAATCACTAATCAGAAGCTAAACGATTATTTTTTTAGCGATTTATAGTACTTTAATAGTTAGCGATTTAATCGGATATAATTGGTTAATTAGTGGTTAATCGGCCGAGTAACCGATTAAATCTCCTCTAATTTTCATGCTTGTTTGCATTATTTGGGCTAAATCTGGCCCAAACTCAAATCCAAATCCGAAATTCAAATCCCTTATGGTCCTCATGCAAACCCAAATCCGATATGTTGCCACTATCTTCTTCTTCCTCGCACAAATCCAAACTCAAATTCAAACTGATTCTCTTCTTCCTCGAATAAATTAGGCACACAAAAGGGATTGATAATAAGGCCGCAGATGCGTTAAGTTGTTGTCACATGATCTACTCAATATTGCGCACCGAAATTATTGGTTTTGAGAGATTAAAAGATGAGTATGCCTCCTGCTTAGATTTTCACGAAATCTACACCTCTTTGAAGGATGACATCACTTAAGTGATAGACTAAGCAGTTAAAATTCCCAATTATGCCCGATTAATCCATGATTAATCACTAATCGGAAGCTAAGCGATTATTTTTTTAACGATTTATAATATTTTAATAGTTAGCGATTTAATTAGGTATAATCGGGCCGATTTTAAGTGGCCGATTAACCGATTAAATCTCCTCTAATTTTTATGTTTATTTGCATTATTTGGGCTCAATCTGGCTCAAACTCAAATCCAAATCCGAAATTCAAACCCCTTATGGTCCTCGTGCAAACCCAAATCCGACATGTTGCCGCTATCTTCTTCGTCCTCGTGCAAATCCAAACTCAAACCCAAACTGATTCTCTTCTTCCTCGAGCAAACTCAAACCCGATCAGTCATCGCATACTTAACCGGCCCGCATCTACTGCATCTCCTTCTCCTCTTGCTACTACATCTTCTCGATTGTTTTTGTTTGATAGAACTGACCAGCAAACTGACCTAACCTACAACCAGAATCCAACTTAGCTCAAACTTAGTACTCTATTTTTTTCTCTAAAACTAAATGTTCCTATTTGATAATCTTATAATAGTTTTATGTTATGATTTAGGGTTGCTACATAATGAAGATATATCTTTTAATTTTTTATATATATATATATATATATATAATGATTTTTCTGATTTAATTCCCGATTATTTTTTATTAACCGATTAATCATTAATCACTCCTAGACCAAATAGTTGTAAAAACCGATTTTAACTGCCTAGGTTGATGGATGATTTTTTCTTGAAAGATGATTATCTCTTTTATCACTCCAAATTGTGCATTCCCAGTACATCATTACGAGAGTATTTTGTCTGGAAATTGCACGTTGGTGGCTTTGCTGGTCACTTTGGGCATATAGCAAGGCCATTGATGCTGTGGAACATAGGTTTTACTGGCCTAAACTAAAGAGAGACGTTGCGAGACTTATTAACAGGTGTCATACTTGTCAACTTGCTAAACAACAAAAACTAAGCACATGCCTGTATACTCCGTTACCTGTACCCAGTCGCCCTTAAAAAGATGTGAGTATGGATTTCGTGTTAGGCTTACCGAAAACACAAAAGAAACACGATTCCATTCTTGTCATCGTGGACCGTTTTTCTAAAATGGCCCATTTCCTCCCATGCTCGAAAAATTTCGATGCATCTCGTGTAGCTCAGATCTTCTTTGATAACATTGTGAAGCTACATGGGTTGCCAAAAACCATTGTGTCCGATAGGGATGTGAAATTCACGAGTTATTTTTGGAAGGCCCTATGGCACAAGATGGGTACGAAATTGAAGTTCTTTTCAGCCTTCCACCCACAAACTGATGGACAGACTGAGGTTGTCAATCGGAGTCTTGGCAATCTCTTACGTACTCTTGTGGGAGAAAACTTAAAAACTTGGGACTTGAAATTGATTGTTGTTAAATTTGCCTATAACACATCTAAAAATAGAATCACCGACATGAGTGCACACAAAGTTGTGCATGGTTATCGTGTTGGGCAGTCCATAGATCTTGTCCTCATGTTAGAACATCACAGAGTCTCAGAGTCTGTATCTACATTTGCATCCCACATTCATGACTTGCATAGAGAAATTTCTAAGAAAATTAATGAGAATAATTTTAACTACAAGTTAAGAGCAGATATTAGAAGGAAATTTTAAAACTTTTAATGTGAGTGACGAAGTGATGGTTCGGATTCGTTCGGAACGATTTCCAGCTAGATCCATTAAGAAGTTGAATGCACGTGCTGCAGACCCATTTATAATTCCTCATAAAATCATTGATAATGCCTATATCGTTGATCTTTCTGAAGGTTTTGGCATAAGTAAGACTTTCAATATTGAGGATCAAGTACCCTATGAAGGCCCAAAATTTAACCCTAAAAATCCTCTTATAGATGAGCCTATCTATCCTGCAGCCTACTGGTGAGATTCTCACATTGCCCCCACTACCTGATACTACTTACCCACCGACAGAAAAATTGGATAATATTTTAGATGATCAGATAATTTTTACAAGAGATGGTGGTATTTATAGGTATTTGGTAAGATGGAAAAATAAGCCGGAGTCGGAGAATACTTGGATAGATCGTGAAGAGCTCCAGCGCTTTGATCCAGACCTTTTGGAGCACTATGACAGGAGGACTGGTTTTGACTCGACTTGGACGATCCCTCTTCCACCCGAGGAGAATGATGAGAACATCGGTTCAAGACGATTCAGGCGTTTCTATCAGCACATGCATTATTTAGGACAACTGCTTCATTAGTTTAGTATTTTATTCAGTACTCATATTTGTTTTTTGCAATTATAGCCATATGTAGTAGTTTTACAATTTGCACCATCTTTTATGCATTAGAATATTTTTGAGATTTTAGAATATTTTTGAGATTTGTATCAATATTTATTTTGAGCCTATATATAGGCTTTGAGAATAATGAGAAGTAATGATATTCTTGATTTTAAAAAAACTACTGTGATTGAATTTTGCTCTTCATTAATCTTTTTTGTGTGAGTCATTGAGATACAATCTTAGGGTTTGTGATAAACTCTAACTTACACCCAAATCCCCAAATTAAACACCCTAACCCTAATCTATATCCCTAAGCCGTCATCTTCCCCGACCCTCTTTCTTCCCCTCTGCTCTATTCCGACCCCATCATCCCGATCAACTCATCGCCCTCGCCTCCACCCACGACCGCCAGCGACTACCCTCCTTGCTACCACCCTGCACCACACCCTGTCGCCTCTTCCGTCGACTGCACCCAACCCCGGCCTCCAGCGCAGCCGTCAACAGGCCCATGCCAGCAACCTGGCCTCCTACCACCACAGCACCTGACCATCCCACAACCACTATCGTAGACGCCAGCAACCTCCGTCGATCACTGCCTGCACCACAACCACCCTCATCGCAACCTGCACACCCATCGACGACACACCGTCGACCTTTCCCCTGCGCTGCCCTCGCCAACCACCGCCTGGAGTCGATTGCAGCGTCCCCCGCCGACTGTCACCTTGCTGCCACTTCTTCTTGTTGTGTTGTTCGTTGCCGCCAACCCTCGTCTGCAACCGCGGTAAACTCTTTTCACTTCTCAAATATTTGTGTTACTGCTTTATCATCTCTATAATATTATTTGATTTATCTGTCGTCCACAAATAATTGAGAGTGTCTGCTTCTGCTTTGCCCAATATAGTATCATGAATTGAGAGAGCATTTTCAATAATGAGGTAGAAAAATCTTGATGAGGAGTCGTGTAGAGAATTAAGGTATGAATGATAACTTGATCATATATATTAAAGAATAATTCATACTATCAACAATGATATAATTATCAAGCATTTTCAAACTATAGAAAACACATTGGTATCTGTTTTAATTTTATTTACTTTGTCCATGAACTATTTATTTTGATTAATATTATTTTTCTTATTAGTAAGATGAAAAGAAAATTTGATTTTTATTACTATAATACTTTGCACCCTCTGAAAAAAGTTTCTGGCTCCGCCAATGAGCCAAATAGCTACTAATGCTTATGTTTCAGTGACAACCCTATTTTCATCGCATTGTTTTCAAGTGTAATTCTGCCGCCTAATTATACATAATGTGTGTTTCTCTTCAGTTGCCATCCACCGACTGTGGAAAGACGTGCAAGAGTTTATAGAGGGGACCCGGATACAATTCGACGGTTCCATGCTACTGAGAATATCGATTCTCCAAGTTCATCCAGAGATCATAATTGTTCGTCAAGTTGTTCACCTTACAGTTCTCCAATTCCTCTAAGGTGCAGAGCTCCTCGACTGTCGCATGTTATGGACAATAACAGTACTCTTGACCTTTATATAGATGGAGAGCAACAGGAAATCAATAAACCCAGGAAGATCTCTCAAACATATTTCCTTGATAACGAAGAAGATATCTTCTATGATGAGAATACTGCAGCTTCCTGTCTATTACCACCTGTGAGAGCTTTATCTACAGCACCTTCTTCACCTATCTTCGGTCAGGAGAACCTCAGGTCCTACTCATTTAGTGAAGGAGGAGATTCCCGCCGTCCTTTGGCACGAGAGCAGACTATTAATAGTCCTAGGGTGGCATCCCCACATAAACTGGTAAAACAGAAATCTGAGAATCTATTGCAAGCATTCCGTCAGGAGAACCTCAGGTCCTACTCATTTAGTGAAGGAGGAGATTCCCGCCGTCCTTTGGCACGAGAGCAGACTATTAATAGTCCTAGGGTGGCATCCCCACATAAACTGGTAAAACAGAAATCTGAGAATCTATTGCAAGCATTCCGTAAGAGATCCATGTGTTCAAGAGATTGCGACTCTGAAACCACTAGTATTGTTGAAGATATTTACATAGATTCATCAGACCCTCAACCCATTTCAACTTCATCGAGTACTTCCCAGCACCATTCTACTGATTCCACAATACCTTGTGAAAGCATATACAATTGTCATAAAGAAGGTCCGCTTTCTGATCAGCAAAGTTGTCTGTATGGAAAAGGATCAGCGAGCTTAAATAATGAGAGCTTTCCGAGTCCTGGACTGATGAAGCTGATGAAACAGAAATCAGATGAAGAGTTAATTAAGAAGTTGAAAGAGATAGAAGAAATGTTGACAATCCTATCTGATGAAGATCTCAATCTAGAAAGGCTCCAGACTAGCACTATAAATATATCAGCTTTGCTTCAGATGACAAGGAACATTGCTGAAGGCAGGAGACACTTAGCCTTCGAATTCTGTTCACAATTGAAGTCTCAAATTGCAGAAAGATCTTCCACAAGAGAAGGACTGAAACAAGCCAAGTTTGAGTTGGACACCCGAACCAGAAGATTGCAGCAGGAAAAGAATGAGTTGCAGTCTAGTTTGGAGAAAGAGCTGGACAGAAGGTCAACAGATTGGTCTTTGAAGCTTGAAAAGTTTCAGTCTGAAGAGCAGAGACTTCGAGATCGGGTAAGAGAACTAGCAGAGCAAAATGTATCACTGCAAAGGGAAATTTCTTCACTGAAGGGGAATGAAGAAGGTAGCAGAAGCAGGCTTATGAATTCAGAGATGCAATTGAACAATTTAACAACTACTTTGGAAGAATCAAGAACTGAAAACCATAATCTTAACTGTACATTGGGAGAGCTTCATGAGCGCTTTAATGGTGTTGAAGAGGATCTGAACTGCATTCAACAAAGCTATAAAGTGAAAGAGAATGAGAACAGTGACTTAAAAAAAGTGGTCGTCCGGTTGCAGAGGGTGTGCAATGAACAAGAGAAAACTATTAATGGGTTGAGACAGGGATATTCAAATGAAATTGGGAAGCAGTCAATGGGGAAAGATGAAAAGTTCAGTATGTTACAGATGGAACAAGTGAGATTGACGAGTGTTGAACAGATGCTGAGGAAGGAGATAGAGTCTTGTAGAAATGAACAGGAATCTCTCAGACACGAGAACACGTGCCTATTAAATCGCTTGCAAGGTTATAGAAGTGGCACTGGCCTCTCATCATTGAAGCTTGATCAGGAAATTCGTGAACGAGTATCCTGTTTGCAGACTCAGGGCCTTATGTTATTGAATGAGCATAATCAACTCTTTATCAAGTTTTTGGATCTCATTAAGTTCAACCAAAATGAATACGGTCAATCTGCTGAAGATATTGATGGTTACTTAGTTGGGGAATACACTCTCAAATTTCAGACTCTAAGGAGAGGAATTGAAGCATTTAGGAGAAGTTTGTTAACAGTTCCAGCAATATTGGCTGAGAAGTCCAATACAGAAGCATTAAATTGTCATTCGGGGACTGCAGAATCTATGAAGGAGCAGATTCCAGCGGTATGATTTTCTATATTGACTGAAAACATTTGATGTTTTGATGTTTAATGCTTGATTTATTTTATCATCTGTGTTATTTAAATGCAGCATAGTAGTCATTTTATCACCTCGCATAATGTTGCTGTCTGTGTTTCACGCTGATGCTAAAAAAATGTGAAAAGTTAAGTGAAACCTCCCATAATTGTGGGCGAATTATGCGCTTCATGAATATTTCTTAAAACACAGAATATGAAATATTGAAGTAAAGGATGTATATAGTTGGATAAATATAATCAATGAATTATGTTTTGTTGTTGTTCTTACCATTGCACAAAACCTGCAATGCTAATTGTATATCACTAATATTAAGACCTTATTTTGTTTTGCCAAGAATTTGGCATATTAATGCTTATATGCTTTTTCTATTGAATGTTTTGGTTGTCTTGATGTTATGTTTTTTACCTGTCTAGGATGAGCTGGAGCATGAGTTGAAGGCAGAAAGTTTACTTACTAGGCTACTACGAGAGAAATTGTGCTCTAAAGAGTTGGAACTTGAACAGTTACAGTCAGACTTTGCATCTTCAGTTCGGGCCCATGACGTCCACCAAAGTGAGATCCAGAGGCTGAAGGATGAACTTTCTTTTCTTGCACACAAGGCTAAAGACATGGAGCTTCAGGTGAACTTAAATTAATAGGAACATGTACATTTCAAAACTACTCTATATCATCTTGTTCGTGCATGTGAAGCTTACTATGCTTCATTTTGGTTACGTGGTAGTCATTGAGCTTAAAATGTTAGTGAATATTATAAATGACACTTTACATATTCGACTGCACTATTTTCAATTATGAGTTCCTTGATCTCTAAGTTTATTCACCAGAATCATCATTCATGGGTATATTTGGGTATTCAGTGGCTCACGTTACTTTATAAGGGAAGCATGTGTCTCTGTCATATGCATTGATATGATAACATCGTGCTTACGAGAAGAGTAATGCCTGATTCGTAACTTGCCAGAGTAAATATAATATGGATTTCATATTTGGAACTATTGAGTATTTTAGCTTACCACAGTGATTTGAGGTTAAGGCTGTGTTGTTTGATATTTTTGCTTGTATGATGAGATTAGCTGCTGTTTTTTTTTTCCTTTTCTTTTTTGGCTAAGGAATGTATGTAATTTAATATGAAACTCGTTATTCTTCTAGTTCGTTGAGGTAATATTAACCAGCTACTGAGTAGAGCACTTGCCACGAGATTCCATTAATTCAATTTATAAATTTCTTTGAAGTGATCTCGTCACTTTATTAGTTTGGCAATATAAGATGGTGATATTGAATATCTCCAGTTATCTAATAGTATTACCACAAATCTATCTCATGTTTATCACGTAACATGTTGAGATCTGTTCGAAAAACTGATTTAGGCAATTTTCCCCATATAAGTAATCTAATACTTGGTTGAAGTTTTCTGTCGCTGGTTATGGATACCATATTTGGAAGTCTTCAATATTTTATGGATCACAATGATTTGAGGTTAAGGCTGTGTTGTTTGTTATTCTTGCTTGTATGATGAGATTAGCCACCTCTCTCTCTCTCTCTCTCTCTCTCTCTCTCTCTCTCTCTCTCTCTCTCTCTTACTGCTAAGGAATGTATGTAATTTGATCTGAAAATTGTCAGTCATTCTAGTTCAAAGAGGTAATATTAACCAGCTACTGAGTAGAGCACTTGCCACGAGATTCCATTTCTTCAATTTCAGGGAATTTGAATTTCTTTTAAAATACTCTCGTCACTTGACTAGTTTGGCAATATAAGATGGAGATATTGAAGATATCCAGATATCTCATATTATTACCACAATTCCATCTCATATTTATCACATAACATGTGGAGATCTGTTCGAAAACCTGATTTAGGCAATTTCCCCCATATTTTAGTTACTATAATACTTGGTTGAAGTTTTCGGTCGTTGGTTTTGGTTGTTATCCAAATTTACTATATTTTTCCTTTTGCTAATTAGTATGATGAATCCGACCTACTTAGGACATTCAGTGGTTTATTTTGTCAGTTCAAGTTCTTCTCTTTGTTAAGGTCCATAACAGTGGTGAATAAGAGAGAAAGCATCCGTATAACTAGACTCACAAGATAAAGGAGAACTTTTCTTAAATATACATTACTAGCCATAGCTACCTTTATAGATTAACTTTTATGCAAATTTCCTTTATCCAGTTTTTGCTATTGTAGGTTACATTCCAATTGTTATTCTTTATAACTTATTTATGTTCTTGGACATTAATCGTAGATTTATTTAAGTTCTTGTCTACTTTATCTACTTCTGAATGACGAGGAATTTGATAATAATTAACAGATGATCACAAAAGATGAAAGTGTCAACCAGCTTCAGCAAGATCTTCAAGAATGCAGAAAGGAACTCACTGCAACCCGTAGTGTACTAAGGTCAGTTTCCGACGAAAGGGATCATATATGGGAGGAAGTGAAACATTCGAAAGAAACAATTATGCTTCTCAATTTTGAGGTCGATTCGCTGAAAAAGAAGATCGATACCCTTGATGAAGATGTTCTTATCAAGGAAGGGGAAATTTCTATCCTGAGAGATAGCCTGGCGCACAAGCCATATGATGACATCTGCAGCCCAAAACCTGTGAAAGATTTTGATATTTCCACAGAATGAGTAAGTTTCTGCAGTCACTTTTCTCTTTTCTATTTCTCCCCCATTTTATTCATTTCTGCTTCCTCTTTTTTCTTTCATACATTTTATGCTTATTTTGACAGGTGAAGTTGGTCATGCCAATGGTATCAAATTTTTTGTTATAATGACCTATATGTGTTTTGTCACGTCTTCATTAGATAAATAAATAGTTTTTTTTCCTAGGATGCACGGATACTCTTCCGGGGATGTGTATCTCGTACTGGATACGTATCCGGTGGGATACTCGCCGGATACTCACCGGATATGTACCGGATACGTATCCCAGTAATTTTTTTTTTATCAAAGAGAAAAGAAGATCGGATACTCTCGGATACGTCGGGATACTTTTGGATACTGTTTGGATATGTGGAGGGTATATATATATATATATATATATATTCTCTTCGTCTTCTCCTTGCAAATTATAATTTCATTTGATTGAAAGACGTCGAAAAAATGATAGATGTAGGATATAGTTCTTGCTATTATTTTGGTTAATTGACTACTTGCTATTATTGTACGAGTTACTGCATCTTTATTAGCTTTAGTGTTTGAGTGTTTTGAGTGTTAGATTTCTTTAAGATGATAGATATAGGACACTAGGATGTAGTATTGAAGAGTCTTGATTGGTTCATGGTTATGACTTATGAAGTTATGATAGATGTAGTTATGATATTGATTATATTGAATAGGTTTAAGACTAGCCTATTTGTACTTGACCATTTCGCCATTTTGGTCATGCAATATTGATATTGGTGTTGTTAAGACTTGAAATGAGCCATTAGTATGTTTTGTTTGACATTGACTTGTACTAATTTTAATTACCATGTTCTTGTTTCTTATTGTTTCATGTTCGTATTGAATTGAATATTTTAGTTTACTATTTATATATCTATAATATTAATTTTTTAATTATTTTAATTTAGCGTATCCTAACGTACCCGTATCCTAGTTTTTGAGAAATTGTCGTATCTGCCTACCGTACTTTATAGGTTTTTTCATCCATTGTGCATATGAGACTCAGTAAAAGTAGCATTTTTCTTGTCTATAACTATGAGATAACACAGATGTCTCATGCACTGCATGAGCCCCAATCAATTAAACCCTGTAAGTTGATTATAGCAAGAAGATCGTCTACTTATGATTTTGGGTCAACAGTAATCTTAAAACATTGGATAGAGTCCGCGATTGGAATGTTAAAACGCTTACTACTTGTATGGGTTATGAACTTATATGCTGGAAACTTTATGGAGATTTGGGTAGATCTTTGGGAAGATTTTAGTGACTATCTGGGAAGGTTTTTTATCTTTATGACGAATAGAGCTGATATGCAGTAGCTAGCAATGTTAATAAAGTAATAAACTAGTCGAGCCTTCACTATGTGTTTTTGTGAACATATGAAGTTACTAATACTCTGGTAGTCAGGTGGTGTCAGCTTAACTAGGAGATGAACTCACTTTTAATCACCATGAAGGCTTTAAATAACAACTGTTCTTTTTTGATATAAGAAGTGTGTTTTTTATACTTCTTTACTTGAGAATAAGACCTCATTTACTGCCTGACTTTCACCCTTTAGTTGTTGTCAATTCAGATGGAATTTATTTTCAAGATTTATTATAACTTTTGGTGCAACACTAAGAAGGGAAAAAAGGAAGTGAATAATTGAATATGGAAGGATAGAAAAATGAGGGTGTTAGTGTTCTACACTTTGTTATTTTATTTTTTACATTATCAGTAAGGTACATACTTGAAATTTTACTCGAAAATGTGGAACTAGTAGATGACCACAATTTGGACATGGTAGATGACCAAATTGCTGAGTTAACCTTCTAGTATTTGGAAAGAAATGTTTAATTCGTTAAGTGCTTATAAACTTATCCTAAGATGGGAATGATACTAAGCTTTTCCCATTTTTCTCCTTGCCAGTAAGTTTGAAATAATTATTTATTGGAGCTTTCACTACTGGATTTCATCATCGCTCACTATTTTCTCCAATAAATTGGGGTTGGCTCTTACATCAATGTTTTGAGGCTTTTCAGAACAAGCCCACAAAATAGATACACAAATTTCCAACCTTTGTCTTATTTAATTCCAAATTGCTAGCCAAGGAAGCAATGGACAATGGAGGGACTTGCCATTATAAAAAATGATTAGCTGGCTCGTAAAAATTGACCAAGAAGATATAGATTTTGCTATAAGAAACTATATTTCAAAAGGCATGGATAAAAGCCTACAGGAAACACCTGATACATAAATGGTTAGATAAAATACTGTCATTTACCTGATTCAGACATCGTTTCTCTTTTATTTAGCGGCAAATTTCTGGTCAAGGAATATGAACAGGAAATGGACATTCCTCGTAAAAGACCAGCCATCCATATTCTTTTAGACCGGGGAAAAGTAGAAATAAGAAGTACAATTTTTTTATTAAAAAAAATATAGAACAAGAATAAATACAAAATGCATGAGATCTGATGGATCAATTGCCAATCACCTGTAGTACATTTCTACTCTTAAGGGGGTGGTCCATGGTTCGGTTCTTGCATGAAGTGGAATGAATTGGAATGTTGGAACCCCATTTCCATATCTCCCTGTGGGCGGTCGAGTTGTTGGGAATGTATAATATTTTAGCTCTTTTTTGGTACTTCAAAGTTTGATAGAATCTTGTACGATAATTTTACCCTTATCCTGTACTTTTTTGGGCCGTGTCAGTGTTGACATTTGGTGCTCCGTAGACTTTATATGATTTAGTTGATCTGTCTAACACAGCCCTGATGTTAAGTATTTTATTCTTATTCATTGAAAAATTATGAACTTGTAGGTTTATTTCTTCTATCTTGTAAATGCTTTCTATTCTGCATCCCAAATGTTCTACTTCTGACCCATGTTTGTTTTTCCCTTTGCAGGTTGAGATGTTTGCGGTTATTGCCATATATCAGGTAGTTTGGTGTTCAATCCTTGTAATATATATATAACTTCTACTTGAAGTTCTTTATATTTTTGTTACTCTTTTTCCATATTTTGTTATTCTTGATTAATTGGTTGTGGGTCGTGGCAAAGGAATAAAACATTTTAGTGTACTGCTTTTTCAGATGTATATTCAAAAGGTTTATTTGGGTTTTTTTTAAAAGGAGACTGTGACAAGTAAATAAGTAAATCTGGTTATTTTTCAATGTCCTTCGGGAGTCTTGTATATCATTGTAACTTTGTTCAAATTTTTTTTTTTCTTTCATTATTGTGACTTTGTTTGATGATGATGATGGTGTTTACTTTTTCTTGTTAGTTATCTAGAAAGAAATGAAGAGATTAGGCTTTCTATTTATTCGATATGGAAAAGGGCTCTCATACTTGAAGAAGACGATTTTCTTTGGTTTCCATTTTGATTATTATGTTATTTTATTGATGGCCCCTAAATATTAAGTGGTTTGAACCTTAAGAGATTGCAAAATAAACTATTATATGCATTGCCAATATGGGGTGATCCACCAAATCTCAATTGGTTTATATAAGAGAATCACCTTCTTTAGTACAGAATGGATAGAAGTTTGTCATAATCCATATGGTTATTTGAATTATAGTGAACTAGTAATTTACACGTGCAATGCACGTCTTAATAAATATAGTTTTTTTTAAGTAAAAATTAAGACGTGGTCTGGGTTTAAACCTAAGACCTCATTTATAATAGTTATATACGTGTGTTGCATTGCGCGCATTGGTAGATTTACAAATGAAACTAATACCTTCTCCCATTATAATATTAGAGATTAGAGATGGATGAAAGTTGGTCATAGAGATTGTGAAGGCCCATTATATTTTTCCAAGGTATAACTTACAATTTCAAATCGTTTAATGCTTATATAAATGTCTTATTTGATTGTTATTATTATACAAAACATTGAATGATCCAATGCACAATTTGGAGCCAGCTCATGAAAAATATCATATAACTTGCAAAGAAAACATATTAGGAATATAATTACCATCTCACATATTCTCACTTCTCACTTTCCTTCCTGTTTTTTTAATTACATTTACAATTTTGTTATCTGTGCAAAGTACTCAGACAAAATTTTGTTCAGTTCCCTCGTTTCATCATAAATTTGCACAAGATCTTGTAACTTTCTTAAATTTAGACTTTAATTTGTCATGGTCCTATGATCAATTTTTTTTGGGTCATGGTCCTAAAACTAGTTGTAAGATGTTGTTTAAGAAGTTATTTCAATTAAATGAAATTGTCTTGATAAGTATATACTCTAATCGAAAGTAGTATATTGTGTGAAAAGCAACATGAAACAACAAGAAAAGTTTGTTCCTCAGAAAATAGTACAGTCAAATTGAAAAAATAATAATAATAATAATTAAATGGGAATACTTTCGTTAATGATAAAAAAGAGAAGATCTTTGTTGGATAAGTATCTTGTGACAAAATACCATCAATTAAAAGTAGTAAAATTTCACTCCTCTACACGGAGTAATATATTTAAATCGAATTATCATGTCTTCCTGTAAACACAACTTTGTTTTTAGAAAAAGCATCAAGCAGTGGTATTTTTGTCCTAAAATTAACTTATAGGTCAACGAATCTTGTAGAAAATGAAAGTAAAATGAGGGGCCTGAGAAAACTTTCCTAACCTCAAGCAGAGCCGGCCCCCACTTCGAGGCAGTTAAGGCGGTCGTCTCAGGCTTCCGGTTTTTTTGCAATTTTAGGTGCCACTAAATTTGTATTCCTCTTGTAAATATAGGCACATATTTTATGCGTAATTTTTTTTTATTGTTATTAGGGGCTCCAAAAAATAAACTCAGAGCCGGTCCGGACCTTAAGGTGACCACAATATAAATGGATTGATTCCCTCTTCTTTTTAAACCATACCATATCTTCTTTTTAATCTTCACCTTAGCTATCTTGAAAGGCATTTCAAGAGCTCTTTCTATTCTCTGCCTTCTTCCTCCTTTACTTGCTCTTGTCAATCACTCCACCATATTCACCATCTCTCCCCATTAATCATAAAAATGATCAGTTGTTATTAATTGGTTTAAACTGCAACCAACATGGAAGTTGAAAATGCAGCATTTGGCCTCAAATTCTGCAAGTCTTGAGGGATTGTTGCATCCGCGATCAGCCATTCATTCTGATTGTAAATCGACAGAGAGGAGCCTGAGGAAGATACCTAAAGCAAATTATATCCAACACAAAACTAGCTAGTTCAGAGGAATAGGATCACAAGATGATAGATCCTTAGCTGTTTATTTTTTTGAAAATTTTGGATTTAGTTTTATTTATTTGGTTATGTAATTTTGACTTTAGGAAAGTTGTAGCAAGTTGGTTTCCTCTGATTTTGTAGATGTTTGTTTGCAGTCTAGGAATAAATTAAATAGGAGAGAGTTCCTTTTAGGCTTTCAGACTGTAACCTGCTTTAATTTACTGTGCATTATAATGGAAGCTTTTTAGTTTCTGGTATTTATTGTGAGAAATTTGCATATCAAGGGTCATTTATTTCTTTCTATTTACATCTCCAAAAATGATAATATGATAATTGTTGATGATTAAAATTAATCTTAACTAGTTGTGTCCCTTTTTGGGCTTGAAGCAGGAAAATGATATGTTTCTCTGAAAGTTGTAGTATAAAAACTAGTAGCTAGTTTAGAAGGTTAGAAGATGAGTTTAGCAGTGAAAAACTTAATAGGCCAATTTTGGTCCATTATCATCCCTAGGATCCAATCTGAGGATCGCTGACTATATGATCGATGTGTGTTGATACAAAGGTAAAGCCAGGAATTTGTATTGACGATGTTTCAGCAAATTTTGGTATATTCCTGTAATTGTTCATTGATCTCTGTACATGGTTTTCTCCTTATTGATAGTTTCTGTTTATTCCTTCATTAGGAAATACTTTACCAGTATGGTCACATTGTGAGGTTAATTAGTCAAATGAGCATCACATGATCAACTACTTCCTAGCAAATACGTACCCTATACTAATTAACAAAGGAAGAGAAATTAACTTCTTATCAAAAGATTGCAAATGAAATAATTAAATTTTTTATTAAAACTATACCAAGAACACACTGTTGAAAGATCCATTGAATTGAGCTTTTCAGTAAAGATCAACGGTAAAGAGTTGGGTGCATGGTGCATCATATATTCATATGAATAATTCTCAATCATAGTTGGAATGTTGGAGATGATACGGGCTTCTAAAGTATCCAATCTTTGAATATTGTACGGAGCTAAACAAATATAGCTTATGCTTGGTAACTATATATAAACAAACAATATACAGTGGTTTCTCTATTTACTGATGAATTTTCTGATTCTCATTCTCATCACTTGCAATTATAAATGTACATATTACAGAAGCATGCCCGCGTATCCAATCAAAATGTGCATGCTGAGTCTGAGATGCGGAGAATCATGTGCTAGTAACGACGTAAGGTGATTCAAGAATGATTAATGTAATCCCAAGCTCACATGTCCTCACTTGCCTCACTCTCGCTCACTCTATTTTCTGGGAGCAGTTGATTCCAGTCTTCAAATCTTTGACCTGATCATCTGCCTTTAGAGTTGTGCATACACTTGTCTTCACCACCACGATGAGATCATGATGTATATCAATGGATACCATCATATTTTGTTTTCACATTATCACTTAGCCATCGTGAAACCCAGTTCAAGGGTTCTCTGTTTCCTTTCATTTCTTCTTCTCCTTCACATTGTCATGTGCTCTCACCCACCATCGTTTTCGATTCAGAGAGGGCTTCTGAGAATAAGAGCTGCGCCCCTTGCTTAATTCGGAGTTTAATGGCATGAAGGGATTGCAAGCATCAGCAATACAGTCTGAGAAAGCAAAAGCAGTAAGCATAAAGCATGAGCTTGAAAAAGGTGCCATCAAGCAAACAAAATCCTACTCATAACAGGTAGAAGAACACATGCAGATTACAAGGATAGGGAAGATAATATTTTTTTTTTGTAATTAATTTTGTAGTCAGTTAATTTCCCATTTTTAATTTCCATTTTGACAAATCGGTTTTTAGGTTTCTACTTTTTGCTCTAATCTGACAGAAATGTTTTTTTGAAACTTGCAGTAGTAGTGTATTTAATCCCAAAAGAATAAAAAGACAAAAACAAAAAAACTTGTAGTAGGGTAGATGAAATGCAAGATTAGCTATGGATTGCCTACATATTTTTTGTATCCTTGATGGTGTAATTTTGGATGGAGATATAACAGCTGCAAATTTAATTTGTCAAGAAACTATAAGAGATTATGAGAGATTATAACAATAGAAATTAGGGTTAATATCCAAAACTAAGGTACGTGCTTGAGATATTTACCTAGGTATCAAAATTGGAATACCTAGACTACTATCACAAGCCAGTATTTATAAGATAAATACTGGTTTGGGTACTGGGTTTTCAACCCACTCAACCCACGTTCCGATATCCATACAATTAGTACGTGTAACACACGTGTTACCCATAGAATAAAATTACACGTAATATTATTCATATAGTGAGAATATACCTGTATATCCAACAGAAACAACTTCAAACATAGCACTTATCTTAAGAGTTTTTTTTTTCTTTTTCTTTTCTTTTCTTTTTTTTCTTTTTTTTCTTTCATGTGAGTGATTATATTTTCTTCGAGAAAAGCCGTTGGAAGAACATTATGACACGGAAACAAAGCCTTCATTAACTCGGTTCAGCTACGAATTTTTTTTTTTTTTTTTAGAAAAAGGTGACCGCGTCACCGCTTCATTAATAAATTATTAACGAAATAAATATTATATCTAACAAAGCCAAAAAAAAGCTTTCGAGTTTAATACTTGCATTGTCTAATGAAAACCTAGTAATCTATAAGAAATTGAGCCACATGGGTGATTTGATTAGTAATGAGGGTGCCTGAGTATGTGCTGGAAAAAGTACTAGCTAGAAATAACTGACACTTTGTAGCAGATGTCTATGACAACATGATATTTGTCTTTCTTAAGGAGGGAAGAAGGAACAATCAGAGAAAGAACTAGTGAAATCTCCATGACAACACTGAGAACAAATCTGTAATTAGCGTCTACACGGCTACACCTTTCCGTAAGAATTTCGATCTGCAAACAAGCATTACTTAATACTCCCTCCGTTCTACAAAGAATGTCGTTCTAACATTTTTTATTTTGTTCCAAATTGTTTCTGGCTTTGGGTTTAATTTCTAGAGATAGCTCTAACTTTTTTAAATGTTCGTTGATAACTTTCTAAGACCCCGCATCTCCGTGATCTCTACCACATTGAAATTTCTACTAGTTTTTCACATTTGCCTTTTTTAATTTTTTTTTTTTCTTTTTTTTTTGAATTGACCCTCTATTTGTTATTCTTGTTCCACAAATTAAATATTTTGCCTGATTTACCAATTAATGCTGACATACTTTTTTTTTTAGATTTTTTATTATTAATGCTTTCCAAAGTATATGTTGATATGACTTGATTCTCCCGCGGGCCCTACCGCCAAACAAAACAACAAGAAAAGAGGGGCCCACATACTTTAAAAATTATTAATGCTTTCCAAAGTATCTATTGATATGACTTGATTCTCCTTCGGATCCTACTGCCAAACAAAACAACAAGAAAAGGAGGGGCCCACATGCTTTGGAAGTGTTAGAATATAAATATTAAAACCCTCATTCTTATCACAACTTCAGAGTTTTGATCTATCGGTAGGATCATTAATATGGTATCAGAGCAACTCAGGTTTGAATCTCACCGGCTGCACAATTTAAATGCAGATTAAAAACATATCGTTGTGTATAGTTTAGGTCTTGGCCCAAAAAAGATGACCCTCAACCTGCAGGAACGTGTTAGAATATAAATATTAAAACCCTCATCCTTACCACAACTTCAGAGTTTTGATATATTGGTAGGATCTTTCACATGGTATCAGAGCAACCCAGTGGTATGAGAAGGAGTTGTGAGTCTTCAGCCATTTTGTCAAAAAGGTCGTCAATGCCACTCCTTTTTGACAAAAGAAAATAATAGAATAAAATAAAATAAAATAAAAGAAGAAAGAGTTGCCTCTCTCATCCCTATAAATAGGGCGATCCGGAAAGAAAGAAAGGAGGGCAGAACCAAAGCAAAAAAATAAGAATGAAAGAAAGAAGTATTCTCTCAAGTCATGTATAAAGAGAGTAAGATTGGGCTCTCTTTTTTAGTAGGTTTTGTATGTGAGATATAGTGAGTATATTATCTCTTGTATTTTCATCCTTTGTTATAGTAAAATCTTCATCCTCTTCGCACGTGGACGTAGATCGATTTTGACCGAACCACATTAAATCTTGGGTGTTCTTCTTATGTTGTGCCTACATCATTACTAAGCTCATTCTGTACACTTTACAACTACTCTCATATAAGAAACTTCACCAATTTCCTAACAATATCTCCAAAGTAGATAGACTACCAACTATACCGAGATTCTACTATTTTTCGCCAAACAAATTACGGGGAACAATTTTGAAACTTTACAATTAGTGCATCATTTAATGACTGTAAAAGAGAATATTTGATTATTTTACAAGAATCTATTTTATCTCTTAACAAGTATGAAACAATCTAGAACAACATTTTTTTTGAAGAGCGAAAGAAGATTATTTTTTTTCTGGAACTCTCTTCAGCCAAAGAAGCACACTAATAATTTGAACTAAAAAACTCATACATCTATGTTCCATCTACTATGGGATTGCTTATTGGTTACTTCCAAGTAAAAAAATGCCTCCCCATGTAAACTCCCCGTAGCATACAAACACATGTTTTCTGAAAGAAACAAGAGAGATTAAGGTTTGAACTCAGAATCTCTTTGGAGATAGCAAGCACCCAGAGCGAGTTCAAAATTTGACCTCACTTGCTCTATTAGCACCAGGTTCAAAAGCTTATGATTGCTATTTTCTAACAGAGGGAGTATGCCAATAAAACAAGAAACAAATACAACAAAATTGTATCATCCAAGTTATGCTTCAGTTTGCTCTATAAGCGCAACCAACACTAGTTGGGCCATCATTGGTTCACAATAATCATACAATCTACAGAATCAGATGATCATACAAAAGGATCAAACCATCATGGTTTCCTGGAGAAACCTCAGAATATCTGGAAGTTGTACCTAATTTCAGATTGTTTACGATAATAATCAAAAGCACATTGTTTCTTCTGCCCACAGCACTGCATTCCACTCTCTCTTTAGTTCTATGGATCCAAGCCTGCCTCCATTCTAATTCTAACTATCCCGTCACCAACTCCCATCATATCAAATAAATCATATAGAAGGCTATTAATATACACAAAAACACAGATTGGATTATCAATAAGATGATCTGCTGCTCACTGTCTCGGCACTTGTGGAGATGGGGGTAGCTGCCCATAAAACCCAGACCGAGTATGCTGATAAAACCCAGATGTTGGAGACTGTTGAGGCTGTTGCTGCTGTTGTTGTTGGGGAGGTGGCAATGGCGGCAAAGGTGGAGGTGGAGTTGGTGGTGGGGCTGGAGCACTTGGTCTCGCCAATCCCATTGAAGTCATTGGAGGTGGTGGCGGAAGAGAATTGCCAGGAAACCCATACGGCATGACTCCAACCATTCCACCACTGGTTTGCATGAACTGCTGATTTGGCGGAGGTGGAAGCGGTGGCAGCGGTGGTGGTGGTGGTGGTGGAAAAGGCGGAAATGGTTGATTGCTCTGTGATAATGACGGTAGGGGAATGGATCCCATCTGCTGCTGTAAATGCCCGAAAAAAGCATTGTTGAAATCAGAGATGGGTATTGGCTTCTCAAGTTTGGGCCTTTTCTCTGGTGGGAACATGGAGGAACTACCTGTGTTGCTACCAGAACTTAGGCTTCCGTTTTTTGATGCAGCTTCTTCCGCAACAAGAGATGAAAGGACAGAGGTTAGCATCTGAGCTGAAGAAGTGGAGGCGGCAAGCTTTGCAGCCATGGCAGCCGCTGCTGCTTTCTTGTGTTGTTCATCTGAACTTGTTAAGGAGGTTGTGAAGGAAGTGACAATGGGTTGTGGTGCTGGTTGGAGTAAGGGACCATTCGATGTGGGGAGAGCTGGGTTCAGTTCGGTTAATGGTGTCGTGTCTACTGATAGGGCGGTTGAAAGGATCATCATAGTGTTAGGGCTGGTGTAGGGGTTGAGGACGGTGGTGGTGGCAGCTGACACCCTCTGCTTCAAATTATTGACATGTTCTGTCTCAGTTTGAGCAACCTGCAATTTCAATACTAGTTACTAGAGAAAACAATATAAAGAGCTACTACAAAGTGAGAAAAAAACAGGAAGAAAGCAAAGAGATGACGTATATACATTGGGACTAAACTAAAAGAACTTTTAGTTTCATTATCTGCATATCTGCACAATTAGTTTATTAAGCTACTAAGAACAAAGATACTACCACTGAAAAACATACTTGTAAATAAAGAAACGAGCAGAATAGATTTTATCGAAGATGATAAATAAGCATAAATAGCTTGTATAACTCGTGCAAATGGGATAGCTTGCAACAATTCATATTGGGCAAGTTTCTAACCTGCAAGCTTCAGCGAAAATACAAATGCAGAGGACATGTATAACTATTAGTTGTAAGTTATTGTAAAATGTCAGTCAGCACTAGGATATTTGAACATCTGACCGTGTTGATATTTCATATGCTTGCTTGTTGACTCTGGATTTTATCATTGAATAATAGGAGATAAAGAAAAACAAAATAAAAGAAAATAATGCAATGAGATGTATCATCCGTGAAAGTATAGGTTTATCATGTTTAACCCTGCATTACACTTGAAAAAAGATTTCAGTAGTTTGAAGTAAATAAATAAAACATCCTGGCTTAGCTCATGGGAAAAGAAATGATAAACAGATATCTTGAATAATTTTTACAGTGGCACATGTTATTTTAGTATATTATTGCTTCAGATTTTTGTGCTATTCAATTTATTTTAAATCATGGCAAAATAGTGAGCATAATTGAATGGTGGCAAAGCACAAAGAAGATATGGATTTCCTTGACATTGCTTATTTTCATTTAGTTTTCTTTTGTCAGGTACAAAATTAACTATGGCATATAAAAATAAATGTAAATAGAATTTGTAAATGTATATGAAAAAACTTGGTAAAAACTAAACACCGATTACCATCATCAATTGACTATGAAGTAGCGAGCATAAACCAAGATAATGGCAAAGGACCCTCTATCTTTAAATAGATATTGTTAAAGTATAGACAAAAAAAATTACTTTATTGGATACTCATAAATGAACACACTGTCACCTATATATAGGAGAATACAAAAATTGATTCTAAGTTTATTTCAGATGTGGGACTAAAGCTAAGACCACTTTAACACTCCCCCTTAAGCTGGTGCATAGATATTGTCAAAGTCAAACTTACTCAAGAAAGTTTGAAAGATCTTAATATTGCGATCCATAGGTGTATCACTGGAGCGACATCCCAACATTCCTGTCTAGGTAAGAATATCAAGAACATACTTTCTTTGAGAAAGAAATATATCATTCTTTGTGTGTGCAACCTCAATACCAAGGAAATATCGATGCAGACCAAGATCCTCTGTTTGAAAGGTTTAAGCTAATCGCTGAATATATTGGGAATCACTGCCTGTGATAATGATATCATCAACATAGACTAACAGAATAACAATATCTTTGCTTCCTTTCTTTATGAAGAGAGAATAGTCTGCCTTACTTTTTAAGAACGCATAGGAGCACACAGTTTTACCGAACTTCTCAAAAAAGCTCGTGGATAACATACAAAATTCTCCCCCTGTCGCTCAAAATCAGGAGGTTACTGCATATACACCACCTCTTTCAAGTCTCCCCTGTCGCTCAAAATCAGGAGGTTACTGCATATACACCACCTCTTTCAAGTCTCATTGAGAAATGCATTCTTCACATCCAGCTGACAGGGACCAAGAACAATTTGATGCAAGAGAGATAAGAAAACGGACAGAAGCGAGTTTCGCAACCGGGGAAAAAGTTTATGCAGAGTCGACCCCAAATTCCTGTGAGTAACATTCAACAACAAGGCGAGCTTTGAGGCAACCAACTGCGTCATCAGGATTATGTTTGACAGTGAATACCCCCTTACAACAAACTGTTTTACCACCCACAGGGAGGCGAACCAACTGCTAAGTACCATTCTACTAAAGAACATGCATTTCCTCATTCATGGCTGCTGTCTAACCAGGGTGCTTGAGTGCTTCTTGAACATTGTTAGGAATATGGAATCTAAAGAGGAAGTAAATGCCCGAAAAGGATCGGTGCAGTTTAGAAAAAGAAACAAACTGGGGAATAGAATAGTGAACACAAGAACGTTTAGCCTTACGGTAAGCAATAGGTAAATCATCTGTGTCAGAGATATTACTGATAGAAGTGGTTGGCACTGGTTGAACAACAGAGGGTACATCTTGCATGGACGAGTCTTCTTACGTCTTCTGACATAAACCTGAAGTGGCGGAGGCAATGATGGTGACGGTGGTGGAAGGGATGGGGTTATCGTTGGTGGTGGTGGTGGTGGAAAATCAAGACTCTACAATAGCCCTCGGTAAATCAGGATTGTGTGAAGGAATATAGTCAAAAAAGATTTATGTTCAATAAAAGAAACATGCGCTAAGGTAAACATTCTTTTTCGTGAAGGGCAATAGCAAAGATAACCTTTCGAAAAATGCGAATATCCAATAAATACACATTTAGTAGCCCGTGGGTCAAGTTTATCAGTACCCGGATGGAGATTTTGAACAACACAAGTGCAACCAAAAACACGAGGTGGTATGAAAAATGAATTTTTAGATGGAATTACCAGGTTGAATGGGGATTGATTTTAAAGAATAGAAGTAGGCATTCGATTAATAAGAAAACATGCAGTGAGAAATGGAAAACTTCAATAAAACCTGGGGACCTTCATTTCAAACATCAGAGAGCGAGCAGTGCTGAGTAAATGTTGATTTTTACGTACTGCCACTTCATTTTGTTGAGGAGTGTAGGCGCAAAAAGTTTGGTGAATGATTCCATGCTGAGAAAAAAATTGTTGAAAATGAGAACTCATGTATTGTTTAGCATTATCAGAACGAAAATATTTGAAAGTTGTGCCAAATTGTGTTTGTATCTCGAAAAAAAATTCTTGAAAAATGATAGTACTTCAAAACGATCTTTCGAAAAAAACGCCATTCGAGAAAAATCATCAATAAATGTAACAAAATAACGATAGTTATTAAATGTGAAAAAACCAATAAACATCAAAATACACTAAATCAAACAAATGTTCACTACGTTTATTGATGCGTCCTGGGTAGGAAACTCTATGATGTTTACCTAATTCACATGACTCACAGGATACCTTTAATGAATGCTCACAACCTGAAACTAAGTGTTGGAGGGTTGTAGAGGAAGGATGTCCCAGTCGGCGATGCCACAATTCAGGATCAGCAAAAGAAAATAATGCCGAGACTGGAGAATCCAAGATATATATCCCATGTTATTCACGACCGGTGTCAATCACCTTCCTCGAGAAGAAAAAAATGTCATCGAACAGTTTAAATCTTTACAAAGTTTTGGAACGGATAATAAGCTATTATGAATGTTTGGAATCCGCGAAACCGATTTTGCGTATTCCACACGTCCTGAGAAAGAGAGATCACCCACCCCTTCAACAAGGATAAGTGAGCCATCAGCAATACGCACATGATAATTGGGACACAAAGAATAGGAAGCAAGCGATAAAAGAATCATATGTTCAGAAGTACCTGAATTAATTATTTATTGATATCAGAAAACATGACAAACATTAGCTGAGTGAACAGAGTTACCAGAAGGAGAGAACAACATGTTGTAGAATGGTTGACGGCGGCGGCGTAGAGGATAGCGATGGCAGCGGGAGGTAGAGAAAGGGCGAATTAGGGGAAGTTGGGTCTCTCTCAGGAAGAAGCCACGAAGAAGAAGAAAACATTATAATTATTATTATTATTATTATTATTGAGAGAAAGAAACCCTAATTTTTTGTGAAAAAATTGTGTATATTTTTTTTAGCTCTGATACCATGTTAAAATTTAGTATAGAGACAGAAAAGAATACTTCATTGGATACTCATAACTGAATACAATGCCACCTATATATAGGAGAATACAATGATTGATTCTAAGTTTATTTCAAATATGGGACTAAAGCTAAGACTTCTTTAACAGATATAATTGATGAATCACAATAATGATCCACATCATTTTTGTGAATGATAGGATTGTTAAATTGGGATTGTATGATAAGAATACAAGGATTTTTCCAAACACAGAGAACAGGGAAGAAACAAAAGGGGTGATGGAAGCATGCACTTCTTAACACTGGACATCGACAAGTAACTTCCGTCTCTTATCTCCCAATCTTTTGCATCATAAACTTCACCAGCCTCCTTAAGAAGATACCGCGATTGAGTTTGTTTGCCTTTAAATACTCATGTACCTCATGCAAACAATGAGCATCAAACTGAACTGCTTTAATATACACCTGCGTATGACATCAAACTGAATTTTTTTCATGATAATCAAGGGCTTTCACTTGCTACAAGCTTGGTTAGCGACGTCCATGCCTACTTTATGACAAACTAGTTAACACATACTAAACATGCAACTTCCTTCCACATACCTTTTTCACTCCCTACCATTTTGATTTTTCGCTTACTGCTCTGCTAAGATGGTTACATGTGTTTGGATATCTTGTTTCTACAAATCTTCACAAAAATCATTCTAGAACCATTCGCCGCCTCCATCAACAATTTATTACCATGGTTAGATGAACGGATACAATCCAGATGTCGCTTGGAATGTATTGGCATGTCACCTCCTTCTATGGAATCTAGACCAGTGTTACCGGGTTCTCCCAACGTCCCCTCTGAACTACGTCGCGAACCAATTTATGGTGGGTTCTCGATTCAGATCTCTTGAACTAGAGATCCACAAACATGCTTTTCCATATCTTTAAAATGAACATCTTTGTTCATTAATTCATGAACTTCTCTTTAAACTCTCTTCAATTAGTCATCAGATTATACTCTTATATTTAGCAATGGAGGTAACTAATGCTTTTATGTATTAGTTTACTCTCAGTATCTATCATTACATGCGCACACACATGTATATAGACAAATTAAATAAAATCCCCAACTCATCCTACATCCTCCGTACCATGTACTGCTCAAGGTAACGTACCGCAATCTCATACATGTACAATGAACCAAAACATACAAGACCAGTGTTACCAAATTGCACTACGTTTCAGTTCATGGTACAGGTATGCGATTGAAGTATGTTACCTTGAGCAGTACATGATACGGAGGTAGGATGAGTTGGGACTCTATTCAAATACATACACGCATGTGTGCACGCATGTAAAGATAGATATCAAGAGAAAACTAATACATAAAAGCATTAGTTACCTACATTGCTAAATATAAGAGTATAATCTGATGAGTAATTGGGGAGAGTTTAAAGAGAAGTTCATGAATTAATGAATAAAGGCATTCATTTTGAAGATATAGAAAATGCCATAAACGGATCGCTAGATCAAGAGACACCAGATCGAGAACCCACCATAAATTGGTTCACGAGATTCACATCATGGTTCGGAGGGGGGTTGGGAGAATCCGGTCACACTGATCTAGACAACTTGATATGGATCAAATCGAGATGGAAACTTTTTGGGAATAAGCTTTTCTCGGTGACCAAAATTGTCACGTCATTCAAAACTAACCAACAAATTGTAGGTTCTAATATGGATACACAAAAGCAAAAAAAATTTGGAAGTTCTCGTTTCATCATTGTCATGTAAGCAAATTATATCTTCCCTTTCTCTACCAGTTATTTTACTACGATCTCTCCAACTTTGTCCAATATTTAGCTTATCTAAGACCACAATTGTTTCCGCACATATATTTATTACTATAACCAAAATAGGTTATGTGCGAAGCCAACTCTTATTGCAAAGTGGGAAACACAATTTAAAGCCCATATAACCATACTCCCAAATCAACTGTGAAGACAATTTTTTTTACTTTCCTGAGCATGTATAAGTAAACATTTGGATCACATGAGCAAATAAGTATACTTTCTAGAACTCGCTTCTTAGCAGAACAATATTATTTAAACCTCATGCTCTAATCTTACAATTAGCTATTTTCTATTAGGGTTTTTAATATCTATGACCCCAACAAATTTGCTAATATCATATATACACCTCCAAAATCTCGATTTTCATATTTGCCCCGAATAATGGCAGGTCCCAGGTTTATCTGCCCCTATGTTAGAATTCTCTAACCTAACCCTAGTTTATCTGTTACCAGATATAGGAAAAGACTAAATTGTCCTTATCGTCTTAAAATAGAATAACAGGTTTAAAAATATATGGGAAGAGTATTTAGAACATTTCACACGGATTTTGTCAGGAGAATTTTGAAGAATTCGGTTGGGGGGATAAGTGAGCGAGAGAAAAAAAATGCGAGGGGTTTCTTAATTATGAGCCCAAATTTTAGGGGGTTTCACGAATTTTTCCTTAGTTATTTTTATATAGTTAATATCAAAACATAGTTTTCTTATGTATTTTTAAAATTTCATTCATTAAATGGAAAGAAAACATGATTTTACGAATATCTTTACGGATTTTAAGTGACTTGAGGTTGGATCAGGTCAGGTTCACCTAAATCTGACCCAACTTGACAAATTTGTAAGCAAACTGGATCAGGTCAAGTTTGCAATGGATATGATCAACCCACAAGCAATAATATAATCTCTCTCCCCATCACGTGGGTTCCAAAGAAGGAAATATTATACAGAATAGAGGCACCCTTCCTTCTTCTCCATCTCGCATCCTTTCTTTTTCTCCATCTCAACGGATAAAACGCAAAACAATAAACCCACAAATTTGAAGAAAAACAAGAAAAAGAAGTTGGAGAAAGGAGACAAACATAAAAGATACTCCTTTTCCCCTTCTACATTGTTAGATTCAGAGATACTTGGGAAAATAATGTTATTGGATTGATTATAACTGAGTACAATGTCACCTATATATAGGAGGAAACCAAATACTAAACTAATACATAATCCAATATGGGACTAAACATAATATCTAACACTCCCTCTCAACTCACGGTGAGTCGAACAGTGTGAGTTGCCCACCAAGTATCGAAATCTCTGAACAGTGTGGATTTGGTGAAAAAGTATGATGCCTACTGTGAAGAGGTAACAGAATAAAGTGAAATGGTCCTACTTCAAAATGCTCCCGAACATAGCGGCAAAAATCTCTCTGTGCTTCGTTCGCTCATGAAAAACCGGGTTGCTTGCAATGTGCAATGCACTCCGATTATCACAATGAAGAGTAGTAGTTCCTGTAAGAGTAACACTCATTGATGAAGACATCTTTCCTGTTTAGTTTAGGATTTTTATTTCAGTACCATTTTTGTTTATGGCAATTATAGCCATATGTAATCTTTTTTGTATTTTTTAGATTTTGAGAATATTTTGAGATTTGTATCAAGATGTATTTTGAGCCTATTTAAAGGCCTTGAGATTAATCAAAAAGGATGCCATTATTGATTAAAAAAATTTGTGTTTGAGTTTTTGCTTTTCCTCTCTCTCCTTTGTGTGATACAACTGAGATCTAAATTAGGGTTTGTGATAAATCCTAATACAGTTCAGGGTTAGTGATTAACTCTAAAATCTACCCCAAATTAACATCCCCAAATAAAACCAATTCCAAAACCCAAATTTCTCAAATCCCTAATACAAACCCTAATCCACTAATCACATACCCAGCACCAGCCGCCATCCCTAATTCCCTCTTCATCTTCATCAGCCCGTTCCTTTCTTCTCCTTCCCTCTTCTTTTCCCGAAACCCAACCAAAGCTCCAAACCCCTTAACCCACTTCATCTCCCGACCCTTCTTCATCCCGCTATCAAGATCCCGACCCAAGAAATCCCAGCCATCGTCTCCGACCCTTCCCCTCATCGACTTCGCCGACCCATCACCACAACCCAAGTACCACCGCCCTCGCCTCCTTCCTCCTCCACTCCCGACCTCAATCCCTTCCTGAACCCTAGCCTCGACCCTCACCACAACCTCCTCCCCGCTCCCTGACCCAATGCCCTCGACTGCCATCCCGACGCCGACCACCCCGTCGCACCTCGCCCACGACGCCGCCCCCGCTCGCCGTCAACCTGCCCTCGGCCGGATCTGCCAACTTTTTTGACTTTGTTGCTGCCTTTGTTCACTGTGATTGCTGAGTTCTTAGTTGTTGGTCCAACTCCGAGATCTACACTGATTTTCTTCGCATTCGGTATACTCTTTCCATTAATACATATTTGTAATCTACTGCCTTATTATCTAGTATATTATCTGATTTGCCTGTCGTCCACAAAATAACTGAGACTGAGTGTTCCACATGCCTGAATAGAGTACGAATCAATATTGAACCTATTACTTGCTAAACACAGAGAGATTTAATTAGTGATCGTAAGGTCGAATTATTAATTAGGACTGTTACACTTGACTCAATTCTTGAAAATCTATCAAACCTGTTAACTGTTAAAATTTCCAACTTTGATCCGCACTTACATGTTGGTAAAATTAATTTATTAAGAATCTTGAAAATTCTCTATCTTAGGGTTAGTTTTACATCACTCATATCTGATAACAGCCAACGAACATGAACAATCTCTCTAGTAACAGCTGTCATCGCTCTGTACAGAGCTACTGTAGAAGAACATGCAACAACTGCATGTTTCTTGCTTCGCCAGGAGATCAGCGAATCACCAAAAAAAAACAAAAACATGTGGTAGACCGTCTGGTAGTAGGATCACCCGCCCAATCTGAATCAGAGTATGCATTAAGCTCCAGTTTAGATGTAGAGGGCATGAATAATAAGTGATAGTGCCCCAAAGATATCTGAGGATCCGAAGAAGAGTATTGTAGTGCACTGATGTAGGAGCGAAAACAAACTGACTGACTAGACTGACTACATGAGCAATATTTGGTCTGACCATGCATAAGTAGACAAGTTGTCCAATAATTTGCCTATATGTAGTAAGATCAGGAAAGAGTTCACCATCTGTGGGACAAAGCTTCACGTGAAGTTTTAAGGGACTATCGGCTGATCGACTGTCAGAGAGAAATGCGGCTGAGATAATATCTGATGTGTATTTCTGTTGAGAAATGAGTATCCCCTGAGATCCATGGACAATCTTTAGACCCAAAAAGTAATGTAGTCTGCCAAGGTCTTTCATATGGAACTACTGGTGAAGGTATTTCTGGGTGAATGCAATATCTGCGGAGTCCTCTCCAGTAATAATCATATCATTAACATATAATAGTAGAAGTACCCTCCCATGTAGTGTCAACCACATAAACATAGAATGGTCCTGTGAACTCTAACTGAAATCGGCATGTGTGATGACACGGCGATAACACTCAAACCACGCTCGAGGGGCCTGTTTCAAATCATAAATAGCACAACGTAGACGACAAACATGACAAGAAGGTGGGTAAGGCCATGATGAGGATGCATGTAAACAAAACCTCAGATAAGGTACCATGAAAAATGCATTCTTCACATCCATCTGGTATAACGGCCACTGATGGATTGCGACAATGGCAAGGAGTGTGAACTGTAGTCAGTTGTGCAACTAGAGCAAAAGTCTCATCATAATCAATATCATGGTCCTGAGTAAATCCTCGGGTAACTAGACAAGACTTGTGCCGCTCAATGGAGCCATCAGGTCGATATTTGACCTTTAAGATCCACATGCAGCTAACAGGCTCAACGCCCACTGGCAGTGGAACATCCCAAGTGTCAGTCTAATCAAATGCACTGAACTCCTCTGCAATAACTGTGGATATTGAATTGCTTCCTAATAGGTAGTGAGATATGCATGAAATTGTGGTGAGTAGGAAGCTAGGGTGGCATAGTCAAACTAGTCAGAAGGACTAGTGGCATCAGGTGTATAACATGCCAGTGGGATGCCCGAAGTGGAACATGTAGACTGACGGTCCGGTGGTGGATTGGCAGGGTGTAGGAGTGAGGTCGGTGGGGCGAGTGCATGCAGCTGTGAGGATGCAGGTGATGTGGGTGCATGATGCTGTGGTGATGCAGGTGGTGTTTCTGCATGAGGAAAAATAGGTATAACGTTTGTATGAGATGGGAAATGAGCTAAAAGAGTGGGATCAAAGGGAATGCGTGAAGATGTGTCCGAGGAGGTAGGCCCAACAACTGAGGAATCGAGAAAGCTAGTATCCTCATGAAAGGTCAAGTAGTAAGAAAAGTCTTCCACAAAGTAGACATGTCGAAAAATACAAACACGACCCGCCGATGGATCAAACAACGATATCCTTTGTGCTCTGAACTGATACCTAAGTGAACGCACTTTGCAGCGCGAGCAGTGAGCATTGTGCGCTCAGTGGGAGGATGTAATAGGTGCACCCAAAAATACAGTGCACACTGTAGTCCAGTGGTGAGTAATGAAGAGCCTCATAAGGTATCGTACCAGATAGGATAGACGAGAGAGTGATGTTAATGAAGCTAACAGAAGTCATGACAGCTTCAGCCCAATAAGAACAAGAAATAGAAGAGGAGCGTAAAAGAGCGCGAGCCGTCTCAAGGATGTGACGATATTTGTGTTCAGCTACACCATTCTGCATGTGTAAGAACACGATTGCTGAATAAGTGTCGTGAGACTAAAGGATCGATCTCATAGTAGCGGAAGTGTACTCACGAGCACCGTCTGTGCAAAAATTCTTGATGCGCACACCGAACTGAGTGTGAATCATGGTCGTAAAGAACTGGTAAATATTAGAAATCTCAGATCGTTAGCACATAAGAAAAACTCGTATATATCGAGTGAAGTAATCGATGAAGGCAACATAATAAAGATAGCCCTTGCACGAAGGTACATGAGAGGGTCCCCATATGTCAGAATAAACAAGTTGAAAAGAATGGGTGGTTTGAGAAATGCTTTTGTTATTAAAAGGGAGTGTTATGTGTTTGGCCAAATGACAACTCTGACAATCAGACAAATATGTAAAAAAAAGAGGAGCACCACTACGGGCTAAAGTCTTGAGTCGAGACTCACTAACATGACCTAAATATTTGTGCCACATATCAGCATAAGATGACAACAACAACAAAAATATGATGAGATTTATGTGCATATAGAAAATCTAGATAATATAGACGACCATGTCGACTAGCACGCCCAAATTCCTGACCAGTGTGTGAATCGGTAATAAAACAACCTAAAGAATCAAATGTAACGACAAGACCACTATCGCATAGCGCACTAATAAAAATAAAGTTCATGGATAAATGAGGAGTATAAAAAACATAAGGTAATGTGAGTGGGAGAGCTAAGAGAGCTAATAGACCTTGAGTGTGTAGTGAGAAATTGTTAGTCATTGGTTGTGTGAAGAGATGAAGGGTGAGAGAAAAGTGCAGAGCTAGTGGTGAGCAGCATATAATTACTAGTAAGAAAATGTGATGCACTAGAATCTAAAATCCAGGAATAATTCATACCGGGAGTAACAGAAAATACAGGGGCAGAGGTGCCAACAGTGACAGACTGCAAAAGCTGGAGTTCTAGCTGAGCGAAGCGATGATGAAGATTGACCCAATCAGCAGAAGATGGCAAGGCCGGAGTAACAGTCATAGCCGAAGATGTAAGAGAAGTACTGCGAGGAGGTTTGTGACTGGTATTGTTGTAGCAGGGATTGAAATGAGAACGAAGATCTTGCTGGTGTCGGAATTGAGATAGGACACTGGATGGTGATACCGATGTCGAAAGACGGGGTGGAGCAGGGTTAGGGATGATGCTGAGAAGATGAAGGATGCCGGAATTAGGATGACGACGTTGCTTCTGCTGCTGTCTGAATCGGGATGAGGATCAGAATGTGAGGGAGTGAAAAGGAAGAAATAGCAGCGGGGAAGTTGGCGGAGACGGAAAGATACTGTCGAAACTGAGGTTCCATTGGAGAAGTACTAGTACCTGCATTTTGTCTTTTTTATTTTCCTTTTTTTTCCTTTTTTTTTTATGACGAACGGTGGCAGACGATGGCGGCAGCAGGAGTATAGTAAGGTTAGGGAGTAGTAGGATTAGGGTGAGGGTTAGGAAAAGGATATTCGGGTATGGATTTGGATTTGGAAGAAAAAAAATTTGGGGGGAGGGGGGAGGGGGAATACGGGTATAGAGTTAGCAGGTGGGGTATGAGCTTAGGATTAGGATATGGGTGGCGGCTAGGATGGGTAGGGTTCAAGTTTTGAAGAGAGAAGAAAGAAGAGGGCAGTTAGGGTTTGGTGTTGAGTTAGTGGCTTCGGGGTAGATGATCGAGAAGTTGAGGGGGGTTGCGAAGGTAAGAGATTTCGGGGGTGAGGGTGATGGGGGAGATAAGAGTTCGGGGACAACAAGGGTAGGGAGATGAGGGAGATGTGGGTGAGTTGAGTTCGGGAATTGGGTGTTGACGAGGGTGAGGAAGGCAGTAGTGGTGGTGTTGCGGAGGTGAGGGATTTCGGGGGTGAAGGAGTTGTGGGTGAGTTGGTTCGGTAATTGGGGGCCGACAAGGGTGAGTAAGGCAGTGGTGGTGGCATCGGGATTTGGGGAGTCGGGTCGAAGGATTGATGTTGTTGTCGGAGTTGTTGCAGTTGTTGGTGGGATCGACGAATGGGAGAAGAGATGCCGATCTTCATGATGGCTCTTGTTGTTGTTGGAGTTTTGTGTAAAGAAGAGGTTTTGTGTAGTTAGGGTTGGGGATTAGTGAGGGAGAAAGAGATTTGGGGTTAAAGCTCTGATACCATGTTAGATTCAAAGATATTTGAGAAAATAATGTTATTGGATTAATTATAACTGAGTACAACGTCTTATATATATAGGAGGAAACCAAATACTAAATTAATACATAATCTGATATGGGACTAAACATAATATCTAGCATACTAGTTCTCCTTAGGAAACCCCAAAAAGTAGTTCTTTTTAAAGGATTTCACCGAGTTTCGGCCGAAACCAATTTCTCCTTTACCATTTCGGATCGGATCCTTCTGAAACCGAACGGAAACGACCGAAATAGATTGGGCGAAACCTTTAACCTTGGATAAATTACTTAATTGTATGAAGTTTAACAATAATTGTATGATGGTTATCTTGACAACCTCCACCAAAGATTAAAAACATATTTCGTATTATTAATGCATGAAATGCATGAGGATAAAACAAATAAAAAGATTAGAAAATTATTGAGAATAAGTGAGCAAGATTTTTCCACTAGACCACAACTCCGAAGTCATTGGCGGGTAACATGCAATTTTGGCAAGGGTTGAGAATTGTACTTTTTTTCTTTCTAACACGCCCCAGTAGGTTGAAAGCCCAATTTTGTGGGCCGAGTATGCAATGGTATTGTTTTTTGTTAATCCATGTTAATATGCATATCCCACGAGATTCAAACCAAGATTGCTTTTTACCATGTGAAAGATTTTGCCACTACACAAAAACTTAGAAGTGGTGACAATGGTTGAAGGTTGTACACTCAACTCTAACAATAAGAAAACTCATGAAGGCAAGAAATGCGTAGTTACTTCTAAAATACCTTACACAATAGGTGACTTTAAGGTTTAGTGACTACTTTTGAAGGGTTCAGTCGTTCACATGAGTGAATATAGATTTGCTAAGGTTAGCCTGCGTTTGTGCATTTCCTTCTATAGACAAAAGAATTGAAGTATTTTCTTATGGATTCCTTTTCAACAAGTAAAAGTAGAACTGAATGATAAGTCATTTTAAGTAGGTTTTAAACCCATAAATAATGGAAGTTAACTTTGAAAATTCTTTCGTACCATACAGTGTAAGAAACACAAAGTGTATTGTAAGAATAATTACATCTCTTCTAAAAAGCCCTCTAATAGTTTATGAAAACCTTCACTTGCTCTCCTTTGTATGTCTTCTTAAAATAAACTCCATAATCATTTACCATCAATGCCACTCTAGATCCTCTAGTAATTTCCAATTCTTCATCTCTCCTTCGACAAATACCATGCTTCAATTACGAATAACCCTCTAAAGATCCTCTAGAAGACCCCCCTCTAAAGATCCTCTGGATGACAATCTACCGACCACTTTATTAGTAAAAAAGAGTGATCACTTTATTTGTAAAAAAGAGTGATCACTTGTCATTATTCTTGTTAAAGTCATCCTGCCAAACTTGACGAGTGAATTGTTTCCAAATTAATGACCTGTCTCAATGTAATCATTCTCCATAAGCTCACATAATTCTTGATAGAAGAGACTCAACCACATAATTCTTTATAGCAGCGATCCAACCACTTCTCATGGTTCAAACACTTACTGATTTCTTCAAAGTAACTCTCGCATTTGATGTTGGACCTGGTCATTCATGATTCACTTCAAGTAATATATATAAGTAGTATATTGAGCCCAGGCTCATGACTCACCATAAGGTTGGAAAGCCCAACGCTCCCATTGATCGTTTTTGGCTGATGACGAGGTTTGAAAACCCCAAGGCTCATGAAGACATCCTATGAACTCCATGCCTAAAATAGTCTAAAGATGCGTTTGAAATCATTTGAAATACATTTGCTTATGCATTAGAATGTTACAAATTGTATGGCTAAAATATCGCTACTTTTGTAGTGACATGATGGACGGCCAAAAAAAATTCAGATGACTTGATATTGTATCCTTAAACTATTTTAGGCATGTGGAACAAGATGACGGTTCAGATAGTTCATAGTCCCCCATCCTGGAGAGCTCTCCAACCTTATTTTAAGCCATGTGTTCACAACCACACACATTCTGAAATCAATTTGCCTATCCGTTAAAGAATTTGATTAGGATCACCTTAAAAGGACATGAGCTACCTCCCACGTGAAAATTATATGTTCGACCATCAAATTTCAAAATTTTATCGGATAAATGTGACCTATAGTATCTAAAAGAACTAGCCTTACATTTTTTTAACTTTATGCATCTAGTGGCACAAAATGAACAGTTTCTAATAGTGAATTGTTGAGAACTATGGCTTAGAACATTCCAAAACTCAAAAAAACCTGGTATACTTAAAAATCAGGGTTTAGATTTATTATTTATGGTCCACATGTCATAGTTGGTTCAAACTTGCTATTTTGCACCACTCGTTATTAATGTTTTGATCCATAAGTTAGAAAAATTCAATCATATGGTTTTCATTTATAAGATACGCAGGTATGATACGGTCACATCTTTACAAGAAGATTTTAGAGTTTGTTGTTCGAAGTATAAATTTCACCTGGGAGATCTGAGCTCAAATCCACCTAAGCGGGTCCTAGTAAATCTTATTCTCTAAGATTTTAGAGTTTGTTGTTCGAAGTATATATATATGAGTGTGCTTTGACTATTTAGACACAATGGACAACATATACAGTTTGCTCTCGCAATTTGATATTCAAAGATGAAAATTTCACTTAGGAAAATTTAAGCGCAAATCCTCCCAAGTGTAAATTATATGTTTGGATATCAACTTCAAAAGGAAATTGTATATCTTACCAAATCTATAATGTACTTCCATAAATCCTTCCATAAATCCTACTTTTTTTCTTTGGTTATTCGAAAGGAAAAGGAGGATGGAACTTCTCATGAGCAACTAAGGCAGGTGATGAGCCAATATGATAATTGTCAGACTGGCCAGCCAAGATGGAACTCCTGCTGTTAAAAGGATGGAACACCTCATCAGTATGCAAACTTAATGACTAGCCAGTCCGACACAAATATCCAACTTTAACGGCAGGAACCAAAAGTATCGTGAAATATATACAAATCAATCATAATGAACAGGACCACAAAACTGGAATTAAGAATCACAGTCTATAGTGCTAATTGTTTAGCAATAGCAGCTTGCAAAATTTTGATGACATAACACATCTATATCAAGTTATCAATGAGGGTCCATAGAGAGATTAATTGATGAGGACATCTTTCCAGTTTAGGATTTTTATTTTATTACCATTTTTATTTCTGGCAATTATAGCCATATGTAATCTTTTTGTAATTTTTTAGATTTTGAGAATATTTTGGAGATGTGTTTCAAGATGTAATTGAGCCTATTTAAAGGCCTTGAGATTAATGAGAAAAGCATGCCATTATTGATTAAAAAAAATCTGTGTTGAGTTTTTGCTCTTCCTCCTTCTCCTTTGTGTGATACAATTGAGATCTGCATTAGGGTTTGTGATAAATCCTAATCTAATTTTAGAGTTAGTGATTAATTCTAAAATATATCCTCCAATTAAAAATCTCCCAATACAAATCTCCACCATAATCTTCCTAATCCCTATTACAAAAAAACCCTAATCTCAAAAACTACCCGCCGCCACTGCCTCCTTCTTCTCCCTTCCTTCTTCTTGTCCCGTAACACATCCAAATCCCAAACCCTCCTTCTCCCTCTCTCGCTACCACACCCGAACCCCAAATCCATCATCCTCCACCCCGTTCTCGTCGCCCGTAACCTTCCTCTCTCCCCGTCGCCCCCCCCCCCTCCCGGCGACCAAATCCCTCACCCCAAACGCCCTCACCACTTCCCTCCAACCCTCTCGTCTTCGACCCCGATCAGGATCCCTCACCCCGTCGAAATCCCCCCCTCGTCGTCAACCTCGAACTCCCCCATCATCGCCGACCTCAACCTTCACTGCACCTCACCTCTCCTCGTCAACTATTACTCTCCCACCGGTCGCCCCATCTGGTTGTTGCGGTGACGATTCCCCAAGTCAGCCATCGACAGCCAGTCCACCACCAGTTGCTGCCATCGACAGCAAGTCTATTGTTGCTGTTGCCATTCTACTGTTGCTGCGTTGCTGTGTTCTGGAGTACTGTCCGCTCCTACATCTACGCTGGGTTTCTTCACATTCGGTATACTCTTTCCCTTATTAAGTATTTGTGTTTACTGCCATATTATCTAGTATATTATCTAATTTGCCTGTCGACCACAAAATACTGAGATTGAGTGATCCACATGCTAGATTAGAGTACGAATCAGTATTGCACTTTTTACTTGCTAAAACACGTAGGGATTTACTTATTGATTAAGGTTGAATTATTAATTGGGACTGTTACATTTGATTCAATTCTTGATAACCCATCAAACCTGTTAACTGGTAAAAATTTCTAACTTAGATCAGCACTTTCATGTTGGTAAAATTAACCCATTAAAATTCTTGAAAATTCTCTATTTTAGGGTTGGTTTTACATCATTTTTGGTATCAGAGCGAAGGTTCTTAAAACCTTAGTTCTTGCATCGTAGGCATCATTTTTGCATTCATTTAGTATAGTAGTCTTTTATTTTATTTTATTTTATTTTATTTTATTTTATTTTTATTTTAGTTTAGTTCAGAATCATTTAAAAAAAATAAATAAATAAATAAATAAAAAATAGGACACACCCCATAGTTTCCACTTTTGGTGAATGCGTCTTCGCAGCACCATCACAGACCCTGAAGAGCCTTTCCTATCCCTTCCCAATCACCCAATTAGGAACCCTAAACTTCCCAGACCTGAAATGGACAACCCTGATATCTCCGCTACCCTAGCTGCCATCCAAGCAACTCTTGCCAATATCAATCAGAGGCATGAGAAAGTGGAGCTAAATCAAACCATTGTCCATGAGCTTCATGGCCATCGTCAGATCCCTCAAGGGAATGTTCATGACGATCGACGTCAAGAACGTGACCCTAACGAACATTATAAAAAGAACGTTAAGGCTGACGTTCCCCAGTTTGAAGGCCACATGGAACCCCAAGCTTACCTCGATTGGATCCGTGCCATGGACCACTACTTTGTGTGGTTCGACATGAGCGAAGCCCTTAAAGTTAAATTTGCCACTATGAAATTAACGGGTAAGGCTCAACAACATTGGACCAATCTTGAACATGCCCGCAGAGGCCGAGGCCTGGCACCCATAGCCACTTGGGAGGCCATGAAAGAGAAGCTCACTGAGAGGTATGTACCGTTATCGTTCCACACCCAATTGCTAGATTCGTGGAACCAATTGTACCAAGGAAGTAAATCCACACAAGAATATGTTGATAAATTCGATGACTTCCTTATTCGGTGCAATGCGTTAGGTAAAGAGAGTGAAGAACAAACTCTCTCTAGGTTCAGAGCTAGACTACGAGCTGACCTTAGGAACGAGCTAATCTATAAAAACGTGGACTCAATAGCGGCAGCCTACGCCCTAGTCCTCGACATGGATTCTCTTAAAGCTAGTTCTCATTCTAGGTCCAGCGACTCAAGAGATCATTCCTCTAGAATGAATCCTTCTGACCCCTCTAGACCTGAGCACTCCTCTCCTCAGTACCCTAACAAGTCTTACCCCAGCAAACCTAATTCAAATTTCAGTTCACATAGAGATGAACATAAGGGTAAGAACACCGAAAGAGATTACAGTAAGATTGACCCTCTCACTAAGTGTTATAAATGTAAGGGATACGGTTATGTTGCTGGCAACTGTCCCAGTCCCAGTAGGATTAATATAGTAGAGGGTACCGCAGTCATCGCTGATGAGCCCGACAATGAGTTTATTTATGAACCTAATATAAGTGATGACTTTGATGAAAAAGATGACCAGTCTCTCAATTGTATTCAGCCTGTTCATTCACCTCCATTGAGTATACCTGAGTCACTCATTCCTTCCAAAGTCATTTGGCAACCTATAGATTCTACCCCCGTATTAGAACATCACAAAGTCACAGAGTCTGCACCCACATTTGCATATAATATTCATGACTTGCATAGAGAAATTTCCAAGGAACTTAATGAGAATAATTTTAACTACAAGTTAATAGCAGATACTAGAAGGAAATTTATAACTTTTGATATTGGTGACGAAGTGATGGTTCGGATTCATCCGGAACGGTTTCCTGTTGGACCCGTTAAGAACTTGAACATACGTGCTGCAGGCCCATTTAAGATTCTACATGCAATCAATGATAGTACCTATGTCGTTGACCTTCCTGAAGGTTTTGGCATAAGTAAGATTTTCAATATTGAGGATCTAGTACTTTATGAAGGCTCAGAATTCAACCCTAGAAATTTTCTTATTGATGAGCCTACCCTGCAGCCTAATGGTGAGATTCCCCATTACCTCCACTACCAGATACTGCTTACCCATCGACAGAAGAGTTAGATAATATTTTAGATGATCAGATAATCTCCACAAGAGATGGTGGTATGCACAAGTATTTGGTGAGGTGGAAAAACAAACCGAAGTCGGATACTTGCAGTGATCGTAAGGGGCTCCCGCAACTGGATCCAGATCTTTTGGAGCACCATGGCAGGATCACTGGTTTTGACTCGACTGGGTCGAGCTCTCTCCCACCCGGAGAGAATGATGAGGACATCTTTCCAGTTTAGGATTTTTATTTTATTACCATTTTTATTTCTGGCAATTATAGCCATATGTAATCTTTTTGTAATTTTTTAGATTTTGAGAATATTTTGGAGATGTGTTTCAAGATGTAATTGAGCCTATTTAAAGGCCTTGAGATTAATGAGAAAAGCATGCCATTATTGATTAAAAAAAATCTGTGTTGAGTTTTTGCTCTTCCTCCTTCTCCTTTGTGTGATACAATTGAGATCTGCATTAGGGTTTGTGATAAATCCTAATCTAATTTTAGAGTTAGTGATTAATTCTAAAATATATCCTCCAATTAAAAATCTCCCAATACAAATCTCCACCATAATCTTCCTAATCCCTATTACAAAAAAACCCTAATCTCAAAAACTACCCGCCGCCACTGCCTCCTTCTTCTCCCTTCCTTCTTCTTGTCCCGTAACACATCCAAATCCCAAACCCTCCTTCTCCCTCTCTCGCTACCACACCCGAACCCCAAATCCATCATCCTCCACCCCGTTCTCGTCGCCCGTAACCTTCCTCTCTCCCCGTCGCCCCCCCTCCCGGCGACCAAATCCCTCACCCCAAACGCCCTCACCACTTCCCTCCAACCCTCTCGTCTTCGACCCCGATCAGGATCCCTCACCCCGTCGAAATCCCCCCCTCGTCGTCAACCTCGAACTCCCCCATCATCGCCGACCTCAACCTTCACTGCACCTCACCTCTCCTCGTCAACTATTACTCTCCCACCGGTCGCCCCATCTGGTTGTTGCGGTGACGATTCCCCAAGTCAGCCATCGACAGCCAGTCCACCACCAGTTGCTGCCATCGACAGCAAGTCTATTGTTGCTGTTGCCATTCTACTGTTGCTGCGTTGCTGTGTTCTGGGGTACTGTCCGCTCCTACATCTACGCTGGGTTTCTTCACATTCGGTATACTCTTTCCCTTATTAAGTATTTGTGTTTACTGCCATATTATCTAGTATATTATCTAATTTGCCTGTCGACCACAAAATACTGAGATTGAGTGATCCACATGCTAGATTAGAGTACGAATCAGTATTGCACTTTTTACTTGCTAAAACACGTAGGGATTTACTTATTGATTAAGGTTGAATTATTAATTGGAACTGTTACATTTGATTCAATTCTTGATAACCCATCAAACCTGTTAACTGGTAAAAATTTCTAACTTAGATCAGCCCTTTCATGTTGGTAAAATTAACCCATTAAAATTCTTGGAAATTCTCTATTTTAGGGTTGGTTTTACATCATTAATACAAAGCCTGCCTTCCTACAACTTGATTAATTACCTTTGCCTTTGACATTGAACTTGCATAGACAACACAATGCTATCAAGAAATGGGCATTGACAGAGTTCAAAAGTAACCAGTCAAAACTCTGTAACTGCTAGACTAAAACAACAACAAAGTTTAAAAAAGGGGGAATGGGATCAAAATGGCCGGCGCTGTTGGGTTTATTTTTCTGTTTAAACAGGATTTAAACATAAAAAAATGGCTTTCTATCTTTTAATATAAAAATATTTTAAAATAAAAGTGAAGGAAAAAGTATGGAAAATCAGGAAATGAAGAGAAAAAATATATAAAATATCAAAATTAAAGATTTCATCATATGCACACAAAAAAAGTTTAAAAGTTCAAGTGTAATGGCTCAGATTCATTATATGGGTAAGAGGTTGGGTTTTAATAGAATTATTTGAAGGGAAAAAAAATCAAAACCCAAGCCCCAAAAGCGTTTAAGGAAAAAGCCCCTTTAAACCCTGGACAGGTTTAATGCATGTTTAACCCGTTTGACCCCTTTATTTAAATTTAAAAACAAAGGAATCTGTTTTTAACCACCATTTTTCCCTTTAATGAAATGGTAGGCTCAAAATCCGTTTAACGTTTAAACGGATTTTTTTACTGTTCTTTGGAACAATGAACAATGAATAACTTAACCCCTTTATCGCTAAAAAGTTTTAAAATTAGACATCATCAGAAGGTATACTACCTTTATAATTCTCATACACAAACTTTTACCACGACAAAATGACCATCACAAAAGAAGGATCAGATAATGCCAAAAAATCTTCAGTAAGTATGGAAGCATGATAAAAAAAATTCAGGAAACATACCATCTGTACTCCTCAGTATAATATCAAATCTAGGCCGGTTTTTTACCTAACCGATATGATACTTCCCTCAAATCTCAGTATTTAGTTAAAGTTAACAAGGAAAGAAGAGCAAAATAACATCAAGAAATGAAAATAAATACAAAATTTATTACAATCTATTCTTATAATTCAAAAAAAAAAAATATAGTGATTGTTTGTTTTAAGATTTAGATATTTAACTATTTTTCATAATTTTCAAAATTTTAGAACACTTCAAGAAATCGATCATAGAAAACCTAAGACACCGAGACTATACGACCGATATTTCCAAAATCCAAGACAGAAATTGAACATCCGATACGATACCTGATACCAAGTCATGATACCATGGGTATAACCTCTTGAGTTAATCCTAATCTCTTTGTATACTCCTACTTTTCTACATTCCTAGCTTTCAACTTACCCCTTAACCCAAATTGATCACAAGAACTCTTAAGTACCAAAACTATTAATATATTTCATTTCACTCTTTTGCATGAGAAATCAGATTTCTACCAATGTTATTAATTTAAAGAATAAACTGTAGCAAGTAGGACCTGCTATTTACAAGTCAGGGAAAACAAATCTCTTGTTCAATGAAAACATCAAGGACTACAAGTTGTAAACTCATAAACAGAGAAAGAAAATGGAATTCTTACTTGCATCTGAGTGCGAACAAGCTCCATCTTTGATTCCTGGTGCATCAAACTCAAATAAGAGCCTACAAATTGAGCAGTCTTAAAATAAATAAAAAATTCAGATTTTATAAGTCAAATTTAGACCTGTTCTTGTAGTGCTTCCTTTAGATGAAAAATCAAAGCTGCTCTAGCAGCTTCAAAATTTCTGAAGTGATCAATGCTTTGTTTAAGAATAGTTTCTTGTTCTTGTAGCTCATTTAGAATAGCTGGTCCATGCTGATTACCTGATTGAGGATAACAGATAATACCCATTGAGATTCCAAGACTAAGAATATATATATATATATATATATATATATATATATATAGAGAGAGAGAGAGAGAGAGAGAGAGAGAGAGGCTACTTTCAGAAGTTTCACTTCCATTTATCTTTTGATTCCAAAATGATAATCCACACTTGGATACGCATCAGAAAATCTATGTAAGATCAAAATTTTTAATGGTTTTTTGGTGTGTTTTAACTACGCATCTTGTGACCAAAAAATCAGCATTCTAAAAAGTCTAAAAAAAATACTCAATTTTGGGGTTACATGATGCACGGATATAACTTGTCAAATTCACTTCAGATTTTGTGTCATGATGTAGATCATATCCAACAGTCTGAATTTTCATTTTCATTGTTCATTCTCAGATTCAGAATCAAAGCAAAAGTGTAGGACACCCAGAAGTAGCCCAACTCAACTTTCTCTATTTCTTGTTGTGTGTGAGTGCATATGTAAAGAGAAAGGAAATGGGGAGTATCAGGTGGCATAGGAGTAAGGTTTCTTCTATCACACTAAAAACCCAATTTCCACGTTCACAATTCACAATCCATAGCGTTCAAAGTCCCATTCAAAGTGATCTTCATAACATGAAACATAGGATGATGTAAAATCACCAGGTTTACACATTTTTTGCTCATTCATCATGTGGTTGCAGAATGAAAGGTTTTAAAGAATAAACAAATGGGTCAACTGCCTCAACTTAATGCATGGGGCAAAACAGATTCAACCCATGTGATATTTCATCCGCTTAAGCTTAATTACATGTAGAACACCCTGAGCAGAGTGGATCATGCATATGGGAGAAGGAAAATGATTTTTAGCATGCCATAGGAGGAAATTTCCCCTTACGTTTCGCATAAATATATAACGGATGTAGTTCAAAGATGTAAACAGTTATGTCCATGAAAGAAAATGCTATCACCAATTATGCATCTCATTGAGATAAAACTTAATTGTAATTTTAAAATTAATCGAAGGCATATAATTAGCATTGGAGATCACTATGATGTCTATTTACTTTAAGGATAGGAGTGAGAATTCAATTTGCGAACGAAAAATATCCCATGCGACAATAAATTAATGATGATTAAAGGATACTTAAGTGTATGAGTAATTTGAAAGCTTGACTAAAGATCTCTTTCAGGAGCACACCAAATACACGTGTATGGCTAATTTGGATGCATAAAAATTCAAGTTATGCTTAAAATATAGTAGAGTACAGAATTCTGAAGGTAGACCAGAAATGATTCTAGTTGTTCCAAACTAAAACTAATACAACAGGTGAATCATATAATTAGGTAAGCTTGAACTTTGGACTTAATACAATTAAGCATTACTTAGCATCCTGAATAGGGGTGCAAACTGATGCCAGCAATCAAATTAAAATTTTCTTCTGTATCGGTATTCTAACTGACATGGGAATTCGATATCCATATGTTAAAAGTACGTGAATGGATATATAAGAGTTGAAGCATTAAAAATAACGGAATCCAGACACATCTGAATATACAAGAACATGTTAAATTGCACATAGATTAAAGTCCATTTAATATTACAACGTAGTCAAAAGCGAATGAATGTAACTTTACATATTACCTCATTTTAATGATAAAAGGGGACTAACATTGAAGACTGAACCAATATTTAACCAAATAATTAGTTTAACTGGATAATCCCTACTAATATCTATACTTGATTGCAACTGAGCTCATCAGTGAGGAACTCTCCCACACCTAGTGGGAGCTCTTAGATTCAGAACTCATAAGAACTCCTCATATGTAATGGCAATGGGGAATTTTCGACCAAATATTAAGGCAAGATCAACTTTCCACTCCCCGAAATACCTATAAACTAATCTTTAAAAACAAATAATAATAAATAAAACAAAATCTGTAGACAATATAAATTAAAATCTGTCCACGTCAAATGTACTTACTAACGATCCAAGCTAAACGAGCTGACAATATTCATAATCATATATCCATAACTAGTACGAGAAACAAATATGAAAGTACCCATTTATCCCCTGCTTACACTCCCTCTCTAGTGTTCACTCCTTTATATGATTTTATATGGTTTTATTACTTCAAATTTCAATAATGTGAAACACATCACTTGTACAATGATGTTCCAAAGATATGCAAAACTTCAAAGCATATTGTCTGTGGTGGTGGTGGTGGTGGTGGTGGGTGTGGGTGTTGGGAAAGGGGTAGCCTGAAGCCTGCTTGTTTATTACCATGGCTTTTCTACATTGTAAATGTTTTTTTTCTTTCAGTTCATCATTAAATGATCACATGATACTTCGGAGCACTTCTACAAAGTAGACACACAGCTTTCATTCTTTGAAGATCCCCTTCAATCTCATAATCATAATAAATGATTGATCCTATGTAGAAAAATAGACACATCAACGTGTTTGTTAGTGACCAATGCGAATTATGAACTCTTAAAATTTGCTACAGTTACAGCCCATACAATACATTCTCACCCTGTTGAACCCAAAATGAAAGACAGAGTTAATATACTGTGATCACCTATAAGGACAAAGTCCGCATTCCATATTAAATTAGATTCCAACAGCAACCGAGAAAAAACGAAGAGGAAGAAAAGGAGATCAGATATCAATTAATAAAGGTAGAATCCTAGACCTATGCAATAAGAAAACTAAGGAGACTCCAAGATCTTAGCTAATGTTACAATATTATTACAATAGGAAAGTAAAAAACCCACAAGATGTTTGTGATGTTACTATCCAATACTACACTGCCATTCAGTGCTCACATGTTTCATAGTCAACACTAACCACTATGCAAACCCTTTATTCTATACACCCTTTTTGCACCTCAAATGGCAAAATAGAAAAAAGAAATCCTTGAAGTATCTCATAATATCTTTTTGCTGAAATCTCATGACTCGATCTAACCCCTAACAGTAATTAATCAAACAGCATACCATAAATGTTTGCGAAGCATATTTACAGCTCCGGAAAAAACATTAAATTTCCATCCAATGATAAAGATAGCACTCTATATTAAACACTAGAGGAGATATGACACACAAGTGGAACTGTCACTCTCAGAAAAAATTTAACGAAATCTATCTATCCAGCATATTTACTTGAGAAATAGGTTACTCACCAATAACAAATACAGGCTGCAGGCATTAGTTACTTAAAAAGCAATTCTAGTATATAACCATACTCAGCCACCTACACAGTAGCAGGCTGTTCAGTCATGCCGAGGATGACCTCTTCACTTTAGTTCTATTAAAATTTTATATCATCTCCATAGATTATGGCTGTATCAGTTCCTTAGAGTTGCTCACTACAAATCTTCACCTTCCTTTCTAGCAAACAATTTCCTAGTCCGGGGTCATTACAAACTTAAACTTAATAAATAACAAATAAGTAGGTCCTCCTATACTAGTTGAAGTTAGGTAAGAAGACATTTCCTGAGAGTTACTCACTCCATCCCAGATGACCATTTCGCAAGGCATCTTACAATAAAACAAATGGCTGAAAACATCGGACCTTGTACTACAAGAAACTACTGAAAGCAAGGACTTACTAGTACCTAGATAAGAGGGGACTATAATGTGAAATGGGAAGGGTATTAATTATCACAAAAAAGAAGTCCCATATAAGACAATCGGCATCATATTTACAATCAAATACAGGCTTGTCCAACCTTCCATGGAGCATTGTGCTCAGTAACAACCCTCAATTTGATGATCCTGGTAGTGGTGATTTTCTCTTTCCCCAAGTAATACCTAGGAAAAATGTAAATAATGAACGAAAAGGAGGCATTGATTCACTGAGGGGACACCATGTAACCATAGATTGAGATCAACTTCAACAAGATAGCTTCCATCCAAATTCTAAGGACCAAGTATATGATCCTTTCCTCAATCCGGCTCTGTCAAGGGTCATGTCATCTGTTACACTAACAATCATTAAATCCTTCGTCCAAATTACATAAAACCAAGCCGCATAGGCTTACTAGTTACCACTAGTTCTCTTTGCTCCACAAACTAGACTCATATCACTCTTTTTTCTATCAAGTATCATCATATTCTCCAGAGTATATACCACTAAATCATATCAACCAAGCTTTCTGTCATTTTATCTTCAGTTGGAGTAGCCTTCAATTTCACAAGGATGCACTCATTAGTTCTCTTATCTTGTATTGTACTTTAGCCGCTCATTCCCCTAAACATTCTCATTTAGCTGCATGTGTTTTCTCTTTCATAACTGTCAAACATTTTTGAAAATAAAAGTATAAGCATGATGGGTACTTGGGTCCGTGGGTCATAACATAGTATTATAAAGTTCCCCTTCAACTTAATTAGTATTATCTAACACACAATAATCCAAAGCAGATTTTCAATATAGCCAAGTCTGACCCAGTGGACCAGCCACCTTGTCACTATATCCTAACCAAATAACTAATCATAAATAGCATATATATTATTTAGTACCCTTAAGGCCTTAAGTATTCTTGTCCACTGAGGTCACTACACATTTCATCTAAAACTTTTTCAAAGGTAAACTTGAAATACTCAGCTTTGCTAAATGATTCTGAATAATTTACAACAACAACAACAACAACAAAGCCTTTTTTCCAACTAGCTAGGTTTGGCGCAATATCTTCTGTCACAAACTATCATATCTTTTCTCACCGTTTCCACCCAAGTAAGTTTAGGTCTTCCCCTACCACTAACTCTACCCTCAATACTTATCAAATCACTGTTTCTAACGGGGGCACTACTAGCTCTACGTGTGACATGTCCAAACCACCTGAGGCGATTCTCTCTTAACTTATCTTGGATAGGTGCTACCTTTAGCATGTCTCGTATATGCTAATTTATATTCTAAAATTGACCAGTAGTGTAATTTCAATAATTGTTTTCTATACTCTCATTAACTAAAATGAATTATTAGTATATATTAAAAAAACCTGAACAGGACCTCATGTTTAAACACATCTCATGCATGACCGATCTAAGAGATAAAAGTCTAATGCTAACTCTTAGTGCAAGCCCTATGGTGATACAGAATGACCAACTGCTCCCTAATTGATTTAATGTTGGCAGATACTCCATTTACATTTCATTAATCACATCAATATAACCACTAGAAACTTGTTGGCAAATACTCCCCAGCTTAAGTGCATGCAATCTTCTTAATTTTGTTCATATAGTTTCTTACAAATAAATTACGTTAAAGTTTTGAGCCTGCTAGTCCATCCCTTTTTCTTTCATGTGTTCCTATAATTCAGTAGCTCCATACCCTCTTGTACATCACCTCTATTTCTAGCGGACTCATTTATTCCTTAAGCATTGCACCAAGGCAGATCCCGCAACGTCTCTTAAGTTGTCACCCATGCAAAGCCCCTTGCCAATCAGTACGCCAGGGTGGGGGCATCTATACAACTCTTCCTGACGAGGGTGCTCAAAAAGTACTAGGATTTATTCATCTATAAAATCCAACTTAGCCTTGCAATCATGTTACACAAGCTCTCCAGAGGACAACACAGCATTGCTTTGGAAAATATAAGACTTTAATCACTGTAGAGTTTTGCAACAACAACAACAACAACAACAACAAAAAAAAAAAAAAAACTACGGAATTATATTAGTCTTAATTCTTAAGAATAAAAACTGAATTATTTCAGCAACTACAAGCTGTTTTTGTTGTTCTTGATAAGAAAATTCACTTGCATTAAGGAATCACTTAAGCAAGCTCTAGGTTAGCTTGACCAAAAGAAAACAAAGTCATTCCCTAAAAATAATCGTACATAATTGTGCAAAACGTGTAACTTTTACATTCGAACCATAGCAATACCGATATCTTAATCTTCTAATGATCTTGTATAAGAGAACAAAACACATTAGAAAATCATGCCTATCAGTTAAGAGAGATGATTTTTCATACATCACATCAACCAGGCAAACCTGAACTCTTCACTAAATTAATTTCAGTATATCAAATTAGACCAAACAAATTGTCTAGTAAATAACTCGACTAACTCTACTAATGAAAATATGAAGAATCTTCATACCATGGGCACCCGCAATATCAACATCTTTTTCTATCTTCCGAACAAGATCAATAGAAGCTTTGCATTTGTTAAAGGCAGCATCTTCTTCAGAAGATTCATCAAGCACAGACTGATATGCAGTCACTATCTTCTCAGGCAAGCCTCCAACTGCTAACTTCTAATATATACATCACAGATACATAGGAAAAGTTAAGTCATGAAATTTAAGTAAGCAAAAGGAGTCCATAACAACAATAAGAAAACTAATATGATGAGGATAAGACAGTGGAAGTTGATCACTAACCAATCTTATTGTCTGTGCATCTTTCTTTACAACTTTTATGAGATTTGAACTCTTTCCATTGTTGTCCACCGAAGGTGGGGGCAGTTCGGGCTCTCTGCCAAGAATATCATTTTTAAGTCCTCGCCCACGGGACCCAAAGACTTTCCTTTCATCCCAAATTCCTACCTGATGATCGACACAAAAGATAAATTATGTTAATATCTGGTATCACAACTTAAATAATTATCTGCAAACTTTAGTTACACAATGTGACAACATGATCATCCCCAAATATTTCTATAAAATGCTGCAGTATAAAAGAATAACATTAGAAGCAAAAGGAATGGTTTAGCTTTCAGGATCAAATCAGAAAATAATAGATGAACACCTAGAGACAACATTTAACTGACTTATGTGCTTGCGGCAAAGAAACTGTGGATTTCATATAATGAAAAAACAAAATAGCCAACAAGCACTTAGCTCATGAAAAGAGGCTAAGGGTTAAATATTGAATTTAATAGAGATGAAGAATGTATAAAGAAATGTGTGTCTAATAAAGTAACAGAACAAAATGGTAGTAGTAGACCCAACGAGTCTCATGTATTTACGAATGCATCCATGTTGAAGACAATACTAGGAAGAAGACATAATATAATACAGTCCTTGTGTAGATAATTTTTAGCCCCTATTTGCACATCAATCTCCAATCCATAGCATAGTGCACTGCATTACCAAATAATAAGACCAAGGATGCACAGCAGTAAATAGAAATTGATCCATACCACCTTGAGTGCACTGAAATGCAAGGAAAAGTAGAAAAGGTAGTATAACATTGTGATGGGAGCAAACATGCATGGCAGATGAACAACTAAATTCGCTAGAGGCAAAAGGGTTCAGAAACTTTAGCAATCCCAAATCATTTTCTATATATTTTTGTCAATATTGAAATGCATTCTGCTGAATTTTTTGGCTGTGTGCTTTAAAGTTGAAAACAATTACCAAAGCAAATTAATCATAGTTCCTAATATTCCTTTTTTTCAGTATAGAAAAAGTTTTAGACTGCCGTTACATGGTCATGCGAGTATAAAATACATGACTAATTAATTGGTTTTTCTACCCAGCTATCATCATGAATTAGACATAATAAAGGATTATGACCATAAAATTATCAAATCATTCATGAAGCAATATTTCATAACTGCCCCACTTGGTTCGGAAAAGTCTCAGATAGCGAATGGTCGTTTAGCAGTGATGATAGTGGTGGTGTTGGTGAAAATAAGAAGTCCATGCTTCTCTCTTCTTTCTTTCTCTGTTTCTATTTCTTTTTAGGCATTACTGTCGGTTCTATTTTGTGCATAATATTTCCCCTTCATAATAATAGTCTGAAGCACAGAAGCGAGGATCACCAACTGTACAATGCAACCAGAAGTTTCTGACACATCACCATTTAAACCTCTTTTGCTAAGAGTGAGTCGTCTAGGAGAAATGTCTCCAGAATAGGTAGGGCAAAATACTAATACCTGCTATCAAACTAATGTCAACCGTTTCTTTACAAGGTTATAAAAAGCTCAAAAAAACTACACTTAAGCATTACCTAAGCGTTTAGCAACTAGGCAATGCTTAATTATGAAAAAGCTATTAGAAAAGCCGTAGGAGCTGATTTTGCATAAAGCAGTTCAGAAAACCCTCAAAAGCAATAAAATATGCACTTAAGCAGCTCAAATATGCTTTACCGTCATGTTGGGTTTTAATAAAATCGTTATCGTGTTGATCTTATCTGTTTCTACCCGACTAGTACATGATACTTGAATACACCAACTCCAAATGCTCTAATTCTTTTTTTATTTAAAAAATAAAGTAACGATTTTTTGGCTTAATCTATGCTTAAGTCCGCTTAAGCAACAGCAGTGGTCCTCCCATTTTTCCCTCTTGGGGCTTTTTGAAACCTTGCTCTCTTATTTAGCGAAATTATGGACAAGAGAAGCTTGCCATAATCCTAAATAAGCAGTTGGATTCCTCCAAATTCTCCTAGACTGTAATAAGCCTCCTCAGTTCTAAAGAAGTATCAGCTGCCTGCTTATGAAGCAATGCACAATACAAAAGTTGGAGCATGTTGTTGTGTGTGGGTGTGTGTGAGTTGTAAAGAAGTTGGATACCTCTAATTTATCCAGGACTGTAATAAGCCTCCTGAGTTCTAAGGAAGTGTCAACTGCCTGCTTATGAAGCAATACAAAATACAAAAAATGGATCACGGTGGGGTGTGTGTGTGCGCGCGCGCACGTGCCTGTGCAAGCAGTTGGATCCCTCCAAATTCTCCTAGACTGTAATAAGCCTCCTCTGTTCTAAAGAAGTGTCAACTGCCTTCTTATGTGCAAGCAGTTGGATTCCTCCAAATTCTCCTAGACTGCAATAAGCCTCCTGAGTTCTAAAGAAGTGTCAGGTGCCTTCTTATGACGCGATACAAAATACAAAAGTTGGAGCATGGTGTACATGCACTTAAATCAATTTAAAGTGTTTGGATTCCTCCAGATTCCCCTAGACTGTAGTAAGGCTCCTGAGTTCTAAAGAAGTGTCAGCAGCCTTCTTATGAACCAATACAAAATACAGAAGTCAGAGTATGGTGCAAATGCACTTAAATCAATTTAGAGAGAAAGAAAGAGAGTGAGCGAGAGAGAGAGAGAGAGAGAGAGAGAGAGAGAGCACAAAGAACAGAGGAATGCCGTCTATTTCTATTGGCATCACGAAGTTGGAGCATGGTGCACAGGCACTTAAATCAATTTATGTGTGAGTGTGTGTGCAAGCACTTGGACTCCAAGAAATTCTCCTGCAGTTCAATTTCGATAATCCTCCTCAGTTCTTTACTGTCAGCTGCCTGCTTATGAAGCAATACAAAATACAGAAGTCAGAGTATGGTGCAAATGCACTTAAATCAATTTAGAGAGAGAGAAAGAGAGCGAGCGAGCGAGAGAGAGAGAGAGAGAGAGAGAGCGCGCAAAGAACAGAGGAATGCCGTCTATTTCTATTAGCTTCACGAATCTGTCATAGAATATGAGAGGAATAAGGGTAAACTTCCAAAGAGAATTTAGGAGAATGAAAAGATAATCAAAGAAAAACCATGCAAGATTATTAGTTGGGTTTCAAAAAAATGGCAGTGTTAATTTTGACTTGGTAAAACCCAAAATTTCAACCCTACCTATATGTGCCACTCTACTCAATAACATAAAATGTGAGAGCCAATATTTGTATAATCTAAAAGTAGTATAGTCATTAAAAATTGATATATTCTCCGATAGTACTCCATATAGTATCAACCATAGCAGCAAAAAATATTTGAAAAATAATTTAGAGATCAAACAATGTCAAAACTCAAGGTTGTTTAACTTGTCACAGAATCAAATTTATATAATTAAACAATGTCATAGAACCAAACGTATATAAATTAATTATTTAACCTTCTAAGAATTTAACATTCAATTATTTATGATAACAAAAAGTTGGAAACACCCAGAAGATATGCTCAATATTTAAGAGTGAGTAGAAACCAAAACCTAACCACAAGGCCAATACTTAGTTTTTGAATTAAGGAATTAACATGTCAAAAAAACCACCTCGAAGCACAGTAATAATCTTACTCTGAAGTCTTACACTATCCAGAAAAACATATTACCATAACTCATAAGCAATGATACAAGAAGATATGAAGGAAAAAAACACTTACCAGTCTCAGCACCACACTTTTCCCAAGCTCTTCACCATTCTCATATACGTTTTTCAGGGCTCCTGGAAGAACCTTCCAGAACTCACTGACAAACTCGCTTCCTTTACGTCTACTGTTTTGTAATATGTCATTCGCCAAATAAAGGAAAGACACCTTTTGTTCTTTTAGAGAACTGTTGAACAATTTCTCCCATGTCTCAACAACATATTTGGCTTTCTTCCGATGAGAAATACACCAACTTGACAGAGCTAGAGCAGAGTTAAGGAACGGCAAAAAAAGGCTTATTGACAATGAGATATCAGCTAAAAAAGAATCAATAGTGACTGATAGGGGGGAAAGAAAAGATCAATAAACATAAAATACAGTAGCAATTAAAACATTAATATAGTAGAAGCAAAGGTATGCAAGAAAAGCACGAAGTATTTCATAGAAACTTGATAGGTAATCAAAACACTGAAAATTATCTGAAACTTGATCACCACAATCAAATGCAAAGTTAACTAATGAAATTTTAAGGCAGTGAATTCTCACAGTAATATTATGTCTAAAGAAACAAGATGATCATGTGCTTGACTCGCTCCAAATCTAAACTACCATTTTATATTTATCTTTAAATCTCATTGCCTACAAACCAGGTTAAATGCTCGAGAGATAGCTGACTTGCTAAAAAAAAATCCTTCATATGCATACCACTATTGTCAGTGAGCAAACATTTTTTGGCACATATGCCGACGTTGATCATGGGAGAATAATAATGACATATATCACTCTTCTTCTTAAGTCATAAGGGTAGAAGAATAAGATAGAGATAAAAGTAAAGGTTAAACTGGCATGTTAGTGTGAAAAAATATCAAGGACATCAGTGTGATTCTAGAGAACTTTTAATGAACTTAATAAAATCCTAGTTTAATGGATCAAAGCATCATATCTAAGGCGCAACTGAGATTTTAGATCGCTACAACGCCCACTTAACTACTTTGTAGGTAAAGTCTGATCCAATTGGCCATGAGCTGCTACTTAAGAAAGAACTCTTACCATTAACCAGTTGTTTGTGGTTTTTTGAAATAAATTTTAAAATTGGGTCTTAGCAGGTTCACAGTGTTTTATCACATACCAAATCAGAACAAAAAATGTATGCGCATGAAAGTTGTGTTATGATTTGTCCAATTGTTAACTCTTTATTCTTAGTCTGCCAACATTATATTATCTTTATAGCTTCTATTCAATTAATTGTACTTGCCTTCGCAATACCGCATAATATATAGGGGGTGTTTGGTACGTAGGCAAGGGAATCCCGGATTCCCCCTAGATCACCTTGTTTGTTAAGTGGCAATCATATTTTTGGAAGAACGATGGATTCCCACGGGAATTAAAATCCTTTGTTGTGAAGGATTTTAATTCCCCCTAAAACCATGAAATTTGAGGATTCACATGGGATTTAACAAAGAATAAAATAACCCACAAAAATAGAATTAAGAAAAACAATAATAATGGATACACGTGAAGCTATGTATTATACCAAACGCGGTAATGTAACATTCCCGGGAATCGTCATTCCCACCCACATTCCCGAGAATTCTCCAATCCGCGTACCAAACGCCCCCATATAGTATTGTAAGATCGTACTTGTAATGTATATGAGGAATATAAATCATCAGAAACTCTTTTTTGGTCGTTTTAATATATTTTCTCAACGATTCTATCTTCAATTTTTCATCCCCCCCCCCCTATTTTTAACTAATAATATATTTTTAAAACAATTGTGTCAGCACTCTAGATCCCAACTAAATCCCTAAAAGCCCAAGTCTTAAGGCACTCGCTTTGACCACTTGAAGCAGGGAGATGGAATTAGCACCATCAGGCTGGAAAAGGGCCTCATGATGAGAACATCAAATATGTTTTATTTTTTATTTTGAGATATAGCCATATGTAATTTATTTGAGAGATTTATTTGAGAGATTTGTTTTAGATTTGAGAGATTTATTTTAGATTTGTTTGAGAATTGTTAGGATTTGTTTTGATCCTATATATAGGCCTTGAGAATAATGAGAAAGTATGCTATTCTTGATTTTTTTTTAAATATTGTGATTGAGTTTTCGCTCTTCATTCATCTCTTTTGCGTGAGACATTGAAATAAAATTAGGGTTTGTGAGAAATCCTAAGTTATACCGTAATTCCCAAATCTTAAAACCCTAATCCCTGAATACCCCCACACTCTCTTCTTCTTCCTGTTCTCTTATCGCGAAACCCAACAACCCCCCGTCGCCATCTCTTCCCCGCTCAACCTTTGAACCCATCCCCGAAGCCCCAACACCCGTCGAACCACCGTCGCCACCTTCACCATCTTCCTCAGCCCTGTCGCTACCTCCATCACCCCCAGCACCCATCATCCTGATGCCCCATGCCTTCGTCCCGAGCGCCCTCAACCCTGACTCCGTCCACCCATTGTCGGAGCACCACTGCGTCCACCTCGCGGCTCCCTTGTTGCTCAGCCACCGCATCAACCCACTGCGCTCTACCCTCGCTATCCCCGCCACCTTCAAGCACCGACTGAAGCCCACCCTCTTGATGCTGCCTCTCGCAACAGCGAGCACCGAGTCCCCTCGCCGATCATCACGCCGCTATTCCGAACGGCCACAAGCAGCCCCTTGCCGTCATCGACTCCTACAACACCTCGAGCCCCTTGGCGACGATCCCTTCCATCGAATCCTGGTGAGATCTTTTCAATTCTCCATTAATTATGATACTGCTTATCGTCTCTATAATATTATCTGCATTTTCTGTCGTCCACAAATATTGAGAGTGAGGACTTCTACTTGCCTATTAGTGTACAAATCGTTATTGATTATCTTACTTGTTAATCACACTTAGGTATATTTGTTGATTGTGGCTCGAACTTTAATTGGGTTTGCTAAACTTATTTCATATCTTGAAAATCCATCAAACCGATTAATAGTTTAATTTCTAATTTAATCTACCTTAAATGTTGGTAAACTTAATCTTTTAATATTCTTGGAAATTCTCTATTTAGGGTTAAGTTTACTTCATTTTGGTATCAGAGCGAAGGTTTGTAAAACCCTAGTTCTTGCATCTAGTCATAATTTTTGCATTCATTTAGGATCGTTTTAGAGTCATTTATTTTTCTTTCTTTCTTTTAGATCTATTAGGACATGTTTCCCTAAATTTCAGCAAACACACGTCACGCAGACCTCTAGTTTGTCACCGTTGGTGAATGCGTCTTCGCAGCACCATCACAAATCCCGAAAAGCCTTTCTTGTCCCTTCCAAACCACCCAATCAGGAACCATAGAATTCCGTGAGCCCCTCCTCGAACTGAGATGGACAACTCTGATATTTTCACTACCTTCACTGTCATTCAAGCAACTCTTGCCAATATCAATCAGAGGCTTGAGCAAATGGAATTGAATCAAAATGTTGCCCCTAAGCTTCATCGTCAGATCCCTCAAGGGAATGATCGTGACGACCGACGTTAAGATCGTGACCCGGACGAACAATACAAGAAGAACGTTAAGACTGACGTTCCCCACTTTGAAGGTCGTATGGAATCCCAAGCTTATCTTGATTGGATCCGTGCCATGGATCACTACTTCGTGTGGTTTGACATGAGCGAAGCCCTGAAGGCTAAATTTTTCACAATGAAATTGACTGGTAAAGCTCAACATTGGACCAATCTTGAACATGTCCGTAGAGGCCGAGGCCTAGCACCCATAGCCACTAGAAGTCATGAAAGTGAATCTCACTGAGAGATATGTGTCGTTATTCTTCCACACTCGATGCTAAATTTGTAGAACCAACTCTATCAAGGAAGCAAATCCACCCAAGAGTATGTTGATAAGTATGACGACTTCCTTATTCGGTGAAATGTCTTAGGTAAAGAGAGCGAAAAACAAACTCTCTCTAAGTTCAGAGCTGGATTACGAGTCGATCTTAGGAATGAGCTAATTCATAGAAATGTGGATTCATTGGCAGAAGCTTATGCCATTGTCCTCAATATAGATTCCCTTATAGCAAGTTTCTCCTACAAGTCCAGTGATCGAGAGATCATTCCTCTAGAATAACCTCTACTGAGCCCTCTAGACCTGAGCCTCCCTCTTCTCAGCACCCCCAACAAGTCTTACCCAAGCCTACTTAAAATCTCTATTCACTTAGAAATGACAACACGGGTAAAAACAATGAAAAATACTATTCTAAGATTAATCTTCTCACTAATTACTATAAATGCAAAGGATACGGTCATGTTGCTAGCAACTGTCCCAGCCCCAGTAGGATCAACATTATAGAAGATACTACTGTCATTGCTGATGAGTCCGACAATGAGTTTACCTAAGAACCTCATATCAGTGATGACTTCGGTGAAGTAGAGGATGACCAGTCTCTCAACTGTATTCGATCGATCCAATCACCTCCATTGAATGTACCTGAATCACCCATTCCTTCTCAAGTCACTTGGCAGCCCATAGATTTTATCCCTGTGTTAGAACATCATAGTGTCTCAGAGTCTGCATCCACATTTGCATATCGCATTCATGACTTGCATAAAGAAATTTTCAAAGAAATTAATGAAAATAATTTTAACTACAAGTTAATAGCAGATACTAGAAGGAAATTTAAAACTCTTGATGTTGGTGACGAAATGATGGTTCAAATTCGTCCGGAACGGTTTCCAGCTGGATCCGTTAAGAAATTAAACATACGTGCTGCAGGCCCATTTAAAATTCTGCATAAAATCAATAATAATGTCTATATCGTTGACCTTCCTGAAGGTTTTGGCATAAGTAAGACTTTCAATATTGAGGATCTAGTACTTTATGAAGGTCCAAAATTTAATCATATAAATTCTCTTAGAGATGAGCCTACCATGCAGTCTAATGGTGAGATTTTCACAATTTTCCCTTTACCTGATACTACTTATCCACCGACAGATAAATTAAATAATATTTTTGATGATCAGATAATCTCTACAAGAGATGGTGGTAATCATAAGTATTTGGTGAGGTGGAAGAACAGGCCGAAGTCGGATGACACTTGGAGTGATCGTGAGGAGTTCCCGCGCTTGGATCCAGATCTTTTGGAGCACCATGACAGGATTAATGATTTTGACTCGACTAGGTTGAGCCCTTTCCCACCCAGGGAGAATGATGAGGACATCAAATCTGTTTTATTTTTTATTTTGAGATTTAGCTTTATGAAGTTTATTTTAGAGATTTATTTTAGATTTGAGAGATTTGTTTTAAATTTGTTTTAGATTTATTTGGATTTGCTTTGAGCCTATATATAGGCTTTAAGAATAATGAGAAAGTATATTATTCTTGATTTTTAAAAAAATAATGTGATTGAGTTTTCGCTCTTCATTCATCTCTTTTGTGTGAGACATTGAGATAAAATTAGGGTTTGTGAGAAATCCTAAGTTATACCCTAATTCCCAAATCCCCCACAAAGTTAAAACCCTAATCACCAAATCCCCACTCTCTCTTCTTCTTCTTCTTGTTCTCTTATCCCGAAACCCAACCCCCCCGGTCGCCATCTCTTCCCTTTGAACCCATCCTCGAAGCCCCAACACCCGTCGAACCACTGCCGCCACCTTCACCATCTTCCTTAACCCCGTCGCTACATCCATCGCCCCCAGCACCCATCATCCCGATGCCCCCTGCCTTCGTCCCGAGCACCCTCGACCCTGACTTCGTCCACCCATTGTCGAAGCACCACCACGTCCACCTCGCTGCTCCCTTGTTGCTCAGCCACCGCATCAACCCACTGCGCTCCACCCTCGCTGTCCTCGCCACCTTCAAGCACCGATTGAAGTCCACCTGCTCTTGTTGCTGCCTCTCGCAACAGCCAGCACCGAGTCCCCTCGCCGATCATCACGCCGCTATTCCGAACGGCCACAAGCAGCCCCTTGCTGTCTTCGACTCCTACAGCACCTCGAGCCCCTTGGCGACGATCCCTTAGATCGAATCCCGGTGAGATCTTTTCAATTCTCCATTAATTGAGATACTGCTTATCGTCTCTATAATATTATCTGCATTTTCTGTCGTCCACAAATATTGAGAGTGAGGGCTTCTACTTGCCTATTAGTGTACGAATCATTATTGATTATCTTACTTGTTAATCACACTTAGGTATATTTGTTGATTGTTAGATTAGAACTTTAATTGGGTTTGCTAAACTTATTTCATATCTTGAAAATCCATCAAACCAATTAATAGTTTAATTTCTAATTTAATCTACCTTAAATGTTGGTAAACTTAATCTTTTTAAATAGACCGGAAATCAGGGTATCTAGGGTTTTTGAATAGATTTGCAAAACATCTCTTTTAAATATATCTTTACATATATAAATCCTTATACTTGGAAATTAGATAAAACCAATTCAATTTGTATTTTTTTTTAAAAACAACAGTTTAGATCTGGCCGGCACTGTTGTAAAACTCAAAAAAACGAAATTGTACTTTTTGCTCTCTAAGTGGCAATTTTGCAACAAGATCCTTCTTTATCAAAACTTGCAAAATAAACCAAATTTATTAAAACAAAAAGTAAAATCTTTCACGACAGTACTTTCCACAAATTTGTACTTTCACGTCAGTACTTTCCACAAATTTGTAGACAACATTTCAAACCTTCCACTAAACCACTCTACAACATAACATGCAATTTGTATTTTGCATGAAGTCTACCTAATAGATGCTACTCAACCCTACCGGTTGACTGAGCCGGCAGGCTCATGAAAATAACTTAAAAGTACTAAAAGAAGTATATGGGAGAAGTGGGTCCTTATGTGTAACTCTGATGTAGGAGGACCATCTTCCAATTTCTCGAAAGGAATGTACCAAGAAGAACCAGAGGAAATCAATCAATCGACTAGTCAATCCTACAGCCACTCCAGCAGCTGCAAGTAACAAACACAAGGCACTCATCTGATACAAATCACCAACAAGATCAACGATAACAGTTGATACAGTTGAATCCAAGATGAAAGAGGAAGAAAAATCACCAGGAGTGTCTAGTGTTTTGTTTTTGTTTATTTAACTCAAGTCAGTTATGTTGTCAAGTGAAGACAGTAATGAGATAAAATTAATTAAGAAATCATAATTAAGGATACATTCAATGCTTTGTTGTGAGTTGTTGAGCTTATTTAGCTTCTCAGCTAATATCTGGCTGTCAAAAGCGTTGCTCATTTCACCTTTTCTTTCTATACCATGCTCATCCGAACAACCAATTCCTGTTTCAAGACTTACAAAATTACCTTTGCACAAAATAAAATATCAAAATTTTATGAAAATAGAAAACCCCAAATAAGTTATCTATCTCATACAATGAAGACAAATATCAACAATTAAAAAGCCTTTCTCCAAAAGGTGTTGGGTCTACTACATCAAACAAAGGAACATGGATTAAAAGCTTATTCAAAGATGTTGTAACGAAACATAGCAAAAAAAACCAGAAGTATATTACTTGTTAACAAAAGAAAATAACTTATTAACTAAAATCATAGCCCTGAATAAAAAAGACAATGTTGACTGATTTCAGTTCTTCTATAGCTTCACAAAGGGGAAAAAAAATGGCAATGCACTGTGAAAACACAGCTACAAACACATGTACCTGGTCACCTAGTCAAATGTCTACACTCAAAAGGAAAGAGATCACAGAATAGCTTGTCATATCAGATATGATAAGTAGGAATAAAGTTGAAGTATTTCAAGTAGACAATAATTGGGTATTTCTGACATGTCTTAAAGGTCCATTAGATGCTATTGGCAACATTTGCTTAAGGTGTAAGCATTCAGCTAGACGTACATACAATTTCCCATAGATATTGTAAAATTAGGAAAAATATTTTTGGGGTGTTTCAACAGCAACTTTCTTCCAACACTGATCATTATCCCTAATAGATCGTCCTTTCTTCAAATTGATCCAATTGTTTCCACTTATCGATACAATGACCCCATTAGTGGACTTAATGGTCTTCCTCCCCTTTTGCTTCACAACAGCAAAATTCAATCCAAAAACTAAGCAAAATCCCAAACCCTAATATTTTCTTCAAATAAGCAGAATCCCAAACCCTAAAACTCCTAATTGGCCTGAAACTTAATGGTCTTCCTCCCCTTTTGCTTCACAACAGCAAAATTCAATCCAAAAACTAATCTTTTTAGCAAAGAACCCTCTTTCCAGCTTCCAAAATGCAATCTTCTGACACAAACTAATCCGAGCAAAAAGGAACCAACTTTACAGTGATAACCACTGAAAAATGGACAAAAAAGACAGTATCTATTTGTAGCAATGGGTACCAAAAATTTTCGATGTTGAAGTTAAGAAAGAGGTAAAGAGAGCAGAGTAACATACCCAAACCGAAAGAAAATGATGGTGAAATCCGAAGGTTGAGGAGAGTGTTTTGAGGCCCTATGAGATTGCTTTCTCTTTCTCTTTTCTTTGTTTTTTTTTTCCTTTTTTTTGGTTTTTTAAAATTTTATTTGGTTTTTTGTTGGGTCGACCTGATTTTAACGAAGGGGGAGGAGGGGTTTTGGAATGAGGGTGGAGAAAGGGAGGAGTGATTCCCAGAATTTTTTTGCCGACCTAGGCCACTTTTTAAAAATATTTAAGTTTAAGGGCCAGTTTCCAAACTATTAGCGCTCGTGGGCTACTCTGTGCCACGTCAGCAGCGGCCGCTATTTTCAATAGCGGTCTTTTCATTTTCGAAGCCGCTAATGGGAATAATGGCCTATATTCTAAATTTTATGGGATTTTTTTATCTGTCGTTATTCCCATGGGCGACCTTAGTTTAAATTAAGTCGCTTATGGGAATAGCGACCTGTCACGGACAAGTTCTAGAGGCATCCAGATTGTTCAAGAGGAGTCCGGAACACTACGGAATGCCCCGGAAGGATCAAGAATGCCCTAGAGTTCTCTAGGACATTGTGGCACGTTCTAGTGTGAGCCAGAACCTTGTTGGAAGAATGTACATAGTAATAGAGTATTCTAGTAAACTCTTGTACATAGTAGAACTCATGTAGTCTAGAACCTTCCCTTGAGGAGGAGAAGGATCATCCTAGCACTATAAATAGGGAGGAGCCTCATTTGCTCCAACCATCCAAGCATCCAAGACAATCCAAGGAGATCCAAGGAAAAGCATTCCAAGTCACTCTTGTAAAGTTCTCTTTGAAGAATAAAGTTCTCTTCCATCTTACTTTGCTCACTTCTCTTCAATCCTCTGCCTACTTAGCATTCAGTTTGCCTGACTTAGCCCTCGATCTAAGGAGTAAGCTAGGTGGCACACGGCCTGACTTGAGGAAAAGAAGTCGTCCCGTGACACGTGGTATCAGAGCCAAGGTTTTCGTTTGGCAGAGATTATGGCTGGACGCGAGGGAAATGTGAGTGATGTCACCACCAACGTGGAGGTGGTTGGTGATAGGGGAAGAGCGGAGACAAATGTCAAGAAGAACAAGAGCAAGAATGCGAGGGAGCAGTCGATGGATGTTTTGGCCAGCTTCGAGTCGAGATTGGCTAAGGTGGAGATTTCCATGGGGGAGTCCATTGAAAGGATGGATGTCATGGACGACACCATGGACGGTGTCAGAGAGGATGTTGGTGGCCTAAGGGAGGAGATTCTTGGTGTCCTCAACACCCTAAAGGCCGAGTTCAAGGCAGAGATAGCGCAGCTTCAAGAGGCGTTCAACACCCAAGGAGAGGAGGTGAAGTTGTGCAAGGCAGCAATAGCAGGTGGGACTATTACAAGGGAGATGCCACGCACTAAGGCGCCGGAACCCTTGAAGTATGGAGGTAAGCGTGATCCCAAAGAACTCGACGAATTCTGTTGGTCTCTAGAATGCTACTTCAATGCTGTAGGAATTAAGGACGATCAATCCAAAGTGGATACCGCCGTCCTTTACTTGAAAGAAAATGCAGCATTATGGTGGAGAAGGAAGCATGGTGACATAGCCAAGGGGCTATCCACAGTGGATACTTGGGACGAGTTCAAACAACAACTCAAGAGGCAATTTTGTCCCCAAAATGCCAAAGATGCAGCTATGAAAAAGCTACGTGGGCTGAGGCATACCGGGAGTATCAAGGAGTATGTTGCTGAATTCACATCCTTGATGCTAGAGTTACCGGATCTAAATGAGGAAGATAAGCTTTTCTACTTCTTGGACGGGCTACAATCTTGGGCCAACTTAGAACTCAAGAGGAGGAACGTCAAAGATGTAGACGAAGCTATAGCCGTGGCGGAGGACCTTGTGGAGTTCAAGAAAGACTTCGGCGGCAACAAGAAGGAGAGTGTGGAAGACAAGCCACACAAGTTTGTGAGACAAGATAGGAAGTATGACAAGCCGTTCAAAAGGGACAAGCCCATCGAGGGAGGAAGCAAGAAGAAGGAGCCGGAATGTTACTTGTGTAGCGGGCCACACTATATTCAAGACTGCCCGAAACGGAAGGTCCTTAATGCTATGGCTTGTCAAGCGGAAGAGGGAACGCACGTTGGTTCCATGCGTCTCCTTAACTCTATTAAGGCTAAGGATGAGAAGGTGAAGGTGTCCAAGGTAAACGAGACCAAGGTCGGTGGTCTCATGTTCGTGGAGGCCAAGGTGAATGGAGGATCCACCAAGGCATTAGTGGACACAGGTGCATCTCATAACTTCATTGCTGAAGAAGAGGCTACTAGGTTGGGAATCAAGTACGCCAAGGAGTTGGGTTGGGTGAAGGCTGTCAACTCATCATCCCAACCCATCCTTGGAGTAGCTCGTGGAGTATCTATCCAGCTTGGAGGATGGGAAGGCACTATTGACTTGGCAGTTGTTCCTATGGATGACCACCGCATGGTTTTGGGCATGGAGTTTATAGACAAGGTACGTCCCTTATCATTTGAGAAAGACTCAACCATGCGTATTACAAAGGGATGTACTATCCACATTGTACCTTTGGAGAGAGGGAAGATGGAGTCAAGGAGCTTATCTGCCATGCAACTCAAAAGAGGTCTCAAGAAGGGGGAGACCACTTATCTAGCTGTCTTGAAGGAGGCAGATGTTCCAACAGAGAAGGGTGTGTCAACCGGAGTGAAGGAAGTGTTGGCAAAGTTCAAGGATGTGATGCCACCGGAGTTGCCGAAGAAGTTACCTCCGAGACGGAAAGTGGATCACGTAATAGAGCTTGAACAGGGTGCGAGACCCCCAGCCATGGGACCTTACCGGATGGCTCCGCCTGAGTTGGAAGAATTGAGAAAGCAGTTAAAGGAGTTGCTCGACGTGGCCCAGTTTTCGTACAACCTGCAGAAGAGCGAGGCTACAGGAAGGAGTCCCTTTGAACTAGTAATGGGACAACAGCCGACGACACCGCAAGAGCTAGCAAAGGGGTACACTGGTTCAAGCCCGCCAGCTTACAAGTTTGCAAAAGGGTGGAACGAGGAGATAGACATTGCCCGAAGCTACTTGACCAAGGCGGCCAAACGGATGAAGAAATGGGCCGATGTGAAAAGGCAGCCAAGGGAATTTATTGTCGGTGACGAGGTGATGGTGAAGTTACCCCAAAAGATGTTCAAGTCTACACGTCAGGTTCACAAAGGCTTGACACGAAGATATGAGGGGCCGTACCAAGTAGTGGAGAAAGTTGGCACGAGATCCTACAAGGTAGCTTTGCCGTCGCACCTGAAGATCCACCCAGTCTTCCATGTTAGCCTTCTCAAACCTTATAGTAGGGACGAGGAGGACCCAAGGAGGAACGAATCTCATCGAGCCCCACCAGCAAACGTGGTTTCTTATGATAAGGAAGTCGATGAGATCCTAGCCGATCGAGTTGTTCGCAAGAGGGGCACGCCTAACTGGACCGAGTACTATGTGCGGTGGAAGGATCAACCCGAGAGCGAGTCTAGTTGGGAGCGAGAACAAGATCTATGGCAGTTTCGCGACAAGATTGAAGAATTCAAGTGTAAGGCTTGACGAGGACGTCAAGAGCTTAGGTGGGGGAGGGTGTCACGGACAAGTTCTAGAGGCATCCAGATTGTTCAAGAGGAGTCCGGAACACTACGGAATGCCCCGGAAGGATCAAGAATGCCCTAGAGTTCTCTAGGACATTGTGGCACGTTCTAGTGTGAGCCAGAACCTTGTTGGAAGAATGTACATAGTAATAGAGTATTCTAGTAAACTCTTGTACATAGTAGAACTCATGTAGTCTAGAACCTTCCCTTGAGGAGGAGAAGGATCATCCTAGCACTATAAATAGGGAGGAGCCTCATTTGCTCCAACCATCCAAGCATCCAAGACAATCCAAGGAGATCCAAGGAAAAGCATTCCAAGTCACTCTTGTAAAGTTCTCTTTGAAGAATAAAGTTCTCTTCCATCTTACTTTGCTCACTTCTCTTCAATCCTCTGCCTACTTAGCATTCAGTTTGCCTGACTTAGCCCTCGATCTAAGGAGTAAGCTAGGTGGCACACGGCCTGACTTGAGGAAAAGAAGTCGTCCCGTGACACGACCGCTAATGTAGTGTATTCTGCACACTTGGCCAATTTTATAGAGCTTCTCTTCTCTGTAATTTATAAAAACAACAAATTAACTGAGGTCGCTATAGAGAATAACGACATAGTATAATCGTGGTCGTTATTCCCAATAGCGACAACTAATTCAGTGTATTTTCCACACTTAGCGAAATTTAGAGACCTTCTCTCTTCTATGTAATTTTTAAAAATAATAACTTAACTCAGATCGCTATTGGGAATAACGACTTAGTATAATCGTGGTTGTTATTCCTAATAGCGATCATTAGTGGGACCCGATGGCTAATAAGGTCGGGCTCCCACTGTCTCTCTCTCTCTACACTTCACTTCGATTTCTTATTTCCCCTCTTCTTCGTTCCCAAAACCCTAAACCCCGATACCTCCCCCAAATCATCAAAAACTTTCAAAAACCCCAAAACCAAGAAGTCTCTATCACTATGACTCATCCTCACCCTCCTCCAAAATAAATAGTTTGTGAAATCCAAGGTTAAATTGAATAAATAGTTTGTGAAATCCCAGGTTAACTTGCATGAGGCAACGAGAGAGAATATATGGTTCAAATGTGGAAGGGCTAAGGTTATGCAATTTAACCTAGGATTTCACAAACTAATTATTTTGGAGGAGGGTGAGGATAAGTCATAGTGATAGAGATTTCTTGGAATTTTTGGGGTTTTCGAAAGTGTTTGATGATTTGGGGGAGCTATTGGGGTTTTGGGTTTTGGGAATGAATAAGAAGAGGAAAAAGAAATCGAAGTGAAGTGTAGAGGGAGGGAGAGAGACAGTGAGAGCCCGACCTTATTAGCGGTCACGTCCCACTAGTTATACTAGGTCGCTATTGGGAATATCGACCACAGTTATACTAGGTCGTTATTCCCAATAGCGACCTCAGTTAAGTTATTATTTTTTAAAATCACATAGAAGAGAGAATGTCTCTAAATTTCGGTAAGTATGGAGAATACACTACCTTAGTGGTCGCTATTGGGAATAGTGACGACGGTTATACTAGGTCGTTATTTTCAATAGCGACTGAATTTAAACTAAGGTCGCCCATAAGAATAGCAACAAATAAAAAAATCCCATAAAATTTAGAACATAGGCCGTTATTCTCATTAACGGCTTCGAAAATGAAAAGGCCGCTGTTGGGAATAGAGGTCGCTGCTGACATGGCACAGAGTAGCCGACGAGTGCTAATAATTTGGAAACTGGCCCTTAAATGCTAATATTTTCAAGGCAAAAAATTCTAACTCCCACATATAGGCTAGTTTCAAAAATTAATTGCAAATATAGGCCACTTGCCGAGTTATTTGCGAAGAAATGCTAGTCAAATAAAATTTTACAAAACCAATTCTACCTTTAAAAATATTTACACAATATTAAAACTAAAAATTTGCATAACTCACTATCCTATTTTAAAACTGGATATTTCACTGAAAATTAAAAAAAAAAATAAGATTAAAAAATCTTACAAAATTAAAAATAATATAAGTTGATAGTAGATTAACAGAAAGAAAGCATATAACTAATAGGGAAATATCCTAATATTTATTAATAATAAGTAGAGTAACTGAGAAACTACCTAAGGAAAATACAAAAAGAAATAGCATACAAAGTATTAGATTATAGGAACGAAGAAGCAAGCTAGTATTACCAACAACTATTATCATACAAGATATTAACCTACATGAATTAAGTAAGGATGGAAAATATTACCCCAAAAAAACCACCAATACTCTCAAAAATTAATATGATAAACATTCAAGAGTTGGAAGAAAATTACAATTATCCAGAATTTGTAGGAACTATAAGAAAAGATTTAAAAATCATAAATACAAACATAAAAGAGTTAAGTAGATATATAACATAAGACATTGAAGAATAAAAGTCATAACAAAACTTAATATAAACATTTTAGAAAATGAAGATTTAATGACAAATCTCAATTCAGAGGAAGTAGCGGAAGCCTTAAAAAATCTAAATATAACAAATGAAGAAATAAAAATAGATCAAGAAAAAGACAATATTATAACAAAACCTACAGAAAATCCAACTAATATGTACGAATATTTAAGACCACCACCTAATAAAAGACCATGTAACTTACCATGGAAATGACAAAGTAAACAAAGAAGTATGTTAGGGAAAGGAAAAAAACACCAAAATATGAACCCCACACTGAACACTATAAAAAAAAGGAATAGAAAGAAATGGCGAATGGCTAGATCTAGACTATGTAAAAGATGTACATAGAATAATAGAAGAATGGGTAAAAACATCCCTAATAGTAGGATTTAGACAAAATCTCAGTTGAAATACATTTGAGAAATTTATAAAAACAACTTTTATAGGAGCAATAGCGAAATTGTGGAATGGACTAACAGAATAAGACAGAAGTAATATAAGGAATCCAAAATCAATTGTTGATAAAGGAACACAAGAAATTTCAGCACAAAGAACCCTAGGATTAAACGAATCACAAACCACTAAAAAACAATAAGAACAGAATTTAGTGTCTATGAAAAAACAGAAAGGGTATAATATAGATAAAAAAAAGCAAAGCAAGATGGAGACTAAGCAATTTATGCATGCGAATTCAGAGAATATTTTCAAAATAGATATTACACAAAAGAAGGAAATGGTCAAATCCTTGACTCATTTCCCTAAAATTACCAAATTCATAGAATATTAACATATATAATTCATATGTAAACGAGAAAGTAAAACCAGAAATATATGCTTTAAGGTATAGGACACAATTTATAAACGATTATAGAGATAAAGTATGTCAAGAAGCCAAATAAACTATTAAGTATTATAGAACATATAAACAAAAAATTTGTTATGATGAAGCAAGACCAAATCATTGGGGATGTAATAATAACTATAATTATACAAAGCGACGTAAAACACAAATTCTAAAAATATAAACCAAATTATAAAGAATTTTGACTTTAATAAAACAAAAGATATTGCAAAAGGAAAAGCACCACAAATAATGTTGGAAAGATATCACTATCAGTAAGAAACAAACAAGCATTGGAATCAATACCAATAATAAATACATTAGAGAATCAAAATAATAATCAATTTAAAATAGAAATAGAATATTATGACTGTGAAAAATCAAATTAACAAGTAGCCCTTGTAGATGCAGGAGATACTAATTCACATATTAAATAAACAAATATAAAAATAACAGAATTAATACCATTAGAGAATCCATATTACTACTTAGACTATTATAATTATAGACATCAAATTGTGCATAAAAATAATACTGCCACTGAGGATAAATGGTAGAAATGAAATACTATTACATTTACATGTAGATCCAGAGCACAATGTTATTGAAACATTATTAAGAGCTGCCTTACATCAGCACAACCTTACACAATACAAGAAAAAAAATTCACAATAATAGTAAATAATGAAAGTATATTAATAAATAGAATATTGTGTAAATGAATTAGTAAGAGTAAAAAAATACATTATACATACTAACAGAATTTGTCTACAACGGATACGAATCAAGAAACTATCATAGTTTAATAGAAACTGGGGCAGACACTAGCTTATTCCATGAAAATATACTACAAAGATGGAAACAAGATGGATATAATAAAAAAAAAATGACTGGATTAACTGGACAACCCGTCATACTTGATAGATATCAACAAAATGTCACTATACAAATAGAAAATTACGTACTAAAAATACCAATAATATACTAGTTTGATGATATTAATAATGATATACTATCAGGAAATGACTTTTTCCAACAATACTATCATATAACTATATTACATAAATTGGTTATTTTTACAATACCTTGTCAACACCAAGCAATAACAATTAGAATAACACAACCTTATTCCAGAACAAACCTATCACATATCAGAGTTTTTCAGTCCAGCGTGGTGAATGCCAATATTTACTAAATAAAACTAGAATACAACAAGTACAAGTAACAATTACACCAAAAAATTTACAAAAATAACTAGAAGATCATTGTGGAGAAGACCCTTTAGCAAAATGACACTTAAGTAAACACACAACTCATATAGAACTAATAGATAAGAACAAAATAATAAAGATTAAACTCATTAGACATACTCCAACAGATTTATAAGAATTTAATATACATATAAAGGAACTAGTGGAAAACAATTACACAAGAAAATCACAAAGTCGACATTCATCACTAGCATTCACAGTAAGAAAACGTTCAGAAGAAAAAAAAGAAAAATCTCGAATGGTAGTAAATTATAAGGAATTGAATAAAAATATTAAAAGATTTGGATATCCACTACAAGATATACAGATACTACTAAACACAGTAAGAACAAGAAAAATATATTATAAATTTGATTGCAAATTAGGATTTTACCACGTAAAACTAACATAAGACTCAACATAGTTAACAACATTAAGTACACCACAAGATTTTTATGAATGGAACGTATTACCATTTGGATATATAAAACAGTCCAGGAGTATTTCAAGAATATATGGATAATATATTTGAGAAATACAATAATTTTATACTAGTATGCATAGATTCTAATAGGATCTGAAAACTAAGAACAACATAAAGAGCATTTACTAAAATTCATAGAAATTGTAAAAAATGCAGGTATTATACTATCAAAAAAGAAAATGGAATTGGTCAAAACTGAGATAGAATTCTTCGGAACAAAATTATCACATGAAGGAATAGAACTACAAACACATATAACAGAAAAAATAAAGACATTTCCTAATGTTCTATAAGAAAAAAGAGAAGAACAATCCATAATTGGACTACTAAATCAAACCAGATGATACATACCGAATTTATAAAAAAAACAAATTGGTTACAAAAAAAACTAAAAAAGTTTTTTAAATGGGAATGTACCTCAGAGGATGAAGAAAAACTTAAAATATTAAAACAAGAAACTTCAAAATTAAATAAGCTATGATTACCCGTTAAAAAATGTTCATGGATAATAGAAACAGATGCATGTGAAGATAATTGGGGACCAGTATTAAAATTTATCAAAATAGGTGAAAAAGAGGAAAGACTAGTCAGATATACTAATGGATCATTCACACAGACCCAACAAAATTACCACATAAATGAAAAAGAACTATTAGCAATCTTAAAAGCTATAAGAAAGTTTGAATTATTCATAATGCATATAAAATTCACAGTAAGGACAAATAATACACAAGCAAATAGTTGGATTAACAAATAATAAACCCAATTATAGCAAATAAAAGATTGATAAGACGGCAAATGAAGTTAACACATTATGACTTCTCAATAAAAAATATAAAAGGGAAATATAACTATCTAGCAGATTTTCTTATTAAGAAACTAACAATTTGCTTTTACAGGATGGAAAATAGAGTTCAGCAAATAGAACAGGATAAAGTCTTCCTAAAGGAGACTGTGGAGCATTCAACCAATTACAGTTTCAAATATGTGGTCCTCAGAGTGTATTTTACCACCATATAAATGCATAACATATTAAGAAAATGAGTGAAGGGAGTGAACCTATTAACCCACAAAATACAAGTGAAATCACCAAATAACTACACAAGAGGGAAGCTCCACATCCATACAACCAACTACATACAAAGAGAGTTTACTCTCAGATCCTCCAAAATATTCCAAGAATGATTTAATTTTACAATATATTGAGAAATTATGTCAGACCACCCAGGTCAACCAATTTAGCAAAACTATTTTGCCGCAACATATAAACAAAGCGGTCACACTACCAGAAGCAAATCCAAAGACAGTAAGAGTGTTATTCGAAAGGGGATAATCCACTGCATATATCCATCCAAAGAATGCGAAGATCTTAGCCAGCTGCCAAGAGATGTATATAAATATGCTAAGAGTTATTTTGGTCTTACAAAGGCCTCCAAAATATATGTCTGGGTATTTTCAACCATTCCATAATTCCTTGAAGATGACGAAGAACTACCTGCAAAGCATATTATCAAGATAAGGTTGACTATGCAAGTCCTGTTTGGAGCAACCAATATTATACCATATAAAAATGAAGAATTTGAAAAACAAATCCCAGAAAGAAGAGCTATGGGATTTTGAACAATGTCTTGTGAACTGAAAGACATACAAAATAGAGACAATAACATATGGTTCTATGATAGCCCTGACCCACAAAAATAATGATTTACAGCATTCTAAAGATTAAACAACCACAATTAAATAAAGAAGTCTTTGATAGTTGGTATCAAAATATAGATAAAGGAGTCATGACAATGACATAAGAGACAACTGTCCACTACTGTAGATTGATGAGGATGGAACCACATCACAGATGTAGACAATGCAGAAAAGAAAAAGATAAGGCCGACGACGAGTTATTTCTTATCTAAAGCACGTGGAGATGCTGGCTAGAAAAGAATCTCTAAAAACATAAATAGTGACGTATTAGCCTCAATTATTTACCTATGATGCAAGTAGCGATGTAATCAGAACAATAATTGTAACTGATGTAAAGTCATCCCTTCCTCTATAAAAGGGGAGGCTAAGTAAGGAAGAAGAGAGAAGATCCAAGAAGGAAAAATTATATATAATCTTGTAAGAAGAGTTTGTTTGTAAGTGGTCTGGAATCAATAAAGACTACATTTTTTGTTAAGCTCTTGTACAATATAAGATATGAATAATTAGTCTCTTTTTCTCAGGGAGAGTTTAGTAAGTCTCTTCCTGAAGGATCTTGCAAAAAGACTCATTTGTAACTTTCTATAGTTAGACTGTACACCTAGTAGCAGAAAACGAGTTAGGTTGTGGTTGCATGTACCGAAGTGCTACTAGTTGTTTTAGACGTATCTCTTGGATAAAGCTCTTCTCAAGATCATAATAGTCCTAAGATGGGAGGAACGTAAAAGGAGCACTGAAATCAGGGTGCATCCGAGAGGTATTTTATCCATTGGTCGTAACTTACAGAATAGCTCAAAGAAGTTTAACTAGGCCGGAAGCATGATGGACCATTTTGTTTCGATTTTTATGTTACCCTTAGAAATCTCTCTCTACTCCTGATTTCATACTAGTTGTTTTAAATCACAAAATCACTAAAAAGAATAATGGATAATAATAGTTTCAGTCTTGCCTAAGAAATTTATGAATTAATGACTAACTATCAAGGAAGTAATAGAATGTTAGTTTTTTATATTTATTATCCTTATAGAGTGACAAGTATGTATAATTTTTATGAGTTCAAATTATTTTTCTTTAGCATACAGAGAGTAATAATAATTATAACAATAAATCAAATTAATTCTGGAGAAACTAGTAATATAAATGTCCAAATAATTGATGAACTAACTTTTTTTGAAAGATTTTTATTATTTTATGAAAATTATGAATTTGGTATTTATATCTGGAGCCCTACAACAACATATAGACAATTTCAACAAAAAAAGAGCATATAGAGGAAGAAAATGAACATATGGAAGAATCTGAATAACCCCCATATGATAATGGTAGTGAAGTATCAAAAACAAAATCAGAAGCTATGACAGATCTGGAACTTATGCTTGATTATTTTAATATTTTTAAGATTGATAATGCACATTATTTTCAAGAATATTATTTTAAAGAAAACTATAATCGTGATGTTTTTTTATACTCTGTTAATTTCTATTTACATGTGATTTCACGCTACGCATCAAGTTGATTTAAGAGCAAGGTTTTTAAGTAAGTAACTCTTGCCTAAATTCCTCAAAAGATTTATTACAATTTAAGTAGTCAACAAAATTAATTAAATAGATTAAATAGAAAATATTACAAAAGTAAAATTTAAAATTAAACAAAGGTCGCACACCCTATAAAAAATATTATAGAGAAGTATAGAATTTTATTTGAGAACTAGCCCTTATTCGTAAATACTTTAGAAACCAGCCCATTTTTGCAAATAGTTTCAAAAAATGGGCTGAATTTATAATTAACTTGGAGAAAGGGAGACGGTTATTCTTCCGCCCGCTTTTGGGACAGGAGAGTTTTGGGGACTTAGAGCATCCACAGTCGTTTAAAGGGGAAAAATAGCAAAATGGCAAAATAAAATTAACAATTTTGTTAGTTTGTTGTAGTTGTGAAATGCAAAATATATCCAATTCAACGGCAAAGTTAAACGGACAAAACATGAAGTTTCATCCGACTAAATTATCTTAATTATTTTTATAGATTTTCGAATATTGTAATATTTTTTAAATTTTTAAATTTTTTTTATGACCCACGGTAAGACGAAACATGATGGAATTTGCCATTAATTTTACTATTGATCACTTAATTAACGGGCTAAACTGAATATTTGACTAATTAATCAACCTAATTTAAAAAACTAATTATATAACTATTAATTAAAACCATAGTATTAATCAAATTGTTTAGTATTAATTAAGACCTAAGAGTATGATCCTTATTCCTTGGACGCAACATCATGTTTCGTCGGTGGATTTTTTTAAATAAAAAATTAAAACTTTTTCGTCCGAGGATTATTCTAAAAAGAAATCCTAAATTCGTCTGATGTTTGAAAAAATAATAAAATAATAGGGCCCTATAATATGACAATTGCCAAATCGTTTCTCAAATAAAGCAAACTATTGTTGCAAAAAATGAAAAAAAAAACGACATATTGGCAAACAACTCTAGCGACTTCTTTGCCAACCAATGGAAAAATGGCAATTTAGCAAACAACTGTGGATGCTCTAAGTCACTTTTTAAAACTATTTCCCAAACAAAGTAACTTTCCAAACTATTTTCCTAAGGAGGTGTTTGGTTATTTGTAAAATATATTCAAATCATGAAGAAAATAATTTAGGGAAAAGAAATCTTGGGAAATGAGTTCTAAAAAAGTGATTTGTTTTGATGTAGTTTTATTGTAGTATAAGATATAGAGGGGAGAGAGAGAAATTTTAAAAAAAAGTAGTAAAAAATTATTGTAGAGAAGTAGGTAGAATTATTTTATTGGATAGTGTAAAAAGAGATGAGAGAGAAACAATTAACAAATGATTAATAGTAGCACTACAGTGCGATTCCACTGACTTCTGGGGGTTTTTTTTCTTCCGTATTTCAGATAGTGCTACAGTAGCGCTGCTGTAGCTACAATATGAATCCAAATCCAACCAAAATACATCAAAACAAATCTGTGAACAGTGCACTTTCTTGGATTTCTTTTCACTACAGTGTTCAACTGCGGCTATAGCTCTTTTGAAGTCGCAGTTCAACTACGACTTATTCTATGTTTTTTTTAACACCGTAGTTCCCAACTGTGGCTTGAGTGAAAACAGGAAAATACTTGACACATAGAACCAAGTGGTGGGGACTTAGAAAAAAATCTAAACTTTTTATGTTAAAAAGATGTCGCAGTTCCCAATTGCAACCTCGACTATATAGAGACCACAATTCCCAACTACAGCCCCAAGAGGGGCTCATTTCGATTGCAATTTAGTATATCGGGATCCTCTCCCTCCTATTCACTTTATCTCGCTCTCCACTCTGAAACTCAAACCCCAAAACCCTAGATCCCCAATCTCCCCAACTGCGGCCTCTCCTCATCTTTGTCAAATCTCTTCCAAAAATTCAAGCTTCACAATATCCCTCCTTCCTCCACTTGAATCTCTCTAATCATGAAGCCCTAATTCCTTGAGAATTCCATCGATTTCAACTCTTTCTCTCCAAATCAAAAGACTAACCCAGGAGATAGAGAGAGGTCTCTACAATCCTCCACACTCATCTTCGACATCACCTACGCCGTAATCTTCCGCCGTCAAGTTCCGTAATTTTTCAAGGTAATCATAAACCATAAACTATAATTTTTGTTATATGTACTCAAATTCGTTTATTATGTTTGTGATTAGATAATGACTCACAAATTTGAGATTGTTGCACATGTATGAATCGATATGAGTAGTGTATTGGAATATTGTGAAGGGACAATTCGATTTGGTTAATACGAGTAGTTTATAAACATAATCTTTGTAATAGGATAATGACTCACAAATTTTTAAATTGTTGTATATGTATGGATTGATATGAGTTGTATTGAGATGTTGTGAAGGCACAATTCTATTTGGTTAATACGAGTAGTGTATGTATGTTGTGTTTGTGATTGGATTAATATGAGTAGTGTACTAAGAATTGTATGCTGCCATTACCATATTAATTGACTAATATTTGCAATACTACAATGCAGCGTCATATTCGACATAATGGAACGAATGCCGGACCATCGGGTAGTAGTAGTAGGTCCCGTGTAAGCAATATATTTTAGATGTCAGAATAATACATTTATTTTCATGTGTTTTCTAAAAAGTATCTATTTTTTGCAGCACGATACAGATGAGGCTGTTGGTACAAGTGGTTGATGACCCTCGACTAGTACTGGTCGACCATCTACTAGCGAACAAGCACCTACACATGTAAGTTTACTTTGATTCATTATCATAAATTTGAGTTTTAGATATAACGTCGTGACTAATTAAACTAATTACTCATGTTTTTTTAGGTTATTGGACAATCATCTACTCCCATCGATGTTGGCCAGGCATCTTCGTCGTGATACACATGCAGGTCTAGGACCCATAGACCCTACATCATGACGTTACAAGAAAGACACAGGTCTCAGTCGGTCTGAAACGGCTCATCAAAGGAGTGCATGTCCTGTGTACACACACTGTTACCCATGCATCTGCGTACTTACAGCTTGTTAGTCGACATGACATTCTACAGAATAGGATTAATGGGCATTATGAAGATAGATCGTGCACTGCTTACAACTCTTCTTTAGAGATGGCGGTCGGAGACAATACATTCCATTTTTCCGTAGGTGAGATGATTGTGACACTACAGGATATTGTTGTCATTTCATGACTTCCAATCAATATGATGGTTGTGACGAAGATAGGATATTGCTGTCATTTTGGGACTTCTGATCGATAGGATGACATTTGATGGAGAGGAGTTTGTCAGAGAATAGCTCGGTGTTGAAGCCGATGAGATGCCTTTAGTGGGCCAATCGATACAAATTTCATTACTAAAGTCGATGTTCTCCACATTCCTGAACGATGACTCAAACGAATAAAATGTTGAGTGCTAAACCATAGTGTGTATGCTTACACTATTTGGAGGAGTTATCTTTCCGAGCTCCTCGAGTGATGTCGTACCACTCATGTATTTGTCATTGCTCCCCGATCTTAGGATGGCCAGCCGACATAGTTGAGGTAGTGCGGCATTAGTGTCTTTGTACCGGAATTTTTGTATGGGGGAGTTGAATGCGAATGACGGGGCCGATGGTAATGCTGCAAATATGGAGTTGGGAACGTATCAGTATCACCCCAAATAAGAAGGCAGTCGGCTTCGCTTAGTGTGCACTGGACTGGGGGATACACATGGAGAGATAAATCACGTGATGTTTTGACATACTAAAGAGATGAGCTTGACCATCTTTGAGATGAGTATGTCGTGTGGCAGCCATACACAGAAAACTGATTGGATAGGCTACTACCGGCATGCATAGCAATGAGACAGTTGTGGTTGACTAGAGTGCCACTCATGATCTTTTATGTATAGAGTTATACTTTCCCGAACGAGTCATTCGACAGTTTGGACTGCAGTAGAACATCGCAACACCCCGATCGTACGACACTGCCCTACACAGTATAAAGGGAATGGGTCGCTTGCCGGATCTATTGGTGTATGTATGCTCTAGAGGCTAGTTGTGTATTGACATTACTTGTTTACATTGTGTCATGATATTTATTTCATATATAGGGCATTTCATTTATTGTGTTGTTTATTGTGATTAAATGAACACAATAAAGTCCTTAGAATAATAGGTTCAATACTTTGAGATATCAAATGAATGACTTGATTGTGAGATCCTATTGGTTAATTGTAATCAGAACACTATTCTTAAATATCTCTAGTCAAGTATTATTGTGAATTAAACAACAACAATACATAGAGACTAGTATGTGTGTAGACTGATGACCATATCTCACGGGTCATGGATATGAGATTTCAAGTCTTCCCATAGGTACATATTAGAGTAATAATGTACCAGACTGACCCACCATGAGAACGTTGTATGGATCATTACGTGAGTGTCATAAGCGGTTCTCACAGTGACCATGGTGTACATAGCCCTTTGACTTGAAGTCACTACTGTTTCCCTTACATGAGAAGTGTATGTTTTAATGTCATCAAATATTGCCTGTAATAAGGTGATTATAAAGTCGACTATTGGATATACTACAAATCATGCAGAGGGATGTGAGTGACTTAGATATGATTTGTCCCTCATACATAACATGAGCGATATCTATGGACCTTTTGATTGAGTGAGACTGCAAAATGCATGGTCGTGCTCAAATGAGTCAATATGAGATATTGAGCTCATTTGTTTTAATAAGTCTACTCGGGCATCAAGAAACCAAATATCGAACTATACAAGGGTAACACTGATGTAAAACCAACCCTAAAATAGAGAATTTCTAAGAATTTTAATGGGTTAATTTTACCAACATGAAAGTGCTGATCTAAGTTAGAAATTTTTACCAGTTAACAGGTTTGATGGGTTTTCAAGAATTGAATCAAATGTAACAGTCCCAATTAATAATTCAACCTTAATCAATAAGTAAATCCCTACGTGTTTTAGCAAGTAAAAAGTGCAATACTGATTCGTACTCTAATCTAGCATGTGGATCACTCAATCTCAGTATTTTGTGGTCGACAGGCAAATTAGATAATATACTAGATAATATGGCAGTAAACATAAATACTTAATAAGGGAAAGAGTATACCGAATGTGAAGAAACAGCGTAGATCTTTGGTGGAACACAGCAATGCAGCGAACCACGGCAGCAACGACCCACGTGGGTGGGCAGATCTGATTCCGGCGATGAGAGGAGGCGGCGAGCGGGTCGGCGACGGCTGGATGCGACGGAGAAGGAGGGTTGTGGGGTGGAGGTTCGGTAGTGGTGGTGATGGGTCACCGGAGTGTGGGGGGTGCAGGATTGGGTTCGTCGGGACGAAGGTGAAGGAGGGAGGGGTTCGGGAGAGGGGATTTGGGGCTTCTGGATTTGGGGTTCGGGTGTTGGTAACGGGAGAGGGGGAGGGTGACGGCGTGAAGGTAGGGCGGGTTTGAAGAAGAAGACGAGGAGTGGTTTTAGGTTGGTGGGGATCGGGATAGGGGAGAAGGAAGAAACTGGAGAGGATGAAGAACTGTTGAAGAGGTGGCGGCTGGGTATGTGGAGAAATAGGATTAGGGTTTTTTTTGTGATTAGGGTTTTTGTTTATTTGGGATTAGGGGAGATTGTATTTGGAATTTTTAATTGGGGATAAATTTTAGAATTAATCACTAATTCTAAAACTAGATTAGGATTTATCACAAACCCTAATATGGGTCTCAATTGTATCACACAAAGGAGAAGGAGGAAGAGCAAAAACTCAACACAGATTTTTTTATATCAATAATGGCATACTTTTCTCATTCATCTCAGGGCCTTTAAATAGGCTCAATTACATCTTGAAACATATCTCCAAAATATTCTCAGAATCTAAAAATTACAAAAAGATTACATATGGCTATAATTGCCAGAAATAAAAATGGTAATAAAATAAAAATCCTAAACTATAAAGATGTCCTCATCATTCTCTCCGGGTGGGAGAGAGCTCGACCCAGTCGAGTCAAAACCAGTGATCATGTCATCGTGCTCCAAAAGATCTGGATCCAGTTGCGGGAGCCCCTCACGACCACTGCAAGTGTCATCCAACTTCGGCTTGTTTTTCCACCTTACCAAATACTTGTGCATACCACCATCTCTAGTAGAGATTATCTGATCATCTAAAATATTATCCAATTCTTCTGTCGATGGGTAAGTAATATCTGGTAGTGGAGGTAATGGGGGAATCTCACCATTAGGCTGGAGGGTAGGCTCATCTATAAGAAAATTTCTAGGGTTGAATTTTGAGCCTTCATAAAGTACTAGATCCTCAATATTGAAAATTTTACTTATGCCAAAACCTTCAGGAAGGTCAACGACATAGGTACTATTATTGATTGAATGTAGAATCTTAAATGGGCTTGCAGCACGTATGTTCAAGTTCTTAACGGGTCCAACAGGAAACCGTTCCGGATGAATCCGAACCATCACTTCGTCACCAATATCAAAAGTTATAAATTTCCGTCTAGTATCAGCTATTAACTTGTAGTTAAAATTATTCTCATTAAGTTCCTTGGAAATTTCTCTATGCAAGTCATGAATGTTATATGCAAATGTGGGTGCAGACTCTGTGACTTTATGATGTTCTAATACATGAGTAGAATCTATGGGTTGCCAAGTGACTTGGGAAGGAATGGGTGTCTCGGGTATACTCAATAGAGGTGACTGGATAGGCTGAATACAATTGAGAGACTGGTCATCCTCTTTTTCATCAAAATCATCACTTATATTAGGTTCATAGGTAAACTCATTGTCGGGCTCATCAGCGATGACTGCGGTACCCTCTACTATATTAATCCTACTTGGACTAGGACAGTTGCCAGCAACATGACCGTATCCCTTACATTTATAGCACTTAGTGAGAGGGTCAACCTTACTGTAATCTCTTTCGGTGTTCTTACCCGTATTGGCATTTCTAAGTGGATAGGAATTTGAAGTATGTTTATTTGGGTAAGACTTGTTAGAGTACTGAGGAGAGGAGTGCTCAGGTCTAGAGGGGTCAGGAGGATTCATTCTAGAGGAATGATCCATCGAATCGCTGGACTTGTAATGGGAACTAGCTTTAAGGGAATCCATGTCAAGGACTAGGGCGTAGGCTGCCGCTATTGAGTCCACGTTTCTATAGATGAGCTCGTTCCTAAGGTCAGCTCGTAGTCCAGCTCTGAACCTAGAGAGAGTTTGTTCTTCACTCTCTTTACCTAACGCATTGCACCGAATAAGGAAGTCATCGAATTTATCGACATATTCTTGTGTGGATTTACTTCCTTGATACAATTGGTTCCACGAATCTAGCAATCGGGTGTGGAACGATAACGGTACATACCTCTCAGTGAGCTTCTCTTTCATGGCCTCCCAAGTGGCTATGGGTGCCAGGCCTCGGCCTCTGCGGGCATGTTCAAGATTGGTCCAATGTTGTTGAGCTTTACCCGTTAATTTCATAGTTGCAAATTTAACTTTAAGGGCTTCGCTCATGTCGAACCACACAAAATAGTGGTCCATGGCACGGACCCAATCAAGGTAAGCTTGGGGTTCCATGTGGCCTTCAAATTGGGGAACGTCAGCCTTAACGTTCTTTTTATATTGTTCGTCAGGGTCACGTTCTTGACGTCGATCGTCATGAACATTCCCTTGAGGGATCTGACGATGGCCATGACGCTCAGGGACAATTGTTTGATTTAGCTCCACTTTCTCAAGCCTCTGATTGATATTGGCAAGAGTTGCTTGGATGGCAGCTAGGGTAGCGGAGATATCAGAATTGTCCATTTCAGGTCTGGGAAGTCTAGGGTTCCTAATTGGGTGATTGGGAAGGGATAGGAAAGGCTCCTCAGGGTCTGTGATGGTGCTGCGAAGACGCATTCACCAAAAGTGGAAATTATGGGGTATGTGTCCTAATTTTTTTTATTTTTTTTTATTTTTTTTTAAATGAATCTGAAATAAACTAAAATAAAAGAAGAAGAAAAAGATAAAAAACTACACAATCCTAAATGAATGCAAAATGATGCCTACGATGCAAGAACTAAGGTTTTAAGAACCTTTGCTCTGATACCAAAATGATGTAAAACCAACCCTAAAATAGAGAATTTCCAAGAATTTTAATGGGTTAATTTTACCAACATGAAAGTGCTGATCTAAGTTAGAAATTTTTACCAGTTAACAGGTTTGATGGGTTTTCAAGAATTGAATCAAATGTAACAGTCCCAATTAATAATTCAACCTTAATCAATAAGTAAATCCCTACGTGTTTTAGCAAGTAAAAAGTGCAATACTGATTCGTACTCTAATCTAGCATGTGGATCACTCAATCTCAGTATTTTGTGGTCGACAGGCAAATTAGATAATATACTAGATAATATGGCAGTAAACACAAATACTTAATAAGGGAAAGAGTATACCGAATGTGAAGAAACAGCATAGATCTTTGGTGGAACACAGCAATGCAGCGAACCACGGCAGCAACGACCCACGTGGGTGGGCAGATCTGATTCCGGCGATGAGAGGAGGCGGCGAGCGGGTCGGCGACGGCTGGATGCGACGGAGAAGGAGGGTTGCGGGGTGGAGGTTCGGTAGTGGTGGTGATGGGTCGCCGGAGTGTGGGGGGTGCAGGATTGGGTTCGTCGGGACGAAGGTGAAGGAGGGAGGGGTTCGGGAGAGGGGATTTGGGGCTTCTGGATTTGGGGTTCGGGTGTTGGTAACGGGAGAGGGGGAGGGTGATGGCGTGAAGGTGGGGCGGGTTTGAAGAAGAAGACGAGGAGTGGGTTTAGGTTGGTGGGGATCGGGATAGGGGAGAAGGAAGAAACTGGAGAGGATGAAGAACTGTTGAAGAGGTGGCGGCTGGGTATGTGGAGAAATAGGATTAGGGTTTTTTTTGTGATTAGGGTTTTTGTTTATTTGGGATTAGGGGAGATTGTATTTGGAATTTTTAATTGGGGATAAATTTTAGAATTAATCACTAATTCTAAAACTAGATTAGGATTTATCACAAACCCTAATTTGGGTCTCAATTGTATCACACAAAGGAGAAGGAGGAAGAGCAAAAACTCAACACAGATTTTTTTTATCAATAATGGCATACTTTTCTCATTCATCTCAGGGCCTTTAAATAGGCTCAATTATATCTTGAAACATATCTCCAAAATATTCTCAGAATCTAAAAATTACAAAAAGATTACATATGGCTATAATTGCCAGAAATAAAATGGTAATAAAATAAAAATCCTAAACTGTAAAGATGTCCTCATCAAACACGTTCTATGCCTTGTGGTCAATTAAGATATCTGGATAAAGGGATTAGACTACATGGTAGCATCGGTCACAGATAGGCTATGTCAAATTAATGACATTCCCGTTACTTGAGTAGTAGTGATGTATTGCTAGGCACCGCTCACTGCTTGCAATACTAGAATATAATTTTAGTATTAATGTCAACGTAATGGGAACCTATAGGGTCACACACTTCGAATGGATCGAAATAGGGATTTATATTCATAAGATGAATTTAATTAGGAGTCTAAGTAACCGCTCTCCTAACGAGCTTATCGAACCTTCTGATCCCGAATGGTATCCAAGTTCGGCCTCAAGCCATGCTGAAACTTCCTCGCTTTTCTAGCTTCATCCAAAACGAGCCCAGGAGCGTACCTTGACAACTGAGTGAATTTAGTTCCATATTCCCGTGCTGACATGATGCCCTGATGCAGGTTCATGAACTCCATTACTTTCTTCTCCTGTATGTCTAAGGGAAAGTAGTGCTCCTTGAACTCTACTAAGAAAGCCTCCCAAGTCACCGCCTCTGCGCCGAAGGTCCTCTTCACAGAATTCCACCACACGCTCGCATTTTCTCCAGTTGCATCATAGCCAACTTTACTTTGCTAGGTACAGGGGTCTCCAGAACCTCGGAGACAGTATCTATCTGCCTTATCCAGTTGTTAACTGCGTTGGGATCGGCTTGTCCCTCGAAGACCGGTGGCCCGCTTAATGGATTCCACCTGTTTGATGGGATTCGCATTTGGAATTGCCTTCCCTGCTCCATGGTGCCGACCTACTCTAGTTGTCATGAAGGCATTCAGAGTCTGATAGACAATAGCAATCTCGGTTTCCAAATCGAGCCTGCCTCCATTAGAACTTTCAATTCCATCACCATTGCTTCTAGTTCGTGGGCCTGCCATTGCTCTGAGTCTACAACACACATCATTTGGTTAGAAGAAATAATCTCATAAGAATCCTCATCAATGCTCAGAACATAAATTTTTATTCAATTGCCAAAATTTCATATACAAAAAATAGTAATAAATAAATTGATTTATTCCAAGTAGTTCATACATCACTGAAAAATAGCTAAACAACTTTATTTTTTATATATCATATCTAGAAAATAAAACAAGCATAATAATAATCAGACGTGATGACGCCTCTTGGCTTCTTTGAGTTCTTCCCGTAGTTCCTCAAGTTCTGTCTCTAGCATGTTGCAACGTTTCTTAAGATCCTGCTTCCCCAAATGGTATAGTTGTCCAACTGGGAGAGATGTCGCGTTGATGCACATCGACACTTCTCGAGGCTCTTTAGTCTGACATTCAAATCCACAATAGTTTGTTTGTCCTTTGCAAGAAGTTCCTCATAATGGGTCACTTGCCATTTATATCGGTACACCTTACGTCGAAGTGACACGATGACACGTTCCTTCCTGGTCAGCTTAGGTAATTCATTTGAAGATTCACCCGAAGATTCCCTAGGAGTGGGAGTGATCTCCCGCGACTCCTGTGGTTCCTCTTCTTCCTCTGACTCTTCTTCAGACTCCTCTTCCGGGTCTTCCTCGGAGACCTCTAAGGGTTCCTCGAGAAAAAAAAACAACTTCTTCCACATATTCCATATGATCGTGATTGTCTGCCATCCTACAGAAAAGGAAAAAGAACATCAGTACAAGTATAGAGTAACATAAATTCAAGTTCAAACAGCAACACATTCTTGACTTTAAGACTAATACACACACTCTAATGTCCACCTAGGTTTATTCCCCACACCATGTTTAGTGTTACTTATTGAAGCATGCTCTGATACCACTTCTGTAGCGCCCCAAATTTCCATAATAGAAATAAGAGACACAAATCTAGAATCTTTACTTCAAATGTAAATCAAACACGTACAATTACAGGGAAATTTAAAACTTTCTTACAATAGTCCATAATACAATGCACATCGAAATTTTAAATACACTTTTATTACAGCTTGTTCCAAACAGTTAAACTCAAACTTCTCATAAACCTCAGCTTTAACTCTTGTCTAAGCCATTCATTTGCAAATCCTGCAAAACTGACGAAAACTGTGGGTACGTCAGTCTAATGCAACTGATGCAAAGATGATAGAAGCAACGACACTCCAAAGTCTCACAACCACACACTTGTTGCACAAATAAAAAAAACAATAATGAAAGAATCATAAATCAACAATTAATAATGAAATTGAAAGAATAAATGTGTGTCACGGAAAATAAGCAAAGATGCATAAAACAATGTTCAAGAAAACACAATGCACATGATGCACACTAATGCATACTTGTTCGAATTCTATGCATCCCATACTACATAGGTCCGAGGGCAAGCCCTTAGTGTTCACCTCATTTAGGGTTCAGTCCCTCGCTGTGCAATCCTATATCGGTGACAGAAGCAAGATTAGACACTCCGCGAATAGGCCTCAGCCTCATAATACATCCACCTGACTATACAAGTGTAAACGTGTAAGCATCTCATGAGCATCACTCTTAACTCTAGAGAATCACCTCCCTGCCATACTTTTTGCAAATAGACCCCAATCCTGGAATACAATCCGTCAGAATGTACAAGTGTACCATGCGAACATACCATACATTCTGCAAATAGACCCCAGTCCCGGAATACAATCCGCCAAACTGTACAAGTGTACCGCGCGAACATACCAAATTCATCTCACTTATAGACATTCTGTAAATAGACCCCATTCTCGAAATACAATCCGCCAGACTGTACAAGTGTACCGCATGATTGTACTAGAGAGACATAAAAGACACAGTCCCGGAATACAATCTGCCCGACTGTACAGTGCTCATACTTACATTGCCCAAGTTCCATCTGTCACGCTCCACTTCCTAAAATATGGAATACGAGTATGTAACGTAAGCCCAACAAATGATGTAAACACCATCCATAAGCTGTACCAGACTAACTCAACAATATGAAATAACAATCACAACCACACAAGAAGATATAATCACATAAACAAAGATCAACTTTAATAATAAATGAAATAATCCAAATAATAATATCTAACATCTGGGATAAAAATTAACTCAGGGTCATAAAAGCCCCAAAACAAAGTATAATATCAAGACAATGTTCAAAAGAATAATCTAACAATAAAGTAAATTTAGCAGCGCAATCTTTAGTTCCATCTTCTAGAATCGTTGCTCACCAATTTCTTCTGGTATTGTTCCTCCATTACCTGTAAATTCTTGATCTAAAAAGAGAGAAAATAATATCCATAGAGCAAGTCATGGACAACAAGTAGAGGGAAACAGAGAATAATAGGAAGCATGTATGTCAAAGGGACGGGGTCAAAGTCAATAACAAAGACAAGGAATGACAATAGTGTCAAAGAGTCTATGTTTAATCATGTATTTAATTAATAGTTTCAATTCAGGTCCAATGTTGATGACAGTATACAGGATCAAGCATGAAATGTCAAATGTAGGTTATTAATCATTTTATTAACCTATCTAGTGCACGTACTACTGCATCCCATTCCACAGGTTCGGCGCAAGCACACAGTGTACACTTTAGACTGATGGTGAATTCACGGTTCTTGTAATCAGCCCAGTAATCAGTGTTTAATGTTCAATGAAAGTAATTATCAAGCAGTATTTTATGATCATCAGTCAGTACAAGTCCAGCAGTAGGGCCCGACCGAGTACAATTTCCGATTGTTCACTACCAAGTCATCCCATAATACCCCAGCTTGTTATCATTTTATTTTATCCTATGTGAGCATGCAAGAAAGTGTCAATGTTGTATCATGCTAGGTGTGTCTAATTCTACTCGTTACAAACAAAACAAGAGGCAAACATATTAATTAAGCACAAATCACACAATCTAGACAGCATAACGTTGTTGTACAAAAATATAGATTACCGCTACTACAGAAAGGCAAATCTGGATTCGTCAGAAATTCTAGAAACTAGACTCTCTTCCGGTTCCAGCAAATATATATACGACATATGAAAGTTATAGAAAATAGGGTGAAAATCTTATTCTTTTCATATTTTATGTTAAAGCAACAAGTTATAAATTGTGTTCACCTATATGTTTTAGGTCAGAAAACTCATCAATTAAATCTACAAAAATTTAGGGTAGTTCCTACACATGTCTAGTCTTAGCCAAATTTATTTCATATTTTTTATTTTACTGTTAACATGTTCTACTTAATTACGGAATAGAAAGATATGCATGAATTTGTGAATCTGAAAATTCAGACACGGTTGTACTAAAATACTAATATCTAACAGATTATAACTCAGAATTCAGATCCATTAAAAGTTCTGGAAAATAGATTCTTGTGGCTATAATTCATGTTCAGAAAGTTATTTCAAATTACAACAGCAACATGGTCAAAAATCTGATACAAAAAGGAACAAATAGCAGTCCTAAAAATAGTTTGATATGAATAGGCAACAACTTTATCTTACAACCATATAATTCATGCTAATGAACAATCAAAGTGATGTTAAATGTTTAATATGCATAATTCTAGTTTTAAGATGCAATTTCACAGGCATGGTAATCAATTCATTAAATTAAATTCAATTGAACATATTCAGTTCATCAAACACTTCTATAATTTTGCTCAATCTAAATTTCCGTTTGGGTCAGGAAAAAGTTCAAGAACTCCATTTAAGTTTGAGTTCCCGACATTTTTTGAGGGGGATCCCACATAATGGATTTGTAGTGCCAAGCAATTTCTAGAGTTTTATGAGATAAATGATTCTAAAAAATTGAGATTTACGTCCTTGAATCTCAATGGGAAGGCGACGCAGTGGTATCGTAGGCATATAAGAAACAAAAGGGATACGATCTCATGGTAGCAATTCCTCGAGGAGTTGATTACGAGATTCTAGCCTACTGAATTTCAAGATTATGAGGGGATCTTGTCGAAACTAAGTCAAAAGGAAGATTTATAGATTTATGTCCAAGAATATGATAGGCTTTCAAATTTTGTAGAGGATTGGACAGAGAAGCACTTCTTGAGTACTTTTCTAAGTGGGCTAAGAGATGAAATTTGTTGGGATGTGAAGGCACAAAGAACTAAGATGAAGAAATTTGTTGGGATGTGAAGGCACAAAGACATAAGTGCAAGCTCAAAAATTCTTTTTCCTTGAGATGTTTGAAGATGATGATGAAGTTAGTACAGAGGAAATAAGAGTTGAAGAAGGCTCTAGAGTTCTCAGAGATTGAGAACTAATGAAAATTTCATGTCATGCTCTTGTTGGTTCTTCAAGCAATCCCCATACATTGAGATTAAAAGGCAAGATCAAAGGAAAAGATGTGAATATCTTAATTGATACATGGTCAACTCACAACTACATTGATCCCCAAACTGCCAACAAAACTAACCTGTATATTTCACCTGAGCCCAAATTCAAAGTGGTTGTAGCCAATAGGAAAGTGATACATAATGAAGGAAGGATAGAGAAGGCATCACTCATAGTACAAGGGGTGAGTTTTTCAGTTGAGTTGCTGATTCTACCTTTGGGTCATTCTCAAATGGTTTTGGGCGCTCAATGGCTTTGATCTATAGGAATAGTGACTATGGATTTTAAGTTGCTCGCTATAATTGGCTGAGAGACTGATGGTTTTACAAGAGGTGAAGGAAGGGCAGTTACAAATGATTAGTGCTGAAGAATTATTCAAGGAATTAAATTGTTCAAGTCAAGCTTTCTTGTTACATTTGAACTATATAGAGAACTAAACATGTCACCCAACTGCTACAATAGTGACTCCTACAGACAACAGTGCAATTGGATAAAATGAGCTCTTGGTGCAGCAAGTTTTGAATCAATTTCCTGAGGTCTTTACTCCACAAATTAGTTTGCCACTGCAGAGGTCTATTAATCATCAAATGTCCTTGATTGAAGGTACAAAGCCAGTATGCATTAGACCCTACAAACATCCCTATTATCACAAGAATGAAATAGAAAAGCAAGTGAAGGAAATGCTAGACTCAGGGATCATTAGAATTAGTTGCAGTTCATATGCATCACCCGTAATTCTTATCAAGAAAGCAGATGGAAGTTGGAGGTTATGCATTGATTATAGGGCCCTTAATGCTCAAACTATCAAATCTAAATTCCCTATACCAATTATTGATGAACTATTGGATTAATTGTATGGAGCAAAGTTCTTTTTCAAGATAGACTTGAGGTCGGGGTACCATCAAATTAGGGTTAATGAGCAAGACATCCACAAAACAGCATTTAGGACTCATCAAGAGGATTATGAATTTGTGGTTATGCCTTTTGGGCTTACAAATGCACTCGCAACCTTTCAAAGCTTGATGAATGAAATATTTCAAGATTACTTGAGGAAATTTTTCCTAGTGTTCTTTAACGACATATTGGTATATAGTCATACTCTTAAAAGCCACTTATTTCACCTTGCTACAACCCTATCAGTGTTAAAAGTGCATCAACTGGTGGACAAGGAAAGCAAATGCAGTTTTGCAAAGGAGTCAGTAGGGTATTTGGGGCTTGTTGTCAGTTCACAAGGAATATTAGTAGATAATACTATGGTAGCAGCAGTAGCTAATTGGCCCTTGCCTAAATCAATGAAGGAACTGCAAGGGTTTCTTGGGTTAACTGGATATTATAAAAAATTTGTGAAGGGATGTGGAGGAATTGCAATTCCTTTGACTCAGTTGTTGAAGAAGAATAACTTTGAATGCATTCATGCAGCTATTGAAGCCTTTAGTCAGCTTAAACAAGCCTTAATCTCTGCTCATGTACTTGCATTGCCTGATTTCTCCAAGGGTTTTGTTTTGGAGATCGATGCAACCATGACTGGGATTGGAGCAGTTTTGATGCAGACTCAACATCTAATAGCTTACATGAGTAAAGGATTGAAGGGGAAATCTTTAGCTTTATCTATGTATGAAAAGGAAGTATTTACCATTTTGTCAGCCATCAAGCATTAGAGGCAATATTTGTTGGGTAGAGAATTTATCATAAGGACTAATCAAAAGAGCATTAAGTTTATTTTGGAGCAAAGAATCAGCACTGAGATGCAAGTGAAGTGGTTGTGAAAATTGTTGGGTTACAATTTCATAGTTGAATACAAAAAGGGAGAGATAATGTTGGAGCTGACAGTTTATTAAGAAAGAGAGAGGTGCAGAAGACTTCTGCTTGTGAAATTACTTTCATTTTGCCTCAGTGGGTTGATGAAATACGCGATATGGTCATACATGATCCGTATTTCTTAGACTTGCAGTTTAAGATTCAACAAGGGAAAATTTCAGCCAATTCTTACAAGTTATTAGGAGACATTTGGTACGATAAGGGAAGGATTCTTTTGAGTCCTACTTCTACCTTGAAGGAGAAGGAATTTCCTGATAACCATAGTTCTAACATTGGTGGGCATTCTGGGTTTCATAAAACCCTCCATCACATCAAAAGGTCCTTTGTTTAGGAAGGTATGAACAAGGAAATTAAGAAAATGGTGAAAGAGTGCTTAGTGTGTCTGCAAAGTAAACATGAAGCTTTATCACCTGCGGGGTTGCTTCAACCACTTCCAATTCTAGTTATGGTTTGGAATGATATATCTATGGACTTCATCAAAAGGGTGGCCCAAGTGTTGTGGTAAGTATTGGGATTGGGGCGTCAACGAACGCCCATTGTCGTAGCGGAACTAAATAGAGTAATGAGGAAGTCGAAGTAGATGAGACAAATCAATTGGGCAAGCAAGTAGATCCACAAATCTAACACAAACACGACGATGCTTTATCCCGATTAGCTTTTGCTTAATCCAAGGGGAAATATAAGGAGATCTGATACTCAATTAAAGGAGATTACAAGGAGTTACTGATTCACTCAGTCCGAGGAATCAAACTCACACACCAAGAACTATCTCTCTCTCGAGTCTCTCTTTACAATGGAGAAAAGAATCTACGAAGTACTCTCTCTCATATTGGAGTAGTTTATAATATATATAGAAGAATATAGAGAAACCTAGGCTTAATCTTGATTCTTATTCATCCAATAAAACCTAGAAAAGAAGTAACTGAATAGGAGCTGTACAATCTAACTTGGAGTTGAAGATTGGGCTGAAACGACCTAACAAATCGAGGCCCAAAACGAACATAGCGCCGCGGTCGGTCGACCGTCCAACAAGACCGGTCGCCGTCCTCATCTCGACCAAACCCTGTACAACTGCATCAAGTGCGCGGTCGGCGGTGCGGTCGGGGGTGCGGTCGACCGCAACTTTAGACAGTCAACCGCAACCCTTCTCTGGTTGTTGCTGTTGCTGATTTCTCTTTTACTCACTTCGACGCTTCGACCTCCGTGCTTCATCTTACCTTCTTCTAATATGAACCACGAGTATTCAAGACATAATCCTAACAAACTCCACCATGGATTGCATACGAGTGCTATCACAAGATGTGATTATTCATCTCCAAACTCAAATGAATTCCACTTGCAATTTTTTTTAGAACAATAGCTTCTTCTTCTAGTTAAACTGATCTCTACCCAATCTCACAAATTCCAGTGTAACCTCTTCAAGGGCACACCTCCGTAGATGTACTCACGGAGTTGCCAAACTCTGAACGAACTCCACCTACCCTTAGGCATTCTCCACCTCTAAACGATATTCGAACGTCATAGTCTCGTCTCGATGATTCTAGTTGTGTCAAATTAGCTGAGCTTGCGAGAATAACGGGAAAAGAAGTAACAACACCTGCATAGGTATTTGGATTCCCCAAAGCTTGTAGAGATTGTTTTGGCTTGGCCCAACCATTCTCATACCTCTAATCACCTTACAACGACCTTGAAAAACAGACAGAACTCCACCTTAGGCTGTGTACCTGCAGCTCCGTGCATCAAGAGTTCCTAAGGAAATCAATTTTTTTTAGGAAAGGAATATACAAAACATCCCTTAAAGTGAACATATTTAGACCTGGCATCTTCAAGTCAACTGTTCCCTCACCTGCTACTTCACAAATCTTCCCAGTTCCCGTTGTCACACAACGCACTGTAGTAAACTTATAAGTAGAAAACAACTCTCTCTTGGAGCAAATATGAGAAGAACTCTCGGAGTCAAGAAACAAACTAGAATCCACTTCTAAAGAATTTGAAACAAGAAGACACGAATCGCCTGAATCAAAGGCACTAACCACATTAGCAACTGAATTCCCATTCTTTGCGCTTTCCTGATTCTGCAATTTTCAACAGTCTTTCTTGATATTCTCTGGCCTCTTGCAATATCGGCAACAGATTGAATCCTTTGCATAGCACTTTGTCTTCCTCCTGAAGAACCTTCCACTGCTAGATAACTTGTGGGAATAGACAATGAATTCTGAGTCTCATTCCTAAGTTGATTTTCCTTCAATGCTTTGATTAAACCATTTACCGAAATACTCTCCTTGACAGATCTACCGTGTAGCATGGTAGTGATCAAAAGCTTGTACGAATCTGACAGTGAATATATCAGGTTGAAAGATTTATCTTCCTCGCACACATCCGCGTGAATCGCCTTAAGTTCAGATAATACCTTATTGAACTCTGTAATGTGGTCTTGGAGATCGGTACCTTTCTTAATAGATAAACAAAATAGCTTTATCTTCCAATGCATCCGATCTAATAAAGACTAACCAGAGTAGTCAGCTATGAGTTATTCCCACAAACTCGCCGCATCAGTTTCTTCAAGAAATCTGCAGTTGACATCGTCCACCAATGATAATCAGACCAGACTTATGGCTCTTTTACGAATATCTTCACAAACATCATCCTTCATATCAGTTGGTTTTTCTTTTTTCTTAATGACTAACTGCAAACGTTCTTGAACAAGGACATCATACATGTCAATCTTCCAAAGATTGAAATTAATATTTCCATCAAACTGCTTGATCTTCAAAAGACTCTGACCTATCATCTTAACCAAGGGACTCGGCAACCTGAAGCTCTGATACCAGTTGTTGGGATTGGGGTATCAACGAACGTCCATTGTCACAGTGGAACTAAATAAAGCAATGTGGAAGTCGAATTAGATGAGACAAATCTATTGAGCAAGCAAGTAGATCCACCAATCTGACACAAACACAACGATGATTTATCCCGGTTAGCTTTTGTTTAATCCAGGGAAAAATATAGGGAGATCTGATATTCAACTGGAGGAGATTAGAAGGAGTTACTGATTCACTCATTCTGAGGAATTAAACTCACCCACTAAGAACTATCTCTCTCTCGAGCCTCTCTTTGCAATGGAGAAAAGAATCTATGAAGTACTCTCTCTAATATTGGAGGAGTTTACAACATATAAAAAAATAGAGAGAAACCTAGGTTTAATCTTGATTCTCAATCATCCGATAAAATCTGGAAAAAAAGTAACTGAATAGGAATCGTATGATCTAACTTGGAGTTGAAGATTGGGCTGAAACGACCTAACAAATCGAGGCCCAAAATGAACACAAGGCCGCGGTCGGTCGACCGTCCAACAAGACCGGTCGACCATCCTCCTTTGGACCAAACCCTATACAACTGCATCAAGTGTGTGGTCGGCGGTGCGGTCGGGGGTGCGGTCGGGTGTGCGGTCGACCGCAACTTTGGACAGTCGACCACAACCCTTCTCTGGCTGTTGTTGTTGCTGATTTCTCTTCTACTGACTTCGACGCTTCGAACTTCGTGCTTCATCTTACCTTCTTCTAATCTGAACCACAAGTATTCAAGACATAATTCTAACAGTAAGAATGTGATTTTGGTCGTAGTTGATAGACTCACAAAATTTGCACGTTTCATTGCCTTAGTTCATCACTATACTGCTCAATCAGTGGCTCAAGTATTTGTGGAGAATGTTGCTAGACTCCATGGGATGCCCAATAGCATCGTATTTGATAGGGAGCCCATCTTTATCGGCTCTTTTGGCAGAAATTCTTCAAGTTGCAAAGTAGAAAAAACTCAAGACTTCAACTGCATATCATCCCCAAACCGATGGACAAACGGAGATTGTCAATAAGGCCTTGGAGATGTATTTAAGGTGTATGTGTGGAGAAAAACCAAGAGAGTGAGCTAAGTGTCTTTGTTGGGCAGAGTTTTGGTATAATACAAACTGGCATGTATCCACTGGAGTGACTCCCTTTGAAGCCCTGTATGGAAGGCCACCCCCAACTCCCAGGTATTATGTCCATGGTACTGCACAATTACCAAGTGTAGAGGTTGAGTTAGTCTCCAGAGATGCTCCATTGAAGTTGCTAAAAGATAATATAGCTGCGGCGCAAGAGCGGATGAAGTTAAATGCTGATAAAAGGAAGACTGAAAGGAGTTTTGAAGTTGGAGATATGGTATTGTTGAAGTTGCAACCGTATAGGAAATCTACCTTGCGCACTCCATTTCCTAAGAATCTTTCAACAAAGTACTTTGGGTCTTATGCAGTTCCTGAGAAAATAGGAAAAGTAGCCTACAGGTTATATATGCCTCCTACAACAGTTATACATCCTATTTTTCATATTTCGATGTTGAAGAAATGTTGGAGCAATCATTCTCCTCTTGTTTCCAATGAGCTACCTGATTGGTGGAGCCGAGCTAGTGAAACTTCAATACTTGAGAAAGTGATTGATAGGCAATTGTATAAAAAAGGAATGGTAGCTGGAGTGAAGTTGTTGATCAAATTGTCTTCGAAGCCAATGAGTGAGTCTACGTGGGAGGATGCAGATGAACTTCGGTTGAAATTTCCTGAGTTTGATCTTGGGTCAAGTTCAATCTAAGGAGGGAGGAGATGTAAGGGATCGAGTAATGAAGAGCTTGGGAGTGAAGAGGATATGTGGTTACTGTTCATATCTGAAGTGTGTGTGTGTGTAGTGTATCAGTTGTATTTATTTTTCAGTACTTGGGTTGTAATTGGGTGTGGATATTGTTGGTATTAATCCAAAACCCGACCCATTTGTAGAGTTAGTTTGTTAGGAGTTTGTTAGAAGTAAGCACATGCTTTACATGTAATTTTCCCAACTATAAAAAGGAGGGAAATCCAATTGTACTGATTCATTCAAGTTTAATAAAATCCAATTTCCTTCTTCCCCAATACAGAGCTTCATCAAACCCTAAAATTTTCGTCAATGGCGAGAAATCGTCATGCTCCGAATACAGGTCCTAACACTCCAAAAAGCAAGGATAGAGTAATCTTTTTCCTTTTTTTTAAATGCAGGGAATAAATGCTGGGAAAGACTTTCCCGATGTTTCAACAAAAAGCCGGCGAAAATTTATCTGCAAAAACTACTTTTTTTTGTAGTGACTTTTCTTTTCTCAACCGCAATTTTTTTATAGCAAGACCGCTAATTCATTTCAGTTCATGGAAGTAATAAGCCTATAACTATAGGGCACAGACAATAAAAAAACTTCAGCTGTTAAACGCTAAAAAATGATAGACTTCAGAGAAAACTCCAGCCACCCTCTTTACCTCACCAAATCCAACCTCCAAAGAAAATCTTCCAACCACAATCGTCCTACCATGACCAAAAGTGTAAGACTGGATGAAGGCAAATGACGTCCAGCCAGGCACTACGTGGAGGATGCTGCTGCAGGTGGTTACTACAGAGGAAGACCGAGCTCGAGTGACCGTGAGCCTCGACATGATCATAGAGATCGGTTAAGGGAGAAGATGAGAGTGAACGTGGTTAGGATTGATGGAGATAGGAAGAGGAGATTCTCGCCGGAGCATAATAGAGAGGTAGACACTCCACCCGAGGTAAGGAATAAAACATTCATAGAGGTGATTAGAGGCGGCTACGACGCCGTCGAAGAGCATAGAGCTCGTCGCAATGTTGTATCTCCGGAGCGAGAGGTTACAGAGAAGAAAGAGGATGAGGAAGGTAAGTGGATATTGGTGAGACCCCATAAACTCAAGATCGTAGAGACGAGTCCAGGGAGGAGGGGTAGCTACAGCTCCACGAAAACGGCCAAGCTTGAAAGCAAGCAAAAGTGTCACAAGTGTGCAAGAATTGGGTACTCAATCAACAACTGCAAGTTTGACTGGTTTTATTATGCTTGCAAGGGTTACATGCACATCTCAATGGACCGTCTGATGAAGATAATGATGGGGAAGACAATGTCCAAGGAGCTTTGCAAGGCTGCTGCTTCGATCAGTTCTGAGCAAAGAAGAACTGAGGAGAGCATTGCAGGTACAAGGAAAGTGGCTGGAGCATCGATCACGCCTACTCCGATCATGGTGGAGTTCGAAAGAAGGTTCAACAATTGCTTCATTGTGAAGGCACACAGTGGATATCCTACTAGAGAGGATACTGCGGAGTGTATAACGACTATTACTACACCGACACCTAATTGGAAGTGGGATGCACAACGCACAAGCAACAACACCTTCATTGTGCATTGCCAGAGTTAAGAAAGGATTCAAGATCTATTAGATTTGAAAGGAATTGAAGGTAGAGAATTCTACATCACTTTCATCAGGTGGAATCGAAGTCTTGGCGCTACAAAGGCAAACTCTCTACCTTCAATATGGATTATAATTTTCAATTTACCCTACCATTGTTGGGTAAGATCGGGTTTCCAGAATCTAGTAAGAGGGTTTGGAATGGTGATAGACATTGACAAAAATTCTATGCTACAGGATAGAAAGGATTATGCGTGTATTCGCGTGGGGGTTGAGAGAAAAGATGATATTCTGTCGTTGATTAAGGTAGAGTTTAAGCAAGAAATCTACGACGTGAAGATTATTATCGAAACAAAGAAAAAATGTTTCCTTCCGTGCTGGAGGCGCTGCCGATTTACGTGATGACCTCGAGCATTCATCAGAGCAAGACAAAGACGATGATCACCATCAATTGGATTTGCCAAGAGTAGATCAAGCCCGCTCATAAAAAAGTACCGTTAATTTGGGTCATCAAAGACCTCATCAATCATCAGATCATGGGAGCGTTGATCTAAAGCGTTCAATTCAAAATATGGATGAATGGAAGGAGAATATTCAAAGATTGCGTGTAGAAATTCCATCAACTAACAACAAGTATGGGTTGAGAATTAATGTGTACAAGCCAGTGATGGCGACAGCAGAGAGGATTTCGGCACCAATGTTAGAGAAACGAAAACTCGGGATTTTGAAGCGATGTGAGAGTGCGGAGATCGAGGTAGGGGGCGTAGGTTGTAAGCTAGACTCAGACATAATGTCGCTATCAAGGAGGGATTTCGAGGTGGCTATTAGGGATGCGGTTGTTAATGCATTGACTCATATCAAACTGGGCCTTGTGAGTTGTGAGTTGGCCTGAAGAAAAATTGGGTTCTGAAAAAAAGTTTGTAGAGAGGAAAGCTTCGCTACAAGATCCAGGAGTTAATCAGGATATGATATGTCCTCCGTCCATTCGGGGTGAGTATACAAATTCTGAAACTGATCATAATCTGGAGATAATATTTGAGGGGGATGATGGAGAGGAAAGGATTAATGAGGAGGCTGAGGGCAATGACCAGGAAGATGAAGATAGGCACTCAGAGGATCAAATCATAAGAGCTTTTGATGGGGTTAGAGAAGATAATCACATCTCTGAGACAGAGACCGAGATTTGGGAAAGGCAGATCAATGAACTACCGAGAGGGGGAACGATTGGCAGTAGCGCTGGAGTGAGTTCAAAGAATGCTTTAGAATATCAAAGGAAAAGTAAGTGGCAAATGGACAAATAGGGTTCTCATGGCTCGAGTGAAGAAGATCTGATAAAGGCAGTGTCAAAGGCTAAGGAGCCGGTATCTGCGTGTGGAGGTATTTTTTTAACAACACTTCAATATTGCACTTTCTAAATGATGATTCTCTTATTTTATTATGCAAGTCTGTACGGTATTATCATGAGTTCCGAAAGAGTTGATCAATTAAAATAGGTCCATATAATTAGAGGGGAGACTACCAGGGTAGGTAGTTAGAACGAGAGGTTCTAGTTCAGCATTAGATATAGGTGCCTACAATGTTTTTTTTTTTTTGATAAAAGATGACGTCCGTCATCGTTCCATTAATAAGCAATAACGAAACGCAGTAGCACAACATAAATAAAAACAACATAAATAAACACATGAGCAACATGCATCACGCTACATCAAAAGTACTCGAGTCTACTCGAGTTCAAAAGAAAACAACAACGATCTAATACACAGCATACAGCTCCACCTAGAACAATCAGTCTACCCTTGAAAACACATAGGTGCGACTCGACAAACAACACCAAAAACCACCGTGCCTCCTCTTTCGCTAAGCTCCTTCGTTGTTCCTGATTCTCTTGACCCCATCCTTAGCACCTGCCCAATCATGAATTAGAACAAAAATTTTATACATGGAGGAAGATAATCTATACTGACTGTTGTGGAAAACAAAATCATTTCTATCTAGACAAAGACTCCAAATTGTTGCAACGATTGCTATGTCCCCCGCCCTAGTGTTTGTTTGACTAATGTGAGCTTCTCTAATGGAGACCCAGCTGTCGCTTGTTGAGTTCGGAACCTGGATACACCCAAAACCCATACAAACGATTTCCCAAGTAAGGTGCGCTTTAGGGCATTGAAAAAGAATGTGATTAACATCCTCTTCTGCGGCGAGGCACCTTCCGCAGATCACGTCGATATTCAAGTTTCTCTTCTTAAGGTTAACTTTTGATAGAATCGCGTTTTTGTGAGCTAGCCAACAAAACACTTTGACTCTGAAAGGAACGAAGGCCCCCTAAATAACTGATTGAGCTTTACATCTCAGCCCTCCATCATTGATCCAAGAATACATAGAGGATATTGTAAATGATTTAGAGACGTCTCTCTCCCACCATCTTTCGTCTTCTAAGTTGACTCCATGACTACCTTCTTGGAGAACCAACTTGTTCAACGATTCGAATTGCTCAATTGCCTCCGAACTTATGCTATGGGAAACTACAAAGCTTAGATTACCGTTCTTCCTGATGTCAGCCACCGCAAGATCTAGATTTTGTGTGGCTTCTGCGGCTTGGGGGAATTGGTTAAGCAAACTAGTCTCACTGCACCATTTGTCTTTCCAGAATCTGGTATTTTTTCCGTTTCCCACTTTGCATCTAGTGTTAGTGAAGAAGATCTCTCCTTGCTTTGAAATTCCTTTCCATAATAGAGAAACTTTGGCTGACGTACTTCTACCGCCAAACCGAAATTTCCTTCTCCTATGGAATAGGTCGAAGGAGTACCGCCACCATCCTTTGTGGTTGTTTGAAATCTTCCACCACCATTTCGTAAGCAGCGCTCTGTTCATGTCGTGAAGATTCGTGATGCCCAGTCCCCCGAATTCCTTTCTCTTACAGACTCTAACCCAATTAACCAAGTGGAATCCTCTGTTTCCCTCGTTCCTTTCCAAAGGAATCTCCGTCTGAGTTTGTCGATACTGTTGGATGCCCATCTCGGTAATTCGTAGATAGACATCAGGTATTGCGGAATAGCGCTAAGAACCGAATTAAGTAGGATAATCCTCCCCTCGAGCGAGAGGAACCTGCTCTGCCAGCCTTGCAGTTTCTTCTTAATTTTATCAATAACGAAATTCTAGTATTCTTTCAAAAGGGCCCCGGGCTTAATTGGCATACCCAAGTATTTAATTGGAAAGTCGCACGACTTGCATGCTAAAATGTTCGTGATATCATCGACCGACATTGATAGATGCTCGGAGGCTGGGGTAATGCTAGTCTTATTGAGGTTAACTTTCAGTCCCGACCACCCTTGGAAGCAAGCCAAGACAGCTTTGATAACCATGACTTCTTCCACAGTAGCTCTTCGGAAGAGGATAGTATCGTCAGCGTATTGGATAATCGACATAGGCTGGTTAATCCCCTTAATCTGTAAGCCTTTGATGATGGAGCTATCTTGAGCTCTTCTGATCATTTCCGCCATACCATCCACCACAATCGCGAAAAGGAGGGAAGATAGCGGATCACCTTGACGAAGACCTCTTTTACACTTGATCTCCTTCCCTTGCCATCCGTTAACCTATATGTACGATTTTCCTCCTCTGATGCACATATTCATCCATAATCTCCACTTTTGACCAAAACCTTTAAGCTGTAGAGCCTCTTCCAAACAGTCCCACGATACCGAGTTATACGCCTTCTGAAAATCTAGCTTCAGTAGGAAGCCATCCATCCTACCTCTGTGAGCTCTAAAAATGGTTTCGTGGGCGGAAGCAATGCTGTGCATAATATTCCTGCCTTTAATGAACCCACTTTATGATTGAGCAATCACCTCGTTCAGATGGGGTGCTAATCTTTGAGCTAACACCTTCGTGATGATTTTGAACGATCCATTCAGTAAACTGATAGGTCGCAGATCTTCATGGGAGCTAACATCGGTTTTCTTTGGAATCAAAATAATCGTTGCATAGTTAAGCCTATCAAGGTTACTAACTCCCTCGTAAAATTCGTGGAAGATATTTAGAAGATCTTCTTTGATAATCAGCCAGTATGTCTTGTAAAAAAATATCGGATATCTGTCAGGGCCTGGAGCCTTGTCCTGTCCGAGATTTTTGATTGCATCCCAGACCTCTTCTTCTGTGAATTTGGTTTCAATTCCCTCGCTTCCTTCAATTCTGGAGGAGCTCCACATGTCTGTTGCTAGTGTGCATCTCCATGCTGGCTCCCCTCCCAGGAGCTCGTGAAAATGCCTGTCCAGATGATCCTTGATTAGGTCTTCGTTTTCTGTCCACGTCCCATTCACCGTAATGCCCGTAATATGGTTTAATCTTTTCCGACCGTTAGCCACCTTGTGAAAAAAATTTGTGTTTGCGTCCCCTTCTCTGAGCCATTGTATTCTCGATCTCTGTTGCCAGTATAGTTCCTCCATCCTCCCGATCTGCTGTAACTCCAATCTTTTGTTTGCAAGCTCGTCTTTCTCTTCCTCGTGCAAATCTCTTACCTCTATTGAAGCTTCCAGACTGTCGATTCTATTAATCAGGAGCTCTCTTCTCAGGTTAATGTCACGCATTTTCACTTTGGCCCAATCTTTTAATCTTCTTCGGAGATGTCTCGTCTTCTCAATCCAAACTCCTACGGCTGATAATTGAGTAGTGCCTGCCTCCCAGGACTCTTTGATAATTTGCCTAGTCTCCTCATGAATGGTCCAAGCTTTCTCGAACTTGAAACCTAAATGCTTCGCTGAGCCCTTTAATCCACAGTCGATAACTAATGGAAGATGATCTGAAGTGTATCTTAGAGCTGTTTTGACCTTAGCTAGAGGGTGAACATCTTCCCACTCGTTGGAGACTAGTACTCGATCAAGCTTGGCCAGTGTCGGATTGCACTGCATGTTCGACCATGTGAATTTTCTGTCAGTCATCTCTAGTTCCAAAAGCTCTAATTCATCAATTGTCTCGTTGAAAGAATCTTGGTCCGCTTGGCAATGGCCTCTGCCGTTGTGCTCCTCGTGGAATCTAGTAATATTAAAATCCCCCCTAACATCCAAGCTCCTGGCCATCTATTTCTGATTAATCTCAGTTCTGACCATAACTCTTTGCACAGCCTACTGTCGTACGGACCGTAGACACTTGTAATAGTCTGGGTCCAGCTGTCGCTCCTTCGTCTTAATCTGATCGATACTGAGAAAAGACCAATGAAGTCGTCGATGATCTCGAAGGTAGTCGCATTAGCCCCTAACGCAATGCCACCTGAATACCTCCTAGCCGAATTAAAATGCCAACTAAAATCCGCCATTCCTCTAAGGGCCGAGAACTCCATCTCCGTGGGGAACTCTAATCTTGTTTCTTGCAATCCATATATATCGGGTTTAATCTTGTTAAGAGTAACTCCTATCGCTCTTTTTTTAAATCTTTGACGCATCCCTCTAACGTTTTAGAATGTGTAAATCATAAAAACAAATATAACACTTCTAAACCAATCTCCCCCCCCCCTAAGAATGCGTGATTAGTTACTAGTAATTCTGAAATCCTCTCTAAGAATAGCTACATTAGCTAAGTGTTCTTCTCTAGTGGAACCCATATGTAATCCATATAAGCTAGCGAAGTAAATGAGCGACTCGTCAGTTAAAGAATAAGAATTGAACAATTCACTTTAGAGGTACCTGCTCCTGAAGTGTCGTCCTCCTTCGGGGCTTTTACTCTGTTAACCCACCCGTCTTTCCCGTCTTCGTAGCTATTGTTCCCAACCAGCTGTCTTTTGCCTTTCCTCCTGTATTCTGTGAATTTTTTGGTGGATGTACTACCCACGCTTCCTCTAACCTCTCTTTCCTCGCCAAAAGTATCTGTAACTGATATAAGATTGTCTTCTCGGACCCCGTCTAACGCTCCGATCAAACTGTCTCCGGCCTCCTCTTCAGATTCTTGATTGTCGAGCAATGGTGCGATGCTCAGCTGTGCGTTGATCGGGGTGATAGTAATTTTGGAAATAACTCCAGTGGGATTGTCTTCAGCGATATAAACAAGTTCATCCAACCCAATGGGCTTAGGCCGAACCTCAGAAATGCTTTTTGAGAGGATCAAGTTAGACATGGCAGCTTTAATTGAGGCTTCTATTTCTGTCTTTGAGAACCTGAGCCAATCTTCGTCCAGAAGGCCCAATCCCTTGATGTGACCTAGTCCCACGCCTACCGCTTGCTTGAGAATGCCCATTTTTTGAGCTGACTTGGTACAGTCGAACAAGACGCTGTCCCCTATCACTTCGTCAGCAGCTATCACCTCGCCGCACAACGTTGCCTCAGCTACAGTGTGTGCGTCAACATCATTTCGAAGCATCTCATCGAAAGGAGACGTGCTGTTAACTTGTGGGACCCTCTTCTAATGTGGCACAGTAGTCGAAGGGTGAATAGGCAAGATGGACGGCTGAGATGGGCTGTCTTTGGTTTGAATTTGGCGCTCGTGAAATAGCGCGTCAGATCTACCCCTTGGAACCAATGAACGGCCCCGATGAATCAACCTCTCGTCCAACCTCTGGGTGTCATCTTCTTCCTCCAGCATCACATCTCCACCATTGATTTTCTTGTTTGCAGATTTCAAAATCGTTCTAAAGGAAACGTTCTTTTGGACTTCTACGATCACCTTAACCTCGTAGATGGACTTGTCGAACTCTGTAATAATCTTTGACGGGATGTCTGCTTTGTTTTCGACTCTGACCTTGATGCGAGCGAATTTTCTAGCTGAATGGGTGAGCGTCTGCCTATCAATGTCGATAAGCATGCCGAATGGACGAATAACATTTTGAAACCCAGAACGCACCCAACAATAGAAAGGGAGATTATATAGACGAATCCACACCGGTGCGTAGCTCTCTGCCTTGAGTGCTCCATGGTCTAGGGTCCACCATTTGAAGGTGACGAAGAACTCCAATCCATGGAGATCTTTCCCTTCAAGTCCCTTAACTCTAATGGTCTCCTTGGCGACAGCTTCATCATTGCAGTGAGCATAGAAAGTGTTAGCCGCGATTTCTTGAATAACCCAAATCGGAGCAGGGGAGGTGACGAGTGCTGCTTAGAAAAGGTCGGAGACATCTGTGGCCGTAGGGACGCCAGTTTGTGCTTTGATCAAGATTCTGCCATTGAATCGTCGCTCAAACTCAGCTATAAGAGTGGTCGGCGCGATTGAAGCTTGAATGACACGTCTATTTCCAGCAGTGCTCTCTTGCATTTTACTCCCTTTCGAGCCCGTAGCGAAGCCTGCCTTCGAGTTCTTGGAGTTGGATGTCGCTGCAATAGGTCATTTTGGGCATGAAGTTGAAATGTGGCCAGAGTTCCTACAGTAGTAACAAAACCAGTCATAGACGCACTTGCTGATGGAGTGACCGGGTTTGGCACATTTATTGCAGTTCTGATGACCGTCCACTCTTGAGTTTTCCGACAAGCTGAGAGGCGGAGTCACCTTCCTTGTCTTTCGTGGTTTTACTAAGACTCATTCGCCAGCCTTGTCTTCCCTGGTGGTGCGGTGATCTTTCTGTGGTGAGGGGGAGCGACGATGCACTCTATGCGTGTCATTGATAGTAGGGTGACCTCTAATAACCTCGGTGTACGATTGCCGCTGCTTGTTGGCTCCGTCGAGACCCGTCATAGGATGATACCCCTTGGAGTTGTACCTGGAAGCTTTCTGGCGCTCGTCCTCCTCTCGGCGACGGAGATCCTCCTCTCTAGCTTTGAGCTTGCGGTGATCCTCATCTCTGCCTCTATCCCTCCTCTCTCTTGGCGAAGGGGATCTGCGAAGTTCTCGGTTCGAGCTCTGCCGCCGTCTGCGATCACCATCATGCTTATTGTGAAGGCGCTCATCGTCTTCGTCTCTGGCGCGCTTGTACATAGTAGGGGATGGGTCACGTCTGGTTTTGGAGTAGGGGTGGGAGTAGTGTAGTCTGTGGGAGGATGGGTTGTTGGGAGCTCTCATTTTTTCTTTTGAACAAATATATTACTTTCCAAATAAAACAAATATGGATAGGTGCCTACAATGTTGTTTAATGTAACCCCCATTTTCGATAGTTAGTATTTTTCGTATATTTTCTATAATTTAATTTTTTTATATAAATTTATATTGTGCTAAGTTTTTTTTTCGGATCTTGTATTAAAGTGTTTTCTAATCGAGATTTTATTCATTTTGAATGGTGGTATATTTGAACTTATTTTCTATCCCTAATTGATCGACTATTTATATGATTAATTTTTGGATTTAAATAAAATTGTTAAACTCAAATCCTATTTTGATGAATATCATTATTATTATTATTATTACTTTTATTATTATTATTATTGCTATTATTATTGATTTTCTTATTGTTATTAGTATAAATATTTGTTATTATTGTTATCATTATTTTTATTAGTATTAATACTTTTATCGTTACTGTTATTATCATTATTATTTTGTTTTAAGCCCGAACATGTTCGATTTTATATGCAGTTCACTGTTTGATTTAACACATATATATATATATATGAATATTTTTAAATACCGTATTTTTCTTTCTTGATTATTTTCTTTTTGATTAAATTTGTTCATGAAATTTTTGTTCATCTTGATTGGGCCCTTCTTGTTGAACCTATTATCTTTTATTTATTTGTGGGTATTTCGTTTTGAACCCTAAACCACTAACCCAATATCCTTATTATACCCTATAAATACAACCCTAATGCAACCCTAATTTTTGCACACAAATCAAAAACCTAGCCGCTTATTCTCTCTCCTATCTCCTCTCTCCTCCTGTTCTCTCTCTTCCGCTGAGTATTTTCCCACCAAATATCCCCCAGCCCTCTCTGATCATCTTCTCCGGCGAACCCCGTCGCCATCCTCCCTCCTGAGCATCGGTGTCAGCCCCAGCGCCGCCAGTACAACCTCCGACCTCCCCTCTCCTCCTCTTCTGCTCTCGTCGACAGTGCCAGAACCCATAATCCCCCTCCATGCTCTTCCCTATTTCGATCGACGACCACCCAGCGCCGCCCACTGCCCTGCGTCGCCGCCACCGCCCTTACCTCTACTATTGCCGAGCGCTCTCTCTCTCCCTGTTGCAGCTACTGTCTATTTTGCTATGATTGCCTAAGTCCCTTTTGCACGTATATTGCACGTGCTAGATTGTGTTGGTTCGTGGATTCATTGCTTCGGGATCCTTATCCCGTTATTCTTGATATATCTTTTTTGTCATCTAACAGAAAAGTCACTGTCCTCTTGAATTGCTAATTGTATCAAATTCAAGTGTTATTGAAATTCTTGCAAGTAGATCTCTTTATTATCGTATTATCCATTTTTTATCTCTTTCGTTGGGTTTATTGAGGGTTTACACGAGCTAACCCTAATATTCTTGACATCGTGCAACTTTTGGCTCTAAAGTTTGGCTATTTTGTGAGTGCATATAGAATTGATACTAGGGTTGCTCATATAATTGACACACAAATAAACCATTGTAGAGACAATTGCTAGGTTGTATATTGTTTGATTGATTGATGATAAATTGATGTATGAGCATAATTTAATTTTATTTATTATGTTTTGACACCCATCATGCTGATTATACACTTTATTGACTAAAGAATCGATACCCATCACATTTAATTAATTTATTTTCAAGAAAAATTACTCTAAATTCTATACATGCTTGCTGACCTGAATTTTGACTGCTGTTTTCGAACCAGTAAACGACCTTAAAATGAAATATTTTCTAAATATTAATCGTAGCTTTATCTTTCTAGTTTCCAGATCATCTTGAATTTTTGAATTCCGAGTTTTGTATCAAAAGTTATGCCCGTTTTACTACAGCTGTGTTTTTACTTTTAGATTTTCATATTCTCGTACCTTTCATGTTTAAACAGTAAAAATGTTGATCAAAAGATAAAAAAATTTCCCGAAACTTTCCAGATTCTTAATTTACATGTTTGGGAATAGGTATTTTTAAGAATTTAATATTGAGTATTTGCTGTTTCAAAAATTAAAACAACATGAAATTGAATTTCTGTCTGAACATGAAACCTGTAAAGAACAGTGTGTTTGACCTAGCTACTGTTGTCGGAATTTGGTTGGAACCGTGTGGAAGTCTACTTTCCAAATTTTCTGACGGATTCAACTTTCGATTTCTGAGTCAGTGGAAAACTACATTTTTGTACAGACTGCGCTTGCTGTCCAGAATTTTAGACTCCACTTTTTAATAGATTAATTATTTCTATGTTGTACTATTGCATGAATTAATGAATGTATGTTGCATTGCATGTTCCTAATGAGTTATTGTCACTATTCTAACCATCCTATCCATGTTATCAACCAATTGTTCCCCATTGATACTATCGTTCATCTTATTTCTCATATTTGCATATTGTATTGTTGCATTAATGAAATAATAAGCCGGAGTTTAAGGGATTGACTAGAATAGTTGATGACATAGTGACTGTACACCGTAGTGTGGGCCTTGTTTTCCAAAATATTGTGTATTGGCAAAAGTTATTGTTATCGATTTATTGTTGGACTACTAACACAGTATCCCCAATTGACCATGTATTATTTTTATTGAGTAACCAGTGTGCAGCAATGCTGCAAATACCGTTATCGTGTCGTGTACATGATCAATAGAATCTTCCACGTAAGTCTAAAATGAAATTGGTTGTATGCATCGAACCTGTGGTACGGAACACATGGGACACAATAGTACATGTATTAGTTAGGATTAAAATAAATAATAGACTTAAGGATTAACACAAAATCGACATTTCATATTGTTCATCATTATTTCTATTGATATCAAATATTGGCTAAGTGTTATTATTATTGATCATTGATTACTGTTACCGATTATTGAACCATTGTTTATAGCCAATCGCATCGATTACCATGATTTTTGTCACATATTATTGATTCTTATTGATCCATTGATTCATTGTTATACCGTTATTTCATTGTTCCCTATTTTCTCTACTTGCTGCCCATGACTTGCTCTAAGGATAATTTTTTCCCGCTTTTTAGATGAAGTGTTTACATGTATTAATGGAGAATTTTTTTTGATAAAAAGATGACATTAATGGAGAATTACCTAATGGATTAGGAGAACAACATTGGTAAAGAAATTGATTGCATCGCTGCTTAATAATTATTGCTTTGTTATGGAGACTTAATTATTGAATTATTGTTATTTCATTGTATTGGGTTTATGTCCTGAAGATTGTTATTTATTTCCAGACGTTGGATTATTATTGTATTTGGATATTTTTATTGCTTAATTCCAAGTATTATTGTTCATAAGATTATTACTATTGCCTGCGCATTTGTTCTGTATTGATTATATTGTTCAGTTAATCGGATAAACAACTTATGGGTGACGTTAGTCATTCGCTGGGCCAATGTTACGTGCTCGTATTCCGTATTTTTGGAAAGCGGGGCATGACATTTAATGTTATATATATCTTTTGAAATGTTAGAGGGATGAGGCAAAAGAATAAGAAAAGTCTTATTAGTGATACCATTGTTAAGAGAAAGCCTAGTATCTGCGCTCTTTAGAAAACTAGATTAGTGAACCCCTCCATTGAAGACTCCCATTCTCTTAAATTTGTTAGATATTTTGATTAGAGATTTAAAATAACCATTGATTATTCAGGCAGGATTGCCATAGGGGGTAAATAAGAATATTTTCGAGATCGTTGACGAATTCATTGTGGCGTTTTAGGTGACCGTTCGTATTAGAGAAGGAGTGACAATTGGGAGCAGATGGTGACATCTGTCTACGACCCTTATGACTCGAGACTTGGAGGGCAGTTTTGGGATGAATAAGAGGCATTAGAGGTACTTGGATAGGTCCGTGGGTCATATGAGGAGATTTCAATATAACTAGATTCCAACATGAGCACAACGGTAGAAGGGCGAGCTGGCAGGAAAGAGGCTCACTGAATTCAATAATTGACGAGCTGAATCTCATGGAGATTGAGCTAGTTGATAGAAGATTTACTTGGTCGAATATGCAAGTGAACCCTATCCTTGCCAAGTTGGACAAAATTCTAGTGTCTACCGATTGGGAAGAGGCGTTCCCATTAGCACATGCCAAATCTTTAACTCGGTTCACGTATGATCATTGCTCATTGGCCTTAGATTGTAGGGATGGAGTCAGGAAGGTGAGCCACCAGTTCCGGTTTGAGAAGGCCTGGACAATGTCCACGGGTCTTCGTAAGATTATCGAAGATTCGTATAGGACTAATGAATCAGAGTCTACAGTGTGGCTATGGATAGAAAAAATGAGAAGAATATGCAAATGTCTGAAGGATTGGGCAAAAAGAGGAATTCAGACAGACCAAAAGACGGTTGGATGAGCTAGGGGAGAGGGTGCACAAATTGGAAGTGTTACAGGAAGAAGGAGATCTAGCACAGATGGAGATTGAAGAGTTGATTAATAGTAGACATGAGATTCATCATGTAACACCCCACATTTTTACTATGCATTTTTTTTGATTTTTGCACGTATGATGCACGTGCTAATTCATCCATCTCTTTTCTTACTCTCATTTACTAATTATAAGCATGCATAGTCTTAATTAGTTTTCTCTTGACCCATGGGACTAAAGATTAAATCCTAGCCCATTAGATTGATTAAAAGAAGAGCTCACTAGAATAATTAAGTTAATAAAATAAAAGAGAGCCCATGAATCAAGCCCATTAGTAAAATCCTAAATTAAGTTGAGCTTGGGCTAATACATGACAAGTTACAACTTTTTGTAGACATTTAGAACTATAGAAAATGTATTTATTTTTGTATATGCATGTGTACATGTACACACTTAGTGTTGGCCGGTTTTTACACTAGGGTGTGGCCGGTTTTTGTGTGGAAGGGGAGAGGTTGGGGGTTGAGGTTTTGAAGGGTTGGAAAGGTGGAAGTTGGGAGTTTTAGGAGTTAGAAAATGAAGAGTTGAGTGGGCAATTAAGAGAGAGTTATTAGGTGGAGATTTATGCAAATTAGACCCTAACATTATCCTATAAATAACACCCCATTTCTCCTTCTCTTTTGCACCAAAAACAAATCAAAATAAGTGAAAGAAAAAGAAAGAGAGTAGAGTGTTCTCATTTTGGAGGAGTTCTTGCTTGGAGAAGTTCTTGCTAGGAGGAGAGGGTCTTGCTAGGAGCTAGGAGTGGATTCCATCTTTCTCATTCTCAAATCTTCCATTAGAGGTGGGTGGTTTCATACTTTCCAGTTATAGAATATGCATGTTAAAAACTATAAATGAGTAGTATAAGTTAATGTTGATATGAATAATATAGATCAAATTTATGCTAGTGTAAAATGCTATGAATAAGGATAGTTTTGTTGTGATTGAGAAAAATAGATACCATGCTAATTAAAAAGAAGAATTCTTTTTTGCTATGAATCATGTTAGTATGTTTGCAATTTTTCCTTTGTACATGTTGAGTATATGGAAAATTGTTGAAGAATGTCTTATTCAAATCACGCCTCAGATTTATGATGACTAAGAAAGAAGAAAGAAAACAAAAATGAATTTAGTTGGTACTACGAGATGTGTTGATATATGTATATTTGACATGTTACAATTTAAAATATAAACTATTGCATGAAAGAGTCTTTTCGTGAATTTCCCATGATTAAGTGACATGCTAGTAATGTTATAAAATTGTAATTTGTAAAGTAGGAACACCAACTAGTTTTATGAACGCTACTCAAGTTTAATACAAGTCTATGTGAAAAATGAGAAAAAGAATTATTGAAAGAAGTGGGAATAAATTCTTAATGATTTTTTAAAAAAAAATGATGTTTGTTGTTTTAAAATTTATTCTCAGCCAAGAAAAATTGTATTTCAAATTCTTAGAAAGATTTGATCTTTGGACAAACAAAGTTGCATGAAAAAGAACCACTTTGTGAATAGTTTAAACAAAAGCACATTAGTACAATTCCTAAACAGAAAATACACTTGGACTTACTGGTTAGCTAGTGCAGTACAAGTCACTGTTTGTAAGAGATCTTGAGTTCGAAACTTGATAGTCACATTTACTTTTGTTTCATGTAATTATTTCCGAAACTGAGAATGACGCCTGAGTCCAATGGACTTATTGGCTAGCGGGTGTGGGTTTAGGCATTGACTGTGTGTGACCGGGGGTCATGGGTTCGAAACCAGAGCACCTTTTTTGATTTTTTTGTCTCTTTTCTTCATATATGGAACTTTTAGTATGGGAAAACTTTAGTTATAAACTTTAGTATTGATATAAAATGAAATAGAAAATATTAAGAGATAATATAAAGTTTTCTTGTATATTTTTGAATTATAAAAAGAAATAAAATTTTGCGAATAGAACTTTGTAGTGAAGAAAAGCAAAGTATTAATTTGTGAAGTGATTTTTGAGGAGATTATACCTTGTTTTTGTTTAAGAAATATTCTAAAATGAATTGAGACATTGTAATGGCTTGATTTTGTTATAAAATTTCATGTGATTGGGTTCTTGAAAGAAATCATTTTTTTTTTTGCTTATAAAGAATGTGAACGGATGAATAAATTATGAATAGTGGCAAGACGAAAGAAAAGATTGCTTTGTGGATAAGATATTGATCATTTGAAAATGAGTTGAAAATGAAGATATCTAGGTTTAAGACATGTTTATTGAAGGTTATGTGTACCCATGATTTCTTGTACATGAAAATGTTGTGACTTAGAGTTAGTGAGACATCGGGTACTGGCACTATTGAATTGAAAAGTGTTGAGTTATATTTTGAGATATGGTCATATTGATTAAGTCCGGTAGGAGGTAAAACTAATTCTAGGCTTGGAAATTTATTTATGTCTTAAACTAAATAATTATGCATATAAGTGAAGACATAGTAAACCTAGGCAAACGTAAGTGGGTTGCCTCTATATAGTCGGCGGTGGACTCCGTGGCCATAAACCCAGTTGGCAGACTGTGGTTGCTCCGTGGGAGATGGGCTTTTATTTCTAATCCGGGACTTTGCGTAGTCAGGCGGATAGTTTCCATACTCCCATGTATATACGTATACCGGAGCTAGAGGGGCACTTGCGGGATGATTCGCACGATGTGGGATCTGTTATAACAGTCAGCGGTGGACTCCGGGGCTGGGATTCAAATTCGTGGAATAATCTAAACCTTGTCTTATTACTGGGTAGTTGTCATGGCGAGGGATCAAACCCTTTATTGTGGAGTATATAGGCGCTTGCCCTCGGACTTATGTAGTATGGGATGCATAGAATCTGAACAGGTGTGCATTAGTGTCATCCTAGTATAAAATGTGTGCATTAAGCATTAAGACATGACATACACTTACATGTTTAGCATAGTCACAATTTAAAACTTTATTGTTCATTCAATTTTTGTGACTTGTTAAAGTAATGAGGTCTTTATATGTACGACATAGAGAGGATGATCGAGTATAATATTTTTGTCAGTTGCAAGTGACTGACATGCCAACAGCTTAATATGGAGGTAATGGACTTTTTGAAGAAGTAAAGATGTTATGATGCAGTTGATGATTTACATTGTTATAGTTGTACAAGTTGTATTTATTTCATTGTTGTATTCTTCTGCTGTGCAAACAAAAAAAATGTAATGAACTCTGATGTTGTTGAAAAAGTTTTAATTTTCTTGTAAAATTGTACTAAGTGAAGTAAAGATCCTGTGAAATCTCGAATTCGGTCATATTTGGAATTCGGGGCATTACAGATGGTATCAGAGCAGGCTTCGCAAGTAGTACAAATTTATAAGGAACGACACCCTAGAGTGGACACTAGAGTGTGAGTTTCAACTTATAGAGATTTAAACTTATGTTTGTGTTGCTCTATAAGATGACATTTTTCTCCTCATTTTCCCTATAAGATGGCTAATTAGCGTGATCCCCAGAATGAGGCACCTTGGTTTGTCCACTTCGAGGATGAAGAGGAAGAACCAATGGAAAAAGAAGAACCAGAGGAGGAGCATGACAACCACTTAGTAGAGGTTCTGAAGAAGCTACATGAGCATCAGCTGTATGCGAAGTTATCCAAATGTGACTTCTGGAAAACCGAAGTCACCTTTCTTGGTCACATCCTTTCTAAGGAGGGGTGGCTACTGACCCGCAAAAGATTGAAGCCGTGAAAGATTGGCCAAGACCGACCATAGTAAAGGAGATTAGGAGCTTTCTGGGCTTGACTGGATATTATAAAAGGTTCATTCAGGGTTACACTCAGATAGCCGTGCCGCTCACAGGACTTACAAAGAAGAATGTGAGTTTCAAATGGTCGGAGCAAAGTGAAGCTAGTTTCTAGGAGTTAAAGGAAAGGTTGACCACCGCTCCCATTTTGGCTTTGCCAAGAGCAGGAGTCGACTATGATATCTACAGCAATGCTTCCCATCGCGGATTGAGTTGTGTGCTGATGCAGGAGGGAAAGGTAATAACTTATGGGTCTAGACAGCTGAGACCGCATGAAAAGAATTACCCAACCCATAATTTGGAGCTGGCAGCAATCATCTTTGTTTTGAAGCAATGGAGGCATTACGTGTACAGAGAGAAGGTCAACATGTACACGGATCACAAGAGTCTGAAATATATCTATCAGTAGAGAGATCTGAATTTGAGGGAGAGAATATGGTTAGAAGTGTTGGAAAGTATATCCGACCTGAGATCAAATACCATCCGGGCAAGGCCAATGTTATGGCAGATGCGCTCAGCAGAAAGTGCAGTTTGTCTTGACTGATCACAACTCAGAAGAAATTGACAGAGGAGCTTGATCGAGCAGGGATTGAAGTGGTTTTGCAAGGTTTGGGATCTTCCTTAGCTCAGTTGAGGATTCAACCTACCTTGAGAGACAGAATTATCGACAGTCAGAAGGCAGATCCAGAGATCTAGAAGATGATAGAGCAGGTTGGTATTGGCAAGTTGGCAGAGTTCCAGGTGAAGATGCAGTGTTGTGGTATGGAGAGCGGCTGTGTGTGCCAAACCTAGCGGAACTGAAGGGCAGTATTCTTCAGGAAGCACATGCTACTTTGTTATCCATGCATCCAGAGAGTACCAAGATGTACAAGGATATAAAGATATACTTCTGGTGGCCAAGGATGAAGCGTGATGTGGCTGAGTTCGTTGCCAAGTGTGCAGTTTGTCAGCAAGTCAAAGCAGAAAATCAGAAGCCCGACAGTTTGTTGCAGCCATTACCCATCCCAAAATGGAAGTGGGATTGTATTAGCATGGATTTCATCACAGGTTTACCCAAGAGTTCCAAAGGTAACGATACAATTTGGGTGATAGTGGACCGACTTACCAAATCGACTCATTTTTTGGCAATGAAGCTTACTTGGTCAATGGAGAAGCTGGCAGAGTTGTATGTTGGTGAGATTGTGAAGCTTCATGGAGTTCCATTGTCAATAGCATCCGATCGAGATGCGCATTTCACTTTGCATTTCTGGAGAAGTCTTCATGCAGCCTTGGGGACGAAGACTGATTTCAGTAGCGCCTTTCATTCTCAAACTGATGGGCAGACTGAGAGAGTCAACAGGGTGCTGGAAGATATGTTGAGATGCTGTGTGTTGAACTTCGGTGCAATTGAGAGAGGCATTTAGCTCTTGTGGAATTTGCATACAACAGTTTCCAGGCAAACATTGGAATGGAGCCGTATGAAGCTTTATATGGAAGGAAATGCAGGACACCGGTCTATTGGTATGAAATGGGAGAGCGACAGCTGTATGGGCCAGAAATTATGCAGTAGACCTCAGAGAAGATCGAGCTGATTAAGAAGAGGTTGGTCGACGCATAGAGCAGGCAAAAGAGTTATGCCGACAACAGGAGGAGAGACCTAGAGTTTGATGAAGGTGACTATGTCTTTGTGAAGGTGTCTCCGACCAAAGGGGTGATTCGGTTCGGAAGGGGAGAAAAATTAGCCCTGAGATACATTGGACCTTACAAGATATTGAAGACAATTGGGAAGACAACTTATCGGTTAGAACTACGAAAAGAGTTGGCCCAAGTACACAATGTCTTTCATGTATCCATGCTACGAGGTTATATCCCAGATCCAAGTCATCATTTGCTAGAAGTGCCAGAAGGTTCACAACTGGATCTGAGCTATGCTGAGCATCCTATTGAGATCATGGATTGTCGAGAAAAGGTCTTGAGAAACAAGACGATACCTATGGTCAAAGTCATTTGGAGGAACCAATTTGTTGAGGAGGCCACTTGGGAATCAGAGTAAAAGATGATGAAAGATCACCCTGACCTCTTCCACTAAAATTTTTGTAAACTTTTTCTTTTCATTCTGTGTTTTTTCTCGCTCCTAAGTGTAGTTCCGAGGACGGAACTATTCTAAGGAGGCAGTGTTGTAACACTCCACATTTTTATTATGCATTTTTTTATTTTTGCACGTATGATGCACATACTAATTTATCCATTACTTTTCTTACTCTCATTTACTAATTTTAAGCGTGCATAGTCTTAATTAGCACTTGCGGGATGATTCGCACGATGTGGGATCTGTTATAACAGTCAGCGGTGGACTCCGGGGCTGGAATTCAATTTCGTGGAATAATCTAAACCTTGTCTTATTACTGGGTAGTTGTCATGGCGAGGGATCAAACCCTTTATTGTGGAGTACGTAGGCGCTTGCCCTCAGACTTATGTAGTACGGGATGCATAGAATCCGAACAAGTGTGCATTAGTGTCATCCTAGTGTAAAATGTGTGTATTAGGTATTAAGACATGACATACACTTACATGTTTAGCGTAGTCATAATTTAACACTTTATTGTTCATTAAATTTTTGTGATTTGTTAAAGTAATGAGATCGTTATATGTACGACATAGAGAGGATGATCGAGTATAACATTTTCGTCAGTTGTAAGTGACTGACGTGTCAACAGCTTAATATGCAGGTAATGGACTTTTTGAAGAAGCAAAGATGTTATGATGCAGTTGATTATTTACATTGTTATAATTGTACAAGTTGTATTTATTTCATTGTTGTATTCTTTCGTTGTGCAAACCAAAAAAAATGTAATGAACTCTGATGTTGTTGAAAAGTTTTAATTTCCTTGTAAAATTGTACGAAGTGAAGTAAAGATCCTGTGAAATCTCGAATTCGGTCTTATTTAGAATTCGGGGCGTTACACATCACATTGGAGAGATGGAGGAGGTGTACTGGAAGCAACGGTCTAGAGTTCAATGGCTTAAGCAAGGTGACGTGAATGCAAAATTCTTTCACAAAGTGGCCAATGGAAGAATGAGGCATAACAATATCTTAGGATTGAATGTGGACTGTGATTGGTTTAAGAATGAGGAAGTTATCAAGAAGCACATACACGATAAATTCAGGAGGCTGCTAGGAGTTAGCAGGTCTTATCAATGCAAGCTATCTACAGAGATGTGGAGCTCCACAAGGATATGGTAGCGAAGGAATTGAAGGAAGCTTCACAGAGGAGGAGGTTATTGTGGCAATTAAAGGTCTTGGTCAGGACAAAGCGTCCAGACCAGACGGTTTCCCGCTGTTCTTCAATGGGATGTACTGGAAAGTAATCGAGTTAGATTTGATGAATATTCTAAAAGAGTTCTTCGACGGAACTTCAGACTTGGAAAGACTTAACTACGTGAACATCATTTTGATTCCAAAAACAAAGGAGGTTCGGACTTTTGATGACTTGAGACCCATTAGCCTTCTTAACGGGTCCTTCAAGATTATTACTAAGATTCTGTCGTAGAGGTTAGCTTCCCACCTTAACGATGTGGTAGGAGAGGCACAGAGCGGATTTATCAAAGGTAGGGATATTATGTATAACATCGCATCGGCACATGAAATAGTGTACAGAGAAAATAAGGACAGAGCAGACAATTTTGTTTTAAAGCTGGATTTCCTTAAGGCATACGATTCGATTGAATGGGATTGTGTGGATGAGGCTTTAAGTCTCAAAGGATTTGGGTCTAAATGGAGAATGTGTTTGAGGGAGGTAAATCTTTTGTTCAGATTAACAGATGTCTCGAAAAAAAAATCAGGTACCACCGAGGGCTAAGGCAGGGGGACCCCCTATCGTCATTGCTTTTTACTACAATCGCGGACAGACTAGCTGAAATGATCAAGAGGGGAAGAGAAGGAGGCTCCATCAAGGGAATCACAGTCAAAGGAATCACATATCCAATTTCAATTTCTCAATACGTGGATGATACTCTTCTATTTGGAAAGGCTAATGATGAGGAAGCTATAGCAGTGGGTCTACTGATTAAATGTTTCGAAGCATGGACAGGGATGAAAGTTAATTTTTCCAAGAGCTGTGTCATCCCTATTAGGGATTATCTATCCATACTAATTACGAATATCAGAAATCATTTAGGTTGTGAGATCAGATATTTTCCTTTAGCATACCTTGGCACGACCATTAGACCGAGTTCTATGAGAAGGGAGGATTGACAACCATTTATTGAAAAATTGAGAAGAGACTATTAGGTTGGAAGGGCCGTTTCCTCTCTATGGTGGAAGATTAACTCTGCTCAACTCTTTGCTTAGTGCTATCCCAATCTATCTGATGTCTATGTATGAACTGCCTAGCTGGGTTATCAACAAAATAAACAAATGCAGAAAAAGATTCATGTGGAAAGGGGTGGACAAGAGTAATAAGGGTAAACATCTAGTCCAATGGGGAAGGGTGTGCAAGAGTAAAGACTTTGGAGGACTGGGGGTTTTAGACCTTAAAGACATGAATAAGGCCCTATTCTGTAAGTGGTGGTGGAAAATGAAGAATAAACATAGGATCTGGTGGTATAAGTCTTTTACTTCTTACCAAAGAAGGAGGATACACAGATATGGGGGGAGAAGAGGGGAGGGCAAGGCAAAGCGTCAAATCTATGGAAAGGGGTGGCTAAAGTGGGAGAGATCTTTCACACTAACACTAACTGTAGGATTGGCAACAGAAAGGATACTAAATTTTGGAAGGACAAATGGTGCGGAAACAACACTCTTCTTGGTTTGTTCCCAGAGGCAGCTGCTACTACAATTCACATGGACACGCTTGTCTCGGATGTGTGGTGCAATCAAAGATTGAGGCTTGAGATGTCCCATCATCTTACTAAGGAAAGTACTGTTCAGCTGCAGAATCTCAATAACTTCATTAGAACCGAAGGTTTATACAACAACGGTACGAAGGATGAGAGGGTATGAAATCGAGGTTCAAACTCTATTTTCTCTGTTAAATCCATGTACAAATGGCTAAATGACGGGGGATTGAGAAACATAGAGACAGACATTATCTGGAGTATTTACGCTCCGCTGAAGGTAAAGGTTTTCCTGTGGTTGGTAAGGAACGACGCAATTCTCTCCGAGACTAATCTTCAAAAAAGAAACATGCAATTAAATGTCACTTGCGGTATCAGGATGATGAAGACACAAATCATATCCTATTTTCATGTCCTTGAGCTAGGTTAATTTGGGAGGTGGTTGGCTTAGGGTTCGGGTGTCTACAGTGTCCTAGTTCCAGTTCCGAGGTTTGGAGTATCTGGAGGTTAGATATAGTCAAAAAAGAGGATATGATAGGGTGGGAAATCTCTGTGGCAGCCACTTTGTGGGGCCTGTGTTAGATCGTAACGACTTGTGTTTTCGTAATGTTAACCATAGATTTTCTGTTACAATGCATAAATTATTTTCACTCATTCATGATTGGGCTGGTCTAGCAGGTGCGAGGAAGAGGCTTCGATTGGAAGAGAAGTAGTCTTGAACAAGATGGCAGGGGTCGAGATTTCCGTAGAAAGTATTTATATCTTCAGTTATGTTCTAGATTAGCTTCTTGTATTTCCCCCTTTCATTTTGGATGGACTTAGTTATGGACTTTGTATTATGTAAGTGGAACTACTTTGTTTCGTTAATATATCATTAATGAAGCGATGACGAGAACATCTTATTATAAATAAATAAATAACTATAGGGCACATAAGTAGCTTTAGAATACATTTTACTTTTAAGTTCTTTTCCTTTAGCCCTTGTTGCTGCTTATTTTGGTGTGGGAGCAAATAAATAGTGAGTTAATAATTGATGGAAACTACTAAAAATCTGATCTTTGACCTTGGCCGTGAAATGCGGTTAGAGCTCCTGAGACTGAATCTGGATCGCTGATTGACCACCATGATTTGAATCCGACGGTTGCTGATGCAGCTGATGGACCTGCAATAAGCCTGAAACACCGGGGGGTGGCCCTGCGACAGACCCTCCGACTCTCAAGTCAGAACCGAAAGAGAAAGAGAGCATGACAGAGAAACTGACAAATTGTTGATTACCTTCTGACTGTAGAGGGGGAGGGGTATTTATAGGCTTGAGAAACATATCAAGAGATCGATCAAGATCCGTTAGATCGATTTGAATTTCTTATCTCTTTTATGTTTCTCCCCCTCAAGAGATAAGTTCTCTTGTTAGGAGATAAGAGATTTGACTCATAGCCTTCATGGGCTGAGTGTCTCTTCTAGTAGCTAGGTCTAGTCTGTCACTTTTTATGGGATTGAAAGAAGCTCATATCTTGGAGAAGGCCCGGACATGTTAAAGAGGCCTGTTATGGTTAATCTGCATGTAGAAGTTTTGAGATCTATGCAGGAATCGTACGACCCTGATTCGCTGCGATTTTTACCATCATGAGCCCCAAAGCTCTAAAATATACACTTCTAATTGGGTCGATCGAGTAATGAGGAATGACTGGGCTTAACTTAACTTAAGTTTTTTAATTTTATTTTTAATATTATTCGTTGCTTGGATCGAGACTGGGTTTAATAAGAGACTGAGGGGCAACCTATATTCTAAAGAGGGGCAAAATCTCTATATAATTAATTTCCTTAGGATATAAATCATAGAAGAACTTATACAACCAGTACCACCCTTTAGATTGTAATTAAACAGCTCCACCACTGGCAGCAAAGTTGTTTTGGTTGGGCATGAACTCCACTTCCTTCCGCTTGTGGTTGAGTTTATGTAGCAAGACTTGCTAAACTTCTATTTACTGTGACTTGTAATTATTGGATAGTTGGCTAATTTTGTTAAGGAAATCTGGAAATGCTCTCCTTCGGAAGGTGTGGTCTTCAGATTTCCTGCTTAGGGTAAGTAGAGGTACGCGACAATAATCGTCTGTCCTCTCTTCACCCCAAGCAGGGTTTTGCACGCTTAACGCCATTACTCCCCACAGCATTTACCCCCTAATTAAGATTAACTATCCGAGTTGTGGTATGAAACTTAATTTTAATAGATCCTACCATCCTGAAGTAGACAGTTAGCCTTCCTTTTGTTGGTAAAAAAGTAAAAATAAAATAAAAATATATAAATCATCATCCCTATACATATACTTTTACTAATATATAATGCTAGAGTTGGGGTGTGGGCAACAACCTAACACATCTATGCACGTTCATATACATATTTGCACAAAAAATCTCTCAAAACATGCTTACATGTATATTTCAAGAAAAGTCTCTCAATTTTAAATTCCCCTACTTCAGAAAAAGCATGAATTGCACTTGTAAATTACTAATATTGGTTTAACACAATCTTGATTTTATTTTATTTTTTGTTTTTGTCAAAGAAATAACAACTGATGCAACCTCGAAAAGTGCAAAGCCGCCTAATCACTAGCAATATAGCAGACAAATTACATGCATTGCATGTGCATTTTTATGTGTAATGATGTAGCTCATTGAGCTTCATTTGTTAATTTTCTGAATACAAATTAATACTTGTGTATATATGGACCCAATAACTGTAAGTTGAAAGAAGAGAGCGTAAAGGATTCAATTCCAATCCCGAAATACAGAATACTTTCTTGGGATCTATGCAGTGTCTGTAGTTGTACCTTCAAGAATTGAGGCTTTTACATGCCCATTGAGGAGTGAAAGTGGGTTCCAAGTCTCGTGAGAAGATGAATGCATGCATATGAAATGAATGCACACAAGAAAAGAAAAACAAAGCTTACATATGGAGATTCACCCCCTCCATCACTATCCTACTAGTTACAGAGTAGTGTATATAAGTCGAGTGATCATAAATTATACATGGCTTATTCCCTTCTTGAATCAATATGACGGTCCAAAGTTTGTGACCCCCCTCAATTGAGAGCAAAGATACAGTAGTAAAACGGGAAGTATATCAGTATATATATATACAACTCACGAGCGTGTTAACAAACCATTTAATGAAAGATTAGATTTATGACAGGCCGTTATTTGACCTTGATTTTTAAATTAGTCCTTTGACTGTCTTTTTTCTTTTTAAGAAACCCCTCACCTTAAGAGTATTTTCGTCCAAAGAAATTTAAGTTTGATAGTCATATGACATATGTAACAGAAGAGCTCTTTTTGAATATTTTGATAGGGGATAATTAAATTAAGTTGTAGTAATATAATTTGCATAGTATCATGGTCAATTTCGGGGCCTGATCCAAATTTCTCCTTTAATGAATGCACACATATGTTACCTACGTGTGCATGTCTGGGTATATATATATATATATAAGAGCATATCAAATCAACCAAAGTGAACAAAGTAATATTGAATATATTGTTGCAAAAAGGAAGAGAAGGAAGAGAGCAATATGTCTCATATTGTTGTGGAGAGGAATAGGAGAAGAATGATGAATGAACACCTTAAGGTGCTGCGCTCTCTCACACCATGCTTCTACATCAAAAGGGTAAGTTAAGTTTTTCCTATAACGCACAATTTGAGTCACATTAATTGTTGTATGTATTCAAGTTTTGATGTGCATGCGGCGAGTCAATCTTGGATGGATTCAGATTTTCTCCACTTTTAATCTAACTTTCTACTAGAGATCAATGTCTATAGCAACACTGTTCATAGTGACATGCTTAGGATACAATTTTTATAGGGAAGAGAATAGAATATGTAGGTTATTATTATCTTTTCTCCAATTTACACAACAAGGGTTAGTTTTGTTTTTGTCGTTTTCGTTGTTGATAAACGACTACTTAGTAGTCTCGTATTGAATTTAAGCCCATCCAACGTTCTTTATCATCTGAGCTAGAACTCAATGGCAATAAGGGTTAGTTTGTTATTACATATATGATCTATGGATACTTATGATTAAGAGTACGGTTAATTCCTCAACATAATTGTCTATCACTGTTGTGGTTAATTAATTACATAGATCGTCATAGAAAAAAAAAAACTAGTATATATCATCTTATCTAATTTGTTTTACTGTATTTTTTTTTTTTGATTGTAAACGGTGGGTATAGCCCCCCGCGTTTCATTTTTTACTGTAATTAAGGCGTATCATTATCATCAAATTAACTCCGACAGCTAGCTCCTATAGTAAATAGTAATTTCTGTCAAAAACTCTTTCTTATGCATATTATGAACGCATGATTTCTACAAACAAAAGGGCGACCAAGCATCCATTGTTGGAGGAGCCATAGAGTTCATCAAAGAATTGCACCAACTCGTCCAATCACTAGAATCCAAGAAGCAAAGGAAATTAAGCTTGAGCCCTGCAGCAACTGGCCACTCTACTCCAACCCTAAGTGGAGGGGGCCCATCACCACTGCTTTTGCTTCCACCACCACCACCACCGCCACCACCACCAGTAGACTCCCCTCGCAGCTTGTTCGACGCAGCGAATCTCGACCTTGGTGTGTGTTGCAACTCGCCAGTTGCTGACGTGGAGGCAAAGATCGCGGGGCCTAATGTGATTTTGCGGGCCCTCTCGAAGCGCAGGCCAGGTCAGGTGGTGAGGATAATTGATGTGCTTGAAAGGCTGGACTTTGAGGTGATTCACTTGAATATCAGTAGCATGGAAGACACTGTGCTCTACTCATTTGTTATCAAGGTACCTACTACGTACTTTAGTATATATATTAATTATAATTGCAGAAATCATAATATCTTTTATATATATATATATATATATATACACATATATATATATATATATATATATATAGGGTAAAAGGGATATGAGCAACTTGCTCATTTAGTAAATGAGCAAGTTGCTAAGGTGGCATGCATGTGATTGGGAAATCCTAAAAGTGATTAGATACTCAATGTATCACATGCATGCCACCTCATCAATTGCTCAATTATTAAATGAGCAAGTTGCTCATATCCTTTTTACCCATATATATATATATATATATAATCATTTTAAAGTTGATTAATTTTGATTTCATCTAATTAACTTTCATGGTGCGCATGCAGATAGGACTGGAGTGCCAGCTTAGTGTGGAAGAATTAGCTTCTCAAGTCCAACAATGCTTTCTGCAGCAAGATATTAATGTATTGATCTGAAGGTGGTTTAGCGAAAATTTATACATATAAAGAGACTTTTGTCATATAACTCATGTAACGTCTGCATATCTTGTAACTTAATTCAATCAATATATATTAATACAAGAGTGTTTACTATTCAAACTACATAAGGAGTGAACTAATTAATGGTTGGTTCTGAAAACCGCCTACATTGTGTATATATATCGGAAGAAAGGGATCCTCGCACATATGGTTTATGTCCGATATGTACCTGAATGCATACCAATATATACAAACTTATGACAAACCTGAGAAACTGATTCTTTGACACAAGTAGAGAAAGAGCAGATTTAGAATACTACAACAAAATTCCCCTACCCACATTTGTACCCAAATTTTTATGTTTGTTTTTATTGCACATGTTATATTGAAAATAACAAATATTTCTTCAACAGTTAAATTTCATCATTTTTCACACTTAAAGTTCTAAGAAATTAGATTTTACACCCCCATTTATAATTATTTTTCAACATATACTAATGGAAACATGGACTTTTATTTACAACTAATTATTGTCATACTATTCAAACTTGAGCTACATAATTGTTGTTTTACTGTTTACAGGGTTTTTCGTGTTTTGTATTGTTCCGAAGACGTGCCGTAGGTACGTGCCCACAGGCAAATCTAGTGTATATATATATAGGGGGGCTTCGGTTGTGAACTGGCCTGGTGCACACAACCGTGTGCACTCCTCCTCAGCCGTCCGATCTTACACTGATCATGATCTAGAGCTAATGGCTGCGATTTTCTCCCGCTCTTCTAACACTTACGGAGGTGTAGTTTCGACTTTCCCCTACCTCTCCGTCTCTGTCATCTCTTTCTTTCTATCTTTTCTACCTGACCCATTTTCCCAAAAACAGAAACCCTAATCACTCGACCTCTCTCTCTCTCCATCTGTTGGGATTGGAGTGTCAACCAACGTCTCTGGTCGAAGCGGAATTAATTAAAGCAATGAGGAAGTCGAAGTAGATGAGATGAATAAATTGAGCAAGCAAGTAGTTCCACCAATCTAACACAAACACACCGATGACTTATCCCGGTTAGCTTTTACTTAATACGGGAGAAATATAGGAAAATCTGATATTCAACTAGAAAAGATTACAAAGAGTTATTGATTCACTCAATACAAGAGATTAAACTCACTCACCAAGAACTATCTCTCTCTTGAGCCTCTCTTTGCAATGGAGAAAATAACATATGAAGTACGACCTCACATATTGGAGGAGTTTACAATATATATAGAAGAATAGAGAGAAACCTAGGTCTAATCTTGATTCTCATTCGTCCGGTATAACCTGAAAAAGAAATAACTGAATATGAGCTGTACGATCTAACTTGGAGTTGAAGATTTGTCTAAAACGACCTAACAAATCGAAGCCCAAAAATGAACATAGCGCCACGGGCGGTCGACCGTCCAACAAGACCGGTCGATCATACCTCTCTCGGACAATCCTTGTACTACGAGCGGTCGGGAGTGCGGTCGACCGCAACATAGGACAGTCGACCCGCAACTATGCCTGCACATTGCTGCTGCTGTTTTCCCTTCTACTCACTTCGACGCTTCAACCTCCGTACTTTATCTTACCTTCTTTTAATCTGAACAACAAGTATTCAAGACACAATCCTAACAAACAGCACCTTGGATTGCATACGAGTGCTATCACATGATGTGTTACTCATCTCCAAACTCTAATAAATTCCACTTGCAAAGAAAACTTAGAACAATAGCTTCTTCTTCTAATCGAACTGATCTCTACCTAATCTCATTAAATCCAGTATACCCCTTCAAGGGTACACCTCCGTAGATGTACTTACGAAGTTGCCAAACTTCGCACAAACTCCACCTACCCTTAGGCTTTCTCCACCTCTCGACGATATTCGAATGTCGTGGTCTCGTCTCGATAAATCTAGTTGCGGCAAATTATCTGAGCTTGCGGAAATAACAGAAAAATAAGCAACACTTGCGCAAGTATTTTGGATTCCCCAAAGCTTGTAGAGATTGTTTTGGCTTGGCCCAACCACTCTCATACCTCTAATTACCTTACGACGACCTTGAAAAACAGACAACTCCACCTCGAGTTGTATACCTACAGCCCCGTGCATTAAGAGTTCCCAAGGAAATCAGATTTCGTTTCAGAAGAGAAATATGCAATACATCCCTTAAAGTGAACATGTTTAGACTTGGCATCTTCAACTCAACTGTCCCATCACTTACTACTTCACAAATCTCTCCAGTTCTCGGTATCACACAACCTCCCGTAGTAGACTTATAAGTAGAAAACAACTCTCTCTCGGAGCAAATATGAGAAGAACTCCCTGAGTCAAGAAACCAACTAGAATCCAAATCTAAAGAATTTGAAACAAGAAGACACGAATTGAATGAATCAAATGTACTACCACATTAGCGACTGAATTCCCATTCTTTGTGCTCTCCTGATTCTGCAATTTCCAATAGTCTTTCTTGATATGCTCTGACCTCTTGCAATGGATCGAATCCTTTTGCAAAGCACTTTGTCTTTCCCCTGAAGGACCATCCATTGCTAGACAACTTGTAGGAATAGACGATAATGATTTATGGGTCTCCTTCCTAAGTTGATTTTTCTTAAATGCTTTGATTACACCATCTACCGAAATACTCTCCTTGGCAGATCTACCGTATAGCATGGTAGTGATCAAAGGCTCGTACGAATCTGGCAGTGTATATCAGGTTGAAAGCTTTATCTTCCTCATACACATCTGCGTTGATCGTCTTAAGTTCAGATAATATCCTATTGAACTCTGTAATGTGGTCTTGGAGATCGGTACCTTCCTTCATAAATAAACGGAACAACTTCCTCTTCCAATGCATCCAATCTAATAATGAACCAGAGTAGTCAGCTATAAGTTTTTCCTACAAACTCGCCGCATCAGTTTCTTCCAGAAATCTGCACTTGGCCTCGTCCGCCAAGGATAGTCGAATCAGACTTTTGGCTCTTTCACGAATATCTTCTCAACTGTCATCCTTCATATCAGTTGGCTTTTCTTTCTTCTTAATGGCTAACTGCAAACGTTCTTGAACAAGAACATCATACATGTCAGTCTTCCAAAGATTGAAATTGATCTTTTCATCAAACTGCTTGATCTTCAAAATACTATGGCCTGTCATCTTAACCAAGAGACTCGGCAACCTGAAGCTCTGATACCAGTGGTTGGGATTGGGGGTTCAACCAACGCCTCTGGTCGCAGCGGAACTAATTAGAGCAATGAGAAAGTCGAAGTAGATGAGACGAATAAATTGAACAAGCAAGTAGATCCACAAATCTAACACAAACACACCGATGACTTATCCCGATTAGCTTTTGCTTAATCCGGGGAAAATATAGGGAGATCTGATATTCAACTGGAAGAGATTACAAGGAGTTATTAATTCACTCAATACAAGGAATTAAACTCATTCACCAAGAACTCTCTCTCTTTCGAGCCTCTCTTTGCAATGGAGAAAATAATCTATGAAGTACTACCTCTTATATTGGAGTAGTTTACAATATATATAGAAGAATAGAGAGAAACTTAGGTCTAATCTTGATTCTCAGTCGTCCGATATAATCTGGAAAAGAAGTAACTGAATAGGAGCCGTACGATTTAACTTGAAGTTGAAGATTGGGCTGAAACGACCTAACAAATCGAAGCCCAAAAATGAACACAGCGCCCCGGACAGTTGACCGTCCAACAAGACCGGTCGACCGTACCTCTCTCGGACAATCCTTGTACTACGAGCGATCGGGGGGTGAGGTCGGCCGCACCATAGGACAGTCGACCGCAACTATGCTTGCACCTTGTAGAGCCTCGAATTTTCAATATAATATCTCAGAAATACGTGGCACAATTCCAGAATCAACTTCAAAGTAATCATAAACATAGCAACCAAATACAGGAAAAAATTAAAACTTCTATTACATCAATTGTTTACAAAGTACAGCGGAAAACAAAACACCTTGAATTACATTTTCTTTCCTTTTACAACACATTCTTTTACAATTTGCATAAGTCATATATCATTCTACCCCATGCATCCAATTCCCAAGCTAAAGGTGCCTACCTGTAAAACATGAGGCTAGAGATAATCCTAACCCCCAAAACTACGAAAGTCAGCCATAACGGTGTGAGTGACATAAAAAAAAGCAATATAAATAAAACATAAGACATAGTATCATAAAAAGCATGTATTAACAGTAAGAATAAAATGAAATAAAAAATAACAATAAATAAAACATGAAAACATCAAGTGAAACTAGACTAAGTGTCAAGTGTAGAAAAACAACAGGAAAACAACATGCATAAAACCAAGTCAAGAAAATGCCAATACTATATGCTGACTCTCTAATGCATACTTGTCAGATTCTATACATCCCACTCTACATAGGTCCGGTGCAAGCCCTTATCATTCTCTACATGATAGGGTTAAATCCCTCGCTTATGCAACTAATCCTACTACAATGACTACTATGAGATATAGATAAACTGTGAGTATTAGCCCACCTCCCGATAATTTCGGAAGTTAATCTTTATCCACAGATAATTCCGAAGACTGTTTCACTCACACTTGGGAATCTTCGAAAATACCCCACACCGCAAGCTATGGTGCCTCATCACACAATACCCCATGAGCATCGTCTCGATCCCGATAATTTCAGAGATCAATCCCACACTGCAGGTAATTTCGGAGACTATTTCACTCATACCTCGATAATTCCGGGGATTATCTCACACTGCGAGCCATACTGAGGTCCATAACCCATGTTCTCATTTCATCATATCACCATCTAGTGCATGTCCTTATTTTGTTAAGTTAATTAATTACGAATCTCTTAGAGTTGGTATACCCTACCAAACTTAACTCAATTGATCAACAACAATGCCACAACTGGCCAAAACTCAGAAATCTAAACTTCCGATATACTAGGGTCCCACACATTCTCTAGAGACTCACATCTCAACCATCACTACTAAAATTTCCATCAAAACTCGTAAATTCATCATCAAAAATGATTTTATGAAGAAAGCTTCTTAAATCGACAAAATAAAAATCTTATATAATATATCCATAAAATTCCATAATTCAGATAAAATATTAAATCCATTAAATAACTGAAAACCATATTTTTAAGTCGTAGAATATCACAAAGCATCAATTCCTTTGAAAACCACGTATATTTCTTTAATAAGTCATAGGGAAGTAATCGCAATAAAATATATATATAACTCCTCGTAAAATACTATAATCTGTAGCAAAATGATATTTAAAATAGTAGGTTATCAATCTACAATATCGAAGAACCAGTCGTTTAAAGGGAACAACAGAAAACTCAAAAAATCCATCAGTCAGAACAGTGGCAGTCAACTGCATAAGATATTCGATCGACTGTCCCGCATAAAATCCAAAACTCAAGAAAACAATGCACCCAGGATAGCGACTGTCGGCTGTCGAAACTGGCCAGTTGACTGTCCTACAACTGCAGTTTGGGTTTTGTGCATGTTTTAACCGATATGTTATTTTACTTTATAAAAATGCCATTTGTAAAAACTACATTCCTGAGATGATCAAATGTGCCTTGTAGAGCATATAGGAGTTCATAAAACAAATCAAAACCACTTCGAATTAATAAAGATAGCAATTTGATGAATTTCTTCAAAACAGGACATGGACATGTGTATATATGAGTATAGGGTATTTGAGAATCAATTATGCGTCAGAATAGCTTCGTATGAAGGGTATATATTGTTCAAAATTATCTCAGTGCTAAAATAATCAAGATTAAATCAAATCTCCACAAAACATACGAAAACTCAATTCTTTAAAAACAGTGTAATGGAGTGTAGGCATATATGTGTATGTGATATATCTAAATCATCAAAAAACCATTGTAAATATGCAATATATAATTCTAATCCATCTCAGAATTGAAAACAACTCAAATCCAATTGAAGACTTCACATAATTACAAAACCAAAATTTGGTCATAATGTATCAGAGCCGAAAACCAAACCCCTTTCTCAATACTTCAAAACTTGTTTTTTAGATTCAATAGCCGTTCTTGTAATTCATTAAACTCATTTACAATCATTCACAATAGTTTACCCATGCATATAAGCAATTATAACGATCATTAATCAAGTTTTACTCCACGAAGAATTCCAAACAGAGCTTATGCATTTCATACACAGTGAAGAGTAATCCTTTAATCCATTTTTATGCAATATCATCATACGACACATCATAACAAGTCAAAATAGCAAGTATATGGAGAAAAACAACCTACTCATGATTTCTAGTAGATTCTTTAACGATCTCAAGTCATCTATATGAAATTTTAAATCATCAAAGCATGGGTTTCAAATAAAGATTCAATTTTTAACTCATCTATTCATCAAATCCATTATATTCTCATACCAACCCCTAACATTCTTTCTAATAGATAAATCATCACATACAACATTTATGGAACAATACAAAACAAACATATGTCACTCACTTCAATGAAGAAATCAATCGAATTAATAAAGAATGAGAAAAAGTCATTCTTTTGCAAAATCCAAGATCACCGCTTCGAAACTCCAAGAAAACCAATAGTGAAAATATATTTTATTTTTGCAGAGGAGAGGGACAGCTGTAGTGGCCCTAATATAGGCCGAAATCTGGAGTTTTTAGGGTTTTATAAGTTTATGGATAATTCCTTAACAAATTATTACTTTACATATATAAATCTTTCTTTAAAAAAGTAGTTAAATAAGTGAAATAAATTAAAATAAAACCAAATATTTTTACTACTGAGTTTTCCAACCATCAAGCATAGCTCAGAAATTAAAAAAATTCAGATTTGTATCAAAAGCAGTAATTTTGCACAAAAGTCTCTCTTTTTGTAATATTTGCAAATAGGTCCAATAATCATCAGAAAAATCCAGAAAATTCACAAATATTATCTAATAATAAATAATTAGTTTCCCTAAATAATTTTTGACTTTGAACTTTCTAAGAGAACGTTTGCACAAGATCCACTTAAATTCCATATTTGCAAAAACACCATATTTATTTAAATCTTTACCAAATCAACTCTAAATATAATTTAAATAGATTTTATTTTCAATGATTACCATGGAAAGCCCAAAAATCAGTAAAAACAATTTTTCATTATCTGTTTGAGATCCAAACGCCTTTTACGTAAAAGCCCCTATTTTTCGAAGTATTTATAAAAATAGTTTCTTTACTCAGAAAAATCCCAAAATTTAGGATATACTTAATTATAAATAGTAGAATGTATCAAAAAATTTAAAAGAGGAGATTTACACCCCAAAAAAAATATTTGCACGTGTAAAATTGAGAAATTCATAAAATAGTCAAATAAATCTAAATAAGTTTGAAAACTAAAATATCATAAATAAATAAGAAAAAATCTATCATTAACCATAAAACTTTATGAACTCAAAATTTCCAAACTCTGCACGTGTGTTGCACGTGCAAAATTTCAATTTCAAGAAAATAGTCAAAATAGTCAACTTTACCAATATAATATTATTTAGTAATGCAAAATAAATCTTTTTATTTTGCAGGGTGTTACACACCTTGCTGCTGCTATTTTTCCTTCTACTCACTTCGACGCTTCGACCTCCGTGCATCATCTTACCTTCTTCTCTTCTTCTAATCTGAACAACGAGTATTCAAGACACAATCCTAACACCATCGACGCTGCTCTCTCTCTCTCTCTCTCAACCCCAATCCCGACCTGCCTCTGTCTTCTCCTTCTCAGATTGCTCTACCTCTCTCTCTCTCAAGATCGACGATACCCCAAGCGCTCGCCTCTGCCTCTCTCTCTCTCTTGGTCGACGAAGCTGTCTTTCTCTCGATCGACGCTGCCATCTCAAAAATCGAAACCCCAAGGTATAAAATTTTAAATTGAATTGAGTCGAATCGTTACCCTAATTTCTTCTTAGATTAATCGAAAAAAATATTACAGACAGTAAGTCTTTGCTAACAAGCTTGTTTCTTCTTAGATAGTAAGTCTTTGCTAATTTTGTGTATTGTTTAAGGTAGAAACTTATACCAATTGTTTTTAGCCGACTTAAGATCATTAAGTTTGTTGGGATTTAAGTATTTCGGTAGTTAACAGTGATTTTCAGGCTTTTAAAACATGAAGTGATTGTTGATTGGGGAAAGATTAGGGATAGTTAGTTGCAAGATTATAGATTCATTATTTATATTTGAGTTATTTGAAAAATTAGAGATTCGTTATAATTTTAAATTATGCTAAATTGGACCTGCATTTTTGACATTGAGAATATTTTAAAATAACATAATGACCTTAAACCTGACAGAATTTTTTTTGTTGGTCAGTTAATAGAATGTGATTTGAAAATGTGTTTAGTGGCTTAAACATATTAGAATCTTGTAGGATGGCATCGAACTACTCCAACCAAATCCACAATACTATGGTAGTAGCTCCAGGTCTTCCAGAGTCAGTTCATGACCAAGATTTAGGGCTCCCAAATATTTTTGTCAAATATAGACAATGGTCAAATATTCTACTTCTGAGAAGAATCCTGGTAAAGCCTACTACAATTGCCCTAATTTTCCTACCGGATGGGAATTTTTTTGTTGGCTAGAGATGTAATACCCCGCAAAATAGCATATGGCTATTGCATTGTAATCTGTGCACAATTAAGAATTTCACGCGATTATGTATTTTGTACTGTTTGTATTATTAAAGTATCGAGTTGGGGTTTATTTGAAATATTTTGGAGATATGGGGGCCTATTTGTAAATATTCCTTTATAAATATATATTTATATTATAAATTTTTTTATATAACCCCCCCATTCCCCTCTCCTCCTCCTTTCTTCCCTTCCTATTTTTATCCCGACCGAAAAGAAAAACCCACCGACCCAAACTTTCGCCGGTCTTTTCCCCGCTCAAATCCGCCTAAATACTCCATGATTTTTCAATTAATTTGGGGGGATGGCTAATTGGAGGGTGCTCTAGCTCGTGATAGCATCGGTTTTCGGAAAGGGCTTCGAGAAGGTATACCCTATTTTATATTATTGTATAAAATTAAGTGTTGTTAATTTCTATTGAGTATGAATATTATGGTAGGAAGATTAAGGGATGTTGGAAATGCTAGAGGCAAGAAATTTGCAGATTATTAGAGAGTTTGCAAGTTATTAGTAAAATAGATTTTTGGGTTTGTAAAAGAGAATGATATATGTAAGTATTAGTTCTCGTATGGTAGTAGAAATTGTAGTTGGAATATTAGAATAATTTGGGAATGATTTTAGTAATTGGTTGAAAATAAGAATCTTGTCGGAATTTGAATATCACGTGCAATGCACGTGTGCATCCCAGGCGTTCAATAAACACTTGTGTGATATTTGGAATAGTGTTATTAGCTCTCGTGATTGGTTTTGATGACTTGAGTCTTAATTGCTTGAAATTTGATAATAAAATATATTAGCGACTTTGGATGCGGGGTGGCATGGTGGCGCTTCGAGTCTTCGCGGGATATTTTGTGAGTATGATCTCTTTTATTTTTATGCACATGGTGTGTTATGAAGATTTAAAATTACGATTTGCTGTGTATTTCCGATTTCGTATCTCAGTGTAGCCGAGGTGTTTTGAGCTAAGAATTTGTGTGGACACTCTTGTATGTGTCCACAACTATAGTCTAAATTTTATAAATTTTCGAGGTCGTTTGATACCTCAAAAATTTGTGGAGTGCAGCTGGTCTGAAAGGGCAGAGCTGAAGCAGATTGCTTTTGGACTGAAGTCCAAAAGGTCATAACCAGTTGTGTATGTATGATCTTGATATGAAATTTTGGGAGTAGCTTTTGGTATGAGTCTATTTGATGATTCTCAAGTTTTAGAATTTTTAAAGATCGTTTGATGAGGTTTCAACAATAAGTTGTATACAGTGGCAAAAACCCTGTTGAAAGAGTGGCTGAAATTGTGTGCTATGTTTGAAGAGTTGTAGCTCATTGTGTGAGATGAATCAAAATGCAAATTTTGGACACAATGAAATGGTATATGTGCAGATTGAGAATCTCAAATTTCATGAGCATTGGACTTAAGGTGGATTTGTCATTGAATTTCAAAGTGGGCTATTTTCAGCCTAGTACAAGTTGACTAGTTTGTGAAGATGAGAAATTTGGGAACTATTTGTTAAGAATTGGAAAATTGACCGACTAGAAAGTCGTAGTAGGGAGTCATAGCTTTCTAACCCATCTGGAGTTTTGTAATTCCAGTTTATAGGTTGAGAGTTATGATTTTTCAAAATGGAATGGATCCAGTCTTAGTTAAGGTATTACTGGCTAAGTAAACCCGTTTCTCTCTATTGTACACCTGATGGAACTTAGTATTTTCGAGAACTCAAATGATAGAATCTGAAGAGGTGTTCAACTAGGAAGGTGAAGTAGACACTTCCACCTTCCCATAGGACCCGGAATCGAGAATTTCCGTTGAGTGAGCAAACTTTTATGATATTGGAAAGGTGCAGCGAGTGTAAGAAGAATATACTATTGAGAGTATATGAGGTTTTATAGTATCACGAAAATCTGTATTGCGTGTTGGAAGTTATGGACGTTGCAAGTTAGCAACCTGTCGTTTAGACTAAACTTCAAGTTTAAGTTGACTCGGGGACTTGAGTTCTATAAGAATTTGAGGGAGTCGTCCACTAGGGGATTGCAGTGGATCTCCCTACCCTTCTAGAAATTCTGAGTGTGTTGGATTTCGATGAGCGTAACTTGGGTCACAGCTACTGCTTTTTCGTGAACTATTTTATCGGACAATTGATGAAGAACCCTCTGCATATCGCAGTGTGGTGATCATGAGCTATCGGATTTTTAATGATGTTTTAGCATTTCATTTGGAACTTAGATAAGTTCATGTGCTTAGTACTCATGGTGGACATGAGTGAGTTGGGATATAGCTCTAGTCGGTTTGTGTTTGGTGTCTCAATGCCTGAGTCTGTCAATGGTCGAGAATTGATGGTTATGTGCATGCTTTCCTTCATTTGAATTGTATTGTATCCTTGGAGCGCCGTTGGACCACTCGCTGAGGGTCACGGGCCTGGATTATTTTGGTCGCTGACCTGTGAAGGTATTGGAAATCAGTGGATGTGATTCCGTGATGGTTGTTACTTTGACAGACCAGTCAGGCTCGACTTTGTTGATCGACACCAAGTGTGATTTGAATAACAATATATTTTCAGTAAATTGCATTGATTAGGTTTTCTTTTATTGTTTTGCTTAAAGTCCGAATTGGTGTTAGGGGTGATTCCCTATAATCCAACTCGTTCTGAGAGTTAGCACTAGGTGGTGATACTATAGAGTTGTCTCTTCCTGTCATTAGGGATACGTGCTGTGTGTGCGTATCTTACACTGTTGATTTCTGAAGTACCATGGTAAGAACAGGATGCTGATATCCTGGCAGATAAGGGGTTCTTCGAGGCCGTCATGTTCTATGTTGGTGGACACGAACGGATCATAAAGGATCTTCTGCACAATGGATATGCTGCGTGTATATCTGTAAGTTCGTTACAGCTTTCGAGGAGGGTCTGATGCAACGATTATTGGTGACAACGGGGTAGTGCTCTGAATTATTTCTCTTATTTATATCTCCTCAACCATGTCATACTATCAGGAATAGGAAGTAGACCGAATTAGAATGCATTGCATAGCAAGGGTTCAAATCCCTAAAACTGGAGAAACGGCTTGATCTGGGACACATATAGTATGGGATGCATGTGTGCCCAGAGTCTTGCTTACATTCGATTAAGTACATCTATTCTGTATTCTGTATTTTGTATTAGACCTCAAGTCATGACATACACGAACACTAGGAAATCAGGACACACGTTTATTTTCCATTGAAGAAGAATTGTGAGTGTGATAGTTGAAGTGTATAATGAGTGTGAAAGTGATGTATTGCGAGACATGATGATATATGTTGTAAGAAATGAATAAATGCGATGTTATGTGATATGAGATTGGGAAAGAACATGTTTATAAATGAAGATGAGTACAAAAGAATATAAGTTGTGAGTCTATAAATGCAAATGAATGGTAAATGAGGTGCAGTTTATGTGAAAGTAGGTTATTTGTGAATGTAAAGCTTTATGGGAAAATAAAGCTATAGGAATACTTGTATAAGGTATAAAGTGATGAGCGTTAAGCGACTAATTTGTGAATGATTTTTCAATTAAGGATAAGTATGTTATGAGCGGGTATGGATATACATACAGGTGATGACTCAGAGAGTATTTGATGTGAAATCCCAGTGATGATGTTTACATGTTCAGATTTCAAGTAAAGTTTGATTATCTTGGTATTCATAAGTTCGTTCTGTTTTTACCTATAAAGTTTAATTTATTTGCTAAATTAGTAGATTATACTCACACCAGAAATGGCTAACCCCTTAGTGTTTGGGGGGTTAGGGAGTCCCTGGACTGCCCTAGATCCCCTATTGTTACAGGTCCTCAGCAGTGCAGAGGTGGGGTGTAGATTCTGTGGAGCGAGCTTTTATTTTAAAATTGTTGTTTAAGTTTAATTATGTGAATAGTGAAATTTATGATTTAAATTGTATTCTTGATGTATAAGTATGTGGATGATGATGATGAGTATAGTGTGGAGTGGCATGTTATGTTTTTGACCCGTACCCATCTCGTTATGGAGTACCGGGCCCTGTGGTATGTTTTATAAGTTATTTTCTAAAAACTTTACTACGTTTTCAAAGAAATTTATGGTTTTAATTGATAATTGATATCCTGTTATGAGTTTGGCACCCAGAACATGATATTTATATTGCCTGTGTGATTCTGCTCATTTTGGCCTGGGGAGCCCATGATATTATTACCTGTGATGTGAGCTACGAAATTTATAGCAGAATTCCGTAAGCTTTTCGTGTTTCGGGGCAAAAATTTCAGGGAAAACTCTACCAAAATTTTCTTTGAAATATAACTATCTTAGTTTATGTTTAAAATGATATAGAAATTGAAAGAATGGATTTTTTGAAGTCAAAAGAAAAGGGGGGGAGGCATTACTGTTTGATATGACAGATTGGCATTTGTAATTTTTGATGTAATAACTCTGACGGTAATAAAAGTGTTTAAATTTCCGTATTATTTACTGTGTTGAGATGCATTTGAAGGCAAAGATTCTGGTTGTGTCACGGATGTCCGATAACGGGGATCCGGGCGTTACAAGAGAATTATGGGGAAGACGAGGATAAAGGTGCTACAATTACAGAATTGTATGATGAGCTCGTGATTCAGTCATTGTTGAGGTCAGAAGAATGTCAGGGTGAGAGGAAGAATGGTTACAGGGCAGGTGCCATTATTCGGTGTTAGGATTTCTCTGTGGGCTCCTGGTGTCGATGGTATTGTTTCTTGTGTTCTTGAAGTAGTAGTGCGGTGGTGGTGGTGGTGTCCCTTGAAGTATAAACTTTTTCTTTGGTATGTTGTAGTGGTGATGTATTTTGGTGGATGTACCTATCATGTATGTTGTATTTTGGTATGTTGCATCTTCTACTTTGTAATGTTTAATTATAAGTGAATTTGTGAAGGCTACTAGAAGGTTAGTATGGATTTTGTAATGCTTAATTAAAAGTTAACTTGTTTCATTTTCTATATGTATTGTGATGCTCATTTCATATTTGGCTACTTGAATACCATTTTCGGTTATTGGATACATTAGTCCCTTCATTGTTTATACTTGGAAGAAGTGGGGGTGCTGCAAATTGGTTTGGTACTAGTAGGCATGACATAATAATGCATCAGTGGTGCTACTCAAATTTATGCATTTGTTTTGTTTTGTTTTGTTTTGTTTGTTTGTTTGTTTGTTTGTTTTTGTAGCATCAGCAAAAGATGAAGCTTGAGAAGCTTGTTCATTTTGTTGAATTGCCCGAGTATGCTTATTATTTCTAACTGAGTATGTTCATTGCCATAGATAGGGATTTTGTTTCATTGCTTCATTATGTTCATTTTGTTTCATCGCCTGAGACTTGCCTGAGTATACAAAATTTTTAACTGCATTATAAGGGAATTTCATAAATTTCATAAATACAAACTTGATGGTTTTTTTTTGGGATACTAATAAAACCCATAGGTTTAGACCCACAATCTTTTATCACTATACACACATCACAACTAACAAATACATGAATTAAAAAAATAAATTGCTCAAATAAATTACCTGATGATTTTGGTCGATTTATGGGAGAGGTTGAGAAGATGCCTTTGCAGATTTTGGTCGATTTATGGGTTCTATTTGGATTTAGGGTTTCGATAGAGATGTCGAGGGTTGGAATCGTCAGAGAAGGTGGAGATGGAGCTAGGGATTGTGGTCGAATTCAAAGTGAGAGAGGGATGTCGGGGTGGAGAAGAAAGGGGGAGTTAGGGTTTTGATCGGGTGGGTTTCGATGGGTTTTTGGGGATATAGGGGGATTTTGAAAGCAGGAGAAGGGACGTCGAGAAATTTTGAAAGCAGGACGTCGAGAACTTTTGAAACCAGAAGTTAGGGTTACGATCGGGTGGGTTTCGATGAGTTAGGGTTTTGATCAGGAGAGTTGAAAGCGGGGAGAGAGAAGATATGAGAGGTTTTGAGTGATTTGAGAACAAATGATTTGGAGCGGCGCTGAGGTGGAGGTGGGTTCGAAGAAGCTAGGGTTTGGAGCGGCACTTAAAAGGGGGAGTTTGGAGAACGAGAGAAAAGAGAGCGGGAGAGAAAGAGAGCAGAGGGAGGAGATAGAGAAACAATGGGAAAATGACCATAGTGGCCCCATCATGTAATTGAGAGAGCGGTTGAAAGGAGAGCCACAGGATTTTGATCGTGATGAGGATCAAAATCGTATGGCCGAGGAAGAGTGCGCACGAGGAGTGCACAACTGAAGCGCGCCCTATATATATATATATATATATATATATATATATATATATATATATATATATATATATATATATATAGGGAAATGCTCCATTGAAAACGGGTTTGTTTTCACGGGTTGAAAAACACCAATCTGAGCCGTTGGATCACTCATGATCGTGATCAGCGGCTCAGATCGCCTCCGCCCATCACCCAATATCACTTGAGTGGCGGAGGGTTATTTTGGAAATTTTGTCCCAAATAACTCTTCACCTAATTCGCTCTGAAAAAATAAATATAACCTAGGCCGTTGTTGGAAACAACGGCCTAGGTTATAAAAAATTGAGTTATACTACGGCCTTGTTCTAAATTTTTGTAACCTAGGCCGTTGTTCCTAACAATGAACTAGGCTATAAAATTTCTATAAAATTTCTATAAAATTTTATAGCCTAGGCCGTTGTATGACGTCATTTAGGATTTAATGTACAGTTAGTTACATTTAATCTAATATGAAGTTATGGGTGAGACTAATGCTCGACTACACCCGAGGTGTTGATAAGTTGCAGGAAAATGAGTTGGCGGGGCCACAGCTGAGACAGCATGTCTTCCTCCAGAATCAACCCCTAAATTTATCTCCATGCAAGTGAAAATACATTAGGTAACCAGTTTATGCACATAAATTGGAGAAAATAACATATGTTTATACTGTTTCCATAAAGTCAACAAGATAGATTCAGTTTATAGCCTAAATGCAGTTGAAAGCAATTAAAAACCAATCAAGAAACATTTACAATGTCCAACATAAGGCATAAAATAAGTTATAATAAAGAATTTTACCAACTCAAATGAAATTATGCCTGCGAAAATAAATAAAACAAAGATTTACCAGATAAGTGTCTTTATTCTTCATATTTTTTGACTGCTATGTCATCTGTATTCTAAATTTCTAATATTTTTTGACTGAGAGACAAATAATTTATAGATCATACTAAAATACAAATTAAATTGGCTTTCTCAACCTCATTTAAGGTAACAAGCAACTCAGAAATTTTAAGCAAGTGTGATAACATGATAACAGATATATCTATTTTATAAGTTTCCTTCTCCCAATCATACTTGTACTCTCTCTACATACATACATTTGAGTCTATTAAATGAAATAGATTGTTTTCAATTAGTATTACTAATTGAAGATACCCCCAAAAAGCCTGAATTAAAAAGGATGTCCTTTAACCTGAAAAGCATCATATAGCTCAAAACTTTAGGGCAATGTGAAAAAACCCTTCAATAGAATCAATACTCATTACCACTCCATCTCTACCCACATGGAAAATCATATTAGAAGATCTTGTACATCCTAAATTCCTAATTACTTGTGAATAATATAATTAGCAATTTACAATACCCAAGATCTCAATAAAACTCAAGAAGAATAAGAAGAAGATGGATCTTATATTAATACACCAACAAAACCATAAATATCCCTAATTCGCTGAAAAATTTCCTCCAAAAATACAAGTGTGATTTCAAGAAATGGATCTTTACCTTTGCTAGGGGAGCTTTAAAAGTCGGCTATCCTTCTTGCGGGCCAATGGTGCTGAAGAAGGCAGGTGGCACTATGTGCGTCGGAGCGTGAACCTTAGATTCAAAGAAGAAAAAAGGAAGAACTAAAGAAGATGTATACCATACTAGGGTGAAAATTAAAAAAAAAAAGAAATAGGCATGGGACTCCGCCTGGACCTTGGTCTGGGCTTGGGTTTTTAAATTAAATATATATTAAATATACTTGGTGTAACTCCTATTTTTCGTATCTGTATTTTTCAACTGTATTTTTTTTTCATTTCTGGCATTCTTATATTCAAATTGAGATCTGTATTGTTGTTCCAGTTCGAATAAAATCTCTCCTTTTGCTTTAACTCAATTTTAGTGCCAATATCTAATTCAATTTATTTGTTCATTCTGCTCTTTTGTGTCGTTCTTCATGTAGAAATGGACTACTCATCTCGTCTATCTCTTTTCCCCCATTTTTAATGAATTTTGACCAAGTCCCTTGTTGGATCCCCTCAAACCCGCTACCCAAATACCCATTAACCCGAAACCCTCCTATATAACCATAAACCAACCCTAACCCTAACCCTATTACTGTGCAAACTCTATCAAACACAGCCATCATCTCTTCTTCCCTTCCATCTTCTTCCCCTGCATTCGATCGAACCCAATCCCCATCGCTAGTTGCCACCTCTGATCGTCCCCATTGCCCTCTCACCATCGCCCCACCTCATCGCCGACCACCCACCATCTTCATCATCTTCCCTGCCATTACTTCCACTCCCGAAAACCCATCCAGACTCGCCTCCGCCATTACCCATCGTCGTCTTCCCCACCTTCAATCACCGCTCTTCGAATTCCCCAACCTTTGCCATCGACCTCCGCTCACCTCGTCGTCACCCACCTCCCGTCATCGAAACCCACCTTCGCCTAACCATCATCTCCCTCACTCCCGAACCCATTTGCATCGCCGTTTCCTCCATTACTTCACAACCTCATCACCGATCACCCCTACCCCATTGCCTCCTCTGCTCCGACCAGCATCATCAACCGGAACTCCCCCGAAGCCATCCCCTGCTCACCTCCCCTGTTTCGAACCCAAAAAATAGAGCTCCGATCTCTCACTCGCCCTCGCCGCAGTGCAGATCCCCTGCACTGTCGCTCGTCACCTGAGCATCACCTCATCCCGAGCCCTCACTGCCGACGTCACAGATGCACCGTGGTCGTCACAACTCTCTAGCACTCTCTCTCTCTCGCTATTGAAGGGAAGGGACGCAGCGTGAGTGGCCGATTTTGCCGTTTCGTGTTTTTGTGTAGCGGATCCCGAAGTGGTGTTCGCTATTTTGGGGTAGATCTGGTGTGGAGAAGCCCATCCATTGGTTCGATTTGCTGTTTTGTGTTCTGGGCGCATCTGATCCCATTTTCTATTCTGTGTTCTGTCCAGATCGGGTGTGGAGTTTACCATGAGATATACTGTTGGTTTCTTCGCACGGTCTTCGCACGTGCATTTGGGAGATTTCACCCTGGAATTCCGACCCCGTTATTCTCAAATTATCAGATCTAATCGTCGTCAAATCAGGCAAGTATTCTCCTTGTACAATTTATTGACCTAGTACAAGCATTTAATTGAAAATACCGTAAATAGGTTGTAGTTGTGACTCCTTCTTGTCTTATCATTTGTTGATCTTGAATATTTTACCGTCGATCCCTAAATCTTAAGAGTCACAACACCTTCGTAGTTATATTTACAATTATTTGGGCTCATTTTATCTCCTAGTCACATGAACACATGAAATTAAGAAACCCTAGATTTGTAGATGTGTGTTGTATCTTGGATGTGATGATTTTGCACCCATTTAAGTTGAGAAATAGATGTTGCTTGCTGATTTGATAACCACTACACCTGCATTTGTATCACACATTAATCTAGACTCATAACAACCAATTATCATGCAACTTATACATGAAAGACATTCACACTTGTTGCTGTCCTGAACTTTACTTACTGTTTGGACCCCTTTAAAATCAGAATCTGAACCTGATCCCTGAACAGTAAATGTAGCTTTAGATGTCTAGATGTTGATAGCATCCTGAATTTTTGAATTCTGAGTTACGGTCCAGGAGATATCGCAGTTTTACTGCAGCCATTTCGGTAGTCGCAGATTCACAAAACTGCTGCACTTCTTTAGTTTGCAAATTAATTTAACTATGTTAACAGTAAGCGATTGACTTCAAATTTTACATGCTATTGCTGGACACCCTAGAGAATATCCCCAAATTTTTTCAGAATTAATTAAAAATGTTTCAACACTGTTTTACATGTATAAGCTTAGATTTGCAAAACCTGGCTGAACATAGAAGCAGTATAGGTTGCTGTTTTGACATATGTTATCACAACTTTTATGTACCTTAATTATATGCATTGAAACCGGACAGGAGTCTAGTTTCTAGACCTCTTGACGGATCTACATTTGCTATCTTGTAGCAACGGGAATCACAGTTTTGGTGCAGCAACCCCATGCTATCCAGATTTGAGATTTTCGTTGTTTTTGATATTTTGATGCGTGTTGACCTTCGAATAAGCTATATAAATATCTCAAACTCATTCCACATTCATGATTATGATTTCTTGATTTGTTTCGCACACTTTCATGTTTGCTTGATAAAAATTAATAAAAATAACAAGCCAGGGTTTAAGGGAAAGACCATAGTAGCTAGTGAACAATATAGGTAAGTGTACTCAGAAAGGGGCCCGTGTTTCCCAGTACTCGGTTCATGAACCAGTTGCACCTTGATGTATTCATGGAGCCAGTTACTTGGCTCATGAACCTGTTGTATTCATGAACCCACTGTGTGGTTTCTTGAACCTGTTAGTATTCACGGACTTGCTTCGTGAACCTGTTATTTATTTTCGTATTCATGAACTGTGCCTGCTTGATACTTGATACTTGATGCCTGAGTACACTGCCCTATAGACTCCATTACTAGGCCTAAACAAAATTTTATTGACTGTAGCAACCATGTAGTAAAAGTATGGATGCATGAAGTGCTACCTAGATTGTAATAACTACAAGACTTGAACATGATACATGCTTACTCGATACTTGGTTACATGATACATGAGACTTGAAACATGAAACTTGAACTTGATACATGATTACTTGATACTTGATGACATGTTACATGAGACTTGATACTTGAATATAATACTTGACACTTGCAACTTGATACTCGTGCTTGACAACTTGACACTAGACTTGAGACTTGTTACCTAACACTTGTACTTGATACTTATCACTTGATGTTGGATACTCTTATATGTCACTAGTCACTTGATCTACTATTAGTATTTGTTACCCAACCTGATCTCTTGAGTTGTCCTTCTTACTAGTTAGTTCTTGAATTCCCACTACTTGTTGCATCCCTATTATATTCTTGATTCCAAATTTTATTTCTTGTACTCGTTTTTACTATTTGTGTCCCTAACTTGCACTAAAGGCATTTTCTCTTGTTTTTCCTATTTTTTCCTTTTTATGATTATTAAACAGACTTTGGAGACGTACCGCCTGCTGGAATTGGTGATCAGACATTCTAGGCTTTGCTTGGAAAAACTTGCTAATTATCTTGTATTTGAGTTTATTTCTTTTTGTTGCTACTTAAAACTTGTAACGGACTTATGTTCTCGAGGTTTACCTTTTGTCCCAGACATTGAAAACTATTTGGATATTATTAATGTTTCAACTGTTTTCTGTGACTTAATAAATTATTCATGCATGCTTGGTTGTATATATATCTTGTTATATTCTTGTTGTGAAGCTGAGTCGATCCTACAGCTTATGGATGATGTTAAAATTATTCGCTAGGCTTCATCACGCGCTCGTATTCCATGTTTTTGGGAAGCAGGGTGTGACACTTGGTACGGTACGGTATACCACGGTACCAATATTGGGTACCAGTACCATACCATATAATTTCTGTATGGTACAATACCAAGATTTCGGTACGGTATTACCAAGTTTTCGGTAATGTTTGGTAAGGTAATGGTATGGTATGGTACGGTACGGTAATATGGTATCTTTTGACACCCCTATTTGTAAGGGCAAATAGTACAAAATATGTACAAAATGTTTGTCAAACTTAAAAACCCTTCATCTTTTTAGTCAAAAGAAAGAACCCTCTCAAGTTCTTTTTTTTAATTAAAAAATACTAGTAATTTACACGTCGTTTTAATAATTTCAAAAAATAAAAATAAAAACTCTGACGTAGGGAGGATTTGAACCGGAAACCTCCTTTATATTAGTTATGTACGTGCGTTGCACATATTGGTAGAATGACAAAATGACAAATGACACTAAGGTCTTCTCCCATTATAATATTAGAGATTAGAGATAAATTTATAATTAAGGGGTCTTAATGATGCACATATCTTTCATGTGTTTTCTTTTCTTTTTTCGTTTCTGTTTTTCAGATTTGACCAAATTATTCTTAAGGTTAGGATTTAGTTGAAGAAGGAAAAAAGACGGAATTTTGAGAGAGAGTTTTAAGGAACAAGGGAAAAAAACCACGATGATGGCATCGGCGGAAAAGTGGGGTGGAGGAAGTTCGGGATAGGGTTGATAAAGAAAGGGGGGAGAAGTAGTTCGGACCGGGAAAGGAGGGAGGTGACTATCGTATATATAATTTTTTTAGTTTTAAATATGCATTTTTTCCAAACTATTTGAAAATAAATAACACTTGCCAAACTTATTGCACTCGGGGACTCAACGACTACACCCGCCATTTTCAATGGCTAGCTTAGTTATTTCGTGCTCACCATTGGGGACGGCGGATCTAGTTTTATTTTTTGGGAGAAACTCGTCGTTTCCAATGGTAAGTTTAGTTCAAAAGGTTCAAACTAGAGTACTCACCGTTCTCAACATCTAGGTTCTTTATATTAGATTCGTTGTTGGGAACGACGACTTTACAATTTTTGAAAATTTCATAGAGAGAATGCATGAGTTTATACATTTTTTGCAAATAGTTTTAAAAAAATTCATATATTGAAAAAAAAAATCTCATATATATGTACTACCAATGATAGTATGCAAATCCAAATGCACAACTCCGTTGAAATTCTCCATGATTGACTCACTTACAAAAAATAAGTCGTACCTACTAATTACACATTTAGTATAAAAAAAACGAACAATGCTTTTTATAAAAAAAAGTTATGCATGAACTAATAATGCGAGAAAGTTATAAATAAAGTTGCATACTATCAAGTCTCATTTTAGTTATTATAGTTAAGAATATGGTCGGACTCTTTTTCGGCTACTCCCTAAAGTGAATGCTAACACATTTACATGAGGGTCACTTAATCAAACAACGACTTCTTATTTCTCCAGTTTTCGCTTCTCTTCTCTTTCTTTTTGCTTTGACAACATCCAATATTCCTCTATCCCCAGTTTTCCTAATATATACTCGAGTATTTAGTCAACCTATTTGTTTATCAGGTTTACATTTTTATGACCAAGTCCTATTTTAAAAATGAACAGGTTTAGAAGGCTAAATTTGCACTCTGTATGGAATGTGTAACGCAGAGCTATGCGCATGGATGGAACCGCTCACCACATGGATGGAATGTGCAACTCCGAGCTATGTGCATGGATGGAATGTGCAATGTGGGGCTATGTGCAAGCACTGATGTAGAACACGGGGGCTAGCTATGTGCATGCACCGATGTGCACTGTCGGGCTATGAGCATTCACAACGAAGCAATAGATGTACAGCGATGCACGAAATTAGGCACTATACTAAATCAGTCCACGAAATTAACCGAAAATACTGAATTTTCTGAAGTGCTCGAAACAGACAGAAATTGGTTGGCAAAGTCGGCCGAAAATGCTGAAATTTCAGAATCGCCCAAAAATCGGTGCAGGAAATCAGGCGAAAATGCTGAATTTTGAGAATCCGTCTTAAATGGACTGAAATCAGTGGGCGAAATCGCTAATTATACTTCATCTAGACTCTTTCTGGAGCATCTGTTGTTGCTCTCTGTTAACTTAATTTATGATCTTTTGAGAACTGTTTCAATTCCAAAAAAGAAGGGCAGCTCGATGAGTTTGACTATAGAGGGACATCGAACATAGATATAGGGTGGACTTCCGAAGTGATCAGAGATAAGGATGTTGATGGTGATGACTGTAGTAAGGAGGTGAAAGGAATAGAATCAAAGAAGGAGATGATAGTGGCCTTAAGTGTGAGAGATGAGAAGTCCAAATACAAAGCGCCAGTATCTGCATGTGGAGGTAGACCCGTTAGCAATTCTTTAGTCTTGAATTTCATTAAAAATAACACTCTCAACTATTATGCAAGTCTGTACGGTCTAGCCATGGGGATATGAGAGTGTCTGTAGCCTAGACTTTAGGGTAAGTAGATGTGTACGATAGTGGTTCCTGCCCTCCCTTCACTCTAGTTAGTGTCACCGACGACAACTGTTGACGATCACGACGGCAGAGCGACGGCCAGGTGGATCGCCGGCAGGGCTGTTGCTGCCCATCGGACGAAACTAGGGCTGCAGTCGCAAGGAGGAGGTGCTGGTTGTCTCGCTGGCATTGCACAGGAGAATAGAGCGCACAAGGGTGCGACACAGCAACGTTGCAGCAGTCGCTGCTCTCGTTGCGGTGGCTGCATCGCGAAGGAGAGGCGGTGCCCCGGTTGGCGGAGACGATGACAGGGTTGACAAGAACAGGGTTTGACGATGCTTGGAGCTCGAGCGGCAGAGGAAGATGGACAGGGGGCAAGAGGTTGACGACTGGAGATGGCGAGAGCTCGAAGCAGAGCAATGGCAGAGGGAGGGCTCGAGCGGGAGGATTGGGTTGCTGGCGGTGACTGAGGGAAGGAAGCGGCGGTTCGAGCGGGAAGCGCTCGAAGGCGGGGATGATGTCGATGGTTAGTTAAGATTAGTAATCTTAACAGATACAAGGGTAGATTAGTCTGTTCAATCTTCTTGTGTCAAGATTGGGAATTAAGGAGACGCTTAGTGGTTTCGAATCATAAATATTTGAAAAAATACACATAACAGGTACTAGGGTAGATTAGTCTTTCAATCTTCTTGTGTCAAGATTGGGAATTAAGGAGACACTTAGTGGTTTCGAATCATAAATATTCGAAACCACTAAGTGTCTCCCAGCCTTGTCCCAATCTTGACACAAGAAGATTGAACAGACTAATCTACCCTAGTACCTGTTATGTGTATTTTTTGAAGCAAGCTCGTCAAAGCTGAGAAGTCACAGGCTACAGATAAATCTTGGCTTGGCTCGATGAAGGGAAAGCCATGGAATAGGGAATAGACATATCGTATGGGTTTGCAAGTTTCCATGCCATTGGAGATTGGGATTCCATAGCGAATAGGACGTGCAGTTGACATAGGAATTGGGACTACGGCTGCAGCTGCTTCGAGTCCAGCTCGTGAATAGGTTTCGGAGGCTCTTCGAGGAAGACGAGCGGAGGCGCGTGGCGGAGGTTGGGGACGAGGGGAGAATGGGGAAGGGAGAGGGAGAAGGAGAAGACAGGTTGTGTTTTGGGTTTTTCTGGTTTTTTTTTGGGGGTTTGAACACACACAAAGAGAGAGAGAGAGAGAGAGAGAGAGAGAGAGAGAGAGAGAGAGAGAGAGAGAGTACGGGAGAGAAAGAGAGAGAATAGGAATGGGGAGAGAGAAGGGACCGGGGGGGGGGGGGTTATTTATAAAATAGAATATAATAAATATATTAAATAGGGTATATAATAAATGGGAGTTATGTGAGATAGGGGTTATGGAGTTACGGAATAAGAAGGGTGGGGGAATGTGAGGGACTTTGTAAACGAATAGATGAATTTGGGTAGGGTTGGATAATGGGTTTGGGTTGGGATCCAATAGGATATGGGTTTGGGTTGTAAACTTGGGCTTTATATTTGGGCTTCACAATTTAGATTAAATAAGCAATGCAAATCAAAGGAATATAAATTGGGTTTAAAATAAACAATTGGGTTTGGGCTTTAAAACATTTAAATATTAAAACAATTAAATAATTAAATATTGGGCTTGGGCTCAAAATATTTAAATAAATCATTTATGGGAATAAACAATTTGGGCTCAGATAAAATAAAATAATAATAGTAATATTGGCTTCATAAAAGTAGATTGAATAATATAATCAATTTAAAATACGGAAAAATACTAGAAAAAAAATACGTATAATGGAAACAGTTGTTACAAAATTAAAAAAAAATAAAATGAAAGGGGAACGTGTAAATTAACTATATTATTATTATCAGTACGTGGATTCTGTTTTACACTTAGGAAGATGTGGTATGCATATATATAATTTCTTATTTATTAGATTTCACCTACGTACATACCTACGGGGACAAATGGAAATGGTTTTAGTATGTGCACCATTCAACAAATAGACATGAATCGGGGTTTTTTTTGGGATTATAGTTTTTCACTAGACGTATTTAAAATTAATGGGCCGTTAGGATCACCTGGCCAATCTGCACCAATAGAGTTATGGGAACCAATAGAAATTTGTGGTTTCCATGTTGGATTAGACATTTGTGGCTTTCTGTTATAAGATTTGATCTGTTGCCTATATACTTGTAATGCATGTCCTCTGGAGGTAAGCACCATCAGTATTGTCACCTAATTTTCTTTCTCTGCCATACTTTGCCATTAAGTCAACAACTTGATTTCCAGCCCGTGGAATCCATACAACAAATGCATCCCAGTTCTCAACCTCTTGCTCCACCTTTTTTGCAATGGAGATGTCTGCTTCATGTGTGATTTTACTTTCTGGTTAGGATAGTCTCTGGGAGGAATCTCTGCAATCGGTGAGTATAAAGAACTTCATGTTTTTGAAAGCAAGCTTTGAGATTTTGAGAACCATAAATGCAGCAAACATTTCAATATGTGTCAAACTGTAACTAGGTGCCGACATTTTAATCTCAATTGCGCAGATCATCTCACATTTTTCATCCCAGATAATCACCCCACAGCCACTATCAGCCTCATCTTTGAAAAAGGATCTGTCCTACTTAATTTTTATAGACAGGTGAACCGTCCTATATAATTTTTATACATAAACGAAATAGATTTACCATCTTGATCGAAAGTTAAACTACATGTCATATCGTACCTACCAGTGTTGTAAACAATGACCATCGATAAATGAGAGTCATGAAAGTCTATAAAAGTCACAATAATGTAAGTGTAGTTAGTATAGTTGTTGTTTTCACACCCAAATAAAATAAAATAAAATAAAATGAAAGGGGAACGTGTAAATTAACTATATTATTATTATCAGTACGTGGAATCTGTTTTACACATAGGAAGAATTGGTGTGTATATATATAATTTCTTATTTATTAGATTCACCTACGTATGTACCTACGGGGACAAATGGAAATGGTTTTAGTATGTGCACCATTTAACAAACAGACATGAATCGGTTTGTTTTTTTTGGTATTATATTTGTTCATTGGACGTATTTAAAATTAATGGGACGTTAGGATCACCTGGCCAATGTGCACCCATAGAGATATGGGAACCAAAAGACATTTGTGGTTTCCATGTTGGATTAGACATTTGTGGCTTTCTGTTATCAGATGTGATCTGTTGCCGATATCCTTGTAATGCATGTCCTCTGGAGGTAAGCACCTTCAGTATTGTCACCTAATTTTCTTTCTCCGCCATACTTTACCATTAAGTCAGCACCTTCATTTCCAGCCCGTGGAATCCATGCAACACATGCATCCCTGTTCTCAACCTCTTGCTCCACCTTTTTTGCGATGGAGATGTCTGCTTCATGTGTGATTTTACTTTCTTGTAAGGATAGTCTCTTGCAGAAACCTCTGCAATCGGTGAGTATAAATATCTCCTTGTCTTTGAAAGCAACCTTTGAAATTTTGAGACCCATATATGCAGCAAACATTTCAATATCTGTCAAACTGTAACTAGGTGCCGAGATTTTAATCTAAATTGTGCAGATCACCTCCCATTTTTCGTCCCTGATAATCACCCCACAGCCACTATCAGCCTCATCTTTGATAAAGGATCCGTCCTACATCATTTTTATTGATAGGTGAACCGTCCTACATAGTTTTTATATATAAATGAAATAGATTTACCTTCTCGATCGAAAGCTAAACTATATGTCATATCGTACGAACCAGTGTTGTAAATTACGACCGCCGATAAATGAGAGTCATGAAAGCCTATAAAAGTCACAATAATGGAAGTGTAGTTAGTTTAGTTATTGTTTTCAAGCCCAACTAAAATAAAATAAAATAAAATGAAAGGGGAACGTGTAAATTAACTATATTATTAATATCAGTACGTGGATTCTGTTTTACACCTAGGAAGATGTGGTATGCATATATACAATTTCTTACTTATTAGATTTCACCTACGTACGTACCTACGGGGAAAAATGGAAATGGTTTTAGTATGTGCACCATTCAACAAATAGACAAGAATCGGTTTGTTTTTTTGGTATTATAGTTTTTCATTGGACGTATTTAAAATTAATGGGTCGTTTGGATCACCTGGCCAATGTGCACCAATAGAGTTATGGAAACCAATAGACATTTGGGGTTTCCATGTTGGATTAGACATTTGTGGGTTTCTGTTATCAGATGTAATCTTTTGCCTATATCCTTGTAATGCATGTCCTCAGCAGGTAAGCACGTTCTGTATTGTCACCTAATTTTCTTTCTCTGCCATACTTTTCCATTAAGTCAGCACCTTGATTTCTAGCCCGTGGAATCCATGCAACAAATGCATCCCATTTCTCAACCTCTTGCTCCACCTTATTTGCAATGGAGATGTCTGCTTCATGTGTGATTTTACTTTCTGGTAAGGATAGTCTCTTGCAGGAACCTCTGCAATCGGTGAGTATAAAGATCTCCTTGTCTTTGAAAACAAGCTTTGAGATTTTGAGACGACCCATATATGCAGCAAACATTTCAATATATGTCAAACTGTAACTAGGTGCCGAGATTATAATCTCAATTGCGCAGATCATCTCCCATTTTTCGTCCCTGATAATCACCCCACAGCCACTATCAACCTCATCTTTGATAAAGGATCCGTCCTACGTAATTTTTATAGATAGGTGAACCGTCCTACATAATTTTTATAGATAAATGAAATAGATTTACCATCTCGGTCGAAAGTTAAACTACATGTCATATCGTACGTACCGGTGTTGTAAACAACGACCGCAGATAATTAAGGGTCATGAAAGCCTATAAAAGTCACAATAATGTAAGTGTAGTTAGTTTAGTTGTTGTTTTCACGCCGAACTAAAATAAAATAAAATAAAATGAAAGGGGAACGTGTAAATTAACTATTTTATTATTATCAGTACGTGGATTCTGTTTTACACTTAGGAAGATGTGGTATGCATATATATAATTTCTCATTTATTAGATTTCACATACGTACCTACCTACAGGGACAAATGGAAATGGTTTTAGTATGTTCACCATTCAACAAATAGACAAGAATCGGTTTGTTTTTTTGGTATTTAGTTTTTCATTGGACGTATTTAAAGTTAACGGGTCGTTAGAATCACCTGACCAATGTGCACCAATAGAGTTATGGGAACCAATAGACATTTGTGGTTTCCATGTTGGATTAGACATTTGTGGCTTTCTGTTATCAGATGTGATCTGTAGCCTATATCCTTGTCATGCATGTTCTCTGGAGGTAAGCTCCTTCAGTATTGTCACCAAATTTTCTTTCTCTGCCATACTTTGCCATTAAGTCAGCACCTTGATTTCCAGCCCATGGAATCCATGCAACAAATGCATCCCAGTTCTCAACCTCTTGCTCCACCATTTTTGCAATGGAGATGTATGCTTTATGTGTGATTTTAATTTTTGGTAAGTATAGTCTCTTGGAGGAACCTCTGCAATCGGTGAGTATAAAGATCTTCTTGTATTTGAAAGCAAGCTTTGAGATTTTGAGACCAACATATGCAGCAAACTTTTCAATATGTGTCAAACAGTAACAAGGTGCTGACATTTTAATCTCAATTGCGCAGATCATCTCCCATTTTTCGTCCCAGATAATCACCCCACAGCCACTATCAGCCTCATCTTTTACAAAGGATCCGTCCTACTTAATTTTTATAGACAGGTGAACCGTCCCATATAATTTTTATAGATAAATGAAATAGATTTACCATCTCGATCGAAAGTTAAACTAGATGTCATATCGTACCTGTGTTGTAAACAACAACCGACAATAAATGAGAGTCATGAAAGTCTCTAAAAGTCACAATAATGTAAGTGTAGTTAGTTTAGTTGTTGTTTTCACGCCCAAATAAAATAAAATAAAATAAATTAAAATAAAATGAAAGTGGAACGTGTAAATTAACTATATTATTAATATCAGTATGTGGATTACGTTTTACACTTAGGAAGATGTGGTATGCATATATATAATTTCTTACTTATTAGATTTCACCTACATACATACCTACGGGGACAAATGGAAATTGTTTTAGTATGTGCACCATTCAACAAATGGACATGAATCGGTTTGTTTTTTAGGTATTATAGTCTTTCATTGGACGTATTTAAAATTAATGGGCTGTTAGGATCACCTGGCCAATGTGCACCAATAGAGTTATGGGAACCAATAGACATTTGTGGTTTCCATGTTGGATTAGACATTTGTCGTTTTCTATTATCAGATGTGATCTGTTGCTTATATCCTTGTAATGCAAGTCCTCTGGAGGTAAGCACCTTCAGTATTGTCACCTAATTTTCTTTCTCTGCCATACTTTGCCATTAACGCAGCACCTTGATTTCCAGCCTGTGAAATCCATGCAACACATGCATCCCTGTTCTCAACCTCTTGCTCCACCTTTTTTGCGATGGAGATGTCTGCTTCGTGTGTGATTTTACTTTCTGGTAAGGATAGTCTCTTGCAGAAACCTCTGTAATCGGTGAGTATAAAGATCTTGTCTTTGAAAGCAAGCTTTGAAATTTTGAGACCCATATATGCAACAAACATTTCAATATCTGTCAAACTGTAACTAGGTGCCGAGATTTTAATCTCAATTGCGGAGACCATCTCCCATTTTTCGTCCCTGATAATCACCCCACAGCCACTATCAGCCTCATCTTTGATAAAGGATCCGTCCTACATCATTTTTATTGATAGGTGAACCGTCCAACATAGTTTTTATAGACAAATGAAATAGATTTACCATCTCGATCGAAAGTTAAACTACAAGTCATATCGTACGTACCAGTGTTGTAAACAACGACCGCCGATAAATGAGAGTCATGAAAGCCTATAAAAATCACAATAATGTAAGTTTAGTTAGTTTAGTTGTTGTTTTCACGCACAACTAAAATAAAATAAAATGAAAGGGGAATGTCTAAATTAACTATATTATTATTATCAGTACGTGGATTCTGTTTTACACTTAGGAAGATATGGTATGCATATATATAATTTCTTATTTATTAGATTTCACCTACGCACGTACCTACGGGGACAAATGGAAATGGTTTTAGTATGTGCACCATTCAATAAATAGACATGAATTGGTTTGTTTTTTTGAAATTATAGTTTTTCATTGGACATATTTAAAATTAATGGGTCGTTAGGATCACCTGGCCAATGTGCACCAATAGAGTTATGGGAACTAATAGAGATTTGTGGTTTCCATGTTGGATTAGACATTTGTGGCTTTCTGTTATCAGATGTGATCTGTTGCCTTTATCCTTGTAATGCATGTCCTCTGGAGGCAAGCACCTTCAGTATTGTCACCTAATTTTCTTTCTCTGCCATACTTTGCCATTAAGTCAGCACCTTGATTTCCAGCCCGTGGAATCCATGCAACAATTGCATCCCAGTTCTCAACCTCTTGCTCCACCTTTTTTGCAATGGAGATGTCTGCTTCATGTGTGATTTTACTTTCTGGTTAGGATAGTCTCTTGGAGGAACCTCTGCAATCGGTGAGTATAAAGATCTTCTTGTTTTTTAATGCAAGCTTCGAGATTTTGAGACCCATATATGCAGCAAACATTTAAATATGTGTCAAACTGTAACTAGGTGCCGACATTTTAATCTCAATTGCGCAGATCATCTCCCATTTTTCGGCCCAGATAATCACCCCACAGCTACTATCAACCTCATCTTTCAAAAAAGATCTGTCCTACTTAATTTTTATGGACATGTGAACCGTCCTATATAATTTTTGTAGATAAAGGAAATAGATTTACCATCTCGATCGAAAGTTAAACTACATGTCATATCGTACGTACCAGTGTTGTAAACAACGACCGACGGTAAATGAGAGTCATGAAAGTCTATAAAAGTCATAATGATGTAAGTGTAGTTTGTTTAGTTGTTGTTTTCACGCCCAAATAAAATAAAATAAATTAAATTAAATTAAATTAAAATAAAATGAAAGGGGAACGTGTAAATTAACTATATTATTATTATCAGTATGTGGATTCTGTTTTACACTTAGGAAGATGTGGTATGCATATATGTAATTTCTTACTTATTAGATTTCACCTACGTACATACCTACGGGGACAAATGGAAATGGTTTTAGTATGTGCACCATTCAACAAATAGACATGAATCGGTTTTTTTTTTGGTGTTATTGTTTTTCATTGGACGTATTTAAAATTAATGGGCCGTTAGGATCACCTGGCCAATGTGCACCAATAGAGTTATGGGAACCAATAGACATTTGTGGTTTCCATGTTGGATTAGACATTTGTGGCTTTCTGTCATCAGATGTGATCTGTTGCCTATATCCTTGTAATGCATGTCCTCTGGAGGTAAGCATGTCACCTAATTTTCTTTCTCTGCCATACTTTACCATTAAGTCAGCACCTTCATTTCCAGCCCGTGAAATCCATGCAACACATGCATCCCTGTTCTCAACCTCTTGCACCACCTTTTTTTGCAATGGAGATGTCTGCTTCGTGTGTGATTTTATTTTCTGGTAAGGATAGTCTCTTGCAGAAACCTCTGTAATCGGTGAGTATAAAGATCTTTCTGTCTTTGAAAGCAAGCTTTGAAATTTTGAGACCCATATATGCAGCAAACATTTCAATATCTGTCAAACTGTAACTAGGTGCCGAGATTTTAATCTCAATTGCGCAGATCATCTCCTATTTTTCGTCCCTGATAATCACCCCACAGCCACTATCAGCCACATCTTTGATAAAGGATCCGTCCTACATCATTTTTATTGATAGGTGAACCTTCCTACATAGTTTTTATAGATAAATGAAATAGATTTACTATATCGATCGAAAGTTAAACTAGATGTCATATCGTACGTACCAGTGTCGTAAACAACGACTGCCGATAAATGAAAGTCATGAAGGCCTATAAAAATCACAATAATGTAAGTGTAGTTAGTTTAGTTGTTGTTTTAACACCCAACTAAAATAAAATAAATTGAATTAAAATGAAAGGGGAACGTCTAAATTAACTATATTATTATTATCAGTATGTGGAATCTGTTTTGCACTTAGGAAGATATGGTATGCATATATATAATTTCTTATTTATTAGATTTCACCTACGCACGTACCTACGGGGACAAATGGAAATGGTTTTAGTATGTGCACCATTCAACAATTAGACATGAATCGGTTTGTTTTTTTGATATTATAGTTTTTCATTGGACGTATTTAAAATTAATGGGTCGTTAGGATCACCTGGCCAATGTGCACCAATAGAGTTATGGGAACTAATAGAGATTTGTGGTTTTCATGTTGGATTAGACATTTGTGGCTTTCTGTTATCAGATGTGATCTGTTGCCTTTATCCTTGTAATGCATTACCTATGGAGGCAAGCACCTTCAGTATTGTCACCTAATTTTCTTTCTCTGCCATACTTTGCCATTAAGTCAGCACCTTGATTTCCAGCCCATGGAATCCAAGCAACAAATGCATCCCAGTTCTCAACCTCTTGCTCCACCTTTTTTGCAATGGAGATGTCTGCTTCATGTGTGATTTTACTTTCTGGTTAGGATAGTCTCTTGGAGGAACGTCTGCAATCGGTGAGTATAAAGATCTTCTTGTTTTTGAATGCAAGCTTTGAGATTTTGAGACCCACATATGCAGCAAACATTTCAATATGTGTCAAACTGTAACTAGGTGCCGACATTTTTCATCTCAATTGCGTAGATCATCTCCCATTTTTCGTCCCAGATAATCACCCCACAGCTACTATCAGCCTCATCTTTGAAAAAGGATCTGTCCTACTTAATTTTTATGGATAAGTGAACCGTCCTATATAATTTTTGTAGATAAATGAAATAGATTTACCATCTCGATCGAAAGTTAAACTACATGTCATATCGTACGTACCAGTGTTGTAAACAACGACCGACGATAAATGAGAGTCATGAAAGTCTATAAAAGTCACAATAATGTAAGTGTAGTTAGTTTAGTTGTTGTTTTCACGACCAAATAAAATAAAATAAATTAAATTAAATTAAATTAAATTAAATTAAATTAAATTAAAATGAAAGGGGAACGTGTAAATTAACTATATTATTATTATCAGTACGTGGATTCTGTTTTACACTTAGGAAGATGTGGTATGCATATATATAATTTCTTACTTATTAGATTTCACCTACGTACATACCTACGGGGACCATTCAACAAATTGGCATGAATCGGTTTGGTTTTTTGGTGTTATTGTTTTTCATTGGACGTATCTAAAATTAATGGGCCGTTAGGATCACCTGGCCAATGTACAGCAATAGGGTTATGGGAACCAATAGACATTTGTGGTTTCCATGTTGGATTAGACATTTGTGGATTTCTGTTATCTGATGTGATCTGTTGCCTATATCCTTGTAATGCATGTCCTCTGGAGGTAAGCACCTTCCGTATTGTCACCTAATTTTCTTTCTCTGCCATACTTTACCATTAAGTCAGCACCTTCATTTCCAGCTCGTGAAATCCATGCAACACATGCATCCCTGTTCTCAACCTCTTGCACCACCTTTTTTTGCAATGGAGATGTCTGCTTCGTGTGTGATTTTATTTTCTGGTAAGGATAGTCTCTTGCAGAAACCTCTGTAATCGGTGAGTATAAAGATCTTTCTGTCTTTGAAAGCAAGCTTTGAAATTTTGAGACCCATATATGCAGCAAACATTTCAATATCTGTCAAACTGTAACTAGGTGCCGAGATTTTAATCTCAATTGCGCAGATCATCTCCTATTTTTCGTCCCTGATAATCACCCCACAGCCACTATCAGCCTCATCTTTGATAAAGGATCCGTCCTACATCATTTTTATTGATAGGTGAACTGTCCTACATAGTTTTTATAGATAAATGATATAGATTTACCATCTCGATCGAAAGTTAAACTACATGTCATATCGTACGTACCAGTGTTGTAAACATCGACCGCCGATAAATGACAGTCATGAAAGCCTATGAAAATCACAATAATGTAAGGGTAGTTAGTTTAGTTGTTGTTTTCACGCCCAACTAAAATAAAATAAAATAAAATGAAAGGGGAACGTCTAAATTAACTATATTATTATTATCAGTACGTGGATTCTGTTTTACACTTAAGAAGATATGGTATGCATATATATAATTTCTTATTTATTAGATTTCACCTTCGCACGTACCTACGGGGACAAATGGAATTGGTTTTAGTATGTGCACCATTCAATAAATAGACATGAATTGGTTTGTTTTTTTGATATTATAGTTTTTCATTGGACATATTTAAAATTAATGGGTCGTTAGGATCACCTGGCCAATGTGCACCAATAGAGTTATGGGAACTAATAGAGATTTGTGGTTTCCATGTTGGATTAGACATTTGTGGCTTTCTGTTATCAGATGTGATCTGTTGCCTTTATCCTTGTAATGCATGTCCTCTGGAGGCAAGCACCTTCAGTATTGTCACCTAATTTTCTTTCTCTGCCATACTTTGCCATTAAGTCAGCACCTTGATTTCCAGCTCGTGGAATCCATGCAACAATTGCATCCTAGTTCTCAACCTCTTGCTCCACCTTTTTTGCAATGGAGATGTCTGCTTCATGTGTGATTTTACTTTCTGGTTAGGATAGTCTCATGGAGGAACCTCTGCAATCGGTGAGTATAAAGATCTTCTTGTTTTTGAATGCAAGCTTCGAGATTTTGAGACCCATATATACAGCAAACATTTCAATATGTGTCAAACTGTAACTAGGTGCCAACATTTTAATCTCAATTGCGCAGATCATCTCCCATTTTTCGGCCCAGATAATCACCCCACAGCTACTATCAGCCTCATCTTTCAAAAAAGATCTATCCTACTTAATTTTTATGGACATGTGAACCGTCCTATATAATTTTGGTAGATAAAGGAAATAAATTTACCATCTCGATCGAAAGTTAAACTACATGTCATATCGTACGTACCAGTGTTGTAAACAACGACCGACGGTAAATGAGAGTCATGAAAGTCTATAAAAGTCACAATGATGTAAGTGTAGTTTGTTTAGTTGTTGTTTTCACGCCCAAATAAAATAAAATAAAATAAAATAAAATAAATTAAAATAAATTGAAAGGGGAACGTGTAAATTAACTATATTATTCTTATCAGTGTGTGGATTCTATTTTACACTCAGGAAGATGTGGTATGCATATATGTAATTTCTTACTTATTAGATTTCACCTACGTACATACCTACGGGGACAAATGGAAATGGTTTTAGTATGTGCACCATTCAACCAATAGACATGAATCGGTTTGTTTTTTTTGGTGTTACTGTTTTTCATTGAACGTATTTAAAATTAATGGGCCGTTAGGATCACCTGGCCAATGTGCACCAATAGAGTTATGGGAACCAATAGACATTTGTGGTTTCCATGTTGGATTAGACATTTGTGGCTTTCTGTCATCAGATGTGATCTGTTGCCTATATCCTTGTAATGCATGTCCTCTGGAGGTAAGCACCTTCAGTATTGTCACCTAATTTTCTTTCTCTGCCATACTTTACCATTAAGTCAGCACCTTGATTTCCAGCCCGTGAAATCCATGCAACACATGCATCCCTGTTCTCAACCTCTTGCTCCACCTTTTTTGCAATGGAGATGTCTGCTTCGTGTGTGATTTTATTTTCTGGTAAGGATAGTCTCTTGTAGGAACCTCTGCAATCGGTGAGTATAAAGATCTCCTTGTTTTTTAAAGCAAACTTTGAGATTTTGAGACCCATATATGCAGCAAACATTTCAATATGTGTCAAACTGTAACTAGGTGCCGACATTTTAATCTCAATTGTGCAGATCATCTCCCATTTTTCGTCCCTAATAATCACCCCACAGCCACTATCAGCCTCATCTTTGATTAAGGATCCGTCCTACTTAATTTTTATAGACAGGTGAACCGTCCGATATAATTTTTATAGATAAATGAAATAGATTTACCATCTCGATCGAAAGTTAAACTACATGTCATATCGTATGTACCAGTGTTTTAAACAACGGCCGTCGATAAATGAGAGTCATGAAAGCTAATAAAAGTCACAATAATGTAAGTGTAGTTAGTTTAGTTGTTGTTTTCATGCCCAAATAAAATAAAATAAAATAAAATGAAAGGGGAACGTGTAAATTAACTATATTATTATTATTGGTACGTGGATTCTGTTTTACACTTAGGAAGATGTGATGTGTATATGTATAATTTCTTATTTATTAGATTTCACCTATGTACGTACCTACGGGGACAAATGGAAATGGCTTTAGTATGTGCACCATTCAACAAATAGTCATGAATCGGTTTGTTTGTTTTTTTGGTATTATAGTTTTCCATTGGACGTATTTAAAATTAATGGGTTGTTAGGATCACCTGGCCATTCTGCACCAATAGAGTTATGGGAACCAATAGACATTTGTGGTTTCCATATTGGATTAGGCATTTGTGGCTTTCTATATCAGATGTGATTTGTTGCCTATATCCTTGTAATGTATGTCCTCTGGAGGTAAGCACCTTCAATATTGTCACCTAATTTTCTTTCTCTGCCATACTTAGCCATTAAGTCAGCACCTTGATTTCCAGCCCGTGGAATCCATGCAACAAATGCATCCCAGTTCTCAACCTCTTGCTCCACCTTTTTTGCAATGGAGATGTCTGCTTCATGTTTGATTTTAATTTCTGGTAAGGATAGTCTCTTGTAGGAACCTCTGCAATCGGTGAGTATAAAGATCTCCTTGTTTTTGAAAGCAAGCTTTGAGATTTTGAGACCCATATATGCAGCAAACATTTCAATATGTGTCAAACTGTGACTAGGTACCGAGATTTTATCTCAATTGCGCAGATCATCTCCCATTTTTTGTCCCTGATAATCACCCCACAGCCACTATCAGCCTCATCTTTGATAAAGGATCATCTACTTGTACATAAAGGACATCATGTTGATGCTTTAGACCAGATTACAGTTTTAGCAGCTGAATGAATTGAAATTTAATATGTTTGAGTAAGTGAGGATAATATATAAATATAATGATATAAGATATAAATTTCACTTAACTCTATTGAGTTTTTGTCAATTTGAACCGCATCCGTCCTAACTTTTTTTTGACAACCTACGCTGTTGATGTTAGATTATGTTTGTCATTTTGGTCTACTCATTTAATTCACGTGTCATTTGATGTCATGTAATCTATTTAAGATATTTCTCTAATTAAGTTACCTCTTAATCGATTATAATTAGTTTTTAATAGATCTATATTATTGTTAATAATAAGATAAATAATTATAATGAAACTTAACCCTTATTAACCAATTCTTCCTACCTATCCAGTACAACTTTAAATTTGTGTGGAGGCATAATGCCATTGGAGGAGGAATTGGTTAAACGACTATTGAGTTCCTACATCATCATCTTCCTTATGAATTGATTATGCGGCCAGTGGAGGTATTGGTTAACACTATTGCGTTCTTGGGGAAACAAATGATCGAGTGGTAGCTAGCTAGGTTATTGGGGTCGTTGAGGAAAAGTGGGTTGGGTGTTTAATTGGATGGTAATTAATTAATGCTGTAGTTTGGGGAATAAAGTTGCATATTTAATCCAGTATTTAATGACAAAAAAAACATACATGTCATATGTATCTCTAATCTCTAATCTCTAATCACTAATCATAATCACTAATCACTAATATTATAATGGGAGAAGACCTTAGTGTCATTTGTCAATCTACCAATACGTGCATCGCACGTGCATCCCTAATATGAAGGAGGTCTTAGGTTCGAGTTCTTACTATGTCGAATTTTTTACTTAATTTTTTTTTTGTATTAAACATGCGTACATGTGTAAATTACTATCTATAATATAATATATTTACTTACTATTTAATCGAATAGTTTGTCACAAAGAAACAATTTTTAATATTTTTTTGTCACCAAATAAACACTACTTTTGTCTATTCTTCGTTTCCAATGATAAGTTTAGTTCAAAAAGTTCAAACTAGAGTACTCACCGTTCTCAACATCTAGGTTCTTTATATTAGATACTAGAGTACTCACCGTTCTCAACATCTAGGTTCTTTATATTAGATTCGTTGTTGGCAACGACGACTTTACCATTTTTGAAAATTTTACAGAGAGAATGCATGAGTTTATACATTTTTTGCAAATAGTTTTAAAAAAAATGCATATATTCAAAAAAAAAATCTCATATATATGTACTACAAATGATAGTATGCAAATCCAAATGCACAACTCCGTTGAAACTCTCCATGATTGACTCACTTACAAAAAATAAGTCGTCCCTACTATTTACACATTTAGTATCAAAAAAAAAAAAACAAACTATGCTTTTTATAAAAAAAAATTATGCATGAACTAATAATGCGAGAAAGTTATAAATAAAGTTGCATTTGATGTTGCATACTATCAAGTCTCATTTTAGTTATTAAAGTTAAGAATATGGTAGAACTCTTTTTCGGCTACTCCCTAAAGTGAATGCTAACACATATACATGATGGTCACTTAATCAAACAACGACTTCTTATTTCTCTAGTTTTCGCTTCTCTTCTCTTTCTTTTTGCTTTGACAATATCCAATATTCCTCTATCCCCAGTTTTCCTAATATATACTCAGTATTTAGTCAACCTATTTGTTTTACATTTTTATGACCAAGTCCTATTTTAAAAATGAACAGGTTCAGCAGGCTAAATTTGCACTTTGTATGGAATGTGTAACGCAGAGCTATGCACATGGATGGAACCGCTCACCACGTTCTACGCACATGGACGGAATGTGCAACTCCGGGCTATGTGCATGGATGGAATGCGCAATGTGGGGCTATGTGCAAGCACTGATGTAGAACACGGGGGCTAGCTATGTGCATGCACCAATGTGCACCGTCGAGTTATGAGCATGCACAGCGGAGCAATAGATGTACAACGATGCACGAAATTAGCCACTATACTAAATCAGTCCACAAAATTAGCCGAAAATACTGAATTTTCTGAAGTGCTCGAAACAGACAGAAATTGGTTGGCGAAGTCGGCCGAAAATGCTGAAATTTCAGAATTGCCCGAAATTCGGTACAGGAAATCAGGTGAAAATGATGAATTTCGAGAATCCATCTTAAATGGATTGAAATTAGTGGGCAAAATCGCTAATTATACTTCATCTAGACTCTTTTTGGAGCATCTGTTGTTGCTCTTTGTTAACTTAATTTATGATCTTTTGAGAACTGTTACAATTCCAAAAAAGAAGAGCAGCTCGATGAGTTTGACTATAGAGGGACATCGAACATGGATATAGGGTGGACTTTCGAAGTGATCAGAGATAAGGATGTTGATGGTGATGACTGCAGTAAGGAGGTGAAAGGAATAGAATCAAAGAAGGATATGATAGTGGCCTTAAGTGTGAGAGACGAGGCGTCCAATGACAAAGCGCCGGTATCTTCATGTGGAGGTAGACCCGTTAGCAACTCTTCAGTTTTGAATTTCATTAACAATAACAGTCTTATCTATTATGCAAGTCTGTACGGTCTAGCCATGGTGACCACTAATATAGAGCAGTTACAAAATGTTCAGTCTTTGATAGAGGAGGCCAGCAGATTTGGTCTTTAGGCTTTAGAGGCAGACTGAGGTTGCTAGACGTTAGAGGTTTTATAATAGTTATCAAATGTTATATATCTTTTGGAACGTTAGGGGCATGAGGCAAAGAACAAAGAAAAGATTAATCAATGAGACTGTAGGCAGGACAAAGCCAAGTATTTGTGCCCTTTAAGAGACGAGGATTGAGAATCCGGAGATGGAGGACTTCCAGAGTATTATGTCTCTAGGGGCACTCGATTGGAGACTTAAATCTTACATCGGATTGTCAGGGATTGGCGTTGACCCGACTATTTTTGAGATTTTAGAAGAATGGATCGGAAGATTTTCGATCACGGTAAGAATTATACGAAGAATGGATGGTTGGGTACACATGGTCTCGTCCATTTACGGTCCCTATGACTCTAGATTACGGGGTTCGTTTCTGGGACTAACTTAGGCACATTAGAGGAGGCTGGACAGGTCCATGGGTGGTGGGGGGTGACTTCAACATTACTAGATTTCAAAATGAGCACAGAGGGAGGGGAGATAGTAACCAAGATAGATCTAATTTCAACTCCACCATAGACGATCTACAACTCATGGAGATTAAACCAGCTAATAGGAGATTTACATGGTCGAACGTGCAGACCATACCAATTCTAGCGAAGCTAGATAGGATTTTCGTGTCCACAGACTAGGAGGATACATTCCCGTTAGCGAGCGTCATGTCTACAACTAGATTTACCTCAGACCATACTCCGTTAGCACTGGACTGCGGCGATGGAGAGAGAAATTTTAGACAGCCGTTCTGCTTTGAGAAAGCCTGGACCTTGTCCAACAATATCCGCAAGATTATTGATGATTCATGGAAGGCAAAAACTGAGGCTGCTAATTCAATTTCTAATTGGATTATCAAGACATCTGCGTAAGTGTTTGAAGTAGTGTGCCAAACAGGAATTTGGTCAAGCGAAAAGAAAATTGGTGAAATTAGGAAAGAGATTCCAGGAATTAGAGATACAGGAGGAAGAGAGAGACCTTCTCATGACAGAGGTAGAAGAATTGGCTGACAATAGACTTGGGATCCAACGATTAGGGGAGGTGGAGGAGCAATATTGGAGACAACGTTCATGAGTGCAGTGGCTCAAGGAAGGGGATGCAAACACCAAATTCTTTCATAAGGTAGCCAATTTAAAAAGGAGACAAAATTGCATCGAATGATTGTTTGTAGGGGATAATTGGTGCAAAGACAAGGGACGACTCAGTCAACATATAGACCGAAAGTTTTGTTGGATCCTGTAGGCAAGGCAACAAACACTAGAGGGGGGTGAATAGTGTTTATTAGAAATTAAATTGCGGAATAGAGATTTTTCTTCTGTGCAGTCGACTTAAGGGATAAACCAGTCGACTGAATTAACAAAATGAAAAAGTAAATTAAACAAGTCTGTGAAGTCGACTTAGAGTGGAGACAGTCGACTTAACATACAGAAAACTTTCAGAGTATACGAGTCTGACCAGTCGACCTATCACGTACTCAGTCGACTGTGCAGTCGACTGTGCAGACAAGTTTCACAGTAAAAACACAAACTGAGAAAATATAAATGCAAGTAGAGATACAACCACAGAGAGCACACGATGTATCCTGGTTCAGTCCTTCCGACCTACATCCAGTCCCCAAGCAACCCACTTGAGATTTCCACTATTCTTGAAAAAAGTTTACAAGAATACCCTACGGCGTTCAGACAACAACCTTGTCTAACCCGTAGTCTTTTCTCTCAACCATAGAAAACAACCCACTCTTCCACCAAGAGTGACAAACCTGACTCTACACCCTAGAGTCCTACTCTCCAACCGAGAGGAAAAGAAAACAATAAAAATTGTTTACAATCAACTTATAGCCTTGTTTGTGATTGTGATATTGTATGTGGCTAGAATGGTTGACTTCTATATCCAGTCCAGAACGAAACCAAATGTTATACTGGACTGAAGACAGAGAACCAAGTCTTAGTGAATTGAAAGCTTTTGTCTCTTGAAAATTGTAAAGTTTAAGATCTCAAAAATGCTTGGAGTAATGTTATTTCTTTTTCAGTGGATTCTAACCTCTATTTATAGAGTTAGATACACTGGACGTTGGGAAACAGTTGTTCCAACTGTCATCCAACGGAAAAATTATTTGAATTTGAAAAAGTAATTTTAAAAACATAAAACTGTCAAACGCACTTGAACAGTCGACTGGGTTGCCATAATGAGTCGACTGGTCAGAGTTTGAATAAGATTAGGCAGTTTTGTACAGACTCAGTCGACTGGAAAAAGTAGCAGTCGACTGGTACTCAACAGCTAATCTAGTTCAAGCTATTTTGACCTTTTGATTTGTAAACACATATTTATAAAAAGTTATAAGTGAGTGTATGTGTGTGTGACAAGGCTGTACATCATTCTAAGACTCAAATGAATAAAAAAACATTACATTTGTTTACAAGACAAAAAATAAATGACATTTGAAGCATAGGTCTTGACTTGAGTCTTGAGTGAAGCCATTGACTTTATCCAGAGCTTGTGCTTGTTCATTTGTTCAGCTGTATAGAACTGAGGCCTTTGTGTATACAACCTGCAATTATATAGTATAGCATAGATACAGGTTGCAGTGTGTTGTAATCATCAAAATCAAGAATCAACATTCTCCCCCCTTTTGATGATGACAACACAATAACTGATAATAACAAAATAATAATACAAGCATTGATTTGCTCCCCCTATTAAAAGCACATAATGCATAATTTACACAGAAATCATCACAAAACTGAACATCAAAAAAAATATATCAGATCAGTCGACTTAACAAGAAATCAGTCGACTTAACAGAACACAAAATATGAGGTTTTTCTCCCCCTTTGTCATCAACAAAAAACATAAGAGAGTAACTGAATAACTTTGTCTTACAAAAATAATGAAATCTTACAAAAGTAACAACATAAAAAAAATGCAAGAAAGGAAATACATAGTAAAGAAAACAAAAATCAGCAATCTTCGTCTTCATCGTCGTCATCAACATCTTGAGATGGAGGTGGAAACTGAATGGTAAAGAGATGAGTCAGATTGGAGATTTTTGATTCAAGGGTGTCAAGATGGGAGTCAAGAGTATCTTGACGATCCATGAGGTAGTTAACAGCAAAATAGAGACTACGTGGATCATCAAAATCAGCATGAGGACGAGACGAGCTGGAGGCTGAAGATGGTCTAGCAGAAGTTGCTAAAGGAAGTGGGGAGTAGGTCTAGGGGAATGTCTAAGGGAAGGATCAAGAAGCTTCATGCGTGCTAAACTGGCACGATCGAAGCAGTCATAATGCTTAACCACATTGGTCTCGGAGTCGAGATTAATATCATAAGCAAGGAAGACACTAGTAAGGAGACCACCAAAGGGCAAAAAGTAAGTATGAGACTTGTGGAGTCTAGAAAAGATGACACGACCCCAATTGATATTTATTTTACCAAAAATTGCATAAACCGCTTGTTGCAATTCCATAGAATACTGATCAAAACTTCCTGTTTTGGGAAGAATATTATATGATCGTATTCTTGCAACAAGTTTTGCAATAGGGGTGATAGATTTATTAGACACGGGGGGCCCATGATTGGGCAAAAAGATTTTTGACAAAATAGAAGAATCATCTAAAATTATATCTCCTAAATCAAGTACCTCATCATCAATACCCATAAAAAGATTAATTCTCTCGGATGTGAGTTTAATCTTCTTATTTTTTACAGAAGAATAAATAATGACTTCTCCTTCATCCGATTGAACTACTCTCATATTAGTATAAAAATGATAAATGAGTTGTGGATAGTAGTGAGGTTGATTTTCTAAAGATAAAAATTCATAAAGACTACAATTTTGAAATAGGGAAATAGATTGAACCTATCTAGATCATGGAAATTTACAAATCTACCTGGAAAAATCATAATGGTACAAATAAGATACCATTTCTCAAGGAGATCAGGACTCCTAAGATACTGTGAATAGTCTTTAGAAGAAGAACTATCATCAATATGGGATGTTTTAGATCTTTTCGGTGCCATTTAAAAAGAGGGAAAGGGAAGAGAGTATACCAACAAAGAGAAGAGAAGCAAAAGAAGTTGGAAGTCAGCAGTTCCAAACAGCATCTCCAAGCAACAGATTCGGCAGTCGACTCTCGATCTTCCTCTGTTCTCCTTAGGATTTCAGATCTTGAAATTAGGTAAAAGTGAAAGTGAAAAAGATGGAGGCAGTGAAGAGAGTTTTATCAGAAGCAGATGGCTGGGATTGAGAGTAAATGTGATCAACGGCTCAAAAGAAGTCAAGAACGAGTCAAAGGATAAAAAAATTGTCTCAAAATCTGTGTGACGATTTGAAGTTGAAGACATACTGATTCGCGACAGTCGACAGGTATTAAGGGACAGTCGACTTAGTCGAGAGAAAAAATAAATAACTATAACAACTGATTAGTCAACTTGGTGAACTTTCAGTCGACTGGTCAGAGAGGCAAATAAGTATATAAAAATACGGGACAGTCGAATGAACATCATATACAAGTCGACTTAAAAGAAATGTTTCCAACAAATATCAAGAAAATTACATATCCCTAGTTCTCTTCTTAAAGTAATAAATGTATCTTCTTTAAGGGGTTTTGTAAAGATATCAGCTACTTGTTTATCAGTAGAGATAAAGTCTAAAGATATATCTCCTTTAAAAACATGATCACGTAGAAAATAATGTCGAATATCAATATGTTTCGTACGTGAATGTTGAACCGGATTTGTAGATAAGTTAATTGCACTGGTATTATCACACATTTTTGAAGGTTTTTCAAAAGAAATACCATAATCTATTAAGATTTGCTTCATCCACAAAATCTGTGCACATGCCAAACTTGCAGCGATATATTCAGCTTCTGTAGTAGATAGAGATACCGAATTTTGCTTTTTACTGCACCAAGAAACTAGTGAATGTCCCAAAAAGTGACATGTCTCACTAGTGCTCTTGCGATCAGTTTTACCACCAGCAAAATCAGCATCACTGTACGACAAAAGTTGGAAATTATCGGTACGTGAATAGAATAAACCATAATAAGATGTGCCTTTAATATATCTTAAAATTCGTTTCACAGCTTTTAAATGAGATTCTTTAGGACTAGATTGATATCTAGCACACAAACATACACTGAACATAATATCTGGTTTACTAGCGGTTATATATAAGAGTGAGTCAATCATACCTCGATAGAGTTTCTGATCAACACTCTTACCTAATATATCTTTGTCAAGGGTAGTGGTAGTAGCCATAGGTGTGGATTTACTACTTGTACTATCCATGTTAAACCGTTTGAGTAATTCCATTGCATATTTTCCTTGATTAATAAATATGCCATTAGAAGACTGTTTAATTTGTAGTCCAAGAAAATAATTGAGTTCACCCATGTGACTCATCTCAAACTCGTTTTTCATGGTGTTAGCAAACTCTTGACATAGATTATTATTAGTAGAACCAAAAATTATATCATCAACATATATTTGTATGATTAAAAATATCATTCTTAATTCTCTTAATAAACAAAGTAGTATCTACTTTACCTATCTCAAACCCTGTTTCTAAAAGAAAAGATTTCAATCAATCATACCAAGCACGTGGTGCTTGTTTAAGACCGTATAAAGCCTTTTTCAATTTATAAACATGGTTTGGGAATTGTTCATGTTCAAAACCTGGTGGTTGTTTAACATAAACATTCTCTTTTATAAACTCATTAAGAAAAGCTCTTTTAACAACCATTTGATAAAGTATAAAATTCATGAAACAAGCAAAAGATAATAAAATACGAAGTGATTCTAGTCTAGCAACAGGAGCATATGTTTCATCAAAATCTATGCCTTCTTCTTGATTATATCCTTGAGCAACTAGTCTAGCTTTGTTCCTAACAACTTGTCCTGATTCATCTAACTTATTTTTGAATACCCATTTGGTACCAATAATAGTATGATCAGGAGGTCGTGGAACTAAATTTCATACATCATTCCTTATGAATTGGTTTAACTCATCTTTCATGGCATTCATCCAAAATTCATTTTCACATGCTTCTTGTATATTTTTCGGTTCAAAATCCGACAAGAAGGCTGTATGAGATATCATATTGATATGGGATCGTGTCTGAATACCATGGGAGATGTCACCAATTATTAAGTCATGAGGATGATCTCTAACTTCAACAAAAGATTTTGGTAAAGTTGAAGATATCACAATAGGATCAGTCGACTTGACAAGTTCCTCAGTCGACTGGTTTACATCAGTCGACTTGATGTCCTTATCGGTCGACTTATCTGCGAGACTAGTTTGTTCTAAAGATGTAATTACTTTATTTAAAGGTGATGAATCAGTTTCATCATCTTTAATTAAATTTGATGAAGGCAGAGATTCATCCAATGTAACATGCATTGATTCTTCAATAGTCATTGTTGACTTGTTGAAAATTCTATATGCTTTACTCCTATTTGAGTATCCTATAAAGATACCCTCATTAGATCTAGGATCAAATTTATCTAAATTATCTTTAGTGTTCAGAATAAAACACTTACAACCAAATGTCTTAAAGTAAGAGACTTTAGGAATTTTGTTAAAAAATAACTCATAACAAGTCTTCTTTAGCTTAGGTCTTATTAGAATCCTGTTTAAAACATAACAAGCTGTAGCAACAGCTTCAGCCCAAAAATACTTAGGTAAATTGCTTTCAACAAGCATGGTACGTGCGCATTCTTGCAAAGTCCTATTTTTCCTTTCAACCACTCCATTTTGTGGTGAAGCCCTAGGAAATGCAAATGAATGTGTTATACCATTCTTGTTGCAATATTCTGTAAACATTTCATTTTCAAATTCTCCACCATGATCACTTCTAATAGTGACTATGGTTAGAGATCTTTGATTTTGAATTCGTTTACAAAAATTTGCAAATTCATCAAAAGCATCATTTTTATGTTTTAAGAAGAAAGTCCAAGTGAATCGTGAAAAATCATCTACTAAAACAAATACATGTCTACTTTTATTTAAAGAAGCAACTCTAGTAGGGCCAAATAAATCCATATGAATTAACTCGAGTGGCCTACTAGTAGAAATTACTTCTTTTGTTTTAAAAGTGGATTTGATTTGTTTTCCTAGTTGACATGCATCACATAACTTATCCTTTTTAAAGGATAGTTTTGGCAGTCCTTTAACTAGGTTATACTTAGATATTTTAGAGAGATTTTTCATATTCACATGACCAAATCGTCTATGCCAAAGCCAAGAATCATTATTAGAAGCTATTAAACAAAAATCATTTGAAAACTCATTTGTATTCAAACATAATTCATAAATGTTGTTTTTGCGAAAACCTTGAAAAATAATGTTTTGTATAGTAGAATCATAAATTAAGCAAGCATCTTTTTCAAATACAATTTTATAACCTTTATCACATAATTGACTAATACTTAACAAATTATGTTTTAGTCCATTCACTAACAAAACATTTTCTATAGTAGGGTTAGTGTTTTTACCAACCATGCCGATTCCTATGACTTTTCCTTTATTGTTATCACCAAAGGTAACTGTTACTCCATTGATACTTTGTATGGTGGATAGGAGATTGGCATGACCAGTCATATGTTTTGAACATCCACTGTCAAGTATCCAACGATCTTTCTTTGGTATCTATAAAATATTCAATGTGAATATGGTACCCTTTTCATTCGGTCCAAAACATATTAGTTTGGGGGAAACCACACCCATAATGAGTTTGATTTTCCTTCATAAGCAGGAATAAAATTAACAGAATTACATACATTTAACATATATGAGTTGATATAAGCAGTTCTATCATTCAAACTCAAATTGACTGGAATCCATACAAGTTTGTTCTGTCCAGTCGACTTTATAACATCCTTCAGTCGACTTCTACTGTATGTCAGTCGACTGGATAATAATGTAGGTCGACTTATATGAGATTTTGGTCTTGTTGAATAAGACTCAGTACCTCTGGACAGATGACTGGTGGATGGATTCAGTCGACTTGGCTGAACTTTAGTTTTGCTTTTATCAATAAAACTTACAAGCTTAGGCTTTTCAAAGAACTCATACAGTTTATGTTTAACACTAGAAATAGATTCAGGTTTATTTATACTAGTGTTTTTAGAAGAAAGATCCTTTAGAAGAGAATTTTTAAAACCAAGTCCAAACTTTTCACTAGATTTTACTTGATTTTGAAGGACATCGTTTAAATTCTCTTTTCCTTTATTAAACTTAGATACGTTCTTGGAAATCTCTTCATAATTCTTCTTTAGAGACTCAAGATCCATATCTAAACTTGAAATACGAGAATTTAAAGGTTTTACTTCTTTATCAAGGTTAAGATTCTCTTGAGAAAGTGTTTGATTAAATTTCTCTAGGTTCTTAACTCTAATCTTTTCCTTTTTCAATTCTTGAAAAATTTCATTGAACGCATCGAGTAAATTATCTGAATCATAATTATTACTTACTTGATTCTGTGATGCCATGAAACACATGTTCGCAACCACGTTGGTTTCATCAATTTCTTCTTCTGAAGAAGAATCGCTGTCATCCCAAGTTGCTTGGTATGCCTTTTTGTTTTTGGCAAACTTATTCTTAGTGTATTTATCCTTCTTGAGGTTGGATGTCTTTCCCTTAGAATTTGTATTTTCTAGAGGACAATCCTTTTTTATATGACCTGTTTTGTTACACCTGAAACAAGTTGGAGGATCATTAGAATCTCTAAATTTCGAATTGAACTTACCTTGTTTTAGAAATTTTTTGAATCTCCTTGTGAACATGGCTATCTCCTCCTCATCTTCTTCTTCTTCATCTTCTGAGTCTGTCATGGCTTTAAATGCTAATGATTTCTTCTTGGACTGTTGTGGTTCTGCATCCTTCTTTCTTTCTTCAATTTGAACCTCATAAGACATTAGATTTTCCATAAGATTCTCAAGAGAAAGTTGTGATAGATCATTGGTCTCTTCTATTGCAGTGGTCTTCTTTTCCCATTCAGGAGTAAGTGCACGAAGAACTTTTCTCACCATCTCTACTTGAGTGTATATTTTCCCAAGTGCCACAAGTGAGTTTGTAATGTCAGTAAATCTGGTAATCATTTCGGACCCACATTCATTTTCCTTCATGCGGAACATTTCAAACCTGTGAACAAGAACAAATATTTTAGATTCTTTCACTTTGTTTGTTCCTTCATGAGTTACGTCGAGTGTGCCAGATTTGATGTGCGGTTGTTGAATTTGACACACGATTGAACTCCTCCTTTGTAAGAGCACAAAATAATGCATTCATCGCTTTTGTATTATTCATTGTTTGGTTCTTCAAATCATCATTCCATTGTGCATATGGAATCGTAGGAGCATTGTATTCTGTTTCAGTCATGTTCCATATTTCATAATTGATGGATTGAAGGTAGATCTTCATTCTGCACTTCCAATAATTGTAATTTGTGCCATCGAAGAGAGGTGGTCTTTGTGTAGATTGGCCTTCATGATACTGATTTGCATTTGAAGTAGTTGTCATAGCCCTTAACCTTGCTCTGATACCAAGTGTTGGATCCTGTAGGCAGGGCAACAAACACTAGAGGGGGGGTGAATAGTGTTTATTAGAAATTAAATTGCAGAATAGAGATTTTTCTTCTGTACAGTCGACTTAACGGATAAACCAGCCGACTGAATTAACAAAATGAAAAAGTAAATTAAACAAGTCTGTGAAGTCGACTTAGAGTGGAGACAGTCGACTTAACATACAGAAAACTTTCAGAGTATACGAGTCTGACCAGTCGACCTATCACGTACTCAGTCGACTGTCCAGACAAGTTTCACAGTAAAAACACAAACTGAGAAAATATAAATGCAAGTAGAGAGATACAACCACAGAGAGCACACGATGTATCCTGGTTCGGTCTTTCCGACCTACATCCAGTCCCCAAGCAACCCACTTGAGATTTCCACTATTCTTGAAAAAAGTTTACAAGAATACCCTACGGCGTTCAGATAACAACCTTGTCTAACTCGTAGTCCTTTCTCTCAACCAGAGAAAGCAATCCACTCTTCCACCAAGAGTGACAAACCTGACTCTACACCCTAGAGTCCTACTCTCCAATCGAGAACGAAATCCACTCTTCCAGAGAAAGCAATCCACTCTTCCACCAAGAAAACAATAAAAATTGTTTACAATCAACCTATAGCCTTGTTTGTGATTGTGATATTGTATGTGGCTACAATGGTTGACTTCTATATCCAGTCCAGAACGAAATCAAATGTTATACTGGACTGAAGACAGAGAACCAAGTCTTAGTGAATTGAAAGTTTTGTCTCTTGAAAATTGTAAAGTTTAAGATCTCAAAAATGCTTGGAGTAATGTTATTTCTTTTTCAGTGGATTCTAACCTCTATTTATAGAGTTAGATACACTGGACGTTGGGAAACAGTTGTTCCAACTGTCATCCAATGGAAAAATTATTTGAATTTGAAAAAGTAATTTTAAAAACATAAAACTATCAAACGCACTTGAACAGTCGACTGGGTTGCCATAATGAGTCGACTGGTCAGAGTTTGAATAAAATTAGGCAGTTTTGTACAGACTCAGTCGACTAGAAAAAGTAGCAGTCGACTGGTACTCAACAGCTAATCTAGTTCAAGCTGTTTTGACCTTTTGATTTGTAAACACATATTTATAAAAAGTTATAAGTGAGTGTATGTGTGTGTGACAAGGCTGTACATCATTCTAAGACTCAAATGAATAAAAAACATTACATTTGTTTACAAGACAAAAAATAAATGACATTTGAAGCATAGGTCTTGACTTGAGTCTTGAGTGAAGCCATTGTCTTTATCCAGAGCTTGTGCTTGTTCATTTGTTCAGTTGTATAGAACTGAGGCCTTTGTGTATACAACCTGCAATTATATAGTATAGCATAGATACAGGTTGCAGTGTGTTGTAATCATCAAAATCAAGAATCAACAAGTTTAAGGTTTTATTAGGAGTCAACAGAACCCATAGATGTAAGATGGCAGCTGACATGTGGAGCAACGCGAAAATTGATGGAAGTGGGGAGATCGAAGGATTGTTTACAAAGAAAGAGGTTTTCAAGCAATCAAGAACCTTGGGCAGGACAAGTCTCCCGGACCGTATGGCTTCCCGATCTTCTTATACAAAACTCTACTAGAATATAATTAAGCATGATCTGTTGGATATCTTCGAAGACTTTTATCATGGAGTAGCGGATATTGAGAGGCTCAATTATGCGTTTATCAATCTGATAACCAAAAAAAGGAGGTTCTAAGGGTAGAAGACCTAAGGCCAATTAGCATGTTGAACAGTTCATTCAAGATTATCACGAAGGTGTTGGCACAAAGATCGGCCCCTCATTTGAATGATGTTGTTGCTGAATCTCAGAGTGGATTTATCAAAGGGAGGGATATAATGGATAGTGTCGCTTCAGCACATGAGATTATCTTTAGATGTTCCAAGGAGCAAACGGATGGTTTTTTGATGAAATTGGATTTTGAGAAGGCATATGATACTGTCGATTGGGACTGCGTTGATGAAGTTCTGGAACTTAAAGGTTTTGTAACAAAGTGGCATTCATGGATGAAAAAGTGCGTCAGAGGAGGGAAATCTTTGATCCAGTTTAATAGGAGCAAGGGAAAGGAAATTCGGTGCCGCATGGGATTGCGACAGGGAGATCCACTATCTTCCCTTATCTTTACCCTGGATGCAGATGGGCTAGCTGAAATGGTCAAGAGAGGCAGAGAACAGCAAGTAATTCGAGGCATTAAGACCAATGGTATTGCAGACTCTATTTCCATTCTCCAATATGCAGATGATACCCTAATGTTCGGAGCAGCAATTGAAGATGAAGTTCTAGCAATTTTTACACTTTTAAAATGCTTTGAAGCCTGGACAGGTTTGAAGGTGAATCTCAATAAGAGCTCTCTTATTACATTTGGTGTTAACCTTTCGACATCAATTATGGACATTAGGGATTATTTTGGATGTAAGATTGGAGAATTTCCTCTTGTTTACCTAGGAACGCCTATTAGGTTGGGGACTATGCGAAAGAAAGATTGGATTCCTCTGATTGAGAAGGTTGAGAAGAGATTGGCAGGTTGGAAGGGACGCTTTTTATCACTAGGAGGAAGAATTACGTTGATTAATCATGATCTTAGCAGTCTTCCAATGTTTCTAATGTCCATCTACGAATTTCCAAAATGGGTTATCAGAAGGATCGACAAGTGCAGGAGAAGATTTTTATGGAAAGGAGTAGATGAATCAAATAAAGGATTTCATCAGGTGAAATGGGGTAGGGTCTGTAAGAAGAAAGAGTTCGGAGGTCTAGGGATTCTAGACCTGGGGGATATGAATAAAGCGCTTATGAGTAAATGGTGGTGGAAGATGAGCATGAGGCATAATAGTTGGTGGTGTAAATCCTTCGCGGCATACCAGAAGAGGAAGAAATTCAGGTATGGGGGGAGTAGTTAGCACGGCAAATCCTCCTTCCTTTGGAAAGGGGTGGCTTAATTGGGCGAGTTGTTCCATGCCAATAATCGGTGTAAAATTGGGAATGGGAAGGATACTAGATTTTGGAAGGATAAATGGTGTGCAAATAATACCCTTCTTAGTTTGTTTCCGGAGGGAGCTAAAGCTTCAGTTAGCTTGGATACTCTCGTGGCAAACGTTTGGCATAATAACATCCTTAGGTTGGAGGTTCGGGCGTAAGGGTCGCAAGAGGGTTTTAACCAATTACAGCTCCTTAACAACTTTATTCGATCTAACGAACAATGTACCCAAGCTGCAGTGAGAGATCCTGGAACTTAGGATCAACGGTGACGTTCTCGGTGGCAATAATGTATAGATTGCTTAACGATGAAGGAATCAGAAGTAAGGAAGCTAATATTATTTGGAAGACTCTCGCTCACACAAAAGTCAAAGCATTTCTATGGTTGGTGGTGAACGATGCTATCTTATTAAGGGTCAATTTACAGAAACGAGGTATGCAGATCGACGTGAGATGTCCTAGATGCGGCAACGAGGACGAAGATACGAATCATATTTTATTCACCTGTCATAGGGCCAGGTTAACGTGGGAGGTTCTGTGTCTAGGTTTTGGGAGTATAGAGGTACCGAGCTTGAGTATAGAGGTGTGGGGACGGTGGAGAGAAAGCATAGTTAGAAAGAACGACATAACAGCCTGGGATATTTCAGTTGCCGCTACCATGTGGAGGTTATGGCTAGATCGTAATGAACTTTGTTTTTGCAATACTACAAATAGATTCCCTGTTATGATGCATAAAACCTTTGCTGCTATTCACGCTTGGGCAGAACATGCAGGAGCAAAGAAGAGGTTGCGAAGGGAGGAGGAGTAGCGCAGGAATGGAGGGAGCGCATCGTAGGATGGAATGCGAAGTTCCTATGTATCTTCTTTTCATTGGTAGATTGCTGTTGGCCATTTTGTCATTAGGATTATGTAAGACTTTGATGTAATATGTACTACCGGTTTTGTTAATTTTTCATTAATGAAGCGATGACGATGTCATCTTTTTCTCAAAAAAAATACCTTAGTTGCTACTGCTGTGTTTATTCGTCTTAGTTTGCATCTACATCTAGCCAATTTTGTTGAGAATGGACTATTGGGGATATGAGAGTGGCTGTAGCCTGGACTTTAGGGTAAGTAGATGTGTACGATAGTGGTTCCCGCCCTCCATTCACTCTAGTTAGGTAGTATTCTTTTTCTCCTCTTATAAGAGATTTACCTCTTGTAAGAGGTGGTCCACCTCTTACAAGAATTTTGTTAGCGTTCTTTTTTTACCTCTTATAAGTGATTTTTTTCCAAAATCTCTTATAAGCCTAAAAGACTTCTAGTAGCCTCTTTCAAATTCTTATAAGTCTTCTATGACTTAAAAAGTCTATATTACCCCAAAGTCTATATTATATTCAAAACTTCAGTTTTACTTTGTGTACAACTGCAATACGCTATACACCAACCACCAGCTACATCTACTGGCTACCAACCAGCAAGCATGCCAATACGTTCAAGATTCCTCGTTTAGCAAAGTCAGAAATGATAATAACATTTGAATTGTCTCACATGAGCAACAAAGTGTGATCAGAAAGCAATCAAGGATGCAAACCAACAACCATATCTTAAAAGCATATGACAAGTATGACACTACATTATTGTCTGACATACATAGATACACATATTCCCTATTTATTTATTAAGAGAAATAAAATAAAACCACACAAGGAATGTCAAGGATATGAACGAAGAGATGCGATGTGGAGTACCCATCCATCACCCCACATCTACTATCATATATATATTTCTAAAAAAAATTAAAAAAATAAAAGACAATCCTTGTGTTGCTCTAAAACACACAGATCAGATAAACACCCATACTGATTTGATAATCACCTTTCTTGCATTCCCACTACGACCGGCCTAACTAAAAAGCTACTCACCTTTCTTGAAAACTATCACACTACTTCTCTATCACGGTTCCGAAATTATAATTGATGATTTACACTGATTTGTGAATTTAGCTTGCCATTAAACTAGTTTATATATTAGTAATTTGAACTTATCTTTTCCTGTCCTTTATCTCACTATTTTTATACTTTGGGGTAATATAGACTCTTGTAAGAGGTGAAAAAAGAACAGAAATCTCCTATAAGAGGTTATTTTTATATAAAAAGAAAACCTCAAAAAGAGACTCTTACAAGAGGCACTTACTGTAAACCTCTTCTAAGAGGCAAAAAAAAGAACAGTACCTTAGTGTCACTTGTACTCTCTACCTCCCCCAATTACCTTCTCTGGCTGTGAAGTGATGTAAACCAAAATCCTTTTGCATGTACATTCGCTACTTGGTTACTATTAACATTTATAGCGAGGTAGGAACCTATCTTACCTTTCTTTGGTAATTAAAAAAAATCGCTAATAATACTTCAGGGTTACAATATATGTTAAAAAATTAATCATGTCAAGGATTTGTAAAAGAATTATCATGAAACATGGAGTGGATTTGAAGAGGATAGTGGGAATCAGGACTGAGATTTCCACAAATCATACTTCCTCACTTTCACAGACCAACTACTTGAGGCCACAGTCGGATGTGCATGGGCCATTCAACTATATTCCTTCCGCATTCCCTCAGATGACTACAACAACTCCTTACTCGGTTTAGAATGTTGGTGCCCCTCTCCTCTCCTCCTCGTTAGGGAAAGTCACAATTTAACCCGACATAGACGGTTTCCTCTGTTTTGTTTTCAGCTCTTCATCGAAGCAAATAATGAATATATCACGAATCTGAATGCAATGATGGTTTGTGTTTTTTTTTTTTTTTTTTTTTTTTTTTTGGAAAACATCAATGATGATTTGTTGAATCATGTACTTTGGACTTTTACGGCACAATTGTTGGGATTGGGACATCAACAAACGTCTCTGGTCGCAGCAGAACTAGTTAGAGTAAAGAGAAAGTCGAAGAGATGAAACGAATCAATTGAGCAAGAAGTTACTGATTCATTCAATTTAAGGAATTAAACAATGAAGATTTATCCCGATTAGCTTTTGCTTAATTCGGGAGGAAATATAGAGAGATCTGATATTCAACTAGAAGAGATTACAAGAAGTTACTGATTCACTCAATATAAGGAATTAAACTCACTCACAAAAAACTATCTCTCTCTTGAGCCTCTCTTTGCAAAGGAGAAAATAATCTATAAAGTACTCTTTCTCATATTTGAGAAGTTTACAATATATATAAAAGAATAGAGAGAAACCTAGGTCTAATCTTGATTCTCGGTCGTCTGATATAACCTGAAAAAGAAGTAACTGAATAGGAGCCGTACGATCTAACTTGGAGTTGAAGATTGGGCTGAAACAACCTAACAAATCGAGTTCCAAAACGAACACAGCGCCGCGGTCAGTCTACCGTCCAACAAGACCGGTCGACCGTCCACCTCTCGACCAAACCTAGTGCAACTGCGGTCGGGTGTGCGGTCGGGGGTGCAGTCGACCGCAACTATGCCTGTATTATTGCTGCTTTGTTTTGTTCTACTCTCTTCGACGTTTCGACCTCCGTACTTCATCTTACCTTCTTCTAATCTGAACCACGAGTATTCAAGACACATTCCTAACAACAATTACCAGCAATGATCCGGATGCTGATTCTAGTTGCTTGTAGAACGGACCTTGGGGTCAACTCTGTCGGTCTTCCACTAAACTCATCCTGTAAATTCTGCAACTGTAAGTGGAGTATCTAACATAACGTCACTTCAATTTTATTAGCCTTGCACTATTAGAATTACATAGATACGAGGCCTCTGTTTCTCTTCTTGTCCACCCTTTTGATGTTTGGCTCCCACAATATCTAGCCAGCCACATCGCAACAACATCACTGATCTCGTATTGCTATTAGCATTCAGAGCTCAGATCACAGATCCATTATTCATTCTTTCCACCAACACCTCATTCAGTAACTGGTTTGGTCTCTCCCGCAGTCTTCGACACAAGCAGCAAGTCACAGCCTTCTGGCTTTTCAACATGTCCCTGGAAGGTGCCATTGCTACATTCCTCACAAATATTTCCTTCCTTCCTTACGTACATTGACCTTCGAAGTAACATCCTTGCCTCGCCCAACTGTCCTTCAGTTCGACTTTCTATTTGGCACAGTTCCCAACTCCATCTTTATCATGTCTTCCTCAATCAAAGTTGTTGCTAACAATCTTTCATGTTCTCTCCCATCAAACACAAGCATCACCAGAATGGTACCACATATCCAATCTATATCTCTCAGTTATAATCATTTTACTGGTGAAGTTCAATCGAGCGTTGCTCAATGGCGCAGACCTTCAAAAAATCACATTGACTGGGAATCGGTTCAGTGGAAGCATACTGATTGATACCGACTGATATTGACAGGTGGCCTAAGCTCCCTGTGTTGTAGCTTGGTGAAATATGAAAATCAATGTACTGTAACTATCCCAGATTCACTGGGCAACCTCTCAGTGCTCAATGAAGCTGCTCTGGAATTTAAAGGTTGAACAAACAATACATCGCACATACTTCCTTGAACTTGGATAAAAAGGGAGGATCATATACAAAGCTGAAAATGAAGGATCATATACACACAAAAAACAATCACACTGAGGATCAACAGAGCTGCAAACGTGCACACCAAATTTTGAAATTACAATCATTTAAAAATTCATTGACATCAGGAGGCTACAAGTGACAGATATACAATAAGGTAAAGTACAAGGAATACATTTGTCAGCTTCACATACAAATAATGATTAGTTTGGCTCTATGCAATTGCAACCTATACGAATTTAAAAGAGAACTCTAAAGGGCTAGAGAGGGGGTAATTTTAAAATGATATATAATTGTGAACATACATTCAATTAGGTTAGACAACGTCTACCAAAAGAAGCAATTAATATTCAGTGGATAATGTCTTTCTCTGGGCTTATGACCAGTGTCGAGCCCCACCAATTCGCCTGGCCAATTGTATATCCTTTAGCACTGCATCAAAAGAACGAATGCAAATCAGGTTTTGAAATAGAGTAAAAACAAACAAGGACAATCAAGCAGCAAGAGAATGACGACGAAAATGTGGATTTTATCACCTAATAACACACTTCTAAATTTAGTGTGGCCCTAGGTACTTCTATATAGGATTTTTTTTCCCGAGATAAGCCACTCTTTGAGACAATTTCCCAATCTAAGCCACTTTCCAAACTATTTCCCTGAGTGAGTCATCATGTGCCATGTCAGTTAAAGCCGCAGTTGAAAACTACGGCTGCAGCTCTTTTGAATCCGCAGTTCCCAACTGCGGCTTCTTCTTTATTTTTTTTAGATCACAGCAGTTCTCAACTGCGATAACAATGCTGTCAATGCAAATAGAAAATACTTGAGACACAAAAAGCCGAATGGTGGAGACTTAAAGAATAATTCTAAGTGTTTTTTATGTTAAAGAGGCCGCACAACTGCGGCCTCAATCTAAACAAGGGCCGCAATTCCCAAATGCAGCCCCAATAATACTTCGGTCGTAGTTGTGAACTATGGCATCAGTGCTAAGCAGTTAAAATCTCCGATTACGTCCGATTAATCGATAATCGGAGGCTAAGCGATTATTTTTTTAGCGATTTATAATATTTCAATAGTTAGCGAATTAATCAGGATTAATCGGACGATTAGTGGTTAATCGGCCAATTTTAAGTGACCGATTAACCGATTAAATCTTCTTCTCTAATTTTTATGTTCATTTGCATTATTTGGGCTCAATCTAACCCAAATTCAAAATTCAAATTTAAAATTCAAACCGCTTTTGGTCCTCGCGTAAACCCAAATTCGACATATCGCCGATCTCTTGTTCCTCGTGCAAACCCAAATCCAAACTGATTATCTTCAAACCCAAACCCAAACTGATTATCTTCTTTTTCTTTAAGCAAACCTAAACCCGACCCGGCGTCGCTACCCCTGTACCATCGCATACTTGACCCGGCCCGCATTTGCTCCTCCTCTTGTTCTCACACTGCTCTTCCTCCCCGATTATTTTTGTTTGATGGAACCGACCAGCAAACCCAACCCAACCCACATCCAGATTCCAAACTCAGCTCAAACCAAGTACTCTCTTCTTTTTTCTATAACTATATGTTCCTATTTGATAATCTCATAATAGTTTTATGTTAGAATTTAGGGTTGCTACATAATGATATATCTTTCTTTAATTATATATGTAACGATTTTTCCGATTTAATCTCCGATTATTTTTCGATTAACCGATTAATCACTAATCGCTCCTAGACCGATTAGTTCCAAAAATCAATTTTAACTGTCTAGCCTCAGTGTGAACCTTTAAGTTTAGAGAACTTTTGTTGTTACTACTGAATAGAGCTGCTATCGGGTTCTATCGGGTTGGGTTCTCCACTACCCAGACTCGGACCCGGATCTGGACCCGGACCCTGACTTGCGAGAACCGAGTCCAAGTCCTAGTTAAAAAAATCTACCAGTCGGGTCCGGTAGCAGAGAATAAATATTTGCACTTAAGTATTTTTGCACCCAATGCCCCACGATTCCAACAATTTTTGCACTTAGGTACACGAATAAATATTATATCTACACATCTATCTTCAACAATTACTATTTATATGTATATCCCTATAACCCTATTATTCAAATTCCATATTTTTTAGGGTATTTTTTAACGGCTCCGGATCGGTTCTATTTTGAGCGGACCCGAATCCGGATAAATCGGGTCGGTTTCGGTTCAATGTCGGATCCAGGTCGGATTCGGATATCGAGTAAATGTAACAGTTCTACCACTAAACAATTAAGATAACATAACCGTAACCAAGTAACAAAGGTATTAGATGACTTTGTCTGGCAAGTAACACGATTATAAATAGAAATAATAAAATATATCAAATAATGATGGGCGATGCACAAGTTGACTTGAAAATTTACAGAACTTAAAATTTAATTTGATTCTGACTTGTCAACAATATTGGGCCTAAAAGAACGATTAAATAATTGAAATATCATACAAAGATACGATCTAGCAGGGGTAAGTTTGGATGGGTTGTGTTCTGCAAGCATCCAACTTGCAGAAAAACTTAAAACACCGTTGCCAAACTTCTCGTATAAAAGTAATCATTAACTGATAAATGTGAACACCTCAAACAAGATACTAATCAAGACATACCATAAATATATGTAACTATCAATAGAGAAATATATAAGAGTCGTTTTGCTAAAAATGGGTATATGGAAAATACAGAAATAGCTTTTTTGGGATAGCGCTGCAGTCGTCAATACTCAAAAAATGACTTTTTTTTATCGAACGGAAGATGATATACCGTCTGAACAATTTTCATAGAAAGCGGAAGAAAAAAATATGTAGACGGCAGAACATCTGCCGTCTGATGAAAAAAAATAATTGTGAAGGACGGGAGATCGTCCGACACATTAATTTAAATTTTTTTTTCTCAGACGGCATATCATTTGCCCATTTGCCATCTTAAGCATTTTTTTTCTATTTTTTTTTCTCAAACATCAGTGTGAAGAAATTAAAAAAAAATAAAAATAAAAAAAATGAAGGACGGGAGATCATTCCGTCCAACACCTTTGCCATTTTTTTTTGTTTTTTTCCTCAAATGTCAGCATCTATAAGTTGACATTGTCTTTTTTTAATATTTTTTTTTTCCAAACGGCATATCATATTCCGTTCCAAGCTTTTGCAATTAAAATTTTTTCTCAGACGGCAGAACATATACCGTCCGACACTAAGACGGTAAATGATCTTCCGATTTCTAAAATCTCTAATATTATAATGGGAGAATACCTTAGTGTCATTTGTCAATCTACCAACACGTGCATCGCACGTGCATAACTAATATGAAGGAGGTCTCAAGTTCGAAGCCTCACTATGTCAAATTTTTTTACTTTATTTTTTTTATATTAAACATGCATCACATGTATAAATTACTATCCACCTATCTATTTATAATATAATATATTTACTTACTATTTAATTGAAGTGTTTGTCGCAAATAAATAATTTTTAATATTTTTTATCACAAAAGAAATATCACTTTTGTCACCAAGCAAACATGTGCATCGCCGTGCAACTCCAAATTTATTTTTCAACACGTGCATCGCACGTACACATAAAAATACGTGTACCACCCATTCAACTCCATTTTTTAAAATTAAGGCATTCATCGCACGTGCTAATTACTGTTGACTTACATGTATCGCATGTTTAACTCCAACTCTTTATCAAAACGTGCATCGCACGTGAAAAATACTAGTATGCATAATGCCATTTCGTCTGCCAAATATAGACGTCTACTGTTCATCCTATACCCAAAAAATGGGTATATAGACGATGACTACAGAGCTTTTTTTTCCAAAATATCCATAAAATGGATATATAGCCAACGACTACAGATGCTCAAAGCAAGCCTATTATCAATAGATATAAAAAGAGAAAAAGAACACAGCTTGTTAGTCCCCTCTTGAGGTCGTAGTTCACAACTGCGGCCGCCCCTGTTAGACCGAGGACGCAATCCTCAACTGCGGCCTCTCGTTAACATAAAAAATACTCACAATTTTTCTCTAAGTCTCCACCACTTGGCTCACTCAGGGCAATAGTTTAGAAAGTGGCTTAGATTGGAAAATAGTTTCAAAAGGTGGCTTAGTACGGGGGGAAAATTGCTATACAAAGAGCATAACCAAAAAAATTGCGCCCTTTCAGGGTGTTCTACATACTCCTCACTTAGGTGCCAAATGAATGGTTTTCCATTAATCAACTACAGTTGCCTCCCAATCCATGACTTAAGGCTATCCCAATGGGCAATCCATTTTATATATTATCATTTTTTTACATTAAAAAAATTACAATTGAAAATCCAAGTGGTTTGAGAACTTCTAGCTCATGGATCACAAAACTACTTCCGGCATTGTTGCAAAATTGTTAAATTTGTGATCACTAGATGCTGGCATAGAACGCCTTCAAAACACATGAAATTACAAATATAGATCATTTATAATATGTTGATCAAAGTGAATTGAGTGGGTTATACAATTTAATAGGACATATTGGGAATATATTACGCAATTTTAACAAATAGCCATTCTATCTGAAAAATAGAAGAAAATGAGAAGGCCAATGGGAATGAAGAGCAATAAGATAGACAATACAGGGTATGTATCAAGAACATGATAAAAATACTTTTGGCTAATTGAACATGATAAAAATTTATTAGTAATATAAATTTCTACAAATTTTGTTGATATATGTGTCAATTACAAACAGGAAACAACCGTTCCTAGGTTGACTTACAATGTTGTTTACTGGAATTCCTCCAGCCACTTTCAGGAATAAATAATCTATTTCCTGATTTACATAGCATGATTATTATACTAGAGGTTTTCTTCGAAGAAATCGTGATTTTCTTCATGACTTTTACCCTTTCAGGAATAAACTTGTTTCATTTATGAGCAAATACTGTATATTGCAGAAATTTTTTAGTCTCAGAAATGCCAACGAATATATAACTGAAACTGAAATCCTAAGCCGTGCTGAATGGTGTAAACTTTAAACAGACTATATAAGAAGTAGTCTTGTTTGAAGGTATAGGTTAACAACAACAACAATATATCCTCGTCATTTATTTTTTTGTTATTTTTCTCTTTCCTTCTTTTCCGTATGTTCGTGCATGTAGGTGGGTAGGTGAATAAGTAAATAAATTATGTACTGAGGTGGTGGGAAGATCATGCATCATGTGAATGCAAGTGAGTTTAACAGAACAAAACAGCCAAAATGTAGATTGTTTGAGAACAGAAGTAAAAGCTAACATTATTTTTCCAGAAAACTAGAAGATTCATGAAATTCAACTTACTAAGTGTAACGCGTCTTGCGTGCAATGAACAGAGGTTTGCATCTTCAAACAGCTCAACTAGAGCAAATTCTGCTGCCTGCCAGAACATGGCATGAAAGGGATCTTAGAAGGAGCCAGCACAGTCATTGTATTTGTATAGATATATAATATATGCTTCTACATAACAAAGTCGGCAAAAGTCAAACTGGTAACTAGTAAGTGCGTTTAACCTCGTCCAAGTGTGACAACAGTTCGAAACCCAGTCCTGACACTTCAAAAAACAAATCAAAAAAACTAATTCTTTTAATTTGAGCGGTTTGGTTCGAACCTGGCTAAGTTAGTTTACAATGGAACCATCCGGATCGTACCGGTTCGTCAGTTTATAGCCTGTTCCCGTTGAACCCAGTTCGGCCGGACTGTACGCACTGTTTGGTTCAGACAACATTGCTTCCCCAATTTGCATAAAATGTTAATGGGGAAAATATCTAAAATTCATCTAAGAAATTTTTATTTTTAAGACCTCATAAATTTATTTCCATCAAAAACGATCCCTATAATCATAATTATAATACTTATCAAGTGTCTAAAAGTCCCTCGCTACATCTACTACATTAACTAGAGAGTTGTGTGTTTGTATAAAACTATCAATTTACATTTAAATTAGTATTTTGACCATGGTCTGCATAGTTGAATAGGGTTTCGATCTCGTCGATGCCAAATTCAGATGACGTGCAAAGTGGATTAACAATAACAACAAAAATAATGTATTTATTTATATGTACTTATGCATGTTCATATATAGAACAGGAGATATATGGCCAATTCTATAAATTGGTATGTATAAGTCAAATATGCATAGACAAACACTCGTCCGTGTCCCTCCCTCACCGGTTAAAAAAGATAAGTGCCCACGGGTAAGATAGTCAAAAGGCTAAATAGAAATTTCAAGGTCAAATAAAGGCTCGAATTAATAATCCAGCCTTACAAATCATTTTTCCCTGAAAAATAGATAGCCAAGGGTAGAATAAAGAATAGATTGTCCGAAGAGAGGCAGGACTAAATTATCCCTCATATAATCAAATTTTTGCAGTGCTAGGCCACTTTTTGAAACTATTTGCGATTTTGGACCACAATCCAAACTATTAGCATTTTTAGCTAGGCAGTGCCACGTCAGCAGCGGCCGCTATTGGGAATAACGGCCTCTTCATAGCGACCAACACATTGGACTCCCACACTTGGCAGATGATAGAGGGTATTGTATAATTGCAAACCACTTGGTATAACTGATGTCGCTATTGTCAATAGCGGCCTTGTATAACTAAGGTCGCTATTCCGAATAGCGACCTCAGGTGGGACTGAAACAGATTGGGCCAACCTGTGATCGCTATTGGGAATAGTGGCCTTAATTATACAAGGTCGCTATTGACAATAGCGACCTCAGTTATATCAAGTCGTGTCCATTATACAATATCTTCTCTATAAGCTGATAATGGTGGGAGGTCGCTATGAAGAGGCCGCTATTTCCAATAGCGGTCGCTGCTGACGTGGCACTGCCTAGCCAAAAGTGCTAATAGTTTGGGTTGTGGCCCAAAATCGAAAATAGTTTCAAAAAGTAGCCTAGCACTGCAAAAAATTCCATATAATCAGGCTTCACCATGCATAACTGTAGGAGGTGGACACGACCTCTCGGGGATTTATCGTGTGCGAATCACATGGGGGACTTTGAAATCTTTATATATTATATATTATATTATATTATATTTTATATACATATATATATATATATATATATATATATATATATACATGTATATATATTTTATATACATATATATATATATATATATACACACACACACACACACTTATATCTCTACTATTTTAATTGGAGAGTTGGGATTTGTAACAAACAAACCCTAACTTTGTAACTATATAAACACGTATAATACACGTCCAAACTATATCCAACAAATATAAATGTGCACCGCACGTATAGCCCAAATCAAAACATTCAAATATAAACTATTTTTTTCTTATTCGATATATATTCATTTAATTTGATGACTTTATTTTTTTTAGACGTGCATCGCACATACATTATACTATATAATATTTTAATGAGAGAGTTTGTCACCAAACAAATATCAATTTGTAACCAAACAAATACGTGCAATATACATGTATAACTAATATCAAGGAGGTCTTAGGTTTGATGCCAAACAACGCCGATTTTTTTTTTAATATATATTTATTTATAAAGATGTACATCGCACGTGTAAATTACTAGTCAAAGAGAGTGGAAAAGTCTAATTGATTGTAAATAAGAGAATAAATGATGGGCAATTCGAGGATCCGAAAGATATCTCTCTCCGTACAATCTTTTAGTTTTAAAATAGATATCAGGTGTTTTGTGTATAAGTCCCTCAAGTGTGTATATTTGCATATAAGTCCATGAATTCCTTTGCAACTACGTCTCGATATTTAAGTTAAGGATAATGCTACACCTACTACCAAATCTACAATCTTTTTCTTTACTACCTTAGGTGGCACATTATTAGTGGAGGTTATTGTAGAGTAGGTGGTACAAACATCAAATAATAGTGTGCCACATAAGGTAGTAAAGGGAAATGTAGTAGATTTGGTAGTAGGTGTAGCATTACCCTTAAGTTAAATACAGGGGGGGTTATTTAAGTACTCAAATATGCATATTTGCACATAAGTCTGTCAAAGATGCATATTTGCACAAAAGTACCTCAAATCATACACACAGTTCCATATAAATTCCTTGATTTATTTAATTGTTGAAGTTAATTCTATTTTCATAGGAAAAAAAAATTGAAAGAACTATAAATGTAAATTGCCCGTCCAGTGTATTCTAAAACTAAAAGATTGTAGGGAGGGATGAAACATTCTAATCCCCAAATTGCCCTTCCTTTTTTTAAAATCTTATTTACAATCAACAGGCTCTTTCCAATCACTCTGGAAACTCAAGCCCCCCATGCAATTCGCACACAACAAGGCCTCGAAAGCTTATGTTCATCTCCTACAGTTGTCTGTGTGAAGCCTCATTATTTGAGTGATAATTTAGTTCAGTCCCCACTTGATAACCAATTTTCGTTTTACCCTTTGACTGTCATAACTTTTGGGGAAAAATATTTTTTTGCAGCTAAAAAATCAGGCCCCTCGTTTTACCTAAAATTTCTATTTGGCCCTTTCCAAATTTCAATCTAAGCCTGTGATTATCTTACCCTTGGTAACTTTTCTTTGTAACTGATGAAGAAGGATGATGAGAGGACATCAAATCTGTTTTATTTTATTTTGAGATTTAGCAATATGTAATTTATTTGTAAGATTTATTTGAAAGATTTGTTTTAGATTTGTTTGGATTTGTTTTGAGCCTATACATAGGCCTTGAGAATAATGACAAAATATGCTATTCTTGATTTAAAAAATTATTGTGTTCAGTTATTGCTCTTCATCCCACTTTTCTGGGTGAGACAACTGAGAGAATTATTAGGCCTTGTGAGAAATCCTAATAAAATTTTAGGGTGTGTGATAAACTTTAAAACTACCCCCAAATCCCCAAATTAAAACCTAATCCTCCTAATCATTCCTCAGCCACCGACTCTTCATCTTCCTCTTCTCCTTTCTTCTCCCGAAACCCACTTCACCATTTCCCGAACTCCTCCAAACTTCCAACATCCCCTCCAATCTTCCATTGTTTCCCCCATCAACGGCCAGCAACCCTCCTTCCACTCTTCAACTCCACCACAATCAGTCCCAACTGCCTCCTCGTCAACTGCACCCAAAGCTTCTCTCCACCGCCTTCCACCCTCACCGACCACCGAAGTACTGAACCCTTGCCTCCTCACCTCATCGAGCGCCACCTCCGCTGCTTCCCTGCCATCAGCCGACCTCTCTCCCCGCAGCCTCCTCTAAAGCCGCTCACCCTGTCCCCAACTCTGACTGACCACATCGCAACCTCCGTCGATCACCGCCTACACCACAACCTCCTTCATCGCAACTACACACAATCTGCAACCCCAGTAAATTCTGTCCACTTCTCATTTATTTGTGATACTATCTATCATCTCTATAATATTATTTGATTTATCGGTCGTCCACAAATGTTGATAGTATGTGTTCTACTTGCCTATTAGTGTACAAATCTTTATTGAATATCTCACATGCTAAGAACGATTAAGTATTATTGTTGATTGATAGGACTGAACTTTTAATTGGGTTTGTTAAACTATTTCACATCTTGAAAATCCATCAAACCAATAAATAGTTATAATTTCTAACTTAATCTGCATTACATGTTGGTCAATTTAATCCTTTAAAATTCTTGAAAATTCTCTATTTAGGGTTAAGTTTACATCAAAGGACCTAGGGTAAATTATTTTCCCCCCCCATTGTAGATATTATTGTATGAGCATGCATAAGTAGACAATTATAATTACATTTTAATCATTGTTTATTATTGTTGTTGGAATATTATTAGTCGAAATGAGATTGAAACCCTAATTAACTTGGCGACCCCCACCACTCTAAGGCCTTATGCCACTGCCCATAGAGCAGTGATCAAAATACTTGTTTATTACTTTTTCCTTGTGAGAAGTCCTTATTCAAGCAATGAAGATATAATTGCGTATTGAACATCTTTTCATTTTTAGCATATATTTTACTTTTTCCTTGTATGTAAATAAAATTTGTATTATTTGTCTACCTATTTCTATTATTTTAGTTTTATTCTACATTAATAACTCTTTGAAACTAATTAAAATGTTCAAGTCTGTAATTGAAGATATTAAATTTGTAAAAAGAATTATTTAAATTCGTCATTCATTTTTTAAAAATAAACTAATTATAGAAATTTATTAGATTTTTTAATTTTAAAATCCCCCATCCAAAAAATTTGATACTACCGATCTGGTCAATAATGATCCCGATCTAAGTATTTGGAAAAACCTGATCCCGGTCCCAATCTTAAGTTTTAAAACCTTGTGTTTAACCCAATCTTCTCTTTTTCTCTCCCAAGATATTTAAAAAATAGCTAAAGTTCCATTAATCTCTCCATCACATCTTCTCTTTCTCTGTGAAGGCCGAAAGAGAGGGGAAGGGAGAGAAAAGGACATGACAAGAAAGACAAATAGAGGAGAGAAAAAGGGATGAGAGAGGAGAGGAAAGAAGAAAGAAAGGTGCAAGAGGAAAGAAGAAAAAGAGCGAGATAAGAAAGAAAGAAAGGAAAAAAGCAGAAAGGAAAGAGAAAGAAGGAACGTACGGGAGAGAGTGATTTTTTGGATTTTGTGGATTAAGTTGTTTAAATGGATCAAATTGAGTCAAATTGGGTCGACCCGGTACTTTTGTGTCATTACTGCGCTTGACCCAAATAACCCACCAAATAATCGGGTCATATTTGGGTCAAGACCAGGAACCACCCGCCTAATTGCCACCCTTAGTAGCAAGCATGCAGCCATGCTCTAAATCAGTGGCGGAGCTATGTTGGGGCTCGGGGTGGCCTGGCCGCCCCCCCCCCCCCTCAAAAAATTTTAGAAAACCTCTTAAAATTTTTGAATTTTTTAAAAAACCACCCTTAAATCTATTAAATTTTATTGTTTGGTCTCCCTAAAAATTATGAAAAAACACCAATATATTTAATTAGTCATAGAACTTTTTTTTGGCCCCCTTGAAAAAATTGTTCTGGCTTCGCCCCTGCTCTAAATGAACATAATTTTGTTACTCCTCTGCTCTAACTACTTACCATTTAGGGCTAGATAGCTATAAAGTTAATGATGACTTGGATAGTATACAACTCTGAGTTAATTTTATCCATATATATATATATATATATATATATATAGGGAAAAAGGGGTATGAGCAACTTGCTCATTTAGTAAATAAGCAATCGATGATGTGGCATACATGTGATTGGAAAAATCTTTAAAGGGTTAGTTGTCCAATGTATCACATGCAAGCCACATAATCAATTGCTCATTTACTAAATGAGCAAGTTGCTCATATCCCTTTTACCCATATATATATATATACATATATATATATATATACATATATATATATATATATATATATATATATTAGTCATAATTCGAGCTCTAACATATACTGTATAAGATAATTTAATAAGTGAAATTTATAGCATTTATTCATTACTAATAGTTATTCCAGTTTTCCACTCTGTAAATAATGGGAGTACAAAAATATCAATCTTGGAGCGATTACAACATGATACCTACTAAGTAGTAGTTAACAACAAGGTCATCTAGGGCCTACACTAACGTTCCTATGGACTAGGTGGCCACCTTATAAAATAATAAGTGTTGGCAATGAAACACACGGACGATACAATTACCACTCCTCTTGTTTAATCAAATTCATTCAATTAGACAATTTATATATAGTGTATGTTTTGCTAGAGAATGGTATGTATCCTTAAAGGATCAAAATTATATTTTAGTCTTTTAGAGATAATAACTAATTGAGTAATAAATACCCTAGAGTTTTACCTCTTTTAGTGCTAAATATCTTGACGTGTTCTAATCGAGTAACGAATATCCAGATGTTTATTTTTTACTCCTCACCACCCCACTATCATAACATAATTTGTTAAAAAACAGAAATGCCCCTTTCTTCACAATTTTTGGAAAGAAGAGAAGAAAAGATAGTAAAAAGAAAATCAAGAGAGCGAGGTCGTTTGTGTGTGTATGGGTGGGTGGGGGGTCTGGACGTGGAGAAGAGAGGGTGAGAGGGGCAATTGGGATGATTAAGAAAGAGAATAAGAAATTAATTAGAATATGACATATTTGTGATTAAATTATATAACATGGAAAATTTTGTCATAAAAGAGTTGATTGCACAAAATATGAGTATCAAGGTATTATATAAAAATAAAAACATCTCAAGCTATATAGCACTAGAAGTGGTGAAACTTTGAGGTATTTATTGCGAAATTAGCCTTATTATTATTATTGTTATCCTCATTATTATTCTTATTATCAAGAATATGTATGACTTATGACACCCAATTCTCTACATGAATCTCGTTCAGTCCTTTGAGGAAGGCTAAGGTAGTTCAGGTTTTCTAAATTGTTTGAGACTTTTGGTATACCTCAATCCAAATTTGTCAAGTCAATGATATTTAAATTTTATACTTATTTCTTCTCTTAACTAGTGCATTCTACGCCCAATTTCAGACATGTCTTTTGAGATGTTGGAACAATGTCACAAGACACAATAATAGCATTCTATTCATCGATACAAACGTAACAGAAAGACATTTCTATTCATCATTACGCGCTCAAGTTGAAAAAAGTGATAAATGATGAATCTATTTGGAGATTACCAATTTAGTTTGTTGAATTATATTGGTTGATTCAGGGAGAAATGCGTAACAATACTAAAGTATGCATTTTTTTGCATTGAAGGACGATGTGTCATAATCACATCTCTCTCTATTAATTCGATTAGGTTTCTACGCTAAGTGCATGTACATAGCTACTTCATAAGGCCAGGAGATGTTCTAACATACCATTTTATTCTCATTTTTACTCTACAGTTATTAATGAAGTAAAGAACATTGACTAAATTTTGACAATCTCTAGTTACCACTGAAAATAATAGTGCTCCTATGTGGCCCCACATCAATGATAACTTATGAGTAAAATATTTAACTGAAATAACTAATATGTGTCTGTGTGTTACAAAGTACCCCTCTTCCTCTAGTAAGAGATACTTCATCAGATAATCCCCAACAGTACCTAAAGAGGATATGCCAAAAGATAGTTACTAACAACTCATGTTATCGGTTTGATATCTTGCTAAAAAAAACTCTGGGGAAGAACACAAACATGCACAATCCAGGAATAGACTCATATTTAGGTTTAGTTGTAACGTCAATTACAATCAGGTATAGTAGAGCACAACCCAGGGTAGGTGCAACTGAAATGGGTTTAGTTGCATGCAACAACAATAGGGTTTTGTAGTTTGTTTAGACCCTTTCGCTGTGTTCATAATCTAGTTTCGGTAAAGTGAGTTTTGACCCTCACATTGAGGAGTAATCCAATTTTACTAAAAATTAGGTTGTTTAGAGCATCCACAATGGTTTCTCAAAAAATATGGCAAAATGGCAAATAGAAATAGCAAATAGGTAGATTGTCTGCACTGGTTGTTTGCTATAATTTGTCAAAAAAATGAAGCAGACGATATATGTTGTCGCGTCCCTCCAAATTTTGAAATTTTTTTTACATGCGTCCCGTAAAAATTTTTAAATAGTTAGTTATTAATTAGTCATTACTTAAATATAGTGATTAAAATAATACAAAAATAATAGTAATCTATATAATAAAACACAAAGAAAACTATCAAGTGGCTCTCCTTCAATCCTCCCCAAAATTAAAGACCCAGATCTAACCTCACAAAACACATTCCCCCCCCAAAAAAAGTTTCCCCCCAAAACTCAAATTCAAATCCCCAAACAACTTCTTTATTTATTTAATTACTTTTCTCTCTCTCTCTCTCTCTCTCTCTCTATATATATATATATATATATGGAAACATGGACCTTTATAACCCAATTCATAATTATTTTTTAGCATATACTAATGAAAACATAGACTTTTATTTACAACTAATTATTATCATACTATTCAAACTTGAGCTATATAATTGTTGATTTACTGTTTACAAGTCTTTTCATATGCTGTATCGTTCCGAAGACGTGCCGTAGGCACGTGGCCACGAGCAAATCTAGTACTTAATTAAATAGTCATTAGAGTCTAATTAATGGGTTAATTCCCCTTGAAAGCGACATCTCTCTATACACAAACGGGACATGTTGTCCCGTTTGATGAGTTTTTTTATCCGACGGGACATGTCCCGTCCCGTTCCATTTCGTCTATAAAAAAAATTAAAAGACGGAATAACATGTTCCATCTGATATTTTTTATAACAAAAAATTATAAAAAATTCGGGACTAAACAACATGTTTCGTCCAATGAGATTAAAAAATACAAAATATTTGGGACGGAACAACCCCTATAATTTGAGAATCTTCATTTCGTTTCTCAAATTTGAGAAGCGACTATAGCGATATTGCCAAAATATGGAAAAATAGCAAACGACTGCAGACGTTCAATTCTCATAAAATGGCAATTTTGCAAAAATAGCAAACGACTGTGGATGCTCTTAGGGTTGCATACAAATGACTGAGGGAAATCAAATGTATTCCAATGGGGCTATGCCAAGAGAGGGATGGCTAGGGTCTCTGGTGCAACAAATAGATCAAGATCATGTACTTGTTTTACTACAATCTACCCAAAAAATGAAAAAGATATTAGAGGCAGAATAGATTTAAACTTACCTCCTGAATACAAACCAATGCCTCTGGTGTCCAGCGCGTAACTTCCTTAGAGTAGAATTGAGTGATCTCCCTTACCTACATCCACAAAAGCAATGAAACTCAAACACATCCTCACAATAAACATTCAAGGTAGGTGTGTTTGGTAATGGAGCTAAGTAATGGTAGATGAAATTAAGTAGAGTTAGAAGATAACTCTACTTTTACTAGATTTAATTCCAATAACTCCATTTTCAAACACTGCCCTAAAAAACCCAAATAACAACAAGAAGCACCCAGCTGGTAAATTTCACAAACAGCTAGAGGGCAATTCTAAAAACTACTCGAAACTAATAACACTCACAATCCTAACAAAAGGAGCCGCAGGGATAAGCAGATCTGTGCTCTTCTGCAACCTCCGAATCTCGCGAAGTGCTGCCATTCCCGGCCTAGCCCTGTACTTCCGCCGCTGCGGTGCTGACTCAGCTAAACCCGAAACCCGAAAAGGGGTCAATACTCAGTAAATGTACATATCAGTTCAAAATGCAGGATGTTGAAAGAAAGAAAGACCTTGAGGTTGATTAGCAGCTCCTCTGCGCCACTGCCATTTGACCAAACAAAAAAAATTCAATTTGTTTCAAGAAAATGTGGGTTTTGAATAAGTTTGCAATTGAATTCGGAAACTCACTTTGGAAGCGCGAGTTGGGGTCGATTGAGCTGCGAAAAGTTAGAGAAGGAAGTGAGAGAGAGAGAGAGAGAGAGAGAGAGAGAGAGATTAGGGTTTTGTAGTTGGAGAGAGAAAGAAAATGAGCGAGAGAGAGAGAGAGAGAGAGGAGACCTGGAGAGTCGTTCAGTTGAAGCTTTCTTCTGGTGTTGGGCTTCTGCTTCGTCCTCGCCATTAGAGAGAGGAGAGAGAGGTTCTTCTTCTTCTTCTTCCTCCTCTTCTATTTTGTGGGTTTTTGGAGGGACTTGTTTTGTTTTGGTTTTTTTTTTTTTCCAGACTTTGATTTGCGTGTAAAAGAACGAGGGCGCTGTTTGCCGGTTACTACGTCCTCTCTTACAACGGTAATAATTCGTAATCGTCAGGCCTGCGTTGGGCCTTAATTTAAAATTTGCGCTAAAAAAGTTTCACACCCATCTCCCCGCATCTACTGCTTTCATCTCCCAGATCACCTCTCCCCCGTCCCCATTTCACCATCCTCCCTTCATTAAAGTTAAAGTTGTGTGTCTTGCTTTTCCCTACGCACCCATATCCCTTTTGTTCCCATCTTCCCTCCTCCGTTTTTTTCCTTTCGTTGCCCTTTCTCCTCTCTCCTCTCCTAGCGCCCCTGAGTTCTTCCAAGGCTAGATCTTCTGGTAATCTGAAGTCCCTGTGCTCCTTTTCGGTTTGGTGACTCAGATCTGGGGTCTCCTTCGTAGCGGCGCCCTCCTTCTTCGGCCTCCGTGAGACCAGGGTGCTGCTTGTTCTGGGCTGCCTAACTGGCGCTTCCTTTTGCTCCCTTCGCCCCTTAGAGCATCCACAGTCGTTTTCCTCATATGCTAAAAAATGGCAGCTACAGTAATAGCAAATATACTCGATCGCTGCAGTGGTCGTTTGCTATATTGTTCGCCAAAAATTGAGTGGAACGGTATATCATATACCGTCTCAACTTTTAAAATTAAATTAAAAAAGTTAATTACTTATTAACTAATAAACTATATTACTTAAATAAATTAAATAATATAATAATAACTAAACCTAATTAAACAACTACCTAAACCTACCCACTTTTTCATAACTATTTCATGGACGGGGATACATTCCACGTCCGGGGAATCATTCCCCGTCCCACCATAGCTTGAATTTTTATTTATTTTTTTCTAATCGGTCAATCATGGCCGTTCATTTATTAAAAAAAAAAAAAAAAAGGAGAGACGGGGTTACATACCCCGGCCGGGGTATGTTTCCCCGTCTGAGGGAATCATAAAAAAAAAAAAAATTTAAGTGGGGGAGACGGGGTATCATATCTCGGACGGGGTATGTTTCCCCGTCCTTTATAATTTGAGAATCGCTATTCTGTTTCTCATATATGAGAAACGAATATAGCATGTTTGCTATAAAATGGCAAAATGAGAAACCGTTGCAGACGTTCGTTTGCTAAAAAATGGCAAATTGGCATATATAGCAAACGACTGTGGATGCTCTTACTCCTTGTAAGTTTTCTTGAATTTTATTGTTTATTTTGGTTTCTTTTCGGCTTGATGTTTTCCTTTTTTATTCTTCCTTTTCTGCTCCCGTGATTTAGTTAATGTTTTTTACGATTTACCCTTTTTTTTCGCATCTTCGGCAATCTTGCTGGTCTTCGTAACCGGCTTGGTCGTCTTTATTGCTCTTCTCTTAAGAGTTCATCCTCCTTCCCCTCTCCACGTTCTCCTTTGTTCATCTCTCTAATATGTTCTTAATTTTTATTTTATTTTTTATTTTTAATTTTTTGGTGTCGTTGCGACCCATCTCCCCGATCGCTATAGTAGGGATTTTTCCTTCTGTCTCTTCACCTCCCTCCTCTTTGCTTTGGGTTGGGCCTGGGCCGCAACATGGCCACATCTTGGGTTGATGTTGTTAAAAAGAATACAAAAAAAAATATTAATAATAATATAATTGAGTTCCCTGGGGGCCCTTTCCAAGCTCGGTCTGTTAAGCAGAATGTTCTAGGCCTCTCGCCTACCTCTTATCTCTGCTCTTTTCGCTTTACTGTCTTTTCACCTTCTCAATACCATCCTTCCTCTTCCTCCCTCCTTCAGCGCTGCTTTCGTTGTCTTCAATCGGGGCATCTTAAGGCCTTCTGTACCTTCAATATGAAGTGCCTTTTTTGTCTCAAATCGGGTCACTCTCGTAACAGATGTTTTTCTCGACAACAATTGTTGGGTCTCTCGTTGGGTGTTCCCATCTCCGACCAAGTTCTAGCTGCTCTGAATTTCCCTTCTCTTCAAGCTAAGTTGGCTGATATTCAGACCCATAAACCCAAAAGAGCCAAATTGTCGGCTGATTCTCCTCTGCTCCCCACTCCTCCCACTTCACAGCGCTTTCCTGAGGTTCCTCCACCCTCACCTCCAGTCCAGTCTCATCCTTCTCCCATGACCACTAACACACAAGTCATTCTGGTTTATGTGCCCTCTCCCGGTATCACGGCCAAAATGAATAAACTTGATTGTTATGGGGTTGTGTCGTTCTTTGGGGATCTGTATCCAATTACTCCTTGGACTCTTTTCTCTGCAATACTTGCAATGTTTCAGACTGGACGTGGGCCGTTAATGCATGTTCTAACGGAGATGTTGTAATTAATTGCCCCTCCTCTAAAGTTCTTGAAGATTTGGTAGCGATCAGAACCTTTACCATCGGATCCATTAATCTCTCGATTCGCAAATGGGTCCATCAAGACTCTCCCCCCCCCCCCCCCCCCGACTCTTATTCCCTCTCCTATCAAAGTCACTCTTTTGGGATTACCACCCTTCTGTGATTCTCCTCGTATTGTTGCTGATATGGCCAAATGCATTGGTGACTTGACTTGCACCTCTTCTTCGATGATGATGGCTTCTGTCTGCCTCCAGGTCGAAGTTGAATTCCTCTGCCCTCCCGTGCAAGACAAAGTTTCGGCATACTCTTTGCGCGTTGGTATGTCGGTGTTTCCTATCTCTGTCAATTATCATGACAGTTCTGTTGTGAGTTCGGCTCAAGCCCCCTTTCATCTAGGAGATTCTAAGACTCCTTTGGCAGCGGAAGCTCCTCCTAAACACTTCTCTATTGGTGTATCATCTCTCCCGGCTGTCCCTTCTCCCAAACCTAGGGTCAGTCACAAGGCATTTGCTAAAAAGAATTTCTCTTTTCACCGTAGAGGTGTTGCTTTTCCCTCCAGCTCCATTATTTCTCCTTCCAAGGCACCCAAATTGGTCTGGGTCAACCCTGATATCTCCTTTCAATCAACTGCGAAACAAATTCCTCCCTCCTTGGCTCGTTCTGCTGGGCATCAGCGGACGCTTCCTCCTGCCTCTACTCCTATGGCTATTGCTCCTAAGGTCCCCTCCTCTACTGGAGCCCCTTCCTTACCGCCTACTGATTGCAATCTGGCTGCCTCTGACTCTAAGTGGCCAGTTTGGGAAGTCAATCCAAAGTTCTCCTCTGATTGGGATAATTACAAAAAAGTGGTGCAAAGCTCTCCCTCTTCGGTGTCCAAATCCAAACTAGCTCCTCTGAAATCCTTTTCTTCTCTGTCGCCGAAGTTGGACACTTGGATGGACCATGACAATCTTATTTCCAAAGAAGAATCGGAGCTAGCGCACCCTCCCTCTCATCACAAGGTACTTCTCCCCGTTAGTTCTCTTGTTTTTTCTCTTGTTTTTTTTCTTTTTATTTTGTGTCTATTTTATCTAGTAAATGCCTTTGCACTGTTCGTTCGGGACCTTATTTTTCTTTCCCCGCTAATTATGTACTTTCTTACTGTCTTGCGACTTTCAATTACTTTAATTTTTTGGGTCGTAATCCAGTATCGTCTATTGAGGATTTCTATCCTCTTCGATGCAGTGAAAAGGATCTTTTTTCAACAATCTTTTTACCTCTCTCCCTCTATAATTTTTCCTGCAAAACCCCTTACTGCCAATCCTCATGTTCAAGGGCCCTTGCTCTCTACCACCCATCCCTTTCCCAGGTTGTACATTCCCCCATTATCTCTTACCCAAATGCCTCTCCTGTGTAGGCTACGTCTTCTCTGGTCTCTTCTACTAAGGTTTATATTAATTTATTAGTTGATGTGCCAAAGGGGCATCATTCTCCAAAGAGGCATAAATCTTCTTTTCCTATCACCCGTTCTAGTGCTCGTATTCGGGCAAAAAAAGTTTCCCATTTATCTATGTAGTCGAAGGCTTCATTAGCTGCTCAAGTTCGCAACTTGGAAATTCCTCCCCCTATTCCAGTTAGAACTGTTGATTCATCTTTTGGTTCAATCTACCATGTGCACTTCGACTCACATGTTATCCCTCGCGACAGATATGGGATTTGTTGTTAATTCTGATCACTTCTTAGACTTTGATTCTATTCGGAAACGTGAAATTGAAAGAGCGTTTGAGTCAAGTCGTACTCATGATTAGTATCTCTTCGGGTCCTTCGGTGTGCGACTAAACAACAAGCAGTGTTCCATCTGATTACTTCTTCCCTTTGTGACATGATTTCCATTCATGAATCTAAACTTGACTCTATTTCCCCCGCTCTCTTACGTTCTATCGGGGGTTCTTTAATATCTAATTGGATTTCACTTGACGCCATTGGCTCGAGGGGTGGGATCCTCTTTGGTTTTGAAGACTCTCGATTCTCCCTTATATCAGTTCAATGTTCAACCTTTTCCCTTCTTGTTCGCCTCCATTGGGTCGAATTCAATTGTTGCCTCACTGTGGTTTTGGTGTACGGTCCATCAACTGCGGACCGCCGAAATTTATTCTGGAATGAATTTGACTCTTTCCAAAACCTCATTAACGGTTTCTAGGTTTTCTGTGGTGACTTTAACGTTACCAGATTTTTCCATGAGAGGTCTGGAAATGCTTCTAGTAGTGCGGACTCCTCCCGTTTTAACGATTGCATTCGTTCGCTTAATTTGACCGATCTACCTCTAAATGGCAGATCTTTCACTTGGTCCAATATGCGTCTTGCGCCATCGATGGCTAAGCTTGACCGCTTCCTGGTTTCCCATGATTGGATTTCCTCTTTCCACAACTCTTTCACTTCGGCTTTGCCTAATCCCTCCTCTGACCATGTGCCTATTGCACTGTATTCTAACTTTAATTTTTCTAAACCTTTGAAATTCCATTTTGAGAAATTTTGGTTGCAAGACCAGACCTTTGTGAACCTCATTTCCGATTGCCTTTCCTCTATCACGGGCTCTCACGGTCTTGGTCGCATCCTGCTTAAGCTACACGCTATCAAGCACGGTTGCAAGATTTGGCGCAAAAAGCGATTTGCTAACGCCAATGCTCTCAAACATTTCTTCCTCACCTCCATTGAGTCCATTGATAAGCTTGAAGAGCTTGGACCTATTTCTGATTCCCTTCGTAGTGAACGGAGCTCCTGCAAGCGCGAATTTGCTACCATTCTTCACAACGATCACATCAAATGGGCGCAGAGGGCTAAGATCCGTTGGCTTAAGGAAGGTGATGGTAACACCTCTTTTTTCCATAATTTTGCTTCTCACCGTCAACGCTGCAATCGTATCTCGACCATTGTTAATAATGGCATTGAGCTTAATTCTGATTCTGACTTCCATGCTACCTTCTTTCCTCACTATAAAAACCTTTTGGAGTCTTCTAAACTCCGATCCATTCAACTAGACTGGGCTCAGCTTTATGGTCAACACTCTCATGATCTGTCTAGTCTGGAAGCCCCCTTTACCTTGGAAGAGATTAAATTCGCTGTTTTTCTCTTAAAAAGTGATTCTGCTCCGGGCCCTGATGGCTTTCCATCCTTTTTCTTCCAAAGATTTTAGGAGTACCTTAAAGATGACCTTGTTGAGATGTTTGCTAACCTTCACCAGGTGTCTTCTCCTTTGATCGTATCAATTATGCGAACATTGTTCTCATCCCCAAAATCTTGGGGGCTAATTCGGTGGCTAATTTTCGACCTATTAGCCTCCTTAACACGACCATTAAGATCATTATGAAAGTTCTCTCTAACCGACTCAGTTTAGTCATCTCTCCACTTATTGATCCAGCCCAGACGGGCTTTATTAAAGAATGTTTCATTTTTGACAGTATGGCTTCGGCTCAAGAAATTATTTCTGAATGTCATAGATCCAATTCTGAGGGTATTTTGTTAAAATTAGATTATGAAAAGGCTTATGATAATGTCAATTGGGGATTCCTCTTCGATATCCTCCTTCATCGAGGCTTCGGTCCTAAGTGGATCGCCTGGATTAAGTCCAGTCTTTTTGCTAGCACTTCTTCCATTCTTATTAACGGATCGGAAGGTAACAAATTCAAGTGCAAGTGTGGTCTTCGTAAGGGTGACCCCATCTCTTCCCTTTTATTCACTCTGGTTGCTGATGTGTTCAGCAACTGCTCCATAATGCTTGGGATGCTAATGTCATCGAAGGACTTAGCGGTTCCCACAGCTGTCGTGGTGTTATGAATTTGTAATATTCTGATGACACCACTATCTTTGCTAAACCCAATGGGTGTACCTTATGGAACCTTAAACTCCTCCTCTATATCTTTGAAAGTGCTTCGGGTTAATCCATTAATTTCCATAAATATTCGGTCCTTTGGCTTGGCAGTTCGAACAATCGCCAAATCGAGATTGCTCATTCTTCAACTGTGCCTCCGCTTCATTTCCTATTCTGTATCTTGGCATTCCCTTGAGATGGGGCAAGTTGCATAAATCCGATTGGTTTCCGATGATAGATAAAGTTGAATCCAGGCTCAATGCTTAGTCTGGTAAGCATCTCTCTCGTGGAGGAAGATTGATCCTTGTTAACTCGGTTCTCTCATCAATTCCTTTATATATGATATCCTTTTTTTATGTCTCATCTTGGGTCATTAAGAGGACTGATCAAATTAGAAGAAATTTCTTCTGGTCGGGTGTTGATAATTATTGAGCCGGTACACATCTTTGCAATTGGAAGATTGTTTGCTATTCCAAGGCAGCTGGAGGTTTAGGGGTCCTTAATCTCAGGAATCAAAATTTAGCTCTATTAGGTAAATGGTTATGGAGGATGCTGAAAGATGATCACTTGCCCTGGGCTCGTCTGATCACTCATAAATGTTACTTTAGGCGAAGGGTTTAGGACTTTCACCCCTCCCATTCTCCAAAGGCGTCTCCCTTCTGGAAGGGTGTATGGAAGGTAGCCGCTCCTTTTCAATGTGGCATTTTCCATGTGTGCACAAATAGGTCGCAGACCAAGTTCTGGACCGACCTTTGGGTTGGTATTCTCAAACTTGCGTCCACCTTTCCGGCCCTCTACCAGCTTGCCCTTAACCCTTCTGTCACCATGGTGGATTATCTTAATGTTCACAATAACTATAGGGCTTGGCATATTCCTCTCTCTTATGATCTTCCTCCTTCTCTTGAGCCTGTTTTCAATCACCTATTATCTTGCTTAAACAATTACTTCTGGCAACCCAATGAAGATGTGAATTGGCGTTGGACTAGTTCTGGCTCTTATTCTGTTAAATCCTTTTATAATTTCCTTAATCATGGAGGGGTCAACTCTCCTTTTGCGAAATGTATTTGGAGTAGTTGCGCTCCGCTGAAGTCTAAAATTCTCACGTGGCTTGCCTTTAACAACAAACTCCTAACCGTGGAGAATCTCAACAAGATGAATTTAGCTATTGGCCAATTATGTTCTTTGTGTCTCACTTGGCACGAGGATGCTGATCATCTTTTTCTTCCTTGCAATTTTACCCGTCTGCTTTGGATTATTTGCGTAGATGCTTGGCAGGCCCCCTCCTTCCCTACCTCTTTCTCCTCGAGCTGGAAGTCCCAGTTTGTTAGGAAAGAATTTCACAATCCTTGGATACTTTCTATCATGGCTATTATTTGGGTAATTTTGGAACGAAAGAAACAATCGCATTTGTCCGCATTCCTCTAGACCTATCAATACTATTATTGATGAGTTCATTTTCTTCTCTAAGCATTGCCCTCATATTTACCTCAGGATAAAGTGGCTGCTTTGAGCCTTCATCGCCTAGATGAGGCTGCATTTATTTTTCGTTCCTCTAACTCTCTTCCTCCTTGAGTTATTGTAGAACTGTTGTGATCTTATATTTCTTTTCTTCTTTGCAGATATGAGAATGGTAGAGACTTTGGCTCCTTGTTCACTATGGCTTTGGGTTGTCTGGATGTGGTTTCAGGCTGTTCACTGAGGCCGCTTGGCTTAATGTGATCTAGTTTTTTGGGGGTTTTGGTTGTTGATGTTTTGGGTGTTGTGGAATTATTTTGATCTGTTAATTCCTCCACTTATGACTTTAAGCTTTTGTTCTGTACTACTTTGTTATTCTCTTTAAGGGTATGTTTCTTCTTAGTGTTTCTTTGCTTAAATTCTTCCAGGTTTATCCTCCATCGGCGAGCGTTCGCTATTCCAGCTTAGTGTGGTTCTTTTTATTATGATTCGTGGAGTTCTGTACCTGCGGTATATGTGCCACCAGATGAGTTCTGGTTGGTTGGTCTCGTTTCTCCCCCTGTTGTTATTTGGGGTTGGGCTTATGCCTACTTTTATGTTGTTCTGGTTGTTTGTTGTTGTTGTTGCTGCCATTTTTGTGGTTTGTTCAGGTGGCCCCCTGCCCAGTGTCTTGGGTCATTTGCTTTGCTACTAATCTCTGGCCAAGTTGTACGTTCCCCTTCGGTTACCTGATGTTGTTGTTGTTTTGTCGGCTGTGAGGGGCCATTCTTTCTTTCAGTGGCTCGGCATTTGTTGCTTTTCTATTTCGCTTTTTGCGGTTTGGGGCCAGTACTGCAGATTGCAGTGATGCTTCTGGTTGCTGCCTTTATGTGGACTGTCCGTTGCGCTCGGTGTTGGCTGTTGCTCCTGGGCATGCGAGTGATGCTCCTTGTCTAAGCTTACTCTGCTTTGGCTCCATCTTCGGCCAGCTTTGTCTTCTCCTGGACCGGCGCGCCTCTGATTCTGCCTATTTCTTTGTTTTTTAAGTTGTGTTACTGCGACAATGTTCTCCATTAGAGCATCCATAGTCGTTTGCTATATTTTCCATTTTCTCATATTTTAAGAAAGTTGGCGCTGTAGTCATTTCTTATTCTGCCATTTTATGGCAAACACGCTACAGTACATTCTCATATTTGAGAAACGAAATAGTGATTCTCATAATATAGGGTTCCGTCCTATTTTTTTATTTTTTTAAAATTAGATCGGACGACACACTTTTTTTTTAAAAATCAGACGGTACATGTTGTACCGTCTAACAAAAAAAATATAAAAAATATAAAATAAATGACCGGAGGGGACATGTTGTCCCGTCTCATGAGAAAAGTTCTCAAACGGGACGACATGTCTCGTTTGAGAACTTCCCCACTATTTAATTAGTGTTTAGTTCACTATCACACTTAATTAAACACTTAATTAAGGTATTAGTGTTTATTATATAGTTTAGGTTAATTTAATAGTTAATTAATTTACTAAATAATATTTTAAATATTAAACTCAATTCATGGGGCGGGACAACATGTCATGTCCGCTCAAAAAAGTTTAAAAATTTGCCAAAATATAGCAAACGACCACTGCAACGATCACGCCTATTTCCTATTTCTATTTGTGCCATTTTCTCAAATATGAGAAACACCATCGTGGATGCTCTTACAGCGACTGGCTTGTTAGCACGTACAAATGTTATGTGTTTTACATCGACAAAACTATATGCAAATCTCGGATCGGATTACATGAGATTTGTGTGCACTCGTACGTCCTGCGGACACGAATGCCGGATCGACGTGCACTCACCCCGTGCAGAGCCAATTTTTTGCTACAGTTTTTTTTTCCCCGAACTGTAACGGTTGAAATAAATACAGAAACTATTTTGTCTATCATTTACTCACATAACAATTTTGTCCGGCGATATAGTACTGCATTCAAGCTTCTGTCTGTCGTTATAGCCGGTGCATTAATGGAGTTGTCTACCGTTACAGTGGATGCAGTCAATACGTTGTCTGTCGTTACAATTCTCTCCCTGACCCTATAAATATAGGCCCCTCTCCTATGAATCAACACACAAGAAACTCTTCTCTTCACCAAACTCTATGTTCAATGCTTGTTCCATTCTACATTTGTGTGGTGATAGATTTTAGACGCTGTCAAGTTCGAGAGCGTAGCATGGTGCCTGCATCAGCTTTCTTGTCGTTGCACCCTAGGAGACAGATTCCTACGCAAGTTCCAGCACCCGGACGAGATGAAATCGGTTTTAAAGAGATTGTGTGATACACAATCTTCAACACAAATCGGTTCGATTTTATTGTTTTTCATTTTCCTTTAATTTTATTGGTTTGATTCTTCTCCTCCTTCTGATTTGTGTGTCTCTCAATTATATTTGAATTTATTGCAAATATTTTGTAACCAAAGTTGTAACAAAGAAAATAAATTTATCGAAGTTTATTTTATTATGATACAAATATTATACCTGTTTAACTGTTTGTAGAAGTAGAAATCTATTCTCAGAGGCCTTCAATTAGGACAGATTAGACACCTACAGCTAGGGCTGCAAACGAATCAAGCTATTCGCGAGCTATTCTGCTCGAGCTCGGTCAAAGCTCGGCTCGAGCTGAGCTCGAGCCGAGCTTGTTTCGTAAACGAGCCGAGCTCGAGCTTTATTATTATTATTTTTTTAGGCTAAGCTCGCGAGCTATTCGGCTCGAATATGGTCAAAGCTCGGTCAAAGCTCGAGCCGAGCTCGAGCTCAAAATTGAGCTCGTTTCGTAAACGAGCTGAGCTCGAGCCTGAAGGTATTCGGCTCAGCTCGACTCAATTGCAGCCCTACCTACAGCCACCCTCGAAACTTCTTTCTTTTACAATGAATGCATAAACTTTCGGATTTCCCGAGAAATTATACAAACTGGCAAAGTTTTAAGAAAATTATGCAAAGACACATATCTTAACAGAATCCAATGAACCTCTACCATATCTTTATCTCGTACATGAACATGATCTCAAAAATATAAAGACACTTTCGAGTTATAATATTAGAAATTTAAAGGTAATAAAACAATTAATTCAAAAGCAACAGTCACTTAATATTACTCATCGAAGCCGTTCGTCGTGGCCGTTTGTCGAAGCCGGCTGTTCGTCACCTACCCTCTTCGACTGCGAAGGCTCCTCCCGACTGTCCCTCGCGCCGAAGCACCATCGCCAAAGCTTCTCCCTCGCTGTGCTGACGCCTCTCCAATTCCCTCTCCTCCACTGCTGTTGTGGTGTTGCCTGACTCCCGCCGCATCACCGTTTGTGACTTTTCTTGGCCACTGCTCTGTCGATTTGGGCATTTTAGTGGGAGAGAGAGGGGGGGAGAGTGAGGAATTTATTGTTGAGAAAGTGAGCTTGATTTGGGCATTTTAGAGAGTGAGTGAGTGAGAGAGAGAGAGAGAGAGAGAGAGAGAGAGAGAGAGAGAGAGAATGGCGACGATTGACCCCTTCACCTCCACCGTCCCGGCCGACATTATTTTCAGATCCAAGTTGGGATTTGCTGTGTGACTTGCTTGTGTGTTGGTGACTTAATTATGTTTTGGGTTGTTTGTTTCTGAGAGTGTGAGTTGGGTGGCGGCAACATTCAAGCCCCCCTTCAATTGTGATAAACTCTGAGACTCACGAGGATGAGAACAAGTTCTTAGGAACAATGAAAACGGGTCAAGCAGGAAGTAAACCGAGATCATCAGGCTCTGAGGAATGGATGGGCTGCTGAACTGCTACCGGGTTGGTATGTCTAGTTGTAGTTCGGTTGTGGGGCTGGGGCCCGAAGACGGGGTCCCCCCATGAGACCGCTTATTACATACTAGTATTTTACCACCATGAGACCGATTGTGGAGCTTGGGCCCAAGACGGGGTCCCTCCGTGATGGGCGCTCACTTGTCGCAGCTTGCGGGGTGTTTGTCTCAACTGTCGCGGAGCGTCCGGGATGTGAAGAAGGAGGTGGAGAAAATTTTGATTCGGTGAGAAGAATGAGGTGTATAGTTGTGGGGCTAGGGCCCGAAGACGGGGTCTCCCTATGATCGTTACTGTACAGGGTGGGGCTTGGGCCCGCAGAAGGGGTCCCCCCATAAGGTGCACAGAGGGGAGATGTTTGTGTTCTTGGTTGGCAGTAGAGGAGTCACACACTGAACTCGACCTTCCTTAATCCACTGCCACAGACTTTGCAACAGTCCCGCCACTGCGCCCTCATCATTGACCCTGAAATCTACAACGTCCACTGCCCGCATGGGCGAGAGGTGAAGGTGATTCTTCAAATTGGTTGTGATTTGGTGGGGTTTTACGTGAGAGAGAGAGTGAGAGAGTGAGAGAGTGAAGACGTTGCTTCTCACTACTCTATGCAGGTGTCTGTTTGTGTTTGTGAGAAATCATCTGAGAGAGTATAAGTACAATCTTCATTGCTCTCTTAGACTGTGTCCATGATTAGGGTGAGTGAGAGTTTTTCTTAGTGAGAAATCGCTTGTGAGAGCTATAGCGTGTGAGAGGTGAAGTTGCGACGGCTCTCCTGTTGGGTGCGACTCCGATTGGGCCAAGTGTGAAGTTGCGCTGGTGAGGTAGAAGGAGGGGAGCGGCAAATTTTCAAATCCCACAGGATTCGCTTCATGTGGGTGGGCGCGTGCCGTGGAGGTGGATGCTCGAAGCTTGCTTGACGGACATACAATTAGTTGGTCCTCGTAGGTTAGAGTGAGAGCTGATTATATGTACTGGTCATGTCGCTTCATTTTTTTTTCTGTCTGTAGGTTGTAACTTGCCCCAGCATGCTGGGGTTGTTTTGTTAATTTCTTATTAATGAAACAGGGTGACCTTATTCCACATTTTCCCTAAAAAAAAAAAATATTACTCATCGATTGGAGTCCACTTAAGCTACATTTAAGCTCAAGATCATGGTCAAACTTACACAGAACACAGCAGGTAAAGCATTAAAACTCTATATCTAGTTGCTACTACGTCTAACAAAACTATCAACAGGGCCGGCCCTAGGATTTTGGGGCCTGAAGCAAACTCTCAAAAAGGGGCCCCACATATACCCAAAAAAAAAAAAAAATCGATTCATGTATTGTATTTTTTTTTTCACATATACCCAACATATACAAATTTTCAATTTTTTTATCTTCTAAAAACGGGGGGCCCCTCATGTATTACATTTTTTTTCACATATACCCTACATATACACATTTCCATTTTTTTTTCTTCTGAAAATGGGGGCCCCCACATATACACTTGCATTAGGCCTGGGCTGGCCCTGGCTATCAAGTGGTTCACCTTCACTTAAAATAAAATCAACGGTTCAGATTTACTCTCTCAAAACATATTTTTCCTTAAAAAAGTTTTCCCCCCAAAACCAAAATTTTCCCTCCAAAACTAAAAAAACTCATTACTTTATTACTATCTCTCTATTCTCTCTTCACTTTTTCATATTTCTCTCTTTCTCTCTTCCTTTCTCTCACTCTCTCATTCTTTCTCTAGCAATAATTTACACGTGCAATGCACATCTTAATAAATATATTTTTTAAAAATAAAAATTCAGACGTAGTTTGGGTTTGAACCTATGACCTCATTTATAATAGGTTTGCACATGTGTTACACGTGTTGATAGATTTACAAATGACACTAAGGCTTTCTCCTATTATAATATTAGAGATTAGAGATTAGAGATTTACACGTGCGATGCAGAAGTACTCAATTAATAAATAATGTTTTTTTAAAAGTAAAAATTCAGAAGTAGTCTGAATTTGAACCTAAGACCTGCTTCATATTAGCTATATACGTGCGTTGCACATGTTGGTAGATTGACAAATGACACTAAGGCCTTCTCTCATTATAATATTAGAGATTTATTTAGAAATTTAGATTTACAGATTTCAGGTTTGTAAATTTTCAGAATTCTTATGCTTTAATTTATTACTCATGTTACATTGAAAATAACATATATCTCTTCAAGAGTTAAATTTCATCATTTTTACCCTCAAAGTTCTAAGAAGTTGGATTTTACACCCTCATTTATAATTATTTTTCAATATATACTAATGGAAACATGGACTTTTATTTACAACTAATTATTGTCAGACTATTCAAACTTAAGCTACATAATTGTTGTTTTACTGTTTACAAGGCTTTTCGTGTGCTGTATCGTTCCGAATATGTACCGTACAAGGGGAAACCTTGTTTATTGAATACAGAACAAAGAACAACACAAAGCAAATTGCGCAAAAAGCTTTGCAGACTGTCCGCTGCGAAAAAAGGACTACATCTTGTAGGAAGCTGTCTCGTTGCATGGGTGCTTTGAACTGATCAAAGGTGACCACCCCGTCGTTGTTGGCATCCATCTGATGGAAATCTCACCGAGCTTCCCTGGTTATGTTATATCAGCCGGAAGGCAATCATCGGGCAAGGCCTGTAATGCAATTTTTAATATGTATAGGGTGAAAATTGAATAAGGATCACAAATTTTGAGGGAATTTTGAGGTTTTGGAATGGAAAAAAGGGGTTATGTGTAATACCCCGATTTTCTTAATATATGAAGATTAATTCTTTTAAGTATGCTTGTGTAGCACGTGGCTATTACTCCATGACGTATAAATTATATTTTTTTTTCCTATAAATTACTTGCTTTAAAGCCCAATGTTAATTTGTCTATTTTTTTCTTTTAATAAAATTTATTTTGGCCCAATTTGGTTTTAAGCCCATGGATTGTAAACTCTCTTATTATTTTTCCACAACTTGTAATGTAACATTTTTTCTTGCTCTATTTTTATCCCGGGCATTATATATGCTATTTGTAGGGTGTGGTTGTGTGTACACGTGCACTCAATGTATACGTGTATTAGGCACAACTCTTGGGCCGGTTTTGGGAGAGAGTGGGCTAGATCATGGGTAGTTACCCTGAGTTGTGGGTAGTTTTTGCAACCCCCAAATCAATCTCAGCCCTTAATCCTCCAACTCCCTAATAGATCTCAACCCTTCATCTTATTGGTCTTCTAGTATAAATACCCCCTACTTTCCCTATCTCTTCTATACCTAAAATTTCCTGAGTTTAAGGAGAGTATCTGTGAGTTGTGTGGGAGCTCTTCTGTGGAAGCAAGCAGCATTGCTGAGGAGTCGGAGTGGAGCAAAGGAACAAGAAGTGCTGTGTTATTGAAGGACTTTGCGGGATTTCGGTTTATTTCTTCATACAAGGTGGGTGTTTCTCAGGACTTCTAATGTAGGAATAATGCTACAATGGCTATGATTGATATTATGCTATAAAAATGATTTAAATGCAGTAGAAATTGCCTGAACTTGCTATTAATATTTGAAACGAGGCTGTCGGTACAGTCGGCTGCCATGTGAGCCAGTCGACTGGTACGAGGCATTAATTCGCATGATTGCAATGATAAAACGTGGGTATAAATGAACATGATGGTATGAATACTATTTTGCATAGTTTCCCTATGACACATATGCTGGAGGGAAGGTAAATGAATAGGAAGAGCTCATGGTAATTAATAATTTTGGAATTGTCGAAGCAGTCGGCTGATAGTGTGTTAAGTCGACTGGTACCTCAAATCTGACTGTGACTGTTGGGTAGTTTCATAAACTGATATATTTTCATCGTGTGGACCCAGTGATGACTTGGAATTTACATCTTTATTGTTTTAAGACATTATGGGCATATGTGGATGCATGTTTAAAGTATTTTCCTTAACGGAAAGGACATGGTAGTAATTTGATGATCCATGTTGTAGTGTTACTGAAGGATAAGAGACCTTGTCTGTGGAACATGAACTTTTGTGTACTGTTAGTTGACATCATGATGAAATGCACGTAAGAACTGTAAATGATCTATTGAAATTAGATCTGTCCAGTCGACCGATTGCGTGTAGCAAGTCGACTGATCTGGACATAGAATTATGCTGATGAAATTGCTAAGACAGACGACTGTGGTGTGAACAGTCGACTGTTGTGTGACTAGTATTGTGAACTTGAAAGTTGCGGGACAGGCGACTGGTAGTGTACATAGTCGACTATCCCGAGCCCTTTGATAACCCTGTATATGACTGTATAAGTCGACTGGTGTTCTTCCAAGTCGACTGTGCAGAAAGAACTTTGACATATTTGAATTCATGTTATTTTGCTGTTGGTAATTGTGAACTGTATGATTAAAGTCAATGGATTCTGCTTGTAGTTGCATGAATGGTGTAAATGAATCATAGATGAGAAATGGAAGATTAAATAAAATTATGAAATGTGAAATCATGATGAGAAAAGTTGGTGAGACTCAAAAATGAATGATGAGCTGATAATGCTCAGTTGGATATTGTGAATGTGAAATTGAACAGAAGAGTAGCTAAGTCTCCCCGGCAGTGAATGAAATGATATTGAGAATTAGACCAGGTTGGTCAAGTGAAATGAAATGATGAGTCCGGATGATGGAGAGGCTAACTCTAGAGGTTGATTTTCATTCATGATTCTAATCAAATTAATACATAGTGTGGAGGTGATGAAGGTGAGAGAAAAACATGAGTATGAGAGCTAGGGTACGGTGCGGGTGTGTGAGCCGCAGAATGCATGCTTGATGAGTCAAGACATGGCGCGGGCACAACTCAGTAATGATCGGACTCTAGTCACGCTTGTGGGATGTTTTGGTGACTGCAAGAGGAGTGTGTTCAGGGAGGAGGCTGAATTGTCGCAGAATGCATGCTTGACGAGTCAAGACATGGCGCGAAATTCTACTCCAGGGGCCAGGATACATGCTTGTACTCATAGATTCATCTAGGATACTCATTGGAATTACAGTAGTAGAATAAGTCATGGCGGGGGATTGAACCCTACTAAAATGAAGATCGTTTAAGAGGCTTGCACTCGAACCTATGTAGTATGGGATGCATAGAATTCGAACAAGTGTGCATTAGTGTCATAATTAATTAAGTAAATTGCATTAAGGATTTAAGTGCACAATCACGACACGACATCATTAAAAGTTCCCCTATTTGCATGCTTATGTTGAACCAGCTTGTGATTTGTAAGAAATGAGATTCATTATACTGTTTCTGGCATAGAGAGGATGGCCATGTATAATTATCGTCGGTTGAATAAACTGACGTACCCACAGTGTTTTATGCAGGATAATTACATGTAAGAGGAATGGATGCACAAAGAGTTCATTATGTTGTTGTTCATTTATGTAAATATTGTATATTTTGCTTCCGCTGTGTAAATTCAAATGTAACATGTTGTAACTCTGATGTAAAAGTAAAGATTTTAAATTCCTTGTAAAATTGTATGTGAAGAAAGCGAAAAGATCCTGAAGAACATCTCGAATTCAGTAAATTGGGATTCGGGGCGTTACAGAGTGGTATCAGAGCCACGTTTTCTATGCTTTCACACTCGTACAAATTTATAAGGGACGACACCCTAGATGTGGACATTAGAGTGTGTGTTTGGATTTAGAGATTTAAATGTAAGTAACTTACATTTGTGTTGCTCTATGATTTATGCTTCTTCCTCTCTATTCTAAGATGGCTGATCACTTCGACCCCGCTGGAGGCGACGACTGGCACATTATTGAGGAAGAGTACCATCCTGGACAGGCTGATTCTGAGGACGAGTATCACCCTGGGTAAGCTGATTCTGATGATGAAGAGTACCCTGAATCTCGAGAGATCACCCCACCACCGAACTCACCTGATGATTCTTCTTCTTCCGATGAAGAAAAGGGACCAGCTTTGGGTAACGCTGTAGCTTCTCTGCAGAGGCAAGTGGATACCTTGAAGTATAGAGTTGGAGTTTTGGAGGCTCAGCTGGAGAAGCGGAATGCCGACTATTCTGTTCTTAGCCATCGGATTTGGGAACTTGAGAAGAAAAAGAACCTAACTGATGTGCTGAAGGATGAGGTGGATGAACTGCGGGATGAACTTCGAGCAGCGAAGAGGACCCGTAGAGATTAGATTGTCTTGGTTTCTTTTTCTTCTGTTCTGATGTTAAAATGTTTTTTTTAAATTCGAATGTATAAACTTTGAAATTCAATGAAATGAAAGTTGGTTTAAATTCTTGTTTTATACTTCGAATTTAATGGATCTTTTGCATCAGAATATGGCGAGAAGGGGAACCAGGAATGGTGAAGGTTTGGACCTGGATGCCGAGTTTGCAAGGGTTTACCAGACGCTGAATGCAGTGGCTGCAAACCAAGGAAGGGGGCCGGTGAATCCAGTACCCGAGGCAATCAAGCTAGTGGAATCGTTCAAGAGAATGAAACCACCAGTGTTCGAGGGAAAGTCCGACCCGGATGCGGCCGATAACTGGATTCGGCAAGTGGAGACAATCTTCGAGGTGTTGGAAACACCGGAGGGCAGCAAGGTCAAGTTGGCGACTTTGCAGTTGGAGAAGGATGCGGCTGTTTGGTGGCAGTCGATGAAGAGGACTATGGGCGGCTTGTTGCTTGGCTGGGAGGAATTTCTGGAGGAATTCCGCAGCCATTATTTCCCCTCCGACGTCCAGGAGAAAAAGGCCATGGAGTTTCTGTCACTTCAGCAAGGCAGCATGTCAGTAAGGGAGTATGAGACCAAGTTCACTCAACTCTCCAGGTATGCTCCAGAACTAGTGATGGATGAGGCGAAGAAGGCTCGCAAGTTCGAGCATGGTCTGAGGCCGAGCTTGAGATCTCGTATGATACCCCTTGGTATCAGGAGATTCGATAAGCTGGTGAAGAGGGCGGCAGCAACGGAGGCGGATATGGAGCAGTTCCATGTTGCTCAGCACCAGAGGAGCAACTGGCAGTCTGGGAAGAGGCCCGCACCATCGGGGAGTTTCAAGGGGCAACCATCTGCACAGAAGTTCAAACCGACAGGAGCGAATGCCGTCAGTGTAGCTGGGAGACCTGGAAACGATGCAGGGAGACCTTTTGCAGTCACTTGCTTTAACTGTGGTGAAGTGGGACATTACCAATCTCGGTGTCTCAAACCACGGGCTGGCAATCACAATGTGCCAATACAGCAGACTGGGAAGAGGCCGTACCAGTCAGGGCGAGTATTTGCTTTGACAGAAGCTGATGCTGAGGAAGCAGATCAGGTTATCTCTGGTACGAGGGCTGATGTTTAGTGTGATTTCTTTTTCATTTCTTCTTCCCGATCGTAGTGTAAAACTGTTATGTAATGATGTATGTTATGTAACAGGAGAACTCTATATTAATGGAAAGGAAGCTGTGGTGTTGTTTGATACTGGATCCTCTCATACTTTTGTGTCTCCAAAGTTTGCTAAAGTGTTGGGAGTGGAACCGAAGATTTTTCCAGGCAAGATCTTAGCAGTAGCTACGCCATCAGGGGAAACTTTGACCACTGATCGGTACTATGCTGATTGCGAGATAGTGATTGGGGATCGAATCTTTGGCATTGATCTGATCGAACTGACTATCTTGGGAGTCGATGTTATCATTGGCATTGATTGGATGTCGGTGTACAGTGCAAGCATCGAGTGTAAGACCAAGATCGTAACAGTGAAGGCTCCAGGTGGACCTGAAGTCACTTTCCAAGGGAAGTTGAAGTGTTCTAAGTTGGTGGCAACTATCCGCAAGGAAGAGACTCCTGTGGAATTGCAAGGGATTCCTGTGGTTCGGGACTATCCGACTGTGTTCTTGGAAGATTTTCCTGGGTTACCTCCGCATCGTGATGTAGAGTTCAGCATCACTGTTCAACCGGGAAGTGCACCCATTTCTAAGGCACCTTATAGGATGGCTCCAGTGGAACAGGATGAGGTGAAACGGCAGATTGAGGAACTATTGGGAAAAGGCTTTATTCAACCTAGTGCGTCACCTTGGGGAGCACCAGTGCTTTTGGTAAAGAAGAAGGATGGATCGATGAGGATGTGTATCGATTACCGGGAGCTGAATAAGGTCACTGTTCAGAATAAGTATCCGATTCCTCGAATTGATGACTTGTTCGATCGTCTACAAGGAGCAGCTGTATCCTCCAAAATAGATCTTCGATCAGGATATCACCAAGTGCGAGTGAAAGCTGAAGATGTGCATAAAACTGCATTTAGAACTCGGCATGGGCATTACGAATTCTTAGTTATGCCCTGCAATCTTAGTTACGAATTCTTAGTTACGAATTCGGAGTGACGAATGCACCTGCAATCTTCATGTACTTGATGAACAGAGTTCTGAGGCCGTTTATTGATTCTTTCGTCGTGGTGTTTATCGACGATATTCTCGTGTACTCCAAGTCTGAGGCGGAGCACACCGAGCATCTGGCAGCAGTTTTGCAGAAGTTGGAAGAGCAGAGGTTGTATGCCAAGTTATCCAAGTGTGATTTCTGGAAATCTGAAGTGGCATTCCTAGGTCACATCCTTTCTAAGGAGGGAGTGGCAACTGACCCTCAGAAGACAGAGGCAGTGAGAGATTGGGCAAGGCCTACTACAGTGAAGGAAGTCAGAAGTTTCCTTGGGATGACTGGGTATTATCGGAGATTCATTCAAGGTTATGCTCAGATAGCTGTGCCGCTTACCGAGTTGACCAAGAAGAATGTGAGCTTCAAGTGGACCGAGCAATGTGAGGCGAGTTTTCAGGAGTTGAAGGATAGACTGACTACTGCACCTATTTTGGCTTTGCCTAGAGCAGGAGTTGAGTATGATGTCTATAGCGATGCTTCACATCGGGGGCTTGGTTGTGTCTTAATGCAAGAGGGTAAAGTAATCGCTTATGGGTCTAGGCAACTACGACCGCATGAGAAGAATTATCCAACTCATGATCTAGAGCTGGCTGCGATTATCTTTGCTTTGAAGCAATGGAGGCACTACGTGTATGGTGAGAAGCTGAATATGTACACGGATCATAAGAGCTTGAAGTATATCTACCAGCAGAGGGATCTCAATCTGAGACAGCGGAGATGGTTGGAAGTGTTCGAGGATATGCGACCTGAGATCAAGTATCATCCTGGAAAGGCTAATGTTGTTGCTGATGCACTTAGTCGCAAGAGCAGTTTGGCCTGTTTGATTACGACTCAGAGGCATCTGATTGAGGAGTTGGACCGAGCGGGTATTGAGGTTGTCTTGCAAAGATTGGGAGCATCTTTATCTCAGTTGAAGCTTCAGCCTACTCTGAATGCAAGGATCATTGCAAGTCAGGAAGTTGATGCTGATATTTTGGAGATGAAGGAGCAGGTTAGTGCTGGCAGGTTGCCCGGTTTTCAGACCAGGGATGGAGTGCTGTGGTTCGGAGAAAGGCTGTGTGTTCCAGATCAGGCAGACCTGAAAGAGAGTATTCTTCAGGAGGCGCACGCTACTCTTTTGTCAGTACATCCTGGGAGTACTAAGATGTACAAAGACATCAAGCAGCATTTCTGGTGGTCAGGTTTGAAGCGGGATGTGGCCGAATTTGTCGCGAGATGTGAGGTTTGTCAGCAAGTCAAAGCCGAAAATCAGAGACCCGGAGGTCTATTACAGCCGTTACCTATTCCGGAGTGGAAGTGGGATAACATCAGTATGGATTTCTTTACGGGATTGCCTAAGAGTTCTAAAGGCAATGATGCTATTTGGGTTATAGTCGATCGACTTACCAAGTCCGCTCACTTTTTGGCGATGAAACTCACTGCTTCGATGGACAAGTTAGCTGAGATGTATGTTGGTGAGATTGTCCGACTTCATGGCGTTCCTTCGACTATTGTGTCTGATCGAGATGCGCGGTTTACTTCGCATTTCTGGAGAAGTCTTCAGGCAGCTTTGGGTACCAAGACAGATTTCAGCACTGCTTTTCATCCACAGACCGATGGGCAGACCGAGAGAGTCAACCGTATTCTTGAGGATATGCTTCGGTGTTGTATACTAGACTTCGGAGGCAGTTGGGAAAGGCATTTACCTTTGGTGGAGTTTGCCTACAACAACAGTTTTCAGGCTAGCATCGGGATGGCGCCGTATGAAGCTTTGTATGGCAGGAAGTGCAGGACTCCTGTGTGTTGGTATGAGGTTGGGGAGCGTCAGTTGTTTGGTCCTGAGCTTGTACAGCTGACTTCTGAGAAGATTGATCTGATCAGGAAGAGGTTGGTGGAAGCTCAGAGCAGGCAGAAAAGCTATGCAGACAACCGGAGGAGGGACCTTGAGTTTGAGGTTGGTGACTTCGTCTTTCTGAAGGTATCACCCAGCAAAGGTGTGGTTCGTTTTGGCAAAGGCGGGAAGTTAGCCCCGAGATTTATAGGCCCATATAAGATATTGAAAAGGATCGGGAAAACTGCTTACCGGCTTGAGTTACCGGAAGAGTTGTCTCAGGTACACAATGTCTTTCATGTGTCTATGCTGAGAGGTTATATTCCGGACCCGAGTCATCATTTGCCTGAAGTACCGGAAGGTTTGCAGTTAGACCTGAGTTACATCGAGACTCCTGTTGAGATTGTTGACCGTAGGGAGAAGGTCTTGAGGAATAAGACGATACCAATGGTCAAGGTAGTCTGGAGAAACCACTTGGTTGAAGAGGCTACTTGGGAATCTGAGGAGAAGATGTTGAAGGACTATCCTGAGCTTTTTGCTTGATTGTCCTGTTGATTGTATTTTGTATTTTGTGTTTTTGTATCTCTTGTTGTTGTGTCTTCTTTTCTCGCTCTTGGCTGTAGTTCCGGGACGGAACTATTCTAAGGAGGGAGTGATGTAATACCCCGATTTTCTTAATATATGAAGATTAATTCTTTTAAGTATGCTTGTGTAGCACGTGGCTATTACTCCATGACGTATAAATTATATTTTTTTTTCCTATAAATTACTTGCTTTAAAGCCCAATGTTAATTTGTCTATTTTTTTCTTTTAATAAAATTTATTTTGGCCCAATTTGGTTTTAAGCCCATGGATTGTAAACTCTCTTATTATTTTTCCACAACTTGTAATGTAACATTTTTTCTTGCTCTATTTTTATCCCGGGCATTATATATGCTATTTGTAGGGTGTGGTTGTGTGTACACGTGCACTCAATGTATACGTGTATTAGGCACAACTCTTGGGCCGGTTTTGGGAGAGAGTGGGCTAGATCATAGGTAGTTACCCTGAGTTGTGGGTAGTTTTTGCAACCCCCAAATCAATCTCAGCCCTTAATCCTCCAACTCCCTAATAGATCTCAACCCTTCATCTTATTGGTCTTCTAGTATAAATACCCCCTACTTTCCCTATCTCTTCTATACCTAAAATTTCCTGAGTTTAAGGAGAGTATCTGTGAGTTGTGTGGGAGCTCTTCTGTGGAAGCAAGCAGCATTGCTGAGGAGTCGGAGTGGAGCAAAGGAACAAGAAGTGCTGTGTTATTGAAGGACTTTGCGGGATTTCGGTTTATTTCTTCATACAAGGTGGGTGTTTCTCAGGACTTCTAATGTAGGAATAATGCTACAATGGCTATGATTGATATTATGCTATAAAAATGATTTAAATGCAGTAGAAATTGCCTGAACTTGCTATTAATATTTGAAACGAGGCTGTCGGTACAGTCGGCTGCCATGTGAGCCAGTCGACTGGTACGAGGCATTAATTCGCATGATTGCAATGATAAAACGTGGGTATAAATGAACATGATGGTATGAATACTATTTTGCATAGTTTCCCTATGACACATATGCTGGAGGGAAGGTAAATGAATAGGAAGAGCTCATGGTAATTAATAATTTTGGAATTGTCGAAGCAGTCGGCTGATAGTGTGTTAAGTCGACTGGTACCTCAAATCTGACTGTGACTGTTGGGTAGTTTCATAAACTGATATATTTTCATCGTGTGGACCCAGTGATGACTTGGAATTTACATCTTTATTGTTTTAAGACATTATGGGCATATGTGGATGCATGTTTAAAGTATTTTCCTTAACGGAAAGGACATGGTAGTAATTTGATGATCCATGTTGTAGTGTTACTGAAGGATAAGAGACCTTGTCTGTGGAACATGAACTTTTGTGTACTGTTAGTTGACATCATGATGAAATGCACGTAAGAACTGTAAATGATCTATTGAAATTAGATCTGTCCAGTCGACCGATTGCGTGTAGCAAGTCGACTGATCTGGACATAGAATTATGCTGATGAAATTGCTAAGACAGACGACTGTGGTGTGAACAGTCGACTGTTGTGTGACTAGTATTGTGAACTTGAAAGTTGCGGGACAGGCGACTGGTAGTGTACATAGTCGACTATCCCGAGCCCTTTGATAACCCTGTATATGACTGTATAAGTCGACTGGTGTTCTTCCAAGTCGACTGTGCAGAAAGAACTTTGACATATTTGAATTCATGTTATTTTGCTGTTGGTAATTGTGAACTGTATGATTAAAGTCAATGGATTCTGCTTGTAGTTGCATGAATGGTGTAAATGAATCATAGATGAGAAATGGAAGATTAAATAAAATTATGAAATGTGAAATCATGATGAGAAAAGTTGGTGAGACTCAAAAATGAATGATGAGCTGATAATGCTCAGTTGGATATTGTGAATGTGAAATTGAACAGAAGAGTAGCTAAGTCTCCCCGGCAGTGAATGAAATGATATTGAGAATTAGACCAGGTTGGTCAAGTGAAATGAAATGATGAGTCCGGATGATGGAGAGGCTAACTCTAGAGGTTGATTTTCATTCATGATTCTAATCAAATTAATACATAGTGTGGAGGTGATGAAGGTGAGAGAAAAACATGAGTATGAGAGCTAGGGTACGGTGCGGGTGTGTGAGCCGCAGAATGCATGCTTGATGAGTCAAGACATGGCGCGGGCACAACTCAGTAATGATCGGACTCTAGTCACGCTTGTGGGATGTTTTGGTGACTGCAAGAGGAGTGTGTTCAGGGAGGAGGCTGAATTGTCGCAGAATGCATGCTTGACGAGTCAAGACATGGCGCGAAATTCTACTCCAGGGGCCAGGATACATGCTTGTACTCATAGATTCATCTAGGATACTCATTGGAATTACAGTAGTAGAATAAGTCATGGCGGGGGATTGAACCCTACTAAAATGAAGATCGTTTAAGAGGCTTGCACTCGAACCTATGTAGTATGGGATGCATAGAATTCGAACAAGTGTGCATTAGTGTCATAATTAATTAAGTAAATTGCATTAAGGATTTAAGTGCACAATCACGACACGACATCATTAAAAGTTCCCCTATTTGCATGCTTATGTTGAACCAGCTTGTGATTTGTAAGAAATGAGATTCATTATACTGTTTCTGGCATAGAGAGGATGGCCATGTATAATTATCGTCGGTTGAATAAACTGACGTACCCACAGTGTTTTATGCAGGATAATTACATGTAAGAGGAATGGATGCACAAAGAGTTCATTATGTTGTTGTTCATTTATGTAAATATTGTATATTTTGCTTCCGCTGTGTAAATTCAAATGTAACATGTTGTAACTCTGATGTAAAAGTAAAGATTTTAAATTCCTTGTAAAATTGTATGTGAAGAAAGCGAAAAGATCCTGAAGAACATCTCGAATTCAGTAAATTGGGATTCGGGGCGTTACATTATGGGTAAGAATTACTCTAAGCATGGATGCAAGTTCTCTCCCACACTCTCTCTCCCTCGAACTTCTCCTCCCCTTACCCACCCCACCGCCCCACCACCCAATCTCCGCTGTGGTGGTCTGATCGTCAGGAACACCAACTAGAGGAATAGAAGAGGTGGCCTCCTCTTTTTGGAGAATACTAGCGTACCCACAAGTGAGGGTACGACTAACTCACTGGTCTATGACATCATCGTCACGCACTCGGCAAGTGGTAGAGATTGAGGTAGGAGTTGAGTTCGTCGGCAAATCAGGGAGTTTGAGATGGGTTCGCCGGCAACGGGAATGGACGTTGTGGATGTCGACATCGAGGTTCGACAATAAAGATTGAGATAGGAGATGGGTTCACCGGCGAATGAATAGATTTTGAGATGGGTTCATCGGCAACAGAGATGCACATGGATTCAAGAGATGGTGAAATGGTGCCACTTGCATCTCAGCAATGGCCACCACCTATAGCAGTGTTTGCGGTGGCACAACATTGTCAGAATTGATGTTGTGGTCATCGTCGGAGTGGACGCCGGGGTATGTGGTGATGCGGTTGTGTGGTCATAGACAGGGGCATGTGACCGTGTGTGTTGATCCAGAGATCCGTAGGCTGTGGTGGAGGCATTCAAATTTTGAATTTGAAATTTAAATACATTAGGTCCCATCAAGTGTGATTTTTCAAATTTGACATTATATTTTTCGAATTTGAAAGTGGATGGGTTCTGATGGGCGGCCTTAGAGCATCTGTAGTCGTCTTGAGTCAAATTTCGAGTATTTGGCAAATAGAAATGGAAAAAACAGGTTTGCGCTGTAGTCATCAAAAGCCAAATTTATCTTTCGTCTCAGAAATTTATAATATATATATATATATATATATATATATATATATATATATATATATATATATATATATATATGCATTGAAGTGAGGGACAAAAGGACAAAAAAAATAAAAAAAAAAAGAAAATTGACAAATGGAGGGACGGTAGATTATCTACCGTCCCAGCCATTTGTCTTATGCTAAATGTGAAGGGACGGTAGATTACCGTCCCTAAAAAAAATTAAAAATTAAATTCATCGGACGGGGAATAATCCCTCGTCAGATGAGTATGCGTGAAATATTTCGTCCGATCTCTCCGACGAAAAATCATCTTTCGTTAGCTATATTTTGGCAATTGCCATTTCGTCTGCCAAATATAGTCGACTACTGTAGCGCCGAAACCCAAATTTTGGGTATTTGGCCAACGGCTACATCGCCCTGTTTGCCAAAATTTGCAAAATTTGGCAAAATGGCCAACGACTACATATGCTCTTATGGTGTAGTAGAATCCATCATTGGTCTTGGGGTTGTGATTTGTTGGTTATGCTTTGTTTTTTGGGCTGGCTAATACAAATGGGTGTTTTGGTGCAATTGACATTCATTACATGATTGGGTAGATCGGGGAGTAACCGTCATTTGGCGTTTGTGCAAGTTGTCACTTGAATAGTAAATGTACATTTGTTGGAGTTGAAAAAGGGTGCCCCTAGAGTGATAGACGTGCAAGTTGTCACTTTTGTAGTATGTTAGGAAAGTTATGGGCAGAAGTTACCACACAACTAAATTAAAATTGAGAAAATGACAAATAAGGTGGACACAGATATTTTACGTGGAAAACCCCAAAGGAGAAAGGGTAAAAACCACGGGCAAGGTAGTGGGATTTTATTGCTGTAAGTGGGGATTACAACATTCTCTCTAAATATAAGGAGAATACAATTTCCACTCTCTCTTATAATAGGAGAAACACTCTCTCACAAATTTGAGGAAAATACAAGTATACAAATTATCTCTAAGGGGATACAATTTTATCCCTCTTGAGAACACTCTTGTAAAACTCTTTTTCTTTATTAATCCCTCTTCTTTTCTTAATCCTCACTGAGCACTTGTTGCTTTACTGCATAACCTCTTCCTCCAACCTCAATTTATAGCTGGAGAGGAGAAAGTTTGGTTTTGAAGGGGTAGGTGGTCTTTGACAAATGGAGGGGTGCACCATTTTTTTCCACAAAGAGGTTGGTGGCTCTGCACCATTCTTCCACACAGGGTTGGTGGCCCTTACCCACCTTCTTTTGCCAACATTCTCCCACTTGGAGACTTTGATTGAGGATTAATCATGTCTCCACATAATCCTTTCTACCTTGCCATTCTCATGCTGCTTATGTTGCTGCTAGGCCACATGAGGATCTACTCCATTCGAACTTGTTAGTGTTGACTGGCTTTGTCATAACATCTGCTAGGTTCTCGTTAGTGTGAATTTTGTGCATATCCACACTTCCTTCTTCCACTACTTCTCGAACAAAGTGATACTGGATTCTTATGTGTTTTGTCCGTGAATAAAAGGTTGGATTCCTTGCGATGTGTAAGGCACTTTGACTGTCAAAAAATAGAACAGTCTTCTCATGTTTGTGCCCGAGCTCCTTCAATAACCTTTGAATCCAGACTACTTCCTTGCAAGCTATTGTAGTCGCAATGTATTATACTTCTATTGTAGCTTGAGCCGCAACAGTCTGCAGTTTTGAAACCCAACTTACAGCTCCTCATGTAAGTGTAAACACATAGCCCATAGTGGATTTGCTTTTATCGAGATCTCCTGCAAAATCTGAGTCCACATACCCTCTGACAGTTAATTCTGATCCTCCGTAACATAATGCAGCATCTGAGGTTTCTCTGATGTCTCTCAGAATTCTCTTCACTGTGCTCCAATGCTCTCTACCAGGATTCGCCATGTATCGACTAACCGCTCTCACTGCTTGTGCAATATCTGGTCATGTGCAGATCATAGCGAACATCAAACTTCTCACTTCTGATGCATATGGTACTCGAGAGATCTCCTTCCTCTCTACTTCATTTCTAGGACACATCTTGGAGGATAACTTGAAATTAATAGGAAGTGGGATCGAAATTGGCTTACAATCTTGCATGTTGAAGCGTCGCAAGATCTTGTTGAAGTAATTCTTCTGGGAAAGTCAAACCTTCTTGTTATTTCTGTCTCGGTGATTTTCATCCCTAGAATCTTGTTGGCTGGTCCCAAGTCCTTCATGTCAAACTCCCTAGCCAACTGTGCCTTCTTATCTTGGATTCGATCTTTGTTGGGACCTGCTACCAACATGTCATCTACAAACAACAGTAGGATAATGAAGTCATCATCACCATCAACCCTTTTGTAGTACGTACAATGGTCTGAACTGAGTCTGTTGCATCCAAGGCTAATAATGAAGGAATCAAATCTCTTGTACCAACACCTCGGCGCCTGTTTGAGACTGTACAGAAATTTGTTCAACCTGCAAACCAAGTTCTCTTTGCCTGTTTCAGCAAAACCTTCTGGTTGGAGCATATAGATTTCTTCTTCAAGATCTCCATGAAGAAAAGCAGTCTTCACATCTAATGCTCTAGATATAGGTCAAGCGTAGCACATATCGCCCAGACTACTTTGACTGTCGTGAGTCGAACCACAGGTTCGGAAATATCCCTATGAATCGAACCCAGCATATCCTTTCACCACCAATCTTGCACGATAACGCTCCACTTGGTCATTTCCATCGTGCTTGATCTTGTAGACCCATTTGTTTCCGATGGCCTTCCTTCCTTGTGGTAGCGTAACAAGATCCCACATCTTGTTCTTGTGTAGAGCTTCAATTTCTTCCTGCATTGCTGCCATCCACAGAGATACATCCTAACCTTTGATTGCCTCTTGGAAGGATGATGGCTCCCCATCCTCTATTAAAAGACAGTATGCAACATTGCTCTCCGTAACATACTCCGAGTGCCAAGCTGGCCGACTTCTCTCACGAGTTGACCGACGAACTTCTGGAGCCTCGGACTCGACTAGTTCTTGTACATCGTGCTCTGGTGCTTCTTCAGAAGAAACTAGATCTTCATCTGGTTTATCTTCCTCCTGAACTGTAGTAGTTCTCGATTCTCCTTTGAAGTGCACTTGCTTCCATCTTTCTTTAACTATTCTTCGACATAGATCACATCCCTGCTGACAACAACCTTATGGACAGTGGGATCCTACAGGTGATATCCCTTCACTCCGTCAGCATACCCCAAGAATATGCATCTCCTGGATTTCGGATCCAGCTTCGTTCTTTCTTGGGCATTGTACATCACGTACGCGGGACATCCGAACCAATGTAAAGTAGAGTAATTCGCTGACTTGCCAGTCCACATCTCCATCGGTGCCTTCAGCTTAATTGTCGTTGATGGCGACCGATTTATAATATAACAAGCGGTTTTGGCTGCTTCTGCCCAAAAAGAGTTAGGCTGACCTGCAGTCCGCAATATAGCTCTCATCCTTTCTGCAAGAGTCCTATTCATCTGCTCTGCCACACCATTTTGCTGAAGTGTATATAGGACTGTGAACTATTTTGTGATACCTTCTTGCTTACACAGTGCAAGAAACTCCCCGTCTGTATACTCTCTTCCATTATCTGTCCTCAAGCACTTGATCTTCTTCCCAGATTCAAGTTCCACCTGCGCTTTGAAGTCTTTGAATACTGGAAACACATCTGACTTCTTCTTGATTGGATACACCCACAATCTCCTGGAGTAATCATCAATGAAAGACACAAAGTACTTTGCTTATCCTAGGAACATTTCCGGTGATTCCCATACATCAGAATAAATTAAGTCTAGAATGCATTTACTCCTGGCTTTAGATCTACTGAACTGCAATCTATATTGCTTACTTGTAACACGATGCTCACAAAACGGTAGATTCACCGATTTGAGCCCTGGAAGCAGCTTCTGGTCGGAGAGAATCTTCAAACCACGTTCAGACATATGACCTAGTTTGAGATGCCACATCATTGTCGACTCTTCTCCCTTGCTGGTCGATGCAACACATGCATCATCTTCCTACAGTATTTCTTCATTAAGCATGAATAGATTTGTTGCGATCTTTTCTGCCTTTATGACCACAATTGCGCCTCTGACAATCTTCATGACCCTATTTTCGACATGGGTCTTACATCCAAGGCTATCTATTGGTCCCAAAGACAATAGATTCTTCCTTAAGCCCTTCAAATGTCGTATCTCCTGGATGGTGAGAACCGAACCATCAAATATTTTGAGTTTGATAGTACCGATACCAACGATTTCCAAAGCATGATTATCACCCATATGTATAGAGCCTCCTGAGATTGGTTCGTATGTGTGGAACCTCTCTCTCCGAGAAGTCATGTGTCATGTTGCTCCTGAGTCCAGTAACCAGACGTCAGAGAACTGTTTTCTGCCTCCAACCACCGTTGTTGCCTTGCTGTATAGAACTTAACCATTATACCGAGTACTTGCCACATTCCCTTGAGCATTTGATGACTCAGGGTCTCCACTCTTCTTCTTGAACCAACAATCCTTCTTGAAGTGCCCTTTTCCTGCCACAGTTGTGGCACTTGTAAGTCTTCTTACTTCTGAATTTTGATCTACCATGATTCTGACTCCCACTAGGGCCACATTCCATTGATCTTTCTCTCATCACCATCAAAGCTTCCACTTGCTACGAACTTCCCTGTCTGTCTTCCTTGTTCTTGCGCCTCGTTTCTTCTTCCAAAATAACAGTTGCAACTTCGTTGAAGACTAGATAATTCGTCAAGATATTGTTCGTCAGGTTGATGATGAGTTGATCATACGAGTCAGGTAGACTTTGAATTAGAAGCTCCGCACGTTCAGTTATCTCTATTTTGCAACCCCTTGATGTAAGTTGTGAAAATAGAGTATTCAGTGTGTTGATGTGGTCGGTCACTGATGTCGATTCCGCCATTCGAAGAGTGTACAATCTTCTCTTTAATAAGATCTTGTTGTAAAGTGACTTTGCCTCGTACAACCTTGTCAGAGTATTTCAAATATCCGTTGCTGTCTTTTTCTCAGCCACACTGGATAGCACACCATCAGCTAGTGCCAAGTGCAGATCGGCAATTGCGTTGTCGTCCATCTCGTTCCACTTGCTGTCGTCGATGATTTCTGCGGGCCTATCTCCAATTGCTGCCAAGCAATTGTCCTTCTTTAAGATCGCCTTGATTTTCATTTTCCACAACAAGAAATTGCTCTCGTTAAATTTTTCAACATCGAACTTTGTTGTAGTCGACATTTCTGCTTCACCCCTGACAACTAAAGATCTGATACCACTGTTACGAAAGTTATGGGCAGAAGTTACAACACAACTAAAGTGGAATTGAGAAAATGACAAATAAGATGGACATAGATATTTTATGTGGAAAACCCCAAAGGAGAAAGGTTAAAAACCACGAGCAAGGTAGTGGGATTTTACTACTGAAAGTAGGGATTGCAACATTCTCTCTAAATATAAGGATAGTACAATTTTTACTCTCTCTTATAATAGGAGAAACACTCTCTCACAAATTTGAGAAAAATACAAGTATACAAATTATCTCTAAGGGGATACAACTTTATATCTCTTAAGAACACTTTTGTAATACTCTCTTTCTTTCTTAATCCCTCTTTTTTTTTCTTAATCCTCACTGAGTTCTTATTACTCTGCTGCATAAACTCTTCCTCCAACCTCAATTTGTAGCTGGAGAGGAGAGAGTTTGGTTTTGAAGGGGGTATGTGGCCTTTGACAAATGGAGGGGTGCACCATTTTTTCCACAAAGAGGTTGGTGGCTCTGCACCATTTTTCCAGACAGGGTTGGTGGCCCTGACCCACCTTCTTTTGCCAACATGGTAGATTACGAGTTGTCATTAGAATGATTGACGTGCAAACAGGTGTGCAAGTCCTCGACTTTGTAGTAGATGTGCGAGTGGTCGCTGAAGAGGTTGATGTGCAAGTTATAAACATAGCTGTGATTAGTAATTGTGGCAGTTCTTTTTAATTTTTCACATACAGAGCTGCTATTGATAACTGCGGCGTTACTAAATGAACTGTGGAGATAACGAAATAATAGAAGGTTGTGGCCATTGTTGCGGACTGTTTAGTCTGGCGTAGCAAAATATGAAAACTATGCATAAAATTATTTTCGTGAAGGGTGTCCGCAGATTTATTTTAAAAATCATTTTTATTTCTAAAACAGGGCTTACTTAGGGAAAACAGTGGTGTTAATCAGTGTATGAATCACCATTCTAGTGTCCCAAGTAATCAGCAGAGACAACGAAGCATGTTTTTCTTGTAAACATGGTTCACGATTCAAAATAACTTGCAGTCAATGAGTCAAATTACATTGGATTAATTGTTTGCTAAACCTTATCTTGCCTGATCTAACCTTGACACCTAAGCTCAACGACAGTCTCGGTGTCTCACATCATTCCACAAAATTACCATCAAGGCATCAACTAAGATTAACAGGAACTTTTTGAAAATAAATTTAAGGAAAATGTTGCCTTTCCTACCTGCTAAGTATCTACCTCATTGTATCCCTTAATTCCCTATTAAGAAACTCTTAAAAGAAGATGCATCATTTGTCAATTAGCAGCAAGATTCAGGCCTCTGCACATTAGAGCATCTGTAGTCCTGGGCTATTTACCCAAAATTTTAAAAAAATAGAAAAAATTATGTTGCAATCGTTGGCTATATATACGCAAATTTTGGGTTTGGGATCAGCAGTGGTCTACTATAGTTGGCAGATATATAGGATTTTGCAAAAAACAGCCAACGAAATATGATCACATTTTGTTCCTTTAAAATAAAAATGCGAAATGCCTGGGACGAGGGATGATTCCCCGTCCCCCCTCCCCCCCCCCCCCCCCCCCCCCTTTTTTAATCGAAGGATGGGAAATGACTCCCTTTGATTTTTTTTCTTTAAAAAAAAAAATTCGCCGGAATCGAAATTTAAAAAAAAATAAAAAAAATCGTGAGACTAGTGATTATTTTAAAAAAAAAATTCAACAGATGAAAAATCATACATTGCCCGTTTAATTTCAAATTTTATTTTATTTTATTTTTTTTGGGGGGGGGTGAGAAATTATCTATCGTCTGTTGATTTTAAAGTTTGAAAACCCAAAACTTGGGTTTGAACGACTGCAGCATAAACCAAAATTCCTAATCCCATATGCTAAATACCCAAAATTTGACATTGAACGACTACATATGCTCTTATAAAGCATACAATTCGTAGCTTAAGGAGCGTGTTCAGCTCATAGTAGCCTTAATTTTTTCTATAAGCATATTATACTTTAAACTATATCTTAAGCTAATAGGCCTACCCCCGCTCTCCTTTCTCTATTTTGTAATAGAGAAAGGAGAGCAAAAGTAGGAGTTCAACCTAATTTTATCATGTGCAGAGCACACCTTTAACTTAACAAAACAAAATACATAAAAACCTCCCTCTCCTAAATCCCCCCCCCCCCCCCACCCACCCCCCCCCCCCCCCCAAAAAAAAACCCATCCTTGCCGTTCTCCGTTCTCCATTTTCTAACCCCGTAAATCGTCGTTCCCAAGTCACAATCCAAACCATCCACCAGGCTGTCGCCATTCGGCCATCCTCGACGTCGCCTCTCGCCCAAAAAATAGCAGCGGTCGTCCGCCGTTCCTCCCCTTCGCCGATCCTTGCCGTCGCCCCTCGGCCCTCGCCCAAAAAAATAAAAAAACGCAACCGTTCGCCGTTCATCATGTTAGCCGATCCTCGGCGTCAACCCTCACCCCTCGCCCAAAAACCATCCACGATCGTTCGCCATTTGTCAATAAGCCCAAACCAAAACTGAAATTGAAATTGGTATGTATAATAATCTCTTCTCCCATCTTTTTATTCTATCACTCAATTTAATTTGATTTTTCCTTTGTTGAAGTCTAAAGTTGTGATATTTAAAGTGTTTTTGCCTCCATATCTTCTTCAATTTAGTGATTAAGAAAAAGAAAAGGTGCAACTCATGAACCAATTCCTCTCTTCCCTTCTTCCAAATTCATTCATTTAAGCTTTAAGTTATTATGTCTCATTTATAGACCATGTTATTTTAATAAGTTTTTTTTTCCTTCAGTGATGATAATGATAATTATTTAGTTATTTTTTTGTTTCATATTGTACATGTGATCATTTTTCTGCGGTCAACTTCTTCAAGAATGTTAATGCTATAAAGCTTATGGATAATTAAGGCTTTGCATGTTTATATTTTGCTACTTTGAAATATTTGTTTGAAGAATAGGGGGAAATGAGGTAGTCATTTGGTCATTACTAGGCTACCTCTTTTTCTCTCATTCAGTTATTCGAGATTGGTGGAATATGTATACCAACACTTTTATGCTGCCTTGTTTGCAGAGGAAAATTAAGTCACTTCACTAAAGTGACAATCTTAATTTATATGATTGCGTGACCATTTTTCTTCTAGAAGAGTTTCGTTCATGTGCTTCAAAACTATTAAGTGTACCTCCTGCCCAATAATATGAAATGGTCATTTGGGTTACGGTCTGTGTGACCATATTGGTTGATAAGTGTAGATTTTGTGCATTTATATGCAATGTGCTTCTGTGGATGCAAGGTGAGTTTATCACGCTTCAGTGCATGAGCACTGGATGGCTTGCCCACCTTTAATTACCTGATCTTTTGAATAAAAGTTGGTTGTTGTACTATGCGGAGGGTGAAGATGTATTCTTGGTGATTTCTTCTCTGATTTAGGTCTTATAATCTATTGTTTCTTTGATTATTTTGGCGATTCTATTTTTGTTTCCCTTTATGTTTTTCAGTAAGTGGATGGTAGATTTCATGAAGTTAATTATATTTTGACGATATCATTTTGGTTTCCCTTTTGCTAAGTCTAAGTATCTTTTTGATCTATATGGTTCAGGATTTGATAAAGTTGGGGGTGAAACTCCATGCCAAGAAGGCTGAGATAAGTGAGATCTAAGCTAGAACACATGTAATTGTCACGATCAGGGAAAGTTTTTTAGTTTGATTAAAAAATTACGCTTTACGAACTAATTCTATTTGAATTGTTATATTATAAGTAGGGATGGTGGAAATATCCATTGCTTTTGGTTTATTGCATTTAAGTTTATAATACTTATGTTTGAATGGTTGGTAAAATTATAGTGCTTTATTTCTGCATCAATTTCGTTTTGTGTATATGCAGGAATAGACATAAGCTGCAATAGAGAAGTTCTAGAGTATCCTTGAGCAGTTCCACAAATGTATGCACGAAAAAGGTACTTTGCTATGTTCTTTTTATATGTTAGATTGAAGAAATTTCTTATGACCACGAGGAAGAAATAAAGAATCCATCCTATGATTACCATTAAACAACTATAGGAAGTTGAGAATTATCAATCGTTTTTTTCTTTCTTTCTTCGATCTATGTATATGGCAAAGAATGCTACTTTATCTATGAATTTGGATACGAATAATTGTAGAATTTTATTGTTACCATTATTGTACTTATTATTGGTTTATAGGATTTAACAAAATGTTCTTCTTGCATTCAGAATTTTTGGGTTGCAAGTTCGAACTGTGAATTGAGGGAAGTCATACTTTTTCATTACTTCAGTGTTATATGTGTTCTTATCTCCTATTGTACTTTCGTTCGAGTTAATTTCCTATTTTTATTATTTATTTCATAAAAATAGGAATTATAATATTTTTGGCAATGTTCTGCTATGGGATGAGGGAAATTTGGCGAGATAGTTGGGGTTTTTGGTTCTATTTTATTTATCTCAGTATGTAATATTTCGTTCTATTTTCCTTCATTATGTTTAATTAAATAAATAATAAAATTAATATTATTATTCATATTTAAATAATTGCCAAAAACCAATGGTAAGGAGGGTTTCGGTGATGTTCTGCTATAGGATGAGGGAAATTTGGCGAGAAAGTTGGGGTTTTTGGTGGAGGAGGTGGGGAGGGGGTTGGGGGAGGCCGGCCTCGACTTCCACCGCCCCCGCCTCCTCTCCGACCTTGCCACCCACCTCCGTCCCACCCTAAATGCTCGACATCTTCCCCATCTCCTACCACACCTACCTCCTTTCCTACCCCGTCGAAGAAAAGCTCATCCCACTGCTGTATTTCCTCCAACATTAGGTCTTTTCATCAAAAGACACGAAATCAATGGTGATGAGGTTTTCGACAATGTTCTGGTATAGGAGTAAGGGGAATTTGGAGAGAAAGTTGGGGTTTCTAGTGGAGGAGGTGGGGAAGGGGTTGGGGGAGGTGGGAGAGTTTCCGCAGTATTTTTTGTGTAATTTCGAGAGGAGGATAAGGAATAAGTATTTGCTGTGTGAGGAGAAGAGGGTGAGGTTTACTTTGCCGACATTGTTGCGGCCGAGTGACAAGGAGTTTAGGGCGAGGGGGTTGCCGCTTTGGTATGAGAGATCTTGGACACTTACAAAATTGTAGATTGGTTGTATGATTACTTTTTTTTAAATAATAATTGAAATGATAGTTATATGAGTTCCTCTATGAACATTAGTTAATATGCATTTTGTTTGTATGATGAGTAGTGTAAATTGTTTTGCGTAATTTGTTTATAGCAAGTACTTATATTGCTTTGCATGGTCTTCCTTGAGATCTTACGAATCATGCATTGTGAGCTAGAGAAAAAAAATTCAATCGATAAAAGAGTAATGTTTTTTGTGAAGGTGGATAATAAGTGATTGTGTGAAATGTGTTTGATTTTGGTTTTGATGCGTTTTGTTTTGGGGTGTGGGGGAAACATGTATGAGTTCTTGTAATTTGTGAAGCGGAAGACACGACACTGGAGTTGATCTGATCCTCGGCTATAGGGCCGAATCGGGAGTAGCAGGAGAGAGGTAGAGGCTGGGTGCTCGGCTCGAATCTCGTTCCTCGGGTTAGATTTTCGTAGCTCGGCTCGGATCTTTGTACTTACACACTGCCTAGAAACCCTGGGAGAGTTCCTGGAGACAGGCCCTCCGACGATCTAGTCAGTCACTCAGAAAGTAACAGTAGCTAGGGTTCAGGGGAGAAAAAGTTTATTACCTCTGAAAGTGAGGATGGGGGCTGATATTTATAGGCAGGGGTAAATGTGTCTGAGACCCTAACGGGCCGGTTCGGACCCGTTTGCTTGTGGGCCTGAATGGGCTGAAGCCCGTTAGGCTTGTTTTGACCTGAGGATCACAGATGAGCGAAATCTGAGGAGATCCGATGGCCCAGAAGCGGCCACGCCATCCATACCATATCAGGTTTCTTTGTTGGTTTGTGGGAGCCTGATAATGAGTTGTATGTAAAGTCATTGTAAATGCATCAAAAGTGCGAACTTTATGATCTTTAGAATGAATTTCCCCCCCCCCCCCTAAGCATTACCCTTTTATTTCAAGTTATAGTAATCCAAATGAGGTGTACGTCGATCTATCTATTCAATACGAAGTCTCTGAATGGATGATGTATGAGTCACATGAATGTATCTTCCTCTACCTGCTTAGATTTATAGTTGATTTATATATTTTTTAATTAACTTTTATTAAGTTCTTCAACTTCTCATTCATTTTTAACAATCTCCCATAATTATTTTGGTCTGTGCAATTTTGCACAGAGGATATACTAGTAGTGGCCTTAAGTAGAATTGAACTAAGCATTTGCAGAGTAGATGATAAAATTTTCGATATAAAGAGAATCAAATTTGATCTGGTGTAACACTCTGCTTCTCCCTTTTCTGTACTGACAATTAGATCCCAGCCGAATGAATAGAAATGAAAAACTAAAAAATTGAATCAAAAAGTGAACAAGAAAAGGGGAAAGAATATGGTAAGAAACAAAAGAAAATTGTTTGTCGGCCTGAGCAGGGATCGGCGGGTGATAAAATACTGCCAGACTTGTTTTAGGTAGGTGTGCATGTGTCGTGGAGGCACCGTACGAAGCTAAACTGACGTATTTATAATTTTGCTGGACTAAGCTTATTTGTCGACTCACCCTCCAGGGTTGTTGGAGGGATTTGTTGTTTGTACGCGTCATGTTGCTTCATGTATGTTTTTTTTCTGTAAGTAATTTGTACTTTGGCCCAGTACTCTGGATTTGTTTCGTTAAGCTCTTATTAATGAAACAGGGTAGCCAGATTCCACCTTTTCTAAAAAAAAAAAAAAAACAAAAGAAAATTACGAGTATTATGCCTATAATTTATTTATTTTTTTATTTATTGTTGTTGAAAGGGATTATTTACTATTGGTTCAATTGACTCCTGATCAAGGATCGCTACTCAATAGGAATGGGTATCATAAATTAGCGGCCTCATTGTCTCTGTACATCCCCAACTCAGAATTAAATGCTTACAACGAAAATGGGGGGTAAAAGTCTAGTTTTCTCAAAGAGTACTCAAGGTGTTCATGCAACGTCCATTCCAGGGAAAAAGGAAAATTTCAATGCCAAGGTCGTAACCAATGAATCCGAGTGTTAGGAACTTTGGCATAGCTCACTAGGGTATAAATTTGATGAAATGTTGATAGTAGTAGAGAGATGCATGACAAACTGCAAATTTCATTGGCATCATTTTCATACATACTATGATGTGCATTTTAACATAGAAAGGTGAAACTTCTGTGGTGTTTAGTGATGTTTAGCGAACAGAAATATTTCCCTTGAAGCATTTATTTGGAGCCTACTCTCAATCTATTGTTTGGCTGAATTTGTCTTCGCTTGTTGGTTGATTAATTCAAAATAGCTAGAACAACTCCATTGACAACTTTGATCTGAATCCTGGCTCATTTATGGTACGATCGCTCTCTAATTGCATTACTTTAGAGGGTATGTTTCGAAATGGTCGACCTTACTAAGGATGACCAAGGCACCACCGAAAGTAAATGTCTTTCTCTAACTAGTTCTCAATAATGCAATCCTGACGTGTGAGAATTTGGTGAAGAGACAGCTGAATAACGTGACTAGCAGCATGTAATAAAACATGAAAATGAGAAACCACATTCTTAGAACGTCATAGGAGTAAGGCAGTCCTTATTGTTAGGAAAATTGATGTCACAATGGAGTTTGTTGAGTAATAGTAGTGAGGGAACACAAACAGATTTACAACACCAAGCAACCTACCAAATACACAAAGATCTGTCCTGGTTCGGGCGACCCTAATCCTGGAAGAAATATAGGGAGATTTTATTTAACTAGAGAAGATTACAAGGAGTTAGATTACAAACTCACTTACCAAAAAATATCTTTCAAGCCTCACTTACAATGGAGAAGAATATCATAATATAAATGAAGGTACTACAGCTCTCATGGAGGCTATTACAATATATAGATAGAGAAATCCTAATTGTAGTTTTGATACAATAACCATCTGATATATCCTGTAGAAGAAGTCACACGATAGGAGCCGTACGATTTAACCTGGAGTTAAAGATGGGTCCGCAAAGATCCCCCAGACCTAGGCCCAAAACAGTGTTGTGCGCCACATACGATCGACTGTCAAAATGTGCGGTCGACTATGCTTGAATCCCTTCAAACCCGAGAGGGTGCTTATTAACTGTACATTATGTACAGTCAACTGCACATCTGTGTTGGCTGCTGCACTTTTTAAGGATGAATTTCAGTAAACCTTAGGTAGTTTTCATAAGTTTGTAGAAAGAGCAATGCTCAGTTGGAAACGGGACTGTTTGCACAGACCGTGCAAACGGCACTGCTGGCCATTGGATCAAGTTCATCTTGATCCAATTGTGGTGATTGAGCCCGCCCATCATCCCCATCTCACTTAAAAATTGTGAGGGGTAATTTGGAAATTTCGTCCCAAATAACTCTTCACCTCATTCACTCTCTCACTCACTCCCAAATTTGAACCTAGGCCGTTGTTTGGAAACAATGGCCTAGGTTATAAAAAATACAAACCTAGATCGTTGTTTGAAACATCATGGTCTGTTTGGTTTGTTGTTTTTTCCTTTTTTTTTGTTTTCCAAAACTCCAAAAACCGTTTGGTTATGTTGTTTTTTGAAAACAGTTTTCACAAAACTTCACTTCACCTATTTTTTGTTTTTTCACATCCTCTTTCTAAATCTATTTATATATATTATTATTATTATATATATATTTATAATATATTATTGTTACATATATTATTATTATTATTATTATTATTATTATTATTATTATTATTATTAGAGAAAAGTGAGCCTCATATAGAGTATGAGGAAATTTTCCTCATACAAAGTAATTATACTCATTTGGTGGGGCCCTTATGGAAGATCCACTCCGGCCATTATGTTTATCATGCTAATGGATGTATGTGTAGAAAAAATCAAGTGGTTTGGAGGTCATTTACCCATGCATCATGTGGTTGAAAAATGAACGATTTCAATAGTCATACAAATCGAACCATAAATTGGACCCACATGATGCATGGGTGAATGACCTCCAAACCACTTGATTTTTTCTACATGTACATCCATTAGCATGATAAACACGATGGACGGAGTGGATCTTCCATAAGGGCCCCACCAAGTGAGTATAATCACTTTGTATGAGGAAAATTTCCTCATACAAATATGAGGCTCACATTACTCTTATTATTATTATTATTATTATTTAATATTTATATATATATGTATATACTATTATTATAATATATATTATTATTTCATATATACTATTTTATATATACAATTATAATATTCTATTATTATTATAATATATATTATTATTATTATATATTACTATTATATATTATTATGTGATTTATTATTATTATAATAAATTATTTAATATATTATTATAATATATTATTATTACATATATATTATTATAATTATTATATGTTATTATATATATGTATATAATTAAATATGATTATTATAATAAATTATTTTATATTATTATATAATATAAAATGATTATAATATACAATTATTTTATATATACTATTTTATATATACTATTATTATTATATATATTATTGATATGGCTAAAAATAGGATTAAATCGGGACCATTCACATCGGACACGAATCTTAAAGCTCAGGGGTAAAACGGTAATTTCACATGCAAATGGGTCCGAAGCGGGTACTGAGTCTCCTTCTCACAGATCCAATAACCCGCGAACGGATCCACCTCAGCTGGGTACGGGTCCCGACCCGATACAAACCCAATCCGACAGGATAGAATTAGGGTCTCTGATTAAACCAAATCAACGGGCCTGATTCGCAACTACCCTCTCACCGGGAATTAAGGGATTACATTCCTAATCTGATTACGAGGATTTTATGCCTTATCAGATCACAGGAATCACATTCCTTATCTGATCCCAACGGCAACTATAAATACCCCACACCCATCTCCAGTAAGAGGTAATGAATCTTTTGCTAGTTAAACGCTCTTTGATAATCATTTCTAGTTACTGACTTGAGCGTCGGAGGGTGCGTCGCCGGGATCAACCCCGGTGTCTCGCACTTCCTTGCAGGTGAACGGCGGGAGTCAACGGTCAAGCTCCGGTGGAACAGGTTCGGATTTGCTATTCAGGTTTTTCCACGAACTCACAAATTCTATCTGTTTGCCCCCACACCGAAATTAGCGGCAACAGATTGGCGCCGTCTGTGGGAAGACCAAACGAATAGCAGCCCCTCTTCCCGTTGGTCCGATCTTCTCCAGCCATGCCTCCGAGAAAAGTCAGGTCCAGAGGGTCCAACCGCGGGCCCAACCCCGCCGATCAGCAAGAGGTAGTCCCCGTCCAACCCGCTCCGCAGTAGGGACAACCCCCGCCTCAAGTGGAGGACCCTCTTCAACAAGATCAGCCTCCTCTTCAGAATCAGGAACCCCCCAAGGGTCCCACCGATCCTCAGAATGCCGGTGCGGGGGGCTCCCGCATGAAGCAACCTCTCCACCTAGACCGCGTCTCCATACACAAAGCCTCTACGGATTCCATGGCCTCTCACAATCCTCAAAACCGGCAGAAGGTGGAGGACTTACGCCACCGTCTGGACGAGAAGCGGTCCCGAGAGGGAGCCTCCCGCCAGCAACGTCCGGGTGAGCGATCCCCACACCGCCGAGACTACAAAAGGTCCCATGTCCGAAGGGGAAGGAAGGAATCCCCCGAGCACTACAGAAAAAGACATCGTTCCCCCGCCGATCGGCAACACCCCAGGAACGATGAGGCACCCATCACCCGTGCCGAGTTCCAACAATTCCAAGCAATGGTACAACAGGCTCTCAACCTCCGTCCTCATAACTACAATGCCCAACGGGATCCTACACCCCCGCGGGTCCAGAGTCCTCACCACCGGCAGCATACTCCTAGCCCTCGCCGTTCCCAGGGTTACCATCGCCACAGTCCTCGCTCCCCCTCCTACAAACACGAGTCCGGAGGCTCGTTCGACTACAGTCGGAGGGACGATGCCCTCTACCGTCGTCTCCATGAGATGGAGAGGCGCATTGGCCGGATCAACCGGGGAAAGGAACAGAGGGGCAGGACCCTCTGTCCAAGCCGACCTCCTTTTTCCTGAACCATAATGGATGCGCCAGTGCCAATCGGCTTTAAAACTCCTCAATTCGAGACCTACTCTGGGGAAACTGACCCCGTTGACCACATTGAGAGCTTCAAGACTCTCATGCTCATCCATCAAGCTTCCGATGCCCTGCTATGCAAGACCTTCCCCGCAACTCTCAAGGGTCCGGCTCGAGAATGGTACTCTCGCCTTGTCCCATCCTCGATATTCTCATTCGAACAGTTTGAGACCCTCTTCGTCACCCACTTCGTGGGTAGTCGCTGAACTGAAAAGACCAGCATTTCGCTACTCTACCTTAACCAGAAGAAGGGTGAGAAGTTGAGAGACTATGTGAAGAGGTTCACAGCTGAAGCCAGGTCTATAGCTTCCCTCGACCAATCCGTCGCAACGGCCGCCTTCCAATCCAATGTCTTCAATTCCAGCCTCCGTTCCTCTCTTGCTAAGAAGCCTCCACAGAACTTTGCCGACCTCCTTCTCAGGTGTGAAAAGTACATTCGGGCCGAAGAAGCCCTCGACCCCCTTGCTCTGGAGGAGACAGCTTCCGGGAACAAACGGAAGAACACAAGTGAAGAGGGGTCCCAAAAATCCCAGAAGGACAGTAATGGCCAGCGCCGTTCGACTCCACATTTTGCGAAGTTCACCCCTCTCATTGCTAACATATTAGAAGTCCTTATGGAGGTGGACAAGGAAGGACTACTCCGCGCTCCCCCTAGAATGAATACCCCTGGCAAGAAGAGGGACAAAGATAAGTGGTGCCGCTTTCACAGGGACCACGGCCACGACACGGATGATTGTCGGGCTCTCAAGGAGGAGATCGAAGAACTCGTACAGCGGGGACACCTGACCAAGTTCATCCAAAAAGAGGGGGCCGAGATTTCCCTCTGAGGAGCCAGCAAACGAACCGAAGGGCCCGGCGAGCTTCAAGACTCAGAACCTCCCAGCTCCTCCCAAGAGGTCTTCACCTTATCGTAGAAGTAGGATTTTGATTTTCAATAAGGCCGATGCTTGTAACCCGACCAATAGCATGTAATAATGGCTCGCCCTATTGAAGCAGCCACTTAGTTTATTTCAATAAACTTTACATTTTTGCATTGGAAATTGTTGCTCTTGCTTCATCTCAATCTCTCCGAGTCACGACTCGTTAAATGGTGATTTCGGAGTCCAGCTTCTTCTACATGGCTCCTCCCGCAACTCACTAAACTCTAACGATGGTTCCGGAGTCCAACACTTGGTTCGATTCTGCTTCGAATAACTTGCTCTTAAGCGGGTTAGAAGTGGTTCACCATTCAGAATTGCTCCCACAACCGTTGAACAACTCTAACGATGGTTCCGGAGTCCAACACTTGGTTCGATTCTGCTTCGAATAACTTGCTCTTAAGCGGGTTAGAAGTGGTTCGCCATTCGGAATTGCTCCCACAACCGTTGAACAACTCTACCGATGGTTTCAGAGTCCAACACTTGGTTCGATTCTGCTTCGAATAACTTGCTCTTAAGCGGGTTAGAAGTGGTTCGCCATTCGGAATTGCTCCCACAACCGTTGAATAACTCTAACGATGGTTCCGGAGTCCAACACTTGGTTCAATTCTGCTTCGAATAACTTGCTCTTAAGCAGGTTAGAAGTGGTTCGCCATTCGGAATTGCTCCCACAGCCGTTGAACTTTTCTAACGATGGTTCCGGAGTCCAACACTTGGCTCGATTCTACTTCGCAAGTTCGCTGTTAAGCGAGCTAGAAGTGGTTCGCCATTCGGAATTGCTCCCACAACCGTTGATTCCCTCACTTAAATAACGAGTTCGGAGCTCACCACTTTCTCCTAGAGTTGCTCCTCAAACTCGTCTCACAAATGGCACTCTCCTAGAGCCAAGCTCCTCGCTCCGCTCGCCTCCAAAAGCGGACCTCTTCTCAACGAGTTTGGAGCTCACCACTCTCTCCTTGGGTCGCTCCTCAAGCTCGTCTCACAAATGGCACTCTCCTAGAGCCAAGCTCCTCGCTCCGCTCGCCACCAAAGCGGAGCTCTTCTCCACGAGTTCGGAGCTAAAACTCTCTTTTAGAGTTGCTCCTCAAAACTCGTCTTCCAGATGGCTCTCTCCTAGAGTCGAGCTCTTCACTCCGCTCGCTTCCGAAGCGGACCTCTTCTCAACGAGTTCGGAGCTTACAACTCTCCCCTAGAGTTGCTCCTTGCACTCACTTCAGAGAATGGGTCTTCCCAGCACCTCTTCTCCTAGGAGTGGAGCTTCTCTTCAAAAATCTCCAAAACCAAACAGAATAGAGGCAGAGCTTCAGAGCCCCTCACCTCTCCCATATGCCGACCCATCCTCCCGAGCCAAGGAGCAGAGCTTCATCGACCCATCCCCTTCATCAACTCACCGAGCTTCTCCTTACGCTCGAGCCGTCCGAACCCCGAGCTCCACTACACCGAGCTACTACGGGCAGAAGGTGAACTACTGAGTCGCCGATCCGAGGTGCCGAGGTACCGACCTCCACATATGGAGAAAATTTCTGCCGATCCGGTTTCGCCGTTAGATCATCTCAAAATTCGCACCCAAGCGTGATGGACAGATCAGATCGCGCTACGTCACCACAAAATGACAAGATAACGTTTTCTCGAAACTCGTGCCTCTTGCCTCGTGATTCGTGCCACGATCGTGATCAACCGTCCAGATGGCTCTCCCAGAGCCGAGCTCTTCACTCCGCTCGCCTCCTAAGCGGAGCTCTTCTCAAACGAGTTCGGAGCCAAAACTCTCTCCTAGAGTTGCTCCTCAAACTCCTCTTCCAGATGGCTTCCCCAGAGCCGAGCTCTTCACTCCGCTCGCCTCCTAAGCGGAGCTCTTCTCAAACGAGTTCGGAGCCAAAACTCTCTCCTAGAGTTGCTCCTCAAACTCCTCTTCCAGATGGCTCTTCTACAAATCGAGCTCTCCACTCCGCTCGCCTCCAAAGCGGAGCTCTTTCAAACGAGTTCGGAGCTAAAACTCTCTCCTAGAGTTGCTCCTCAAACTCCTCTTCCAGATGGCTCTCCCAGAGCCGAGCTCTTCACTCCGCTCACCTCCAAAGTGGAGCTCTTCCCAACGAATTCGGAGCTAAAACTCTCTCCTAGAGTTGCTCCTCAAACTCCTCTTCCAGATGGCTCTTCTACAAGTCAAGCTCTTCGCTCCGCTCGCCTCCAAAGCGGAGCTCTTCTCCACAAGTTCGGAGCACAACTTTCTCCTAGAGTTCCTCCTCAAACTTGTCTCTCAAATAGCTCTTCTCGACGAGATCGGAGAGCAACTCTCTCCTAGAGTTCCTCCTCAAACTTGTCTCTCAAATAGCTCTTCTCGACGAGATCGGAGCACAACTCTCCCCTAGAGTTGCTCCTTGCACTCACTTCAAAGAATGGGTCTTCCCATGGCTCTTACGAGGATCTTCCCAGCACCGCTTCTCCACTGTGCGAGAGAACAAGGCAGAGGAGAGAACCCAAATGCCTCTCCTCCCCTTCCGCTTCTCCTCTTCTCCGAGCTACTACAGGCAGAGGGTGAACTACTGAGTCACCGAGCCGAGCGGACGAGGGACCGACCCTCGTATATGGAGAAAAATTATGCCGACCCGATCTCACCGTTAGATTATCTCCAAATTTGCACTCAAGCATGATGGATGGATCAGATCGCGCCACGTCACCACAAAACGACAAGATAACATTTTCTCGAAACTCGTGCCTCTTGTCTCGTGATTTGCGCCACGATCGTGATCAACCGTCCAGATTGAGCCGCGTAGCTTGGATCTGCCAATCTACCAAACTGCGGAGCGGCGAAAAATGTACCTCAAAATCCGTGCTCGGATTCGCCGAACAAAGCAAGCAGATGAAGAGGAAGAAAGAAAAAGAGGCTAACGGTCGGGGTCGGATCCGATACCCACGGTCCGACCCATGCCCTTCTCAGCTCCTTCATTCTTCTCCTTCTTCCCCAACACTTCTCTTCTCCACTGTGCGGAAGAACAAGGCAGAGGAGAGAACCCAATTGCCTCTCCTCCCCTTCCTCTTTCTTCTCAGAAGAGCTGCCGATCCGAGGTGCCGAGGTACCAACCCTCGCATATGGAGAAAAATTCGGCCGACCCCATCTCACCGTCGGATCGTATCAAAATTCGTGCTAAAACATGATGAACGGCTCAGATCTCGCCACGTCACCACAAAACGACAAGATAACGTTTTCTCGAAACTCGTGCCTCTTGTCTCGTGATTCGCGCCACGATCGTGATCAACCGTCCAGATTGAGCCACGTAGCTCGGATCTCAAATCCGAGCTACCGACCTACCGAACAGCAAAGTGGGAAAAAATTCTCCTCAAAATCCGTGCTCGGATCTGTCGAACCAGATTCATTTGTCGAGCAACAAGGAAGAAGAGAGAGAAAGAGAAAAAAAAACAACCATGTGGCATGCCACGTGGCATCATCTCAAGGATCCGAGGTGCCGATCCGATCCGAGGTGCCGAGGTACCGACCCTCGTATATGGAGAAAAATTCGACCGATCTCATCTCACCATCGGATCGTCTCAAAATTCGCGCTAAAACATGATGAACGGCTCAGATCTCGCCACGTCACCACAAAACGACAAGATAACGTTTTCTCGAAACTCGTGCCTCTTGTCTCGTGATTCGCGCCACGATCGTGATCAACCGTCCAGATTGAGCCACGTAGCTCGGATCTCAAATCCGAGCTACCGAACTACCGAACTACAGGGTGGCAAAAATGCTCCTCGAAATCCGTGCTCGGATTTGCCGAACACGAAGCAGAGGAGAAGAAGAGAAAAAGCCGAGGAGAGAAAGAACAAGAGCATGAACAGCAGCGAGAGAAGAAGAAGAAGAAGAAAAAAAAAGGGCACGTGGGGCCGGGTTTGACCCGTTAGGGGATCCGAACCCATCAACCCACGACCCGAACTCCACTCCTCTTCTTCTCCATGTTCCCGCCAAAACAAACCAGAGCAAAAAACTTACCTCACTTCTTCTTCTCCACCGAGCTCAAGAACTCACCACCGAGCTCCGAACGCCTCTCCACGTCAAAGCTCCTTCACCTCCACCGAGCTCCTCCTCCTCCAAGCTCCACGAACGAGCTCCGAGCTCCAATGGTGAGGAACCTAACCCCCTTCTATTCGACGAACTCTCTGCCGTAGTCGAGGAGCTCGGGGCTCCACGCCGCTCTCCTCCCTCGCCGAGCTCCCCACGTCGCCGAGCTTGCCTCCCCCTCGTCGAGCTCAGGCTGCAACCGAACCCAACATCTTCTTCCTCAACCTCCGACGTCGAACCTCCACAACGACAAGCTCTGTCACCGAGCTCGATTCCCGAGCAACGCCGACGTCGATGCTCCATGCTGTCGGGCTCACTGGCCGAACCCAACTCCTCGGCCGAGCTTCGAGCTTCGCCACCTTCGCCACGACGTCGAGCTCCTTCACGAAGCTCCGAACCCAACTGCTCACCAGCACCGACAGCTCCAACTCCGAGCTCGCCTCTTCTCTTCGTCGAGCACCGAAGCATCGAGCTCGTCAAAATGCCGACCCACTTCGCCGAGCTCCTCGACCATGCCGAGCTCACCATCGGAGCTCCCCACGCTCGCCTCTTCTCTTCGTCGAGCACCGAAGCACCGAGCTCGTCAAAATGTCGACCCACTTCGCCGAGCTCCTCGACTCTGCCGAGCTTCACCATGGCCGAGCCCCACGTTCGCCACCTTCTGCTTCCAACGCCGAAGTTCACAAAGCTCCGACCAAAGCGCCGAGCTCCGAGCTCCCATCATCTTCTCCTCCTCCAAGCTCCACGAACGAGCTCCGAGCGCAATGTCGAGCCGAACTCATCAACTCAGTCACTGCCGAGCTCTCCCTCTCTCCGAGCTCCACGTCGAACCCTCTCCTCGCCGAACCCATAGTTGCCGAGTTCTCTTTCTCCCTCACTCCGAGCTGCGCCACTGAGCTCCACACTGACGAAGACGGACCTACCGCCGAGCTCCACCTCCGAAGCACCAAGCTCCGCCATGTCTCGACTCCGAGCTCTTCTCCCACGACTGAGCTCAGTCTCCTTCGTCGACGAACCTACCGCCGAACTCCACTCCCGAAGACGAACTCTAGCGACGGTTCGTGCTCGGAGGTGGTTCGTGGTGTTTCGTGCTCGGAGCTCGGCGACTCAGTGTGGAGAGGAGCTCGGCTCGGTAGCGACGATGGAGAGGAGCCCTCTTGCTTCGACCTCATAGAGCCATCCACTTTGGAAGTTCGCCCAAGCTCGTCGTCTCCGGTCTCCCCTTCCACCGACGAGTTTCAGAGCCTCGCCGACCTCTCTCGACGAGCTTCGAAGTTCGTTCGCCACGCTCACCCACCCCACGGCAGTCGAGCTTCCCTCCGAACTCCACAAAACCCACGTTGTTGCCGTCCTCCTCGCCGAACTCCGGTGGCGATCCCAAGGACGGGGGTTGGGTCGGGGTCGGAGGCGTTGTCGAGTCGAATGTTGGGTCGGAGCAACGAAGAAGAAGGGAAAGAAGCAGTTCGAAGTAGAAGAAGAGAGTAGAAGCAGAGGGGGAAAAGGAAAAAAAAAAGCGCCACGTGGCACTGCCACGTGGCATCTAGCCGAGCCGAGGTGCCTTCGCCGGAGCGCTGAGCCGAGGTGCCGAAGTGCCGACGCTGTAAATTGAGAAAAAAAGTCGCCGACCCACATGATCCATCCGATCGTCTCAAAATTCGCGTCGCTACGTGATCGATGCTCAGTAACGCGCCACGTGTCCAGATCGTGATCTGCCTCACGATGCGCGCACATCTGATCATGATGGACGGTCAGAAATGCACCACGTGTCCAGATCGTGATCTGCCTCATGATGCGCGCTCATCTGATCATGATCGACGGCCAGGAACACGCCACGTGTCCAGGTAATATTTAAATTATTTATTTATTTATTTATTTGTTTTTTTATTTAAAAAATCCGAAAAAAATATTTAAAAATCGAAAAAAATTAATTAAAAATTCTAAAAATAATTATTATTTCAGAAAAATTATTTTTAAATTCTGAAAAAATAATTATTAAATTAGAATAATTAATTAATATTTTCGATAATTAATTATTTAATTCGAAAAATGAATAAAAAAATTCAAAAAAATGAGAAAAAAATCAGAAAATTATGAAAAAATCACCAAAAATCCAGAAAATTCTGAGAATATTTTTGGACATTTTACAAGCCCATAATAACACCATTACACCCCGCGCAAGATTCCAAACTCCCTTATGAACACCGATAAAATCCCGTACGCCATTAGAACAGTAAAACTACTCCTCAAAGGCTGTTCAAACTCAGTCTTCGGAAGTGGGGGGCTCGTGATATGGCTAAAAATAGGATTAAATCGGGACCGTTCACATCGGACACGAATCTTAAAGCTCAGGGGTAAAACGGTAATTTCACATTCAAATGGGTCCGAAGCGGGTACTGAGTCTCCTTCTCACAGATCCAATAACCCGCGAACGGATCCACCTCAGCTGGGTACGGGTCCCGACCCGATACAAACCCAATCCGACAGGATAGAATTAGGGTCTCTGATTAAACCAAATCAACGGGCCTGATTCGCGACTATCCTCTCACCGGGAATTAAGGGATTACATTCCTAATCTGATTACGAGGATTTTATGCCTTATCAGATCACAGGAATCACATTCCTTATCTGATCCCAACGGCGACTATAAATACCCCACACCCATCTCCATTAAGAGGTAATGAATCTTTTGTTAGTTAAACGCTCTTTGATAATCATTTCTGGTTACTGACTTGAGCATCGGAGGGTGCGTCGCCGGGATCAACCCCGGTGTCTCGCACTTCCTTGCAGGTGAACGGCGGGAGTCAACGGTCAAGCTCCGGTGGAACAGGTTCGGATTTGCTATTCAGGTTTTTCCACGAACTCACAAATTCTATCTGTTTGCCCCCACACCGAAATTAGCGGCAACAATTATTATTATATATATTATTATTTTATTTATACTTTTTTATGTATACTATTATTATATTATATTATTATTATATATATTATTATTTTGTATATACTATTTTATATATACTATTATTATATTATATTATTATTATATATATTATTATTATTATATATTACTATTACATATTATTATGTAGATTAATATATAATATATTACTATTATATATTATTATATATATTATTATAATATATTGTTATACATATATATTTACAATATATTATTTTTACATATATTATTATTATTATTATATATATATTATATAATTATTTATATTTATATTTATATATATATACACTATTATTATTATAATTGTTGCCGCTAAATTCGGTGTGGGGGCAAACAGATGAATTTGTGAGTTCGAGGAAAACCTGAATAGCAAACACCTAACCTGTTCCGCCGGAGGTTGACCGTTGACTCCCGCCGTTAACCTGCAAAAAGTGCGAGACACCGGGGGGGATCCCGGCGACGCACCCTCCGACGCTCAAGTCAGTAACCAGAAATGATTATGAAAGAGCGTAAATTGAGAAAATACTGATTACCTCTCAAAGGAGATGGATGGGGGGTATTTATAGGCGTCTTAGGGACTGGTTTTAGGAATGTAATCCCCGTGATTAGATAAGGAATATTCCTCGTAATCAGATAAGGCATGTAATCTGATAAGGTATATTTTCTGCAATCAGTTAAGAAATTTAATCCCTAATCCCCAGTGAAAAGATAGATGTGAATCATGGCCGTTGATTTAGATCTAATCAGGGACCTTGATTGTATCTTGCTGGATCGGGCATGCAGCGGGTTGGAACCCGTACCCGGTTGACGTGGATCCGTTCATGAGTTATTGGGCTTTGAATAAAGACCCAGTTCCCATTTTAGACCCGTTTGTAGGCGAAATTACCGTTTTACCCCTGAGCTTTAAGATTCGTGTCCGATGTGAACGGTCCCGATTTGATCCTATTTTTAGCCATATCACGAGCCCCCCACTCCTAGAGACTGAGTTTGATCAGCCTTTGAGGAGTAGTTTTACTGTTCTAATGGCGTACGGGATTTTATCGGTGTTCTTAAAGGGACTTAGGATCTCGCTCGGGGGTGTAACGGTGTTATTCTGGGCTTGTAAGATGCCCAAAAATATCCTCTGAATTTTCTGGATTTTTGGTGATTTTTCCAGATTTTTCTGAATTTTTTCTCTTTTTTTTTTGAATTTTTTATTCATTTTCCGGATTAAATAATTAATTATCGAAAATATTAAATAATTATTCTAATTAAATAATTATATTTCTCAGAATTTAAAATATTTTTTCTGAATTTATAATTATTTTTAGAATTTTTATTTAATTTTTTCCGATTTTTTTTAAATATTTTTTCGGATTTTTTAAATAAAAAAACAATTAAATAATTAAATAAATAAATTAAATATTACCTAGACACGTGGCAGATTTCTGATCGTCCATCATGATCAGATCCGCGCGCATCGTGAGGCAGATCACGATCGGGACATGTGGCGCGTTTCTGGCCGTCCATCATGATCAGATCTGCACGCATCGTGAGGCAGATCACGATCGGGACACGTGGCGCGTTCCTGAGCGTCGATCGTGTCACGACGCGAATTTTGAGACGATCGGACGGATCGTGTGGGTTGGCTGATTTTTTCTCCATATAAGAGGATCGGTGCCATGCGCAAGCTCGGCAAAAGGTGGCCGAGGTCCACGAGGACGACACGTGGCGAAGTCAACGTTTGACTTTTTTCTTTTTTCTTTTTTTTTTTTTTTTTTCCGCTCTGTTCCTTCTTTTTCCCTTCTTCTTCGCTTCCTTCGCTGCTTCTCTCTCTTCTTCTAACTTTCCCCCGCTGCTTCTTTCTTCGACTTTCTTCTGAGCTTTCGTCTCCTTCTCCGACGCTATCTCCGAGCATGGCCAACCGAGGAGATTTTGGTGCGTCGCCGAGTGGAGCTCGGTGCTTCATCGAGGAAGAGAGCTCGACGGAGGAGATGGAGCTTGAGTTCGGAGCTCAGTCGCGAGGGGAGCTCGTCGGAGGTGGTCGTCGAGTGGAGCACGGGGCTTCGTCGAGGAAGAGAGCTCGACGGAGGAGCTAGCTCCGGCGTTGGAGGTTGGCGAGCTTGGCGATAGTGCTCGACGTCGTCGGAGGAGCAGGCGAGGGAGGGAGCTTCGTGAAGTTCGGCAGCGAAGCTCGACGGAGGTGGAGACGGAGCTCGGCAATGGAGCTCGTCTGAGGTGATGGAGGAGTTCGACCATGGTGGAGCTTGGCACGGCGAGAAGGAGAGCTCGGAGTTGATGAGAGCTCGCTCTCGTGAAGGTTTGAGTGCTCGGCACCGGAGTGAAGGTTGAAGCTCGGCTTCAATGGGTTCCGCCAGGGCTTGGAGCTCGGAGAGGAGCTCGTCAATGCCGTGGATGTGAACTGCGAGCTCGGAGCTTGGACGCGGTCGGAGCTCGTCTCGTGGAGGGCTCGGAGCTCGTGGCAACGGTGGGGCCGTCGAGGAATGAGCTCGGAGCTCCGGAGTCGAGACATGGCGGAGCTTGGTGCACGGCATGTGTTGCTTTGGAAATGAGCTCGGGATGGAGAGCTCGACGCCGGAGCTAGACGACGGAGGGAGTCGACGCCATGGTGGAGCTGAGTGCTCGACTCTGGGTTGGAGTTCGGAGGTCGGGAGTTGACGCCGGGGTTCGCGAAGTTAGGCGAGGGTGCTCGACGTCGTCTGAGGGGCTCGACGCCGAAGCACTCGTCGGAGCTTATTTTGAGCTCGGTGGAGGACGAGGTCGGAATGGAGCGTGACGACGACGAGTTGGTTTTTGGAGAACTCGAGCTTGAGGGGAGTCGGCGACGACACGGTGGTGTCAAGGTTGAGGGGAGCTCGGTTGCAGGCGTTGGCTACGGCAGAGCTCGCTCGCGGGGAGCTCGAAGTTGAGGGTGACGAACTGTGCTCTTGGCTTTTGCTTGGGTTCTGTTTTGGCGCCAGGATATTGGAGAAGTTGGTTTTTGTTTTGGGGAAGATGGGTGACGTGGCGGAGGCGGGTTCGGGTTTGAGGATCCAAACGGGTCCGAACCCGGCCACTTGTAAAAAAAAATTTTTGTGTTGCTTGTGGGTCGGTGCTGAGAGTGTTCCGAACTCAATTGTGCCGAACTCAAATGTGCCGAACTCAAGCCCGTAAAACGGTCGGTGGTAAGAACGTTCGACAGCGGGTGCCGAACTCAACTGGTGCCGAACCCAAATGTGCCGAACTCAAATGTGCCGAACTCAAGTCCGTAAAACGGTCGGTGGCAAGAACGTTCGGCAGCGGGTGCCGAACTCAACTGGTGCCGAACCCAAATGTGCCGAACTCAAATGTGCCGAACTCAAGACCGTAAAACGGTCGGTGGCAAGAACGTTCGGCAGCGGGTGCCGAACTCAACTGGTGCCGAACCCAAATGTGCCGAACTCAAATGTGCCGAACTCAAGCCCGTAAAACGGTCGGTGGCAAGAACGCTCGGCAGCGGGTGCCGAACTCCAATTGGTGCCGAACCCAAATGTGCCGAACTCAAATGTGCCGAATTCAAGCCCGTAAAACGGTCGGTGGCAAGAACGCTCGGCAGCGGGTGCCGAACTCCAATTTTGCCTGCAGATTTCTTCTTGATATTCCCGGTGCTACGGAGGTCGGCTCGGGGCGTGCGACCCCTTGTTTCGAAGCTAATTCGAAGATCTACAACTTCTCTTTAGGAGTGAGATGAAGATTCACCCTCCTTCATGGTCAAAATAGCCCCGCAACATCCTTGTCTGCCGAGGTTTGAGACTTGTTGATTTTTTGGTTGTCTTGACTGCCGAACTCAAGCCCGTTATACGGTCGGTGGCAAGAACGCTCGGCGCGGGTGCCGAACTCAAATGTGCCGAACTCAAGCCCGTAAAACGGTCGGGGGCAAGAACGCTCGGCAGCTGGTGCCGAATTCAACTGTGCCGAACTCAATTGGAGCCGAACTCAAGCCCGTAAAACGGTCGGTGGCAAGAACGCTCGGCAGCCGGTGCCGGACCCCAGATTTTGCCTGCAGAGTTCTTCTTGATGTTACCGGTGCTACGGAGGTCGGCTCGGGGCGTGCGACCCCTTGTTTCGAAGCTATCTCGAAGATCTACAACTTCTCTTTAGGAGTGAGATGAAGATTCACCCTCCTTCATGGTCAAAATAGCCCCGCAACATCCTTGTCTTCATGAAGTTGGGGAATGTTTTTGGTTTTGGGGATTTTGGAAGAGGAGCTCCACTCCTAGGGACGGAGAAGCTGCACTAGGAAGACCCTTGTGCTAGGAAGACCCGTCCTGTGAGCAGAGCGAAGAACCTGGCTCCAGAAGAGAGCCGTTTGTGAGAGGAGGAACTCTAGGAGAGAGTTGTGCTTCGAACTCGCCGAGGAGGTCCGCTTTGGAGGCGGGTGAAGTGAAGAGCTCGGCTCTGGGAGAGGGTCATTTGGAAGACGAGTTTTGAGGAGGAACTCTTGGGGAGAGTTGTGCTTCGAACTTGTTGAGAAGAACGCTCGGCAGCTGGTGCCGAACTCTAGCCCGTAAAACGATCGGTGACACGGGTGTTCGGCGGATGATGCCGAGCTGAATTGGTGCCGAACTCAAGCCCGTAAAACGGTCGGTGGCACGAGTGCTCGGCGGATGATGCCGAGCGGAATTGGTGCCGAACTCAAGCCCGTAAAACGGTCGGTGGCACGGGTGTTCGGCGGATGGTGCCGAGCTTAATTGGTGCCGAACTCAAGCCCGTAAAACGGTCGGTGGCACGGGTGTTCGGCGGATGATGCCGATCTGATTTGGTGCCGAACTCAAGCCCGTAAAACGGTCGGTGGCACGGGTGCTCGGCGGATGATGCCGAGCGGAATTGGTGCCGAACTCAAGCCCGTAAAACGGTCGGTGGCACGGGTGCTCGGCGGATGATGCCGAGCTTAATTGGTGCCGACCTCAAGCCCGTAAAACGGTCGGTGGCACGGGTGTTCGGCGGATGGTGCCGAGCTTAATTGGTGCCGAACTCAAGCCCGTAAAACGGTCGGTGGCACGGGTGCTCGGCGGATGATGCCGAGCTTAATTGGTGCCGACCTCAAGCCCGTAAAACGGTCGGTAGCACGGGTGTTCGGCGGATGGTGCCGAGCTTAATTGGTGCCGAACTCAAGCCCGTAAGACGGTCGGTGGCACGGGTGCTCGGCGGATGGTGCCGAGCTAGAATGGTGCCGACCTCAAGCCCGTAAAACGGTCGGTGGCAAGAACGCTCGGCAGCGGGTGCCGGACCCCAGAGTTCTTCTTGATGTTCCCGGTGCTACGGAGGTCGGCTCGGGGCGCGCGACCCCTTGTTTCGAAGCTAATCCGAAGACCTACAACTTCTCTTCAGGAGTGAGATGAAGATTCACCCTTCTTCATGGTGAAAATAGCCGGAGAATATCCTTGTACACATGAGGTTGCGGAGTGTTTTGGTCGTGGGGATTCTGGAAGAGTTCCACTCCTAGGGGCGGAGAAGCTGTGCTGGGAAAACCCTCGTGCCAGGAAGACCCTCGTAAGGGCCGTGGGAAGACCCATCCTGTTCGGGGAGAGGTCCGTCTGGGAGGCAAGCGGAGTGAAGAGCTCGACTCTGGGGGAGAGTGGTGAGCTCCGAACTCGCTGAGAAGAGGTCCGCTTTTGGAGGCGAGCGGAGCGAAGAGCTTGACTCTGGGAAAGAGCCGTTTGTGAGACGAGCTTGAGGAGCGACCCTAGGAGAAAGTTGTGGGCTCCAAACTCGTTATTTAAGTGAGGGAATCAACGGTTGTGGGAGCAATTCCGAATGGCGAACTACCCCTAGCTCGCTTAGGAGCGAACTTGCGGAGTAGAGTCGAACCAAGTGTTGGACTCCGAACCATTCAACGGCTGTGGGAGCAGTTCCGAATGGCGAGCTACTTCTAGCTCGCTTGGGAGCGAACTTGCGAAGTAGAATCGAGCCAAGTGTTGGACTCCGGAACCATTGTCAGATTAAGGGCGTGGGAGCAATTCCGAATGGCGAACTACCCCTAGTTCGCTTAGGAGCGAGCTTGCGGAGTAGAGTCGAACCAAGTGTTGGACTCCGTACCATTCAACGGCTGTGGGAGCAATTCCGAATGGCGAGCTACCCCTAGCTCGCTTAGGAGCGAACTTGCGGAGTAGAGTCGAACCAAGTGTTGGACTCCGGAACCATCGTAAGATTAAGGGCGTGGGAGCAATTCCGAATGGCGAACTACCTCTAGCTCGCTTAGGAGCGAGCTTGCGGAGTAGAGTCGAACCAAGTGTTGGACTCCGTACCATTCAACGGCTGTGGGAGCAATTCCGAATGGCGAGCTACTTCTAGTTCGCTTAGGAGCGAACTTGCGGAGTAGAGTCGAACCAAGTGTTGGACTCCGGAACCATCGTAAGATTAAGGGCGTGGGAGCAATTCCGAATGGCGAACTACCCCTAGCTCGCTTAGGAGCGAGCTTGCGGAGTAGAGTCGAACCAAGTGTTGGACTCCGTACCATTCAACGGCTGTGGGAGCAATTCCGAATGGCGAGCTACTTCTAGTTCGCTTAGGAGCGAACTCGCGAAGTAGAATCGAGCCAAGTGTTGGACTCCGGAACCATCGTTAATTTATGAGGCGTAGGAGCAATTCCGAATGGCGAACCACTTCTAGTTCGCTTAGTAGCGATCTTGCGAAGTGGAATCGAACCAGGTGTTGGACTCCGAACCCGTTGAGATGAGGTCCGCCTGAGAGGTGTGCGGAGCAAAGAATTCGGCTTTGGAAGAGAGCCATTTGGGAGAAGTGTTTGGGGAGCGACTCTAGGAGAGAGTTATGCGCTCCGAACTCGTTGAGAAGATGTCAGCAAGTTATGGGAGCAGCCGTGTAGAAGAAGCTGGACTCCGAACTCACCTTTTAGCGAGTCGTGACTTGGAGAGATAGAGATGAAACGAGAGCAACAATTTCCAATGAAAAACGTAAGGTTTTATTGAAATAAGCTAAGTGGCTGCTTCAATAGAGCGTGCCGTTATTACATGTTGTTGGCCGGGTTACAAGCATCGGCCTTATTGAAAATCAAGATCCTACTTCTATGATAGGGTGAAGGCCTCTCGAGAGGAGCTGGGAGGTTCTGAGTCTTGAAGCTCGGAGGGCCCTTCCGTTCGTTCGTTGGTTCCTCAGGGGAGAGGCTCGGCTCCATCGTTTTGGATGAACTTGGTCAGGTGTCCCCGCTGTATGAGTTCTTCGATCTCCTCCTTGAGAGCTCGACAATCATCCGTGTCGTGGCCGTGGTCCCTGTGAAAGCGGCACCACTTATCTTTGTTCCTCTTCTTTCCAGGTGTGTTCATTCTAGGGGGAGCGCGGAGTAGCCCTTCCTTGTCCACTTCCATGAGAACTTCTGATATATTGGCAACGAGGGGGGTGAACTTCTCAAACCGAGGAGTTGGGCGATGCTGTCCATTATTGTCCTTCTGGGATTTTTGGGACCCCTCTTCGCTCGTGCTCTTCCGTTTGTTCCCGGAAGATGTCTCCTCAAAGCCCGGGAGATTCTCGGCTTCTTCGGCCCGAATGTACTTTTCACACCTGAGAAGGAGGTCGGCAAAGCTCTGTGGAGGCTTCTTAGCAAGAGAGGAACGAAGGCTGGAATTGAAGACATTGGATTGGAAGGCGGCCGTTGCGACGGATTGGTCGAGGGAAGCTATGGATCTGGCTTCAGCTGTGAACCTCTTCACGTAATCCCTCAATTTCTCCCCCTTCTTTTGGTGGAGGTGCAATAGAGAGATGCTGGTCTTGTCAGCCCTTCGGCTGCTTACAAAATGGGTGACGAAGAGCATCTCGAACTGCTCGAAGGAGAATATTGAGGCCAGAGCGAGGCGAGAGTACCATTCTCGAGCTGGGCCCTTAAGAGTCGCGGGGAAAGTTTTGCAGAGTAGGGCATCGGAAGCTTGGTGGATGAGCATTAGTGTCTTGAAGCTCTCGATGTGGTCGACGGGGTCGGTCTCCCCGGTGTAACTTTCGAACTGGGGAGGTTTGAAACCGAAAGGCACAGGGGCATCCACTATGGCTCGGGAGAAAGGGGGTCGGCTAGGACGTAGGGTCCTCCCCCTTAGCTCCTCTTCTCGGTTGATCTGACCCAGTTGTCTTTCTACTTCATGAAGGCGGCGGTACATGGCGTCATCCCTCTGACGGTAATCTGCCGAGCCTCGAGACTCGTCTTCGTATAAGGGAGAGCGAGGGCTGCGGCGACGGTAGCTTCGGGAGTGATGAGGACTTGGGGTACGCCGGGGGTTGGTAGGAGCAGGACGAGGAGAGGAAGACCGTTGGCGAGGGCTCCGGACCGGAGGAGGAGATGGAGGCTTGGGTGCGTTGGTGTTGGGACGGTTGTTGAGAGCTTGTAGGATGGTCGCTTGGAACTGCTGGAACTCGGCACGCGTGATGGGTGCCTCATTGTCCCTGGGATGTTGCCGACCTGCAGGGGAGTGTGGCCTTCTTCGGTAGTGCACGGGAGATTCTTTCCGACCCCTTCGATTAGGGGTCCTCCTATACTCCTGGCGGTGAAGGTACCGCTCATCCGGACGGTGCTGGCGGGAGGTTCCCTCTCGCTTCCGCTTCTCCTCCAGATGACGGCGAAGATCCACGTCCTTCTGCCGATTCTGAGGATTGTGTGAGGCCATGGAATCTGTAGAGGCATTGTGTATGGAGACGCGGTCTTGGTGGAGGGGTTGCTTTCCGCGGGAGCCCCCCGGACCGGCATTCTGAGGTCCGGTAGGAGCCTTCGGGGGTTGTTGATTCTGAAGGGGCTGATCTTGCTGAAGAGGGTCTTCCGTCTGAAGCGGAGGTCGTTCTTGCTGCGGAGCGGGTTGGACGGGGACTACCTCTTGCTGATCGGCGGGGTTGGGTCCACGGTTGGACCCTCTGGATCTTACTTTCCTAGGAGGCATGGCTGGAGAAGATCTGACCAACGGGAAGAGGAGGGGCTGCTATTCGTATGTTTCCCACAGACGGCGCCAATCTGTTGCCGCTAAATTCGGTGTGGGGGCAAACAGATGAATTTGTGAGTTCGAGGAAAACCTGAATAGCAAACACCTAACCTGTTCCGCCGGAGGTTGACCGTTGACTCCCGCCGTTAACCTGCAAAAAGTGCGAGACACCGGGGGGGATCCCGGCGACGCACCCTCCGACGCTCAAGTCAGTAACCAGAAATGATTATGAAAGAGCGTAAATTGAGAAAATACTGATTACCTCTCAAAGGAGATGGATGGGGGGTATTTATAGGCGTCTTAGGGACTGGTTTTAGGAATGTAATCCCCGTGATTAGATAAGGAATATTCCTCGTAATCAGATAAGGCATGTAATCTGATAAGGTATATTCCCTGCAATCAGTTAAGAAATTTAATCCCTAATCCCCAGTGAAAAGATAGATGTGAATCATGGCCGTTGATTTAGATCTAATCAGGGACCTTGATTGTATCTTGCTGGATCGGGCATGCAGCGGGTTGGAACCCGTACCCGGTTGACGTGGATCCGTTCATGAGTTATTGGGCTTTGAATAAAGACCCAGTTCCCATTTTAGACCCGTTTGTAGGCGAAATTACCGTTTTACCCCTGAGCTTTAAGATTCGTGTCCGATGTGAACGGTCCCGATTTGATCCTATTTTTAGCCATATCAATAATATATATTATTTTTTCATATATACTATTTTATATATACTATTATAATAATCTATAATAGTATATTATTATTATTATATATTACTATTATATATTATTATATATATTATTATATAATTTATTATTATTGTAATAAATTGTTTAATATATAATTATAATATATTATTATTAATATATATTATTATAATTATAATATGTTATTATATATATGTATATAATTAAATATGTTTATTATAATAAATTATTTCATATTATTATATAATATACAATTATTATAATATATTATTATTTTATATATACTATTTTATATATACTATTATTATATTATATTATTATTATACATATATTATTTTATTTTATTATTTTATATATACTATTTTATATATACTATTATTTCATATATACTATTTTATATATACTATTATAATAATCTATTATTATAATATATATTATTATTATTATAATATATATTATTATTATTATATATTACTATTATATATTATTATATATATTATTATATAATTTATTATTATTATAATAAGTTGTTTAATATATAATTTGAATATATTGTTATTACATATATATTATTATAATTATTATATATTATTATATATATGTATATTATTAAATATGTTTATTATAATAAAATATTTTATATTATTATATATCAGTATGTATGTATATGTCAGAGTATATATACTGTATACAGTATATACATACAATCAAACCTATACATACATTATACTCTCATTTTCAAAAAACTGTTTTCATAACAAATTATTACCAAACAGCTTTTACACTATTATTTTCAGAAAACTGTTTTCAGAAAACTGTTTTCAAAACAACAAACCAAACGCAACCTGACATTTCCAACGGCCTAGGCTATAAAATGCCGTTGTTTCAAACAACTTAGGCCATTATTTGGAAAAAAAATGTTCTAGGTTCATTCAACGAGTTGTCTGAAACAACGACGTTTTATAACTTAGGTCGTTGTTTCCAAATAACGGCCTAGGCTATAAAAGACCGTTGTTTCAAACAGCCTAGGTCATTGTTTGGAACAACGGCCTGGTTCATTCAACGGGCGAGGCTTGATCACGACATTTTGATTAAGATGAACTTGATCCAATGGTCAGCAATGCCGTTTGCACGGATTTGTGCAAAAAGGCCGTTTGCAATGAAGCATTACTCTTGTAGAAAACCATATCCACATCTTTTTTTGTAGTTTGACAGACTATGGGCCAAAAGTTGTTGCGGCTCATCATACTATTCACTGATACTGCTAATTTAGGCATAAACTAACCATTTTACCCTTGTAATGTTTAGTAAGGTTTCTGTAAAAAAAATTATGCATATAAATATTTTTGAAACTTTTGTATATTCATAATTAATGGACTTATTAGAAAATATTCTCGTTCTGTTCACCAATATTTAAAAAATATATATATTAAAGTTCCTCTAATACGTAATTAATCAATCGCGATCATTTTAGGTAAAACAAATCTAAAACTCTATAAACCACTACTTTATAGAGTTTGGACTGGGTTTTAGGTTGAACCGCACTACTTGTGGCAACGTGGCCTATAGTATGCCGAACTGCCAAAAATAAGATAAAAATAAATAAATAAATAAATAAATACTAGCAGAGTTTTAAAACTGGGTTAAGGTTTATTGAAACTTTTGCCCATAAAAAAGTAATAAATAAAATAAATTTATGCACGCATCGCAAAGACAGTACACGAACCTCAATGCCGGATAGAGGAGTCACGTGCTTAGCTTGCTCTCTTGCTTTATTTCTTCTGCTCCAAGCAGCACGAACGATCCTCCTCCTCCTCCTCCTTCTCAAAAATCAAAAACCTCAAATCAACAACAAAAACCCCAACTGTTCAATGGGTTCATTTTTCTCATCCCCCGATTCCGATGCCGAACCTTCACCACCCAATACCCAATCCGATAATCCGATTCCGAGTCAACAAAAAGAAGTAGAAACCCCTTCCCCTTCTGACCAGGTAACCTCGGATCCGAAAGCCCAAGAAAAGGAAAAAGAAGAGGAGGAAGAAGAAGAAGAAGAAGAAGGAGAATGTGGGTTTTGTTTATATATGAAGGGTGGCGGCTGCAAAGATGCGTTCGTGGAGTGGGAAAAGTGCCTTGATGAATCGAATAAGAAGAACGAAGACATTACTGAGAAATGCTTCGAGGCAACGGCTCAGTTGAAGAAGTGTATGGATGCTCATGCCGAGTACTACGAGCCCATTCTGAGGGCCGAGAAAGCAATGGAGGAGTCGGCTACAGCGGAAGGAGGACAAGAGTTGAAAGAGGAAGATGCAACGATTGAAGTGGAGGAGGTGGATGTGGAGTCGGTTCCGGAATCAAAGAGTTAGGGCATTGGGAGAGTTGAGGAGGTAATTTAGGATTTTTTGGAATAACTTTTAACTCCATTCAAACTTATACATATGCATAGATAGATATTATTATTGTTGGTGGAATGAACCATTAACTAGAACTAGTTGTTTCTCATGTTAGTTTGTTTACATGATTCAATTTGGAATTTGGACGAATTGATCGTTGTTTTATTATTCTACCGTCTATTGTTTAATTTTGTTATGATAGAAGTTATCAAAGTGTGTACCCCATAGAAATTGAGGTTGGCTAGTTTTTTTGTGTTCAGATAGATGGTAAGAGTGAACTAGTCCTCAGTAAGTTGTTTGGTGCAAGATTCTAGACGAGTGAACTATGAGCAAGAGACTGTTTACACAGGATCTCTTGTTTTTATGCGTATTGGTGCCTTAGGTAATGAGTCTAATGACATGGAATTGTTATTCTAGTTGTTGGTGCCGAGTGTGGTGAATTCATATCGATGTGCTTCTTCTGTGTTTGTCAACGCTTTGTCGTTTATGGTATCCGATTGCAATGGTATCTGTTTATGGCATGATTTTGTTTTGTGAAGCTGAGTCATATGAATGTTAGTATGCTACCGATATGGTATTTTTTTTCTTGAAGGCTTGAACTATGCAGTAGTAACACTACTTAAAACTGCATTCCGGAGTCTTGTAGTGAAAACAAAGGGAGCTGCCATCCTTGGAAAATAGGGTGCTTGCGGTACCTTCAAACTGCTTTTGATTTGATTTGTAGGCCAAAATTAATCTGGGCTCTGATCACCTTAGTTTCCTCAGCATAATTCCTGTTTGACTGATAGATTTCTTTATGTGCATCGCAATGAATTTGCACCTGAACTCTTGAAGACTATATCTTCAACATGCATATGTTATTTGTTTCCTTATGTAACTTTGGAAGATTAATTTGTCACCAAATTGTAAGAAATAAATGAACAAAGATTTTGTAAATTTTGCTTCAAGTAAATTTATACACAATACCCTTATCTTGTCTATCTCTAATATTATAATGGGAGAGTTGGGGTTGTTTTTTGTAGACATTTATTCAACCATCTAATCTCAACAATTCATTTTTTAAGTGGGAGTTATATTAACCATTCATTTACTCAACTGTTGTTAGTTACCATAATACCCTCAAAGTTCAAATTTATTTACGACATAAATATTTACAAAAAATGTCACTCATATAAAATAAAAGTTTGTAACACTAGGAGTAATTTGTAAAAAGTATATAATGAGTAAAGGAAGGTCTTATTATTTACTATATAAAATTTATTAATTAAAGTGTGCATCACATGTGCAGTTACCAGTCTTACATAATTAGAAACTATTGAGAGACTGACCATTTACCAATTGTATATTAGAAACCAAAGTTATTATCTTGTACTTAAATCTGTGTGAAATTTCTATAGCCTTTTTCCATCCAATCCTTGCGATGCTAGAATTATTTGCTGCCTTTAGCAAAATAAAACTGTTGCGTTAATGCATAACCCATACAGATTAGGTGAAATTTTCATTAAAGATGTATCATTTGGTTGTCAGTTCAGTTTTTTCTTTTCATATCATTTTTCACAATAATTAGTGCACAGCTATGGTAATGTCAAATGTGTATCGGTACAAGTCTATTTTCTGAATAAAAGTCGGAATTAGAACATGTACATCCTTCAGATTAATTGGTGTGCTTGAATTTTTGAATTCACTACTGCTACACACCTAATATGAGTTCTCTTGGAGTTTTAATTATTTGACTATAGGAATATGTTGCTTCTACCTACCCATTTTGTATGTTTGCCACGACTTGATATTCAATTATATAGCCATAATTATCTTTGATTTTTTACAATAGTCATCATTAAGTAATGTCATGTATTGCTGATTAAGTTTGAAAGGCTGAAATTTATGATAGTTACACCAACTGGTGTGTTTGATGTTTTGATAGCCTACAATATGAACTAAATAGGGCTGCAAACGAGCCGAATCAAGCCGAATACCTTGAGGCTCGAGCTCGGCTCGTTTATGTATTGAGCTCACTTTCAGGCTCGAGCTCGAGCTCGAGCTCGACACGAGCCGAGCTTTGACCGAGTTCGAGCTGAATACTCGCGAGCTTCTGCCTAAAACTCACGTACCTTCAAACTCGAGCTCGGCTCGTTTACGTATCGAGCTCGAGCTCGACTCGAGCTCGACACGAGCCGAGCTTTGACCGAGCTCGAGCCGAGTAGCTCGCGAATAGCTCGGTTCGTTTGCAGCCCTAGAACCAACCAAACAATAGCCAGTTCGTGCAGACCTCCATATGCACAGGCAACTCTATGTTTTCTTTCTTTGCACTTTGTAAAAAATTCACAAACAAAGAGTTTGAGAAAGTCACCCACATGAAGCTTTTGATGATCTTTTCTTTGCTTCTCATCAACTTTACTTTCTTTGGCTTCCTCAGTTGTCTTCTTAAACTAAGTGTAGGTTTTCAACCAGTGTATGTTTAATGTAAGATCTATATGTTGTTACAGTAATTTGGTTTGTTTACTTGATTATATATAGGTTAAGAGGCTTAGATAATAAATGAAAATTAACGAACTCAACGACCTTCATGGTCCTTAGAGTCAATTATATGACTCTGTTAAGAGAAGTAGGACTATAGATAATTCAGGATGTCATCTCCATGAAGCAATGTGAGGAGGAAAGGACGACTAATGTGCAATGAGCAGACCATTTCCTGATAGAGTTACTGAGACTTGTGTCATGAGGTGCATTTGGAGTCCTGGAGTCTGTTATGTAACTGTTGAGTAACGATGATTTTTTTCTTTTAATTTCTTCTATCCTGAACATCAATTGTTCATTAACCCCATTGTCTGAGTGGAAAGATTTCAAATGCTGATACTCCAGTTTCTTCTTATGAATCTATAAGATCATTATGTTGTGCAAAAGGGAAGGGATGTCCACAACACACTTTATTTGAATTGTAGATTACATGCGGACATTTGAAGTGGCCGACTCATGCTGTTAATCACTCAAGAATTTCTCAAAACACCTGAGTGGTTGTTTTAACTCGAAAACATCATCTGAGATTCTGTTTTTTTCTAGAATATTGAGATGAAATGCTGATTGAAATGGCAGTTTTGCTGATCATCTGGTTACAGGAGCATCCAGCTCATCTGAGATGAGGGTTGGCTTAATACTAGCTAGCATGCATTTGATTTGAATGAATATTGTTTACTCCTATCGGGTTTTGCTAAGCATGAATCTTTATGGCCTTTCCCATCGGTTTGAACGCCCTTTTCGTGGGCAGAAAACTTTAGGTACAAAGTCAGGATAATTTTTTGTGACATTTAAGTGAACGGGGAGTGTTGCAATCTGTAGGTTGTTCCATTGGAGTTAAATACCTACAGCTATCTTAACTTTCTAAGTAGAATAACTGAAGCTAGCCCCCGATTTCAGGGAAATCTCCCCTGAAAGCGTCACAGTGCTGGAGGCCAAGGAGTGGCAGTATTGCCTACCTGTTGTGGCTGCAACCATGTGCAGGGAGTCAGTCCCTATTAAGCAAGGAGACAGGCCGACCTCTGTGATGGGTCCTGTTTTCCATCTGGTCGTAAGAGCGTCCACAGTTCGTTTGCTAAAAAACCATATTATCCATAAAATAGCAATCCGTCATCTGCATTCGTTTGCTATTTATTCATATTTTTGCAAAATCGCTATAGGAGATCGTTATATTTGAGAGGCGATATGAGAATATGCATATTGTAGAGGACATGCATATTGTAGAGGAAGTTCCGTCCCTTGAAGTTCCGTCCCAAATAATTTTTTTTTTTTTTATATCGGACGGATCGTAAAGTTCCGTCTCAAATAAAAATTAATTTTTTTTTATATCGGACGGAACTTGAAGGTCCGTCCCAAATAAAAAAAATTAATTTTTTAATTAAATTTTGACCTTAGACGGAACTTCACCTCCCGTCCCATGAAATATTAAATATTTTGTGTTGGACGGAACTTTACCATCCGTCTAACTTCAAGTTCCATTTAATATACATAGGATTAATTATACTTAGACTTAGTTAAATATACTTAAATAATTAATTATGGGTTAATTTGGGGGTTATATTAATTAGTGGGCAATTTAGGGGGTAATTAAGTGGGTTTATGCTGGTTGAAAGTGACGGCTCCCCACGGATGGAACTTGAAGTTCCGTCCGATATTTTTTTTCTTTCAATTTGCCATATCTAAAGGCTAAATTTGAAAGTGACAGCTCCCTACGGTTATAGCATTTGATGACTGCAGAAACCCCACTTTGATATATCTAAAGGCTAAATTTGAAGGGAAAAAAAACCTTGAACTATGGCCTTTATGCAGAAAATCTCCATGATCTTTTTTTACGTCGAAAACCTCTGAAGTATGGTTGTTGCAAAAAATCCTCCTGAAGTGTTTCAAAAAACCACATCTAACTTTTCTACTTATATCAGATAACATCATTCATCTTTGCAAGTTGTTTCAAAAAACATCATACATCTTTCTCATTATTGTCAAAAACCTCCCTCAATGTTAGTAGAAGTTTCACGTTGGCGAGGTGGTTTTTTTGCAACAATACTTCAGGGGGGTTTTCTGCGTAAAAAAGATCGGGGGGGGGGGGGGGGGGGGTTCTGCATAGAGGTCATAGTTTTCGGGGTTTTTTTCCTTCCAAATTTAGTCATATCTAAAATATGCATTTTGCTATTTTTGACCTTTCACGACTGTGGAGTGGCGGAGCTTAGTGAGGGCCCGGGGGTGCCCGGGCCCCCTCCAGAATTTTCAAAAATCCCCTTCACACTATTGAAAATTTTATAAACCCTTCAAAAAAAAAATTTGATTTAACCTCCATGAAAACTAAGTTCTATTGTTTGGCCTCTTTAAAAATTATGAAAAAATCTCTATATTTTTACATGTAATCATAAAATTTTACCTTGGCCCTCCCATTAAAAAGTTTCTGGCTTCGCCCCTGAAGACCATATTTGGGGGTGATGAGATAACATAACTCCAAAATATATTTCAAACAGTTCAAAGTTTAAATAACTGAGGATTACCCATATCTCCATTAGCCTCCATTTACCTACACTAATATAGAAAAAAGAAAGTGCAAAGAAACATAACTATATAAATTTGATAAAAATAAAGCTAAACAGTCTAAACAGTCTTCGTATTTCATGCCTTTCTTTCTTCCAGCTAATCTTCTATTAGTGGCCCCCCTAAAGAAAACCTTCTCCTTCCCCATCGAAATCGTGTTGGGTACTTATAAAGCTTCCCATCCAATTCGTTTTGGGCACCTATAAAGCTTTGAATTTACTTTGGTGCACTTGGAAATCTGGTTATGATCTCCCTCTTTGGAATATAAAAGAGCATTATGCTTGGGTTGTAGCCTTCAAAGCTTCCGTAGTCAGGGTTCCCATGACGTCAAAATTTGGGATGAAGCTCAATGATTGGAACAAAGTCCATGGTCGGAACAGGAAGTCAGGGATGTTAGGATCTACACTAGTATAAGAGTTTGTAGAATGAGAAGACATGAAGCGGCAAGTGACAAAAGCACAACAGCAACCTGCGGAGTAGCAGTACAACTACTGTCGACGTGACAGTTGACTGTCATATCTGTTGAATTGATAGCCAACCATGTTTCTCTCTGGGTTGTTTGAGTCTCATTGCAGTCAACCGTCGAGTGCAGCAGTGTAATGTGTAGTAGTCGACCGCAACAGTGCATATGTTATATTAACGGGTCATGAGTTTGGATATGTTTTGGGCTGCTTTTTGTTTATCTTTTAGTGTTTACTTGTGGCTATAAATATAGATGTAAATTCTAGAGTTTAAAAGGTACATAACCGAGAGAACTTATGCAATGTGCCGTTAAATGTGAGAGAGAGATTAGAAAAAGATATGATTATTTTTTGTATTTCTTAAGTAAGAAGTATCAATTATCTCTGCATATTGTTTTGTTCTTGTGTTTGTGGTAGAATCTTGTTATTGGTGGATCAAGGTCTTTGTGTGCGTTGTGGGCATTATAAAGTCATATTAGGGCTTAGGGTTTCATGATGGCCGATAGCAAATTCAAGTCGAAAAATTCGATGGAAGATCTAGAGTAGGAAAGCAGTATTTCACATCTCAAAGGCAAAAACCACGAATGAGACAATGTAGATTCTCATGGATATGTATAATAAACTGTTGGCATCGAATCAAATTTATCACTTGAAGAAATTTGTTAACATAAAGTTTGGTGAAAGGGGTTCAGTAGTGTAATATGTGAACAATTAATGTATGATGTACAACCAATTGGAAGCTTCGGAATTGGGGTTTTCAGAGAGAGAGCGCATACATTGGTACTTTTGTATACTATATGTGACAATCATGATATGGTGAAACAGGCTATTACAGGGACTATAGCAGATTCGTCGACTCTGTAGGATGTTGTAAGCAGCATCATGGGCGATGAGGTGAAAATGAAGGGAAACAAAGAGTTTTCATTATCTTATAGTTATTCTGCACTTTTAGTTGAGAAGCGTGGGAGATCAAAGGGAAGCAGAAGAAGAAAGGACCAGAGAAGTGAGTTTGAGAGTGAATTTGAAGACATCAACCATTATCTTATAACCATTCTGCACTTTCACTTGAGAGGCATGAGAGATCAAAGGGAAGCAGAAGAAAAAAGGATCAGAGAAGTGGGTCCGAAAGTGAGTTTGAAGACAACGACCATGGTGGTAGACATGAGTATTAGTATTACCACAAGCGGGATCACATAATGTGTAGTTGTAAGGCTCTTATGAAGAAGTAAGAACCATCAAAGCAAGCCAATGTGGTGACCGATGATACAACTGGTGATGAGTTCTGTTTATAAGCATTGGTGGAGCTAGACACGCTAGATTGATGCATTGATTCAAGTGTTGTTTTTCAATGCACTTCGAGGAGGGATGTGTTTGAGGACTACACAAAGTGTTCTTTCGGATATGTGATCGTGGATAACGGTCAGTGGTGTCCTGTGATTGGAACTGGAACTGTTCGCTTGAAAGCTGATAATAGTAAGCCGATTGTCTTGCGGAAGACAAGTCATGTCTCAAACTTGAGAGAAAATCTTATCATGACGGGAAGACTTGACAAAGAGGGTTTTGTCGACTGCATTTGGTAGTGGATGGTGGTGTATAACTACAGTTTCAGAAGTGTTAGCAAGTGAAAAGTGTGAGGGGTCGATGTATTTGCTTACAGACGAGATGTGTCCTCCTGTAGTTGACTTTCAGTTGGAATCGAGATGTAGGTTATGTGGGGTACAACCAAGATTTAAGAGATGTGGGGCGGATGCAGAGGTTGTACATTTAGTGGGATTTGAAGACCATGGTGAGAAGGATCCAAGAAGATAGCAAGAGTTTGTTGCGGTAAGGGCTTTTTGTGATATGGAAAAAAAAAACTTTAAGTCGCTCTTGTGATGTTGAGAGCATTGGTATCGATATGCGGGGTAATGTCAATGAGTATGGCCGAGTTGATCACCGTGGGGTTGTAAGTGGTGTTTTGCAGTCTGCGGATATTGTGAAGGTGTTGTCCACAAAGGCTTCGAGTGCAGAGGGTGTCTTGGCTTTGAGAGGTTTTTCTAGTTTTAATGGAGAATCTGCGAATTAGGGAGTCTTGTGACACGAGATCCGACACAGTGGAAAGAGAGTGTTTCTCCGTTATTCGTGCCATATGCGATAGATGGTGGGGTATGTCTTTCATGAGGCTATGAAGGGTCTTTATGCCCTCCACGTGGTGGAGGGCCGTGGGGTGCTCTTCATATAAGTGAGGGGTACTCGGTCTTTTACAGGGAGTGGGAGGCTAGCAGAGGTAATGCCAGAAAACAGACAATCATTTTGAAATTTTGTGTATTTGGTTCAAGTGAGAGATTATTGGGATCTGTGAACTTAATATACTAGCACAAGAGTTTGGAGACGGAGAATACACAAAGCGGCAAGTGACAAAAGCACAACAACGAGCAGAGGAGCAACAGAACATACTTGACAGTCGATTGCCATATCTGTTGAATTGACAATCGATCGACGAGGAGTGCAGACGACCAGGTTTCTCTATGATTTGATTGGGTCTCATTGCAATTGATTGTTGAGTGGAGCAGTTGACCGCAACAGTGCAGATATTATATTAACGGGTCGCGGGTTTGATCTGTTTTGAGTCGATTTGTGTTTATTTTTTAGGGATTACATAGGGGCAATGAATTTAGATGTAAATCCTAGAGTTTGACTGGTATATAACTGAGAGAACTTCTTATGCCGAATGCCGTCAAAGGTGAAGGAGAGAGATTAGAGATCTCATTGTATCTTTGTATTTCTTGAGTAAGAAGTATTGAATATCTTTCTCTGTCATTTTGTTCTTGTGTTTATGTGATCTTGCGTTTGTGGTGGAAACTTGTTATTGATGCATCAAGATCTTTGTAAGCGTTGTGAGGACTACAGGGGATTATGCCTATAGTTGGTTGGAGCGAAGTCCAGGACCAAAAGGATATGGGACCAAGCCCAGAGTTGGTAGGAACGAAGTCCAGTGTTTGGGAATATGCCTAGAGCTGGTTGGCACAAATGGAAATTCCATTTCTGGATAGGGGAGCAGCTTTCCGTGCTGTTGGTCTCACCTCCACTTAGCTGTTTGTTTGCTCGGTGCAATAACTGGAAGTTGACTGGTGGAATGCTGGCGATGAGCTTGAGGGTTGCCCCTGGATCCTGAGTTGAAGATGCTCTCTCTGATATCTCCTTGGCGTCCCTTTTCCTCTCGATCTTTTGCCTTTTTGTTCTACTCTTTTTCTCTGAATTTCCACGTATGTCTCTCTGCATCTTCGACGGTGACAAAAGGGTATTTATAATTTATAGCTGGAGACTGGATATCACATTGGCCACATTTCCCGAGGAAGTGATCTCTATTTTTACTTCTTTAGACGGAGTCATTGGATGGCTCTCTGCTAAGTCTAGGAACAAAATCTCCTCAAATCCGTCAAGCAAGCGACAACAATTGCCAACGGTAAATATACCACCAGACGGCCTAGTAAATTGCCAATAACAAATATAAAGATTTGGTCAACATTCCCAATTGGATTTGGATTAATGTAGAAGTTGGAATACTTAGAAAATTAAAATTTCCATAAATAATTATATACACTAAAAAATGTTTGGCTGCATATACTGGGGAAAAAATCCGATCAGAAATTTTGTTTGGATGAAAGAAGATGGAAAGAGTTTAAGATAAGCCGAATGTAACAACTAAAAAAATATTAAATGAGTTTTCCACCGAATTCCATACTTTCAAAGGAAAAAAAACGTTTAAGTAAAAAATACATGACACATCATCAGGGCCAGCCCCAGTATGGAGGCGGGTAAGGCGGGCCCCCGCAGAATTTGCGATTTTTTGGGCTCCCAATTTTGAACTTCCCTTGTAAATATAGGCACGTATTTCGCGCGTAAAAAATATATATATGTTATTAGGGACCCCATTTTGGAAGTTCGCTAGGGCCCCCGGGAACTCAGGACCGGCTCTGCACATCATATGATTTTCCATTGTTTTTTCTCTACATCAAAATACAAAAAACGCATGAAAACTCGGTTCTCCACAATTTTCCTATATCTTACAGCAATCCAAATACTACTGAGAAAGTTCGTGGAAAGGTAAAAGAAAATATGTGAGACAATATTCTCAGAGAAGCAACTGCTTAGGGGTGATTTGGTTGGGGTTGTAAAATGTATTCAATCGAGATAATTACTATCTATATAATAAAACACAAAGAAAGCTATCAAGTGATTCTCATTTAATAAGTTTGAAATCAATGGTCCAGATCTAATCTCACAAAATATATTTTCCCGCCCAAAAGTTTTTCCCCAAAACTCGAATTCAAATCCCAAAAAACAACTCCTTTATTTATTTCTCTCTCTCTATCTCTCATTCTCTCTTTATTTACTCAGAAATTTATAATTTCATATTTTAGGTTTGTAAATTTTTATAATTTTTATGCATTTTTATTGCTCATGTTACACTGCAAATAGCAAATATCTCATCAACATTGAAATTTCATCATTTTCCACACTCAAAGTTCTAAGAATTTGGATTTTACACCCCCATTTATAATTATTTTTCAACATATACTAATGGAAACATGGACTTTTATTTACAACTAATTATTGTTTTACCATTCAAACTTGAGCTACATAATTGTTGTTTTACTGTTTACAAGACTTTCATATGTTGTACCGTTCCGAAGACGTGCCGTAGGTGCGTGCCCACGAACAAATCTAGTTTTAAAATAAGTTCTAAAAAAATTATTTGTTTGAATATAGTTCTACATTAATGTAAAATAAAAAAAGAGAGAAATTTTAAAAAGTTATAAAAATCGTTATAAAAAAGTACTTGGAGTTATTTCATTGAATAATGTAAAGAGAGAAAAAAGATAAATCAATTTACGATCTCATAAATAGTGATTTTCCTCTCTTTTTTGTTGGAAAACAAAATAGTAAAAAAAATGCTTGAAAACCAAAATCAACCCCTTTAACCTCTAAACATTACTATAAACAGTGTTTAGACATTAATTTCCAATAGTGTTCTGTCCTTAGAGCATCCACAGTCGTTTGCTATTTATCCACTTTATGTATTTTTCTGTATATATTTTTTAGCAAACGAATCGCTACAGTTGTTTGCTATTTATGCATATTTTGACGATTTCACAACAGTAGATGTCTATATATAAGAGCGGATATAAGAAAAATGCATATTATACTGGATGGATCTTCAGTCCCACGAAAACAAAAAAAGTTTCCGCTACAAAAATTGCAAAAAATCCTATTTCCCCCCAGATCCGTCCAGTGAAGGAGGGGCCAAATTTTTTTCAAATAAAAAATGGTTATAATTATTAAAAAATTCAAAAATATATTTAAAAATCATGGGATGGATCCGTCCAATCTTAAATTTATTTTTTTGCTATATTATAGAGTTGCCCTTACCAAACCACCCCTTGAACTTTTCAAATTTTCTTATTAGCACAAGGCCTTTGACAAAATTTTAGAAGCGGATATAATTGCATTCAATGCGCTTCGGTCATCCTAAGAAGCACCACTCAAACTTTCAAATTTCAATGCATTTCAATGCATAGGATGACTTCATATCAAACTAGGTTAAATTTATAGCTTAGCTAAAATAATACTCCATCTACCAAAAATACGTACTCTGATGATGTCTTTAGGTGCTAATTTTATACTTCAACCGAGCAAACAATACAAACTGAAACTAAAGATGCATGTTCTTCAATAAGAAGAACTATAAATAAAGAGTAAGGGAATAAAATAACCACCAGTACACAATGTCAAATAAATATTTGTCCGCTTGCATTCTAACCAAAAAATAGTTCACATGCAAAAACTGGGTCAAAATTAACAACCACAATGAAAAAGACTCCGATATTCGATTGAACATAGTGAAATTTCTAAACAAGTACAGATGAATCATTCGATCTATTTCTCACTGGTCACCAGGGAGAGTTTTGATGATGTCTGAATCACCTGCAAAAGAAGATACATGAATGTAAGTATATAGGCCGAGAACTAGACAAAAAAGAAAGATAAATATCAATGGATACAAGAACAAACCTGGATCGATAATGCTGAGGCAGCAGACTCGATAGTATTTGCCACATGCTGTTCCAAGATCAACATTATCTGTGTTCAGGCAAAAAGATTAAGTTAAACAAAAATCAATATGAACATTTAAAAAGTGGACAAAGCTACTTGTAACGTTGAATACTTTGAGAAATATCGGAACTTTATGGGGTTTGACATCACATGTAAACAGTACACAGCAACACCCCCACAACTCCAGTGAGATTTAACTAATTTGACCACCATATAAAACTTTCACCAGTCAATCGAAGTAACAAGCATTGTCATATGCTAACAGTATGTTGAATAGTACATGCAAACTATACAATAAGGCAAACTTATGGCAAATAATGACAACATGTCCGTAAGTAGGTTTGCTCTCCACATTAAAAGAAAGGATGAATGAACTATTGGCACCAAAAGTTAGTGTTAATTACCTATACACACCTAAAGTGAAAATAATACCCCACTAGCACCCAAACTTTTATCATTTGGACCTAAAGGCCTCCGTCGTCTACTTCTCAGTTAAATTAGTGAAATATTTCAGAAATATATCACTTAACGGGTTAAAACCCATTAAGAGGCATTGTAAATGACCAAAATACCCTCCATATTTCATTCTCTCATTTCTTTCTCCTAAACTTGTCCTCCTTCTCTTTCTTCGAAACCCTTGCCCCCGAAGCTCCACCTCAGCACCGCTCTCACCACTCTCACCACTGCCGCCATTCACCACCGCAAGTCTGCATCTCGCCATTCACCACTGCGCCATTCTCCATCTCCATCTCGTGCTCGCGACATCCCCCTAAATCCCCAAACCCTAGCTTCTTTGTCTTCTTCGTCTCTTGAAATTCAACCCCCAAATTCAACCCTAGCCCCACCTGGGCTCTCCCCGACACCCCCCCTTCGCCGTCAAGATGACGCCCTTCTTCGCCTTTGCTCTTGATGCCCCCGACGCCCCTGATTCCTCTCTACTTGCTTTTAAGCTTTTGGTTCAGTTTCTTGCAATTTATTTTGATTGTGTCTAAGGCAATGATGAGTCACAGTTGGATATAAGTTGGTTCTTGCAATTTCAGACTTAAAAAATAGGTCTAACATCTCCATTAAAGGATAAGGGATTTGAATATTATGTTACCTGTTTTATTTAGAAAAAAGAACGGTTATAAATACACTGAGAGGTAATCTTGTAGGTTTTGGAGAAGAAACAAGTGTAATCTATTTGGAAGGGAGATTCATCCTATGGTGATACACCGATACTAGTGGCACGAGTTATAAGAGCAGATTAATTTGCTTTCGTCAATTATCTGCTTTTATGAATGAATGAATATGAAGTATCTGCTTTTATGAATAATAGATACATCCATGATCATTTAAATATCAATTATCTACTTTTTACCTGCTTCTTTGGTTCTTACCTTGTTCTTTGGTTCTCGTAAAAGTATTACCTGGTTCTTTGGTTCTCTGGAGCATTACACTGATCTTATGACAATGAATTACTTGACAACGAATTATTCTGGAGCATTCCCTGATCTCTATGCTTATATGCTTATATGCTTAAACAGTCTGAGCCTGCTGGTATGCTATGCTATGCTGACTTAAATGCCAGTTACTTATATGCTATGCTATGCTTATATGGTTATATGCATTGCCACTCTTAAACAGTCTAGTACTTGCTATGCTTATATGCATTGAAAGTTATTAACTACTGTATTTGATTCATTATGGAAGTATGGAACATGAATTTACGTTGAGCTGCATTTCAAAATATATCAACAAATATAGGATGTAATTACATCCCAAATTAATAATGGGGTTATTGCATAGCTTATTCAACATATATTCTGTTTTTGTTCTATTAAACTTGTTAACAGAAAACTATACTCCATCAAATTCTGTTGTAGGTTAAATGGTTGATGAGCAGTTCATGAGTAAAGTAAGTCAATCATTCCTATTACTCAATTGTGAAATTAATATCTGTCATGGAACCTGGACTTGATACTTCCGGTTACTCAATTGTAAATTTCAATATGAGGGTTATTTTTTGCATTTGAACTAGTTGGCATGGCATTTCAATGCAGCCCTAGTGACACCATTTTTTTATCTCTTTGTTGAACTAATGCTTGAATATTTGGCAAATTTGATAAATCCTTGCTGAAAGTTCTGTTCTCAGCCTACCAGTAATTGTTCCATGTATTGTTTAGTTTCATGTACATACAAATACAAATACATGATTATTTGTGAAACTGTTTTTTGTTGTTGGCGGCAACAGCAGAAGAAGCAGCAACAGCTGGCTGCATTATGTGATATCGATAGTGTAATTGTTTTGTGTTATGTAATTGTTTCACGTTATATAATATTGATTGTGCATTTGAAGTATACAAAATAGTTATGCATTTAGGATTGTATCTATATTCTCCAGTTCTTTCTTTGCTATTTGTTGGATACTTATGATCTAGAGATGAAACTTTATCGCAATAAACTCTTTGCTCTATGTTAGCTCTGAATATTTGTTTGTTCTTGATGTTATGATATACTGATATATATGATGATTAAAGATTTGTTGTTCTGAACAAACTATGACCTCTATTAAGGATTTAGAGAACAAAATTTCTAAAAATTTTTGAAGGATTTTTGGTACAGTTGGCACTCTCAGTTGCATAAATAGATACTCAATTTTGAAGGACTTTTTGTTCTATTTTTCAATTAATGTTGAAGAAATTGTAAAGGCATTTTAAAGGAATTTTTAAGGTAATTTTAAAGGAAATTTTAATTAGTTTTTAAAGAAAATTAAAAGGATATTTAATGGAATTTTCAAAGTTAATTTAAAGGAATTTATAAGGAATTAAAAATGAATTTTAAGGAATTTTAAGGAATTTTATAGAATTTAAAGGATTTTTTAAGGAATTATTAAGGCATGGGGGGAAAAAAGTAATTTCACCCCCTAACTATTAAAAAACTAACAGAATTGGTTGGCAGGTGCCTATAGGTCCAATTTTAAAAAGTTTAGATCTATTGGGGTATTATTAAGGCATGGGGGTAAAAAAGTAATTTTACTCCTTAACTGTTAAAAAAAACTAACATAATTTGTTGGCAGGTGCTTATAGGTCCAATTTAAAAAAGTTTGGATACTATTAGGGTATTACCGTCACTTCAGGTGTGTTCCAGGTATTACCATAACTTTTAGGTGCCGATAGGTCCTTCACCCTAAAAGAAAATACAAGAGAATGTCACTAATCTACAGTTGCGACAACTAACCTTCTGAACAGATCTAATCACCTCAGGTGGCATCAAACCTCCGGAGGAGCGAAGTCCCACTAAATAAAAATGGCATATTTGCTGCACCATCTAAGTGAGACTTATTGCCTAGAGTAACCAAAGACACCAACAAGGCCAACAGTTTGCACCATCTAGGCAGGTAATTAACACCCACATAAAATTGATGCTTCTCAATTCTTTAAGAACAATGTGCCTTAATATGATACAAGTAAAATGCCACTAGTAAAGAGAGGCCCCCACAATCCCTTCTATCCTAATATTTCACTGACTTCTCCCAGTTCACTTAACATGTGGACAAATTAGTTAAATCTGTAAAATTCAACTTCAGCCCAAAGCTAAAAAATATTGAAACGGACGCAAAACATCATTTAAAATCAACTAACTGATGAGGGTCATTGTGAAACTGTGAGGGTTAGCCGTTAGCAAGAGGATAAACAAACGTCTAATTCTGAATCTCCACATAGCTATACTAAATATAGCATAAATTTGTATTGTATCTGTGGCTGCAAACTACCTTTGAAGCATACATTTATAGCTGATTGGCCACCATACTTTAGTACAAGCAATCCTATTAGTTAACTAAAATTGGACAGGGTGAACAAGATCTTGTCCCAAAAAGACAATTTCCAAAACTGTAAGTTATCCAGCATCCCTAAGAGTTTGATATCTAAAATGACCAGCAAGCTCTCAGTTCCATGAATTTATTTCAATTCTATAATCAGGCAACTAACCAAATACCTAAAAGAAACCTTTGTGAACTGGAGATGCAAAACAAAATCAAGAAGAGAAGAAATGAAAAAAACAATCTCTATTAGTTTAAGCACTTCTGTAAGGTCTACTTGATGCAACTGAAATACATATACTATGGTATCATAACCATGACCGGAAATGATGTGGTAAAAAGTTGAGTCAAGGTGTATAAAAGGTGCTTACTTCCATTAAAGTGGTGAACTCCAACCTTAGCCAACATAGCATAGTACTCAATCAAAGACTTGCGCAAGGGAGGGCAGTTGTTTGCAATAATAATCAATTTCCCTAAAGAAATGAAGCCACCAAACTATGAGATCTCAAGGATAATAAAGCAATACCAAACAAATAAATAAGCAAAAAATAATGAACATGGAATGAGAACCCAACACAAAATACAGAAAAGCCAAAAAATGTAATGGCAACGGATCAATCAGAACCATCAAACAATAAAGATCTAGTTTTTTTTCTCAGTCGTGCAAACACCTTGTAAGATCATTTCATATCCTCTGAATATTTCAAGCGACTGGAGAATATTTTGATTATATATAACAAACAGCACAAGCTGCCAGAGTAAAAACTGGATGCTTGAAACTTCACATGGGACAAAATATAATTTGAATATAATGGGGGTACTTCTATGTCACAAATTCTAGTAATCAAAAATTCAAAATAGCAATATAGAATTTGTGTAAGACATAAGTTTAAGGTATTAAAGTGGAAATTTTTCCTATAAAATCATGCACGTGTGCAAGTATCAAGCTTGGTTTACATGTCCAACTGCTATAGAAATTGGCTTCGGCTGTCCTAAGGATATTAGGGACCCTTTAATGACAGAAGTTTCAGTAATTAAAATTTGCTAGTTTACATAAGTTCTTAGTTTGAGAAGCAAAGCCAGAAATTTTTTCTCAAATTTCATGCACAGTTACCAGTATGAACTTATGTTTACTTGCACAGCTACTTGGGCCCTGTTTGGGAACAAAGTTTAGATAACCAAAATTATCTTAACTTTGGTAGTCATAACATAACTCCTACTTCCATTTTAAAATTATCTTCAAAGTTAAGATAAATTAGATGAGTGTAGTTTAGAAAACTATGGTTATCTCATCTTTTAGGGTAAGATAACTGTAGTTATTTTAATTCCAAAATGAGTCCCTTAACAGTATTTTTTTTTAATTACTAGAGATAACTCAAGTTATCCTAACTTAACTTTGTTCTCAAAATAGCATGAGCGGTTCGACCCTAAAATGATTCGGCCTCGTCCCTTTAATGAAAATAGGAGATTGTAACATAAAAACACTTGCTAATTCGTCCACCATCTTTAAGCGAGAGGGAGGATATGGGTTTATGCCCATTTACTTCTAACCTCAACTATACTCCATACTCTAAACAAGGTCAACAAGCTTATCCCTAATCTAACTTCGGTCAAGATTAAACCATTGGATTTTAACCCAAATCGGGTTTGCAGCTAACCCGATACCCGTAAAATCCTCAAGAAAATACACTACTAAAATTCCCCTAACAAACAAATAATTGACTTGAAATCGTAGCTCCTAACATGGATTAGTTTGAATCGTGTTCGTTGTTAAAAAAATGTAAAGAAGTATTAATAATATGCAAAATCTTTAATTAAAAAAGATAGTACCTTTGGAGCTCCTGAGGGATCGGAGAACGGTCTTGAAACCGAGCGTGTACTTGCCGCTCTTCATCACCAACGCCAGCCTGTTGTTTATGCTCTCCGTCGTCTTCTTCTGTTACATTTCAATATATAAACAAAATAATTATGAGAAGAAAAAAATCAACGGAAAGTACAGATCTAATCGAACAGAGATTAGAGAGAGAGGGAGAGTGACGGCACCGTCTTCTTGGTGGGCGCCATTGGGGCTGAGGATGAGGAGGAGAAACCCTAGAGCTAAAGCGGCGGCGGCGAACAAAATGAACGATTTAGTGGAAAGTGGAAACCCTAGAAGGTTTTATTATCGCAACGATTTGATATAGGTTTCACATTTTACCGAATTACCCTTTCCGGGTTTCTGATTATGGATCCAATTTTAGGGTCGGGTCTGATTCGGGTCGTAAACTAGAGGATCCATTTGCGGGTTTACCGAAGATATATTGTTGATTTCGCTTGGCGATTCAAGCGACTAGTATAATTTACGTGCGATATACGTATATAAAAAATAAAGTTATCAAATTAAATGAATATATATCGAATAAGAAAAAAACAATTTATATTTGAATATTTTGATTTGAACTACATATGTGGTGCTCATTTAGATTTTTTGAATATAGTTTGAACGTATATTTTACGTGTTTATATAATAACAAAGTCATGAATTGTTTGTTACAAACCCTAACTCTCCTATTAAAATGTTAGAGACAACTCCAGTATGTTTGCATCTAAAATGGTGAAAGAATAATATTCGATAAGCTATTGTATGAGTCATGATTATTTGAATGCAAATAAATGCATGGAAAATATTTGCATCCATTTTTATGCGTATATGTTGGGGAGTCTATGAGAATTGAGATGACGTTGCATCACAATGACCTCTGTATATATATTTCTGGAGTCAAATAGATGTCTTCATGTTTTTTTTTAAGGGAAAAGGTGGAATAAGGCCACCATGTTTCATTAATAAGAGTTTAACGAAACAAACCCAGAGTACTGGGCCCAAATACAAACTACAGACATATAATAAACATGCATGAAGCAACATGAGTACAAACAACAACTCCCTCCAACAACCCTAGAGGGTGGGCCGACAAACCAGCTCGGTCCAGCAAAATTGTGAGTACGTCAACTTAGCTTCGTACAGTGCCTCCATAACACATGCACACCCGCCTGAAACAAGTCGGGCAGGATTTTATCACCCGCCGCTCTCTTCATTCACCTCGCTGCTCCCTTCATTCACCTCGCTGGGGGGACCCCATCTTTGGGCCCAAGCCCCGCAGATCGAAACTGATCCCACGGCACATGCACAACTATCGCAACCTCCCACCAACTCCACCACTCATCCTACAAATATGTCAGCCGCTCCTACAGCCGCTACCAAAGAGATAGCCGTGAAGAGGATACCTTCACCTCTCACACGATAGCGCTTTTCTCCGGCGATTTCTCACCAAACAGCTATCTCGCTCACCCCATCTAACACCACCCTCCAGAAGAGAGCTGTGTAGAGGATCCCTTACCTCTCCCACGCTCAAGCTCTCTTCGGCGATTTCTCACCACACAGACTTATCTCGCCTCATGTAACACCCCGAATTTCAAATAAGGATAAATTCGAGATTTCACAGGATCTTTACTTCACTTCGTACAATTTTACAAGGAATTTAAAACTTTTCATTCACAATACATCAGAGTTCAATTACAACTTGGTTTTGCACAGCGGAAGAATGAAATTTACAATAAAACATTTACAACATCTTTAAAATAACACAGCTCCAGCATATCCACTTTATAGCTTCATGAATGGTCCATTACCTGCATGTCAATCTGTGGGCACGTCAGTTATTTACAACTGACGAAATGTTATACACGGCTATCCTCTCTATGCCGGGAATAGTATAACGATCTCATACTTTAACAAATCACAAAAAGGTTGAATGAATAAGTAAAGTGTCAAAAGTGATTATTCTAAACATAAGTGTATGTCATGCCTTAATGCCTAATGCACACATTTCTATACTAGGATGACACTAATGCACACTTGTTCGGATTCTATGCATCCCATACTACATAGGTCCGAGGGCAAGCGCCTACGTTCTCCACAATAAAGGGCTCGATCCCTCGCCATGAAAGCTATCCGGTAGCAAAACAAAGTTCAGACTATTCCACGAATGTGAATCCCAGCCTTGGAGTCCACCAACAGCTGTTATAACAGATTCCACATCATACGAACCGTCCCGTATGTGACCCTCTAGCCCAGTATATATATATATATACATTGGAGACGGTAAACACAAAAATCCATCCGTCCGACTACTCAAGATCTTGGAGTCCACCGCCGACCCGTCCTCATAGTCCCGGATTAAAATATAATAATCCGTCTCCCACAGGGCAACCTCAGTCCACCAACTGGGTCTATAGTCTTGGAGTCCACCGCCGACTATATAGAGCACCCCACTTACGTTTCCCTAAGTTTACTACATCTTCACTTATGTGCCTAAATTTTCCTAAGTTCAAGACATGAATAATTTCCATTCAAAGAATTAGTTTTTCCTCCTACCGGTCTTAATCAACAAATACGAGATGGCTCCTTAGCCATATCTCCAAATCATTTCTCAATTCTTTTCTTTCAATAATGCCGGTACCGAGGTCTTACTAACTCAAAGTCATAAGCTTTCATGTACAAGAAGCATGGGTACATATACCCTTTAATAATCATGTCTTAACTTATTATATTCATGTCTCTAACTTATCCATACTTTAATCAATGTCTCATCTTTGCATCACTCATGATTCATTCGTTCACAATCTTTGAAAACAATAATTCTTTTCATGACATAAATCTATCACTTTAAGTCTCTTTAGCAACTTAAGCACATATAATATATCTCAACCACATTAACCTTTCTTAAACAAAATTTAGAGTATAACCTTTTCAAAAGAAAAATCATTTCACACAATGATAAATCTCATACTCTTTAATAATTAAAATCTTAAGTCAGAAACTCATTATCCAATTTGAGCATGTATACTAATCAAGTATTCAATTTAAAAGAAATAATCTCCTTGAGACAATTTATTCTCATACCAACACTTTACTTTTCTTCTAAAAATCTAAATTATGCTCTTAATTAATCTCTACTTCTCTACTATTATAACGGGAGAAGGCCTTAATGTATTTTGTCCTCAACCCAAATAATTACAGAGCTGATCCACTTTCGAAATTATTTACCAAACTGGTCCACTTTTGAAATTATTTACCAAACTGGTCCACTTTTGAACTTATTTACCAAACTGGTCCACGTTCGAAAATATTTACCCGACTGACCCATAACAGTTTTTTTTTCTTTTTACCTAAAAATCGTTTATCCAAAGATCCAACACTTTATGATATTGAAATAAACTTTCTCTTGACTGAGATAAATTTTAAAAACAGTAGCAAATCTCATTTCAAACTCTTTTTAAAATATGTATTTCTATTTTTAAATAATTCCCCTTCTCATTCTAAATATAGATTTTGCATTTTTCTCAAAAAAAACTTGATTTCTAAGAGTTTTATTCATGAAGACTAGTTTATGTCCACCATCAAACTAATTGAATTTTGGTAATAAAGATAAACATGTCTCTTAATCATCAAGGATAATTCTTTTATGAAGAATTATATTTTTACATAACAACATGCAATAGTAGATATATTTTGTAGTAATAATCTAATTCATCTTTCTTTCTTTCTTCATTTGACTCATCATGGTATCAAGCATAATTTTAGTATAACAATATTACACATGAATCGTATATTCAACACATACAAATTTCCTAAGCATATTAACATGATTCTTAGTATTAATTTATGTTGTCAAAATTCTTCTTTCTCCTTAATATGGTGACAATTGGTTACTTAATCACAACAAGATTTCTTCATTCATGGTAGACTATATTAACATGGATTTTGTTTACAAACATCATATCATGTTCAATCTACACTACACATTTATAAATTTTAAGCATGCATTCTCTCCATTAGAAAGTAAGAAATCACCCACTAACACAATGTTAATCTATTTGTCAACATAGCATGATTCACTATTAATCTCACCACAATCATAGTATAGTTATTCTATTTTATCAACTCAAAACTACTCATTCATTTTTTTTTTATTAGCATGTACATTCTAAAAAATTTAGAAAGTAGGAGAACACCCACCTTTTGTGAAGCTTGAAAAGAAAAGAGAACACCACTTCTAGCTCCAAAGATTCCTAGCTCCTAGTAAGGCTTCTCCTCCTAGCAATTTCTCCTTTCCAAGCAAGAGATTCTCCAAGCACAATAACTTTCTTACTCTCTTTCTTTTTCTTCCTTTCTTTCTTTTTCTTACACTCTTTTCTTTCTCTCTTGTTTCTCTTGTTTATTTTATTTTTGGTGTGAAAAAGAATGAGAAATGGGTTGCTATTTGTAGGACAATGCTAGGGACTATATTGCAAAATCTCCCACCTAATAACTTTTCATTTTAATTCTCTTTTTAATTCTCACCTCTTCATATTTTTAACTCCTAAAACTCCCAACCTCTCATCTCCCCACTCTCCATGAACTTAACCACTCCATTAATCCCCTCTCCTAGCCCACAAAATGGTCCAAATACATTTGTGTGTGCATGCATACATGCACAAACAAATATGAACACATTTCTATAACTCAAAAATGTGTACTAATATTGTAACTTGTCATGTATAACTTAATTTGTGATTTTAATAATGGGCTTGCTACATGGGCTCATTTCTAATTAATTAGTTTGATTATCTAGTGGGCTTGCTACATGGGCTCATTTTATTCAACTAATTTAATTATCCTAGTGGGCTCTCTTTTTAATTAGTCTATTGGGCTAGAATTTAACTTTAAGTCCATGGATCAAAAGAAAGGCTAAATAAAACTAATGCATGCTAAAAATAGTAAAATGAGAGTAGCAAAATGAGAATAAAAATTTGCACGTGCACCATACGTGCAAAAATTGAAAAATGCATTTTAATCAAAACAAGGGGAAAATAAATTTTCGTTTTATAAAATAGATTTAAATACATAAAAATAAATAATTTAAACCTATAGAAAAATATTATACGTAGTGGTGGAAACACGTGCATCAAAACACGTAAAAAGCACGTAAAATACAAGATTGAAATTTGATATTTTGTTGACTCCAAATAGTGTAAAAATCAAAAAAGGAAAATGCATAAATAGTTGTCAATCAAAATACGTGATGAAAACACGTTACAAAATATACGTGCGTAACACACAGGGGCAAAATTGTAATTTCAATTTTGCGGGGTGTTACACCTCATACTCCCAATCCAAGGGAAGAGGCGCGCTGTCACGAGGCAGTGGCCTAAACAGGAGGAAGCTCAATAGCCAGATAGTAGGCGCTGTGGAAACTGCACCGACGACATCGTAGGACACACCCGACCAACCACACCCCCAACCCCCACACCCCTTCACCCCCAACATACCGACTTCACACCTCACGGAAGGACCGCATCTTTGGGCCCGAACTCCACAAATGTGGAAGACAACTTAACTCCCGGCATCTATCATGGAGGGATCCCAATTCGAGTCAAACCCCTCAATCGCACACAACCACAAGCTTCCAACCCCCAACCACAGCAAAAGCATTGGCAAAAGCCCCCAACCACAGCATAAGATCTAGGAAATTGTGTGTGTGTGTGTGTGGGGGGGGGGGGGGGGGGGGGGAGGGGGGGGGGGGGGGGGGGGGGGGGGGGGCACCACTGGATGTAGAATTGTTGAATCGACAACTCTACCTCTTCAAATACAATTCTACTTCAGGGAACAATTTAAGCAGTAACTGCTTCCTCTTTTGATGAAAGTTGGTTCTGAATGTGTTGTGGAACAACATCGAACTGGGCAAGCTGCATTACATAAGAAGCATGCCCTTTCGTCATCCCACGAAGAGTGCTCACATATTGAAACATTTCTGCCAGTGGAACCAAAGCATCAACCACCTTAAGGCCTCCAGGCTTGTCCCCGAAACTGTTGATCTGACCTCTTCTCGAACTCAAATCACCAATAACATCACCCAAATGCTCTTTGGGGTAACCACTTCAACCTTCATAATAGGCTCCAACAATCTTGGAGCTACCTTTTTGATTCCTGCCCTGAAAGCACCTCGAGCTGCCCTGAAAGCACTTCAACCTTCATAATAAATTTCGCCGACTGGATGCGCCGCCCGCTGGATGTGCCGCTCGCTGGACGCGCCGCCTCGTCGATTGCTCCGCCTGAGCTGCGATGGAGACCGCGGAGCGTCGGAAGGTCGGGGCTGGAGATTCTAGGCGATGGATCTTCACCGGCGAATTGGTGGGCCCCATTGTCGTTCAGGAAAGGTTCGCGACGGGGAAAGGAGCAGTGGAATGGTGGCCACGATAGGGCGTGGAGTAGAGGTAGGGGGGGACGACGGGGAGGGGGGGCGGCGGCGCTGAGAGCTAGCCGCCGCCGCCCCTAAAGATTAGATCTAGGGTTTTCAAAGTTCCCTAGGAATTTCAAATTTTGAATTTTGAAGTGGATGGTTTGATGGGGGCTGTTCTTCATTCTTTCCTTATTTTCTTGCTCTCACTTCCTTGCTTTTGTTGCATTATTTTGCATGCAAACAAATTTGTGGTATGGGAGTATTGAATGGGTTCTAAAATGATGAAAACGGTAAGGGAAATTAGTCGGAAGGAATTCTGAAAAAAATGTAAGATGACTTTTAAATTAAGGTGCTTTCAAACACGAATTATGACAATTTTACAATCCATTCGATTTTTATTGAAACTGTCACATACACACACACTCCTAGTGGGAGTGAGAAATTATTCAATATAAATTTAAAGTAATTTATTTTAGTTGTTTTATTATTATAGGAACTATGAAAAATTACCATGTTCATCATTTATCATGGTTTGAGGTATGATTTAGATAAATGATTAGATACTATAAATTATAGTATAGTTGAATTTCAAAGTTAAGGTAAATAATTTCTAATCTCTAATATTATAATTTGTAATATATCTCTAATCTCTAATATTATAATGGGAGAAGACGTTAGTGTCATCAGTAAATTTGTAAATCTACCAACGTGTGTATTGTACGTGCATAAATAATATGAAGGAGGTCTCAGATTCGAATACTTACAACGTCAGATTTTTTACTTTAATTTTTTAAAATATATTAATTGTGCGTCACACGTATAATTTATCTATCTATTTATAACTAGTAATTTACACGTGAGTATGAGTTTGAACCTGAAACATTTTTTATATTAGTTATATACGTGTGTTGCACATGTTGGTAGATTTACAGATGACACTAAGGCCTTCTCCCATTATAGCATTAGAGATATAATATATAATAATTATTAGAATGGAAGAGTTGGAGTTGTAAATCTACCTACTTACGTGCAGCACACGTGCAACTCAAACTCTCCCATTATAGACTTCACATTTACTTTTAAAAATATATAATCCTATTTATCAAGACATGCATCACACGTGTAAATCAGAGTTCTTACTTTAATTATTTTAAAAAAAATTAATACGTGCATCGCACATGTATATTACTAGTAATCTCTAATCTTTATAATAATAATAATATCTCTAATAATATAATGGGAGAAAGCCTTAGTGTCATTTGTAAATATTTTGTCATTCTACCAACCCGTGCAATGCACGTGCATAACTATTATAAAGGAGGTCCTAGGTTCAAATCAAGACTACGTCTAAATTTTTATTTTAAAAAACTATATTTATTAAAACGTGCATCGCACGTGCATGTGCAACGCACGTGCATAACTAATATAAAGGAGGTCTTCGGTTCAAATCCTCCTTTACGTTAGAGTTTTTTTTTTGAAATTATTCAAACGTGCATCACACGTGTAAAAGTTATATTTTTTGTTTATTCTTCACTAATCTCTAATCTCTAATAATCTATACTATAATGGGAGAAGGGGTTAGTGTCATTTGTCATTGACTGTCATTTTGTCAACACGTGCAGCGCACGTGTTGGTGGATTTTTTTTTTGTCCTTTTCATTCCCAATATTTCCCACGTGCAGCGCACGTGTATAATACTAGATTTTTTTGGTCATTTTCATTCCCCTCCCCATTTTCTTCACGTGCAACGCACGTGTATAATACTAGTAATATTATAATGGGAGAAGGCCTTAGTGTCTTTTGTCATTTTGTCATTCAACCAACATGTGCAACGCACGTATATAACTAATATAAAGGAGGTTTCCAATTCAAATTCTCCATACGTCAGAGTTTTGTTTTTTTTAAAGAAATTATTAAAACGTGCATCACATGTGTAAATCCTATATAACTGGAGTTAACTCTCCCATTATAGACTTCACATTTACTTTTAAAAATATATAATCCTATTTATTAAGACATTCATCACACTTGTAAATCAGAGTTCTTACTTTAATTATTTAAAAAATAATAATACATGCATCACACGTGTATATTACTAGTAATAATAATAGTAATAATAATAATAATAATAATAATTATTATTATATATATATATATATATATATATATATATCTAATATTATATTAATGGGAGAAGGGCTTAGTGTCATTTGTAAATATTTGTCATTTTGTCAACACGTGCAACGCACGTGTATAATACTAGTCTAATATTATAATGGGAGAAGGTCTTAGTGTCATTTGTAATTATTTTG